>JAQSUU010000022.1:3600000-4302500 GCA_038087645.1 Saccharum hybrid cultivar R570 | reverse complement strand
GGCCGCAGTGCCGCACGGGAGGGCCGCGGATCCATGGCTATGCTTTGACGAGGCCAGATGGAGAGCGCTGGTTCGCCGCAAGGCGCGAAGCCCATCCGCAACATGTACAGTCCACATGCATGGCCTTTATTATCTGAAATAGTACTTAATTAAGCTCGGCATTAGCGGGCTAAGAAATCCTTTTGAGTACATTGCTCGCATGTTGCATACCATGCTTTTCTGTCAGAGCAACATATACTAGAGCACCACGTGTCCACAATTAGAACATGAAGATCACAGGTGCACAGAAAGGCTAGTCATCACTTGGATCACAAAACCTGGATGGATGGATGGCTCGCGATTATTATGTTTGCTTAAATTTATCAGTCATGGTATAGTAGTTTTCTCTCACGACAAATCAGCGAGCTTAATTTGTCTCCAACAATAACAAGAAGAAAAACACAGTTACACAGGCAATCGCGGTGGCGTTGACCTTCACGGGTGATGACCGGAGTCACACGATCAGACACGCAGCAAAAGGTGCAACCGTGCAAGGCGCAACTGCAAGGGCTGTTGTTCTCTGCCAGTTCGCCGCATCGGAATAAGAATTGGGATTACTATTACTGCTAGCACCAGTGCACCACTCCATCGCTTGCAATTCGGAATCCAATTAGTTTGTGACCTTTCCCGTCGTAGATTTTCAACAAGTTGTCCGATCAACACTGAAGCAGCACCAGAATCCTGATTGGCAGAAACAGGCTGTGCGAGAAGACTGTGCGACACTGCTGTCTAATCGCATTTAACGCACAGGTTATCCATCCAGAACGATTGGTTATTGTACAACCACTACGTACCAGATTTCCATGGAGCGTTAGTAAGGCTTTGGAACAAGGCAGAAACATCACAAAATCAGCTCGAATATGTACTCTTACTACAACTAGGAGTAGGATTTTAAGAAAAACCCTGAGTTTCGAAAGTGACCTAACTACGGTAATCACTAATCAGTGCGAATAGTAGTAGAAGGACCAACTTGAATTCAACGACCATTGACCCGCTTATACTTGGTACTGTAAAAAGGAGAGCGTGATTCGTGCTTTGCTTTTGGTTGTCACTACTGGTACGCGTTAACCTGGGCCTGGGGTGGACGCAAAAGCTAGGCCAGGACCCAGGAGTAGCGTCCAACGCGTGCTAGAGGTGGTGGACGTGCGTGTAAAGCCACACGGGGACAAGGTGCGTGGGGCCCTCGGGGCAGCACACGTGGTCCCAGCCCATAAGGCACCACGTGGTCGTGCTGCAGGGGATCGCGGCGGCGGCGACGACGGATTTCATGCCGTCAAACTTAACCCGATTTCATGAAAAGGAACCAGCATTCTGCCTGGTTTTGATGACTCTTGACAGACTATTTTGCCCCCAGTCGCCCAGTGCTAAACGCTGGCAGGTGGACGCAAACGATCCTTCCCGGCATAGTTACGACGGGTCGATATTTTGCTTTCTTTTTTTATTAGAAAAACACAAAACATAGCGTCAGTTTGGAGTTTGGGATCCTTTTCCATCTGTTCTCGTTCGATATGTATGTGGGATGGCAAATGGAGCTTTCTGGTACTGTCTTATGTGGATTGTAACACTGTGAACAAATCTACAAGGATTGATCCTTTGTTCACACCAATTTCTCATTTGGGGCAACTTTATCTTGCCTGCAAGAGGCTCCCTTTCAATGGCCATCCTTTTTTGTTATTTCTCCCCAACATGCTTTCATGAGTTCTCCGCTATTATAATGGGAGTGTACGTCTTAAAAAAATTATTGTCCATGTAGTGTTGTGTTCTGGCTTTTTAAGTTATGTTCCTGAAATTAGTTTATAAATGGTAAAAGCATAAGAAAGTTAAATCTTAGTAGTTTAATCTACAGTATTTCGTAATAATAGAAGGACTATAGATAGATATACTAAATTCTTAGATGTAAACGGTTAGCAAATTAAAGAAAGCGCACGTGGAAACCAAGTACTACACCCTATGCGGCATTATTCTAGACAAAAGTAAAAGCTAACACCCCCTCTTCCTCTCTTTCTTTCCCTATCTTTTTTTACCTGTTTGGTGTATTCTTCTCACTACTGCATTGATGACATTCTTTTTTGAAAAGTTTGAAATCCATGTGTGTGTTTTTGCGTTCTCTTTGATTTGAAGGAATGTTAAGAAAATGGTCGATGAGAGAGAGCGCGCCCCACATCGATCTTCGAACACGGGGGACGGAGCCCATCTGCGAGGGTAAAGTGGTAACTTGGCACCCACCGGTAGCATCCACTCTCCTTAGTTTTAGGGCCTGGTTAGAGGTGTTAAAGTTTAATAAATATTGTATTATTTTCGTCTTATTTGATAAAAAAAAATTCAATTTTGGACTAATTAGACTTAATAGATTCGTCTCGTAAATTATTCTTAATTTATGCTGATATACATATAATTAATCTATATTTAATACTTCATATATTTACCACAATATTAATATGATAAGAGTTAAACTTTAACGTTCGTTCCTGAACCAAACAGCGCCTTAGCGCTCTTTTGTCCTAGCTCTACTACGCGCGGCCCGATCCTCCTCGGACCCCGCCAGCCACACCGGGAGAGGAGACCACCGACCGGTGACCGGGTCCCGCGTGTCACAGACTCACAGGCAGATGCCACCAGCCAAACTCCACTCTTTTCACCCCGTGCCTCGGGTGGCGGTAAAAGCGCTCCATCACGCGGGTGATTAGTGATTACGGAGGAGCAAGATTTTTTTTACCGCCCCGCAGCATCGCAGTGGCGGCTCGTGAGTGGAGGCAGGGATCATTAGTTTAAGAGGGGAGATTATAAAAGCCGGGCTGTCGCTGTAGACTGTAGAGGCCGAGCAGCAGAGCACCACCAGCACCAGGCAACAGCACGCCCACTTGCCTGTGATTACTTTGCGCCAGAGGGGAGAGGCCTTGGCCGTCCCCCGTTCTTTATCCCCACCTCGTGCCTCCCCTCCTCCCCCTTCCCCTTTCTTCTCCTCCCTCCCTCCCTCTTGCCCGCTTCTCTCTGGACTCGCCCCTCCCTCCAGTCTCGTCTCCCAGGTCATGGCAAAGCTGGAACACGGGGGGAAATAGCAAGTGGGAGATAAACAGGAAGAGCTAGGTGAGTTCCTCATACCTACCTGGGCCTCCTATCCTTTCCCGTTCTTGTGTGGCTGCTCCTTCTCTTCTTCGTTGATCTTCGTCTTCTCTTGCTCCCTTTGATATCTCTGTTTGTTCTGTTGGAGGGTGGTCGGCTGATTATCTGATGGATATGTAGAGCGATAAATTTTCCGGAGTTTTTTTTCTCTCTCTAGATTTTTTCAGGATCCTGTAGCTTCTTTCAGTAGCCAATTCCCGTTTGAGTTCTTTTCTGATCCTTCCTTCCGTTGCTGATGTTTTGTCCTTCTGCGTAATAGCTGCGGCTAAATCCATGGCAGAGTTCCTAGGTTGATGCCCTGGATGATGCTGCAGCTCCCATCCAAAAACCTGAGTTTCTTACATCCCTTTTCTGTTATTTTTCTTTTAAGCTTCGTTTGGATCTCAATACTTTGCTTAGTCAAGGGCGTAGCTCGTTCTAGGAAGTGTATAGCAGCCGGGTATGATGGAAACATTTTGTTCCTGTATAATCAGGGAAAAGTTTTTTTTTCCCTGCATCATCTTTTGAGGTGGAAAATTTGATCGGTTTTCTTTAGGTTCGATAGGTGTCTAGTCCATTTGGTCCCTTGTTTTTCTTTTTCATAGATAACCTTGATTCCCTTTGTGAAGCACATGGGTACATGTTCTTGTTACCAACTGTCCATTCGTGCTTGGCTGGGTGCCTGGGTAAAAACAAATAGATCCATGAAAAATGATTTACCGAAAAGCCTTCCTTCCCTGCCTTTTGACCTTTTTTTTAATCTTTCCCCTCGTGCTTCATTCAGAGCTTACGTTCATACGTTTGCACATGCTTTCGTAAAAAGGGGAAAAAGATGCAACTTTACATGCTTGTTCCAGTGAACCGGCATATTAGTAGTAGTTGTTTGGTGGAAGTATTTATGGTCATACGTTTTCTTGCTTGAATTCCTTCTTCCACAAGTATATTATGATGCATATTACTATTCCATGCTCTGTAATCTGTTCCTTTATGGCGACACATTAAGGATTGTGCTATATTTGGTCCCTGTTAGTCTTAGAAGTATCAATTTCAGAAGAAGGATTATGGGAAGTGTCCATGTATAGTTTGATCAGACAAGGCCCTGTACTGTTTTACCAAACACATGCTAGGCTGCTAACTTTGGCCTTCCCGGTTGTTGCTTCAATAGGCAAAGCTTGCCTTTTGCTGCCACATATGATTGTCTCCTATAGCTGTGTAGATCTATGATGCCAAGGCAAAAAGCACTTGCAAATCGTGTAATCACCAAATTAAGATGCCTCAATAAGCTTCACTCGGCCATCTTAATTACTTTTTTTACTAATAACACGCAATCGTGTTGCACATGTTTACCTTTACCCTACACTTAGGGGGTGTTTGGTTTGGGAGTTAAAGTTTAACAAACATTGTAGCACTTTCGTCTTATTTGACAAAAAGTTTCCAATCTTAGACTAATTAGGCTTAATAGATTCGTCTCGTAAATTACTCCTAATCTGTACCGACATGCATGCAATTAGTCTATATTTAGTACTCCATGCATCTGAGGGAACATTAATGTGATGGGAGTTAAACTTTTTGTCTATGCACTTAATTACTGACAGTAAAACACAGCAGCTGACGTGTTCATCTTCCTTGTTTCTGCGCAGGTGAATACTACAAGTAGCAGTACAAAGAAGAGAGTCAGTCTGCCCGTGACTGCGAGTGAATTGGTTGGGTGTGGTGTTTGTTGAGGTCACGATGATGGGAGGCGGGCTGATGATGGATCAGAGCGTGGTGTTCCCTGGCGTCCACAACTTCGTGGATCTCCTGCAGCAGAACGGCGACAAGAACCTGGCCTTTGGGTCGCTGATGCCGCAGACGTCCTCTGGCGACCAGTGCGTGATGGGGGAGGGTGATCTTGTGGACCCGCCGCCGGAGAGCTTCCCGGACGCTGGGGAGGAAGACAGCGACGATGACGTTGAGGACATCGAGGAGCTGGAGCGCCGCATGTGGCGCGATCGCATGAAGCTGAAGCGGCTCAGGGAGCTGCAGCAGAGCCGCGGCAAGGATTCCATGGCTGGCGGTGGGGGCCTGGCTGACGGCTCGTCCAAGCCAAGGCAGTCACAGGAGCAGGCCCGGCGCAAGAAGATGTCGCGCGCGCAGGATGGCATCCTCAAGTACATGCTCAAGATGATGGAGGTGTGCCGCGCACAGGGCTTTGTGTATGGGATCATTCCGGAGAAGGGCAAGCCGGTGAGCGGTGCCTCCGATAACCTCCGTGCGTGGTGGAAGGAGAAGGTCCGCTTCGACCGCAACGGCCCGGCCGCCATCGCCAAGTATCAGGCTGACAACGCCGTCCCTGGCGCTGAGAACGAGCTTGCCTCGGGGGCCGCCAGCCCTCATTCCTTGCAGGAGCTGCAGGACACTACGCTCGGCTCACTGCTCTCAGCACTCATGCAGCACTGTGACCCCCCACAGCGGCGCTACCCCCTGGAGAAGGGCGTTCCTCCACCGTGGTGGCCTACCGGCGACGAGGAGTGGTGGCCGGAACTTGGCATTCCCAAGGACCAGGGCCCACCCCCTTACAAGAAGCCTCATGACCTTAAGAAGGCCTGGAAGGTGAGCGTGCTTACCGCTGTCATCAAGCACATGTCACCAGACATAGAGAAGATCCGGCGCCTCGTTCGTCAGTCCAAGTGCCTCCAGGACAAGATGACTGCCAAGGAGATCTCAACCTGGCTTGTGGTCGTCAAGCAGGAAGAGGAGCTGTACCTGAAGCTGCACCCCGGCGCACTGCCACCGGCATCTACTGGTGGCATCGCCAGTGCCATATCCTTCAACACCAGCTCAAGCGAGTATGATGTGGACATCATTGATGAGTGCAAGGGGGATGAGGCCGGCAACCAGAAGACAGCAGTCACTGACCCAACCGCGTTCGACCTTGGTGCTGCTATCCTAAGTGACAAGTTCCTCGGGCAGACACCGATGAAGGAGGAGACTGCGGACATCGAGTTCATCCAGAAGAGGAACGCCCCCGCTGCTGCTGAGCCAGAGCTAATGCTAAACAACCGAGTGTACACCTGCAACAACATCCAGTGCCCGCGCAATGACTACAGCTATGGATTCCTTGACCGGAATGCCCGCAACAGCCACCAGTACACCTGTAAGTACAACGATCCAATCCCTCAGAGCACTGAGAACAAGCCGCCGCCGCCACCACCACAGTCACAGGCCTTCCAGCCGGCCTTCAACCAACCCAATCAGGCACTGAACAATCTGGATTTCAGCCTGCCCATGGACGGGCAGAGGTCCATCGCAGAGCTGATGAACATGTACGACAACAACTTCATGACGAACAAGAACATGAGCAGTGACAGCGTCGCCATCATGGAGAGGCCTAATGCCATGCCCCAGAGGATCCAGATGGATGAGGGTTTCTTTGGACAGGGCAACGGAGTCTTCGACGATGTCAATAGCATGATGCAGCAACAACAGCAGGCACCAGTGCAGCAGCAGCAGCAGCAGTTCTTCATCCGTGATGACACGCCATTCGTGAGCCAGATGGGCGACATCACCAGCACATCGGGGTTCAGGTTCGGTTCTGGTTTCAACATGTCTAGCACCGTCGATTATCCAGGCGCGGCACAGAAGAACGACGGGACCAATTGGTTCTACTGAAGAATAAACTTGTAGGGCTGGGAAACCTTGTTATAAGCTTTGGATTTCTCCATGGTGCTCCATGGTTCTCCTAAGTTGTCAAGTCTATAGGTCTTTGTCATATAGGTTTTGCAGTAGCTGCAAGACGGCTGGAACTTGGAACTGGTTTATACTTGTATGTCCGTCCAGCCATAAACCTCTTATTGGAAACTTAATGTTATTCCTAGTTTTAAATTGTTAGTTCCAATGCTGTTCATATATATGGCTGTTACAATGTTGTGCTTGTTTCTGTATGTGATGTTGTACTACCTGTTATTTGGTGTCTGAATGAAGTGTTTTCTTTGAGTATTTCTGCTCGAGATCTCTGCTCTTTGTTGCTGAGCTGCATCCTCACTGCTTGTCTTCACAAAAAAAACAAGCTGACCTGACAGATTCAGATATTTTGTTAAAGGTTTTGGGCATTCACATGTTTGATTGATGATGCAATTTCTTCGGCTTTTTTCCTCTGTCGGTGTCAAATTGTGAAAAAATTCCAACCTAACGTGTTTGAAATTTCCCTGGTCCTGTATCTGTCGCGCCCTGAAATTCTGTCAAGACGGTAAACATGGACAGGTACTTCTGTCATATTAGGTGGTAAAATTCCGCCTGAATTCCACTGAGCTTGATATTGATATACACCCAAATCACACCGATCCGTTAGATCCTTTTCCTCCTCTCATTGGACCAAACGAAGAACTTCCACGACAAAATATACCCACCATCTTCTGTAGTTCTGTTGCTTCAGTTACCATTTTGTTAAAGAGAGATTACCATTAGTGTCTTTCACATCAAGATGTGCTTAGAAAAGGCATGCTTTGGTGTTCATCATCCTGGCTTTCCCCAAAGCCCGGTCAACGCGAAGTGGCAGCCCTAAGGAAAGTTAGGCCGTCCAAACCGTTGCAAGTATTTTGACGCTCAAGAAACTGGATGGTCCTTTCTTTGATCGCAAGAGCCCTCCTCCCTTTATTGCTTGCTTGGTGCGGTAGCACCTGTCATCATCCATGAGACCACCAAGACCCATCTTATCCTTGCGCTTGTGATGCTGGCGTGACCTGCTGTGAGCCCTCCTCACATGCTCGCTGCTGGAGCTGGATGCTGTGGGGCGGGAGCTCCCGTACACTGGATCATGGAGATGGAGAAGGGGATGGGCCGGGGGGGGGGGATCAGGATGGGGACAGCTCGCTCGCTGGACAGCAATTGCCGGTTCTTGTTTCCGTGGCGGCGGATCCAAGCGTTTGGGCCCGCTGCCAGATTTCTGCAGATATACTACTGTATTTGTACTCAGAGAAATCGTTTCGACTCCAGCTGAATTTCCTGATCATTTCGCCGCCCATAGCTCTTCTCTGTTCATTGGGATCATTTCTGAAGAAGCATTACGGATTCTTGGGATGGTCTGCGGTGAAAGAAACTATTAAATCCAGGGGGGTAAGAGTGAAAGTCTGATCTAAGCTAAGGCCTTGTTTAGTTGCCAAAATTTTTGGCAAAATGCAACTGTAGTATTTTCGTTGTTATTTGACAATTAGTGTCCAATCATAGTCTAATTAGGCATAAAAGATTCGTCTCGTCCATTTCGTCTAAACTATGTAATTAGTTTCATTTTTTATCTATATTTAATGCTTCATGCATGCGTTCAAAAATTCGATGTGACGGAAAATCTACTGTTCTTTTACAAAATTTTCTAGATCTAAACTAGGCCTAACGTGATTACGAGCAATGAGGCCACCAAATCTGGGCCCTGTCGGCTCCCAATCCTTCTTGAGATCTACCTAATCCGCCCCTAAAGAAAACGCCTTAGATTTCTATTAAGCTAAAATGTATTCAATTATTAAAACGAAACAGGTGGCTGATGTGACTTGGGATGGTCAATTTGCCCCTTTGATATTCGCTAGCCACCCAAGCGGCCAATTATACTACTTTTGTTAACCTAAAACAATGGTTATAGTGCTCCAACTCTACATCCTACAACTTCTTTGGTTCATTGCCGAGCTTATCAATGATGGTGATGGGTCATAGGTGGGGGATCAAGGAATAAACCAGCAGTGCTCTTTAACTAACCAATATTCTGAGGCAAAATTAGCTGCTTAAAACACATGCTTAGGCGCCTCATTCTTTATTGTAGTACGACTTCCTTTTTCTTTCCAGCTTCATGGACCAGGCAAACGAAAGAGCAGGTCTCCATGCCGTAGCTTAGATTAAAATAGATGAGGCCCCAATGATTTGTTTGGACTCAACGCTCAACTGGCACTAATAAACTGGCCAAATGGGCGGGGTTCAAAAGAAGCAGAGAATCGGTACATCAAAAACGTGTGTGTGGGATGCCATATCTGTCCATGGACTGACGACTGCCGGAGAACGGTCTCCGCTGCCTAAGGCCTCGTTCGTTTCCATCGGATTGGCCCGTTCCGGAGCCCGTTCCGGCAGGATTGGAGAGGCCCATTTTCAATCCAGGCATGAGCTCAAATGTGCGTTCGTTTCGGCCTGGCCTGGAACCAAAACGGGCCTGGCTTTGATTCCCCCCGCACAGAATGGCCCGGATCGAATCCGCACCTCCTACCCTCCGGAACGAAGTCGTCCGTGAGCGACCACGACCGCGTAGGGGCGAGGCGTCCGCGCAGCTGGGGGCGCAGGAGGCGACGGCGCGGCGGCGCGGCACGACCACCACCGCGACGGCAACGGCGACGGTGAATGCTTCCCCTCCGACATCCACGCTCCCCGCCACCTTCTCTCCGGTAAAGCGCCGCGTCCTTCCCCTCTCCTCCAGCTCTCTAGGGTTCTTGGTTCTCTCGTTCTTGGTTCTTAGCGAGGCGAGCGGAAAGGGAAGGGGGCGAGAGCCGAGCGGAAGCCCCTACCCGACATCCCCCGGAAGAAGAGGAGAGAGAGTGAGGGAGAGACGGGGTGCGGCGAGGAGGCCGGCGGCGGCGTGTGCTCGCGGCGCCGGCGGCCAGGCGATGGGGGAGGTGGCCGCATTGCGCCAGCTTGTCGGCCAGGTGCAGGAGCTCTGGGACCTCTACGGCGCGAACGCCCAACCCGTCCCCAGGCAAGGCGAAAGAACCAAAATCCTCCTCCCCCTGTTCCTCTCGCACCGCCCCCCTTTGGTTACTCCGCTCTCCCATGTCGCGCTCTCGTCCGCGTCCTCTCCCACCCCCGCCTTGCGCGGATCTGCTGGCTATGGGGGTTTGCAATCGCATCGCCAATTTGCTGACATCGCTAACTGCTTTTTGTTTGTTTGTTCGATTAATTGATCTGCCGGGCGTGCTTGTTTCACTTACCTAAGCAGATTAGGTCGCGCAGATCTTCGGCATGCTTGTCCGCGCCACACTGGATTTCCGTTCACGATCCACTGTCTCCGTCTCCGAGAATTGGTGTTACATGTGTCCCCCTACTTCGCTAGCTGCTTTTTTTTGTTTGTTCGTTGCTTGATTAATTGATTGGCGGGGCACAACCACATCTATGTGCATCTCAATGATTGGATCACTCTAGAAGCAAACGCAATGGTCTCTGTACTGTCAATCTGTTATGCATGGAGAATGTGATCTGGCACACAGAATTCCGGATAGATTGCCTTTCGCTGCGTGTTTTTTGTTTGGAAAAAGAAATGCAGAGAGACACTGCAATATCAAGCTTTGCAGTTTACTTTCATATCATTAAAATTTGAGCAGATTTTGCATCCTAATCAGGGAGTCTTGCTTGATCGTGCCAGTAGTATCTTGCTGCCAACTTTTAAAGCCTGTGCAGGAGCAGGAAAAAAATTGGGGGGAGGGGGGATACAGTATTAGCAAATGTGAATGTGATTGTAGATTAGTGTCTCCTAGTACAGTATTAGCAAAGGTGGATTAAGTTAGTTTCTCTGATTAAACTGCTGCCTCTCGTAGTCCCATTGCCATCGGCCTTCAGATCCTCGTTGTGTCTAATTTCCGAGTGCATGCGCTGGCGTGTGAATCAGATTGTGATGATGCAAATCATTTCCATGTAAAAAATTCAACAATTATACCACCTGGATATAAGTATTCTTATCTGCATGCTGTCACTTGAAGTAGCAGAGGTCTTTCTTTCTGTGTTGCCTTTGATATAAGTATTCTTTATATCACCTGGATATAACTATATAAGTATTCTTTATATCATGTTTCTCAGCTAGATGATTGATTTTAGTGGCATGATTTCTGTTAACAGTGACTGATTTATTTTCCATACATCATGTAGATCTCTCCACCACCATTTAGAGTTGGGGAAGGTGAACCTCCGCCTTCTTGGGATCAAGTACCAACTCCAGAAGGTACTCCAGAATTTTTAGCTAGTCCTGTGCTGTTTTCTTATCAGTGATATGCTGGGCAGCAATACTATATACTACATGGTCATATGCCCATATTTTTGAAATTGCACTGATCTAGTCACTTTTAATTAAACTGCACTTGTTTTTGCTGTTTATGCTCCTTACAATCCAATGCGAGTTCTATTTGGTTTATAGCTTCTATACGACATGGTCAATAATATTTAGCTTCTATATGACATGGTTAATAATATTTAGCAACATCACTTTAAGAGACACCATCGCCCAAGAAATGTGGGCTCAGTACCAGCAACATCGAAAATAGTCTTTCTGTATAGATAGAATTTTCTTTGTGGTTTAATTTCCTTTGCCTGCACTTGTTTTGCTGCTTATGCTCCTTACAAGCTGCTGTAAGGACCACAAGCTACTTATGCACTTGTCACACAAGCTGCTGTAATTGACATGCTGAAACTAGCTCGTTACAGCACCATAGCACATGGTAGCTTTTGTTTATTTTGTCCTCTCAACTGACTTGTTCCAGTGGTGTTTTGGTTGTCCTGTTTGCAGGACCACTCTGGTGGGGATATGTCTGGCTATGGTTGATGAATGAAGCTAGTTCTAATGATGGAATAGAAATGCTTGTAGGAACCCCCTAGTCTTCCTTTTTGGAGATCGATTCTACCCAAGTATATGTTGAATTTCTGCTAGTGTCACTAAAGTTCTAGTACCAGATGCAAACTAATGCCTGGTGGCTCCCAACTCCCAGTGACTCATGTAGCATTTTAATAACATTGCTGTGACCTCGATGGTGTGTTAACTCGAGCGGCCGTTTACTTGGCATGCAGCTCAGATACGTGCAAGCGGCCGAAGATTGCGATAATGTTCAGATTACCATCTTTTGTATCCTGCGACATCGTTTATTTATATTGCAATCTTTATCGTTGGATTTAAGTTGCGTGATTTATTTGCCTTTAGATGTTCATTATTTACAGTCAATTACAGTCAAGATTGTTCATATTGCAAATACATCTCATGAAATACATTTGCAGTCAAGGATTTATTTATATTGCAATGTATTTCATGAGATTTTGTTGCAGTATAGCTGGTTCAGTGCCCAAACACCTCATGTCTAGTAGTGCCAGTAAGATCGCAGAAATGAATCTTAAATCATGGCTAACCGAACAGCACATGATGGAAGCAGGGATTAGTGACAGGCCCGGAATGGTTATAGAGCAGGGATCGAGTGAGTGCCACGGATCAACTCATTCCTGGCCAGGATCCAAACTTGGTCTGGCACCAATCCGGTGCTGCCGAACGAGGCCTAACAAAGCGCACGAGGCACGACCAACCGAGCCCAGCCATGTTTTTCCGGTCGATCTCGACGTGCAGTGCGTGATGGCACGGCGGGCGTGCCAGCTGCCACGCTGGACGACGGGGTCGCTGGGAGCTCGCTGGTGAGTGGTGACTGGTGAATTGACAGCGAGCCCGTCGTCACTGGCCACGCCGTTGTTTTCCCGGCTAGGTGCGGCGTACGATGGCGAGGTCGCAGCATCTGCTGGGGCCTGGGGCTGTTGAGCCGGGCCGGGCGTACAGTGCCGACCACGGGGACAGCGAGAGGATGGGACGTGGCCATCGGATGGTGCTAGTAGAATTTGTCGTCGTGGGGGATGTTTGGTTCGAATTCGTGCTGAATTCTGCGGATTTTGATACGAATGCAAAACCTAGTTCAGTACAGGAACTCAGGACGCATTTCCATGGGGACCAAGAAGTGGGATGGTGGGGTTGGCCGGCTCCAGCTGGTTGCCTACCAGGCTGCCTGAAAGCAACAGATGGATGCGATGGTAGGAGGTGGGAGAGTGGGGCTGGCAGCGCCGCGGCTGCGTACGCCGTGCGACGAGTGAGCGACGCGACTTGAGCGTCCGCACCGCTGCGTCCAGCCTGGTTCGATTCGACGGCGCCGGTGTTGGCCTCGGCGCGATCTGTTTCTGGTAAAAAGGACCTGGAGATAGATCGACGGAGATTGCCTCGTCAGTTGGTTCCTGTACACGCGGATGTGTCACGCCACGCGACATGGGCCTTCTCATCAGTCATCAGATGGCCGACCCCAAGTCCACAACTCGCCAGTGCTGAATGGGGATCCGCGAGGCTGGGAGGACCGGAGGAGTCGGGGCCTCGGTCTGGCCCAATGCACACACGCGTTGGCGTTCCGGTGGCGGCCTCTCCCCTGCAACTTGCGAGACGCACTTTGCCTTGGGAGACTGTAGCCGCGTAGCGTGCGTGCGAGCGCCGTCGCTGACGAACGGGGCGAGATGCCGCCGGGCGATCCGAGATTTCAGTGGGGACGGCTGATCCCGCGCTCGCCGAGGCCCCGGTGGATAGCGAGGCCGACGCCGACGCGGGCGTGCTGTTCACGGCGACCGACGGACCCATCAACCTGGCCTTCTTGGCAGGGCATATTCCGCGGCGATGCGCGAGCTAACGTCAGGATTCCCCTGGCCCTGGCCTGGCGTCACGAGTTCGGGGTTCGGCAGATGGCCACCAAGTCGCCGATCCTACTCTACTACAAGCCTTGCTTGGACGGCAGCTCACGCTGTGGGTTCCTCCTATGGTGGTGATACAATCCTATTCCCAATCCACTTGGACCACGAATTTTGCCCAGTGGCTCCGCACGGGCACGGCAGTGCATTTCCAGCTCAGCTTTCGCTTCGCTCTCGCTTTCAGTTTCAGTGGATCTTTTTTATCCTTGTTCGTTTAGGATGTGTGCCGTTTCTGCGAGGCATTGGAGCCGTCCTCTGCAAGTGGCTGGCAGCGGCTCCTGTAATCCTCCTGTAGCCGCTACTACATGGTTTCTCGTCCACCAGGTAGTACTAGTAGGGGAACTCGCTTTCAGTGGCGCAGCGCAGGGACAAGGCAAGGCGTCGCCGTGCAAAGTTGACAGTTTCCTGCGCCACATCTGCGACTTGCAGCCCCACGACATGTGCTCATAACTGATGGCTCATGTGCCTCTTCTCTTTTCACAAGGTCACAAGGAAACGAACAACCACGGGCGTAAATGGAGCCTGCGCCGAACCTGCTGCGTACGTTATTGTTGTTTTCCCTGCGAGTTGCTGTCGACCCCGCGGCCCGCCTCACGGCGTTGTTGGGCTCTTTCGCCCAAGTGGGCTAGAGAGTAACCGGACACCATTCGGCCTGCACACTACTTCCTCTACCTTTGAGGTCGCCTGCATTAGTTGTTTGGAGAAACGAAAATGATACTGTGCCGGCGTCCGTCCGGACAGACCCGCACACGAAACGACTCACTGAGCCCGTCCACCAACTCTTTATCCCGTCCCGTCTCCTTCTGCGCCCACTCGCCTGCTTTCCCCCCGCTCCTCCGCACCCACTTGTTGCCGTGCCGCGCGCCGTTCTTCGTGTCGCCACCGGGACAGACGCCGCGCCTGCGCGCTAGGTCATTGTCGTCCCTCTCTCCCTCCTTCCCTCCCTCCACGACCTCCATGCGACACTCACCGGAGACGAGGACGACGACGGCGACTCCGACGAGGTAGGTCGGTCCTTCTCTGGATCTGAGCCCTCCTCCTCCTTCTCTTTCTCATCCTCTGGATCTGAGGGACGCGGCGGTGGCTAGGGTTCCAGCGATCTCTGGGGTTCTATTCTCTCCTCTCTTTGGCGAGCTCGAAGATGATGGGCCAGGGGCTATTTTTGTACGCTTTTTTTGTTTCTCCTGTGTTGCAATGGATTTTTTGGAATGTTGCAACATATAATTTTCGAATGTTGCAATGAGATTTTTGGTCGTTGCAACAAATGTTTTTGCGGTGTTGCAGTACTACTGCTTGAGATGCAGTACATAATTTTCGATGTTGTAGCACATAATTTTCGATGTTACAATATATTTTTTTTTGATGTTGCAGTACATGTTTTTTCGATGTTGCAGGACATATTTTTTCGATGTTGCAGCACATATTTTTCGATGTTGCAGTAAATGTTTTTTCGATGTTGCATTACCTGTTTTTCAATGCTGCAGTACATATTTTTTCTATGTTGCAGTACATAATTTTCGTTATTGCAGTATATATTTTTCGATGTTGTAGTACATGTTTTTCAATGTTGCACTACATATTTTTGTGATGCATTATTTATATCCCAATGTTGCACTACACATTTCTCTGTTCGCTTAACTTATTAGCCTGGCTTATCAGCTATGATACAATATTTTTCTCTCACTACAAATCAGTCAATCGTACTTTTCAGCCTGACTTTTCAACGAAGCGAACAATAGTTTTTTTTTGTATGTTTACAATGTTGCACTTGAAGTGTTTTATGCTCTTTTTGGAAGAGGGGCGCGGTGAGGGGAACCGGAGATCGGGGCGCGGTGGGGAGCAGATGACAGGGGCAGGTTCGGTTTCTATTCCGTTCTATACGCGGGGGCGGGCGGGTTCCATTCTATTCCACGCGGGGGCGGGCGGGTTTGGAAAGTAGACCGGCATCCGGACGCACTCGCGCGCCGCCGCGCCGGACATTCGGGCGCTAGAATCACCATTGGAGAAAATGTTTTTTTCTCTTCTGCTTTCTGTTCCTCAGGATTCAGAGGCGTTCTCGATATCTTTCTAAGGATGGTTTGTACGGATATGCTTCTGGCAAAAACGGATGCTCAGAGATTGCAAAGCACAACATCAGGCTACAGGAATTGCTTACATAGGCTAACCGCTAACGTGCCTAGAATGTTTACAGGACCAGCAAGATGAGAACAAGACTACCGTGTAGGGGTTCATTCTGCAATAGGGAGAGTATCTTTTCAAGTTATTAAGCTGCTCCGCCCAAAGGGAGCCTTCCGTTTTTCTTCACAAGTTCAAAAACAAGTTGTTCTCCCTTGGCCTGATTGCTTGGAGATCCTTGCATTTCGTTCGAGCCAGATATCCTACGTGAATTTGTCTAAAAAAAATCCCACGTGAATAGACTGAATAAGGAGTTCCAGAGTTCCCCAGGAATCAGATCACGGAGGTTGGAATGGATGGATCCACGAAGAGCAGTGAAGAACATGGTCATGTAGAATTCAAACAACTCAACCATTTGAATTGTTGTTCAGGGTTGTTTGAGACATTCAGACCTCCCCCACCCCCCTCCCCCGGAAGTAAACCTGGACTGCAAAGTGCAAACAGAACTCATCATATAATCACCCATTGAGCGCACATATAAATTTAGCAAAACTTATGTGCAGTCCAAGTGGTTGATGACAACACAAGGCTACCAATTCACAAGTAGAGCGAAAACCCAGAGGGCTGCACAGCCCACTTTCCAGCATTCAATGCATTGTCAGCCACATCTTATAGGTATTGTTTAGTTCCAGGTGTGTAAAGTTTTGGGGTGTCATATCGGATGTTTCATGAGTTGTCAGAATAGGTGTTCGGATACTAATAAAAAAAACTAATTACAGAACTCGCCTGTAAACTATGAGACGAATTTATTAAGACTAATTAATCTGTCATTAGCACATGTTTACTAAAGGACAACATTGTCTAATCACGGACTAATTAGGCTCAAAAAATTTATCTCGCAAAATACACGTAATCTGTGCAATTAGTTATTTTTTAGTCTACATTTAATACTCCATGCATTTTCAAACATCCTATGTGATAGGGTGTAAAGTTTTGGGGAGGAAATAAATAAGGCCATACTTAATGACCAAATCATGCAAGTAAGGCTCCACATATTTGATCAAGAAAATAAATCTCAACTGGGTGTAGAAATGTTATTCCAATAGCCAATCAAATGTTCAGATATACCTCACACATCAACTGATCAGAAGCCGCAACAGTTGATGTTAAATCAGGAACCTAGCTCAGCTGGTAAAAGAATTGACACCACGATTCAGACAGACACATCAAAGAGCCTAGGAGAAAATCACCATAAATATCCAACTTTATAACTCCACTGCATCAATTATTAAATTGAATCACTACATCAGGAATTTGCTGCACTCTCTCAGCGCCTTCTTCCAGGCACCATCTCTCTAGTGCATCGCATCCACTTACAGCCAATCGTGAGATGTTTCTTGGCAATATGTCCACTGCACTTATTCTCAGATTTGGAGCACCATCGGTTTCCAGACAATGAAGGGATTCTAGGTTGCACAGACCTCTGGGAAGAACTGCAAGATCAGCACATTGACGTATACTTAAATTCCTGAGAGACTGCATCATCTGCACGGAAAATTGAGTGAGCCTGGGGCAAGAAATTATCTCCAGGGATTCCAGAGCCGAGAGGTTCTCAAAGCAAGAAGGAAATTTTCTTCCAGGGTAATTTTCGATGCGCAGATGCTTAAGGCTGGTATGTGGACAGAGTGCCTCAATGACCGTCTCACTGTTCTCTATGCCCTGCTGCTGCTCATCCTTGCAGGTGTCCTCACTCCATTTCAGCATCAGTTCGCGCAAATACTCCTTCCCGCGCAAATTAGCCTCCATGACACCATCATTGGTGGCAGCTTCCAAATTAAGAAGACAAAGCTCTCCACGGATCTTCAAATTCTTCAACTCATTAATGTTGCACCTGCCTCCATCCCTGGAGACCACAATAAATCTGGAAAGAGTTAGAAGTGCTTGTAACCGGTCAATGCCACTTGGCATTGATCTAAAAGCAGTAACTCTATCCCAATCAATATGTAAACTAAGGTGCCGCAAGTTAACTAAGCGGCTCATGCCTGCAGGCAAATCCATGAGCCAATAGCAGTCCCTGAGGTCAAGTGTCTGCAAATTGAATAGGTTGCAGACTGTTTCTGGAAGAGTCTTTATCAGAGTATTCCGAAGATTGAGGTATCTGAGGTGTATACAGAACCCAACAGAATCTGGCAGGAGGTCTAGCTCAGTGTAACTAAGATCTAGTGCACGCAGACAGGTTAACTTCGAGAAAAGTGCTGATGGTACCTGATTCAAGGGTAGTTTCATTGTGGGGCATAATTTCAAGAGCCTTGAATTTTCATAGTGATAAATCTTGTCAAATGCAAGAGGCTCATCTTTCGGGCACAATATAGTTGTATAACGAATCCACTCAGGATGGTCAGCTACGGGGGGATTGTCAGTGCTGAGAGTCAGAGATTCATGTTTAGAAACAAGTTGTGCTAGCTCAAGCATCAAACTTGGCACTCTAAACTTTTGATTAGGGAAGTTGTGGGAAGTTTCAAAAAATGACCTCCATAGGAGCTCATCAAAACATCTTCCTGCTTCCATCTCAACCCTTTTCCTTCCATTACTCTTAACAAGACCATCAGCTATCCAGAGTCTAACCAGCTCGTCCTTCTCAAACTCAACACCAGGAGGAAGTATTGAACAGAAGGCAAAACATTGTTTGAGATGATATGACAAGTGCTGATAATTTATCTGCAAACTTGGTAATATATTGTTTGTGTTTTTGTCATCTTCAAGAATCTGCATTTCACCTAGTATGCTTTCCCACTGTTCTTTGTCTCCACGAGTGTCGGACAATAGCACACCAAGAGATTTAGCAGCCAACGGGGAGCCTTGGCAGTTGGCGGCAATCCTCCGCCCAATGGATTCCAGATCATGCTGATCTCTGCTGCTCCACCCCAAGAACGCATAGAGCTTGAGGATTTGCCAGCATTCTTCATCTTCCAAGCGCTCTAAATGGATGTTTAGAATGGTGGAACTCATCCTAGACACCCTTTTGTGTTGAGTAGTGATCAGAACCTTGCTTCCATCCGCTCCACCAGTCAATGAGGGCCTCAGAAATTCCCAGAACTGAAAGCCCTCTGCCCAAAGGTTATCAATCACCAGCAAGAAGTGCTTTTTATGTAAGTGGTCGTGCAGCCGTTGCTGCAATATGTCCAAGCTTAAAAGCTCACATTTTTGACTGGTCACAGCTTCAATGATCATTTTGGTGGCCTTCCTGACATCACACCTATCTGGTAACCAAACCCAGATCTTGTCAGTGAAGAAGTTTTGTACCTCAGGATCTTTGAAAACAGACTGTGCCAATGTTGTCTTCCCAATGCCTGCCGTTCCCCAGATGGAAATCACCTCCATTTCTGCACTGTCAGAAACCAGAGCACGGACAATCTGCTCCTTCTCTTCGTCGCGGCCAATGGGCCTCTCGTCACGATGCGCGGCAGATTCAAGGAACCGTGGGCGCTGAATCGGCTGAGCCTCCGTCCTCCTCCCGTCCCCAGCTTGCAACCTGTACCTTTTCCTGCCCCTGTTGATCTCGTCGAGGCGTTCGTTGATCTGGGAGATCTTGTCATCCAGCTCCCACCGCTGCCGCGGGCCGAGCTTGACGCAGGGCCAGAGCCGCTTCCGCTTCCGCGACTGCTCGGCGGCCGCTAGCCTGGACACGGCCGAGATGGTGCCCAGGCGGTCGAGCAGGGCATCGACGTCGAAGGCGGCAGCCCTGAGCTCCCGGAGCCAGAGCCTGACGGAGTCGTGGTCGACGAAGCGGCGCTGCTCGGCGTCCTCGAGCACGGCGCGGATGCGTTCCTTGGTGCGCCGCAGCTTGTCGGCCTCCTCCTCGACGTTCCACAGGCGAGCGCCCCGGGAGCAGAGAGCGTCGATCACCGCGCCGCCGATCTTATCTGGGAGACCGAGCGCCGTGAAGATGCTCTTCAGCGGTCGGTCTCCCAGCATGTTACTCAGCCGATCCATGGACGACGAGGTGCCGTGAGCCAAGAAGGGAGAGTTGACTTGTTTTGGGAACGGGGCGGAACGAAAGCAGAGATCCGGCGAATGGAGAGCTCGCTTCTTGTAGAGTGGCCGCGAGTTTTTTGCTCGGGATTGGATGGAAAGTTCACTGGCCGCTTCCAGGAAGGATCCTGGCAATGGCGACGATGGGTAGGACTAGGAGGAGGTGGGGAAAGGAGAGCAGTAGCAGCCAGCTGCTCTCGGGCAAATGAACGAACGCCTTGCGGCCGGAGTGGGGTGAGGTCGGGCGGGACCCTTACCTGAACTAACACAGTCGGTCAACGACGACTTGGGCTTGTTTAGTTCTCAAATCCAACCCCAAATTTCACTATGCAAAAAGGAGATTTCTCGTCACATTAAAATGTCGGTAAATATATGAAGTACTAAATGTAGATGAAATCAAAAACTAATTGCACAGTTTTGTTGTACTTTACGAGATGAACATTTTGAGTCTAATTTATCATTTTTTGGACAATTTTTTGCACCAAAAAACAACCGAATCCGGCGATCTAACTCTGGATCTAAACACGGCCTTGGTACTTGGCAGCGCTGCAGCATGTATGGGCAGTGTGGGTGTGGCACACCGCAGCACACCTCATCCAAAAACTGTGCCCGAATTCGCGCCGGAACGCATGAATAACCGTTGACCCGTGATAGGAAATCAGAGGCCCAGTCTGGTTCGCGAAATGGTAGGCAGCACTTACGTGGTTATTTGATAATTAGTACTAATTATAGTTTAATTAGACTTAAAAGATTTGTCTTATGAATCTCGTCTAAACTGTATAATTAATTTTATTTCTTATCTATATTTAATGTTTTATGCATGTGTCTAAAGATTCGATATGACGGAGAATCTTAAAATTTTTTGTAAAATTTTGGAAACTAAACAGGCCCATAGAGACGCAAGCTTTTGTGCGCTTGCCCATTGCCCATCGCCCATCAGATCAAGTATACACAAGTAGTGATGAAAATGGATGGAATTTTTCTCGTACCGTCCCGTTCCGTTTTCTACATTTTCCTGTCCGTTTCCGTATTTGCGAGATCATGTTTTCGTATTTGCAAAAGTAGAAAACGGTGTTTTCTGTTCGTTTCCGAGTAATCCCGTTTTAATACGGAATGGACCCATATTTATCCCATTTTATCCTGTTTTCAATCTATGTTCAACATGTTTGAACAATTATATGTCCTTATGTTATGTTAATATAACTACGAATCACCAAATATGCATGTTATGTTTACGTACATAGCATGTAAATGAATATTAAACTTTGTATATATTATTACATGACTTTATATATGTATACTTTGATAATATTAGATTATGTTATCTTAATTTAATTTTCCGGCTCTCCATCCGTATTTGTTCATTTCTGTATGTCTGCGTATTCTGATTCCGTTTTCGACCCTGAATTTTCCGAACCCGCTCCCATTTCCAAAAAAAATAGAAACGAAAGTAAAAATAGAGTTTTTCTGTCCGCTTTCATCCCAGCCTATTCCTATTCCGAAACATACACGTTATTCGATTCCGGATCGGCAACAGTTTCCGAGTCGAAACCAGGGAATCATCAATTTTCCCGCCACGCCTATTATATACAAATGATGCCATCGATCTCGTCCGCTGGCGCTTCCTCGATCCATCATCCGCCCACTCGATCCGTTCAAGCAAGATGGATCCTCGTCGTCTTCCCGGCGGCGTCCCGGCGGTTCGTCTCGCCAGCCGCTTGCAGGTCGCTACCTTCTTCGCCCCAGACTCCACATCGTCATCGAACCGCAGCGGTCGACAAGCAGGTCCACGACGGCAGCCCCCCGCACTGGCGGCGGACGTGAGGATCGTCATCCGGAGGCACTTCCCCGTCGCCGGCCCAGGCGGCGGCGCCCGCATCGCTGTGAAAGTGGCCGAGGACATCGCCCTCCGCAGGCGGCCCTCGCGCAAGCTGCGCGGAGCCGAGAGCGTGGAGAGAGCTCTGGCGGAGGAGGTGCTCCCGCTGGTCGCGCACCCTCGACCGCCGTGCCGTGGCCGCGTCCCGGAAGGAGATATGCGCGCACGTGGCCGCGGCCTGCGCCGACCCGCGCATCGCCCGAGGCAGCGCCTTCATTCTGATCGATACCTTCGCGTGCCCCGTGGTGTTCCGCCGCCTCCCAAGGCGATGAAGCCTGTTGTTGCCTGTGCGCCGAAGAACTTCGTCGTCACGAGTGTCAAGCCTTGCATGGAAGAACTAGAGAGCGCTGTACGTGTACCGGGAAAGAAGCCCGTCGGCGTCATCGGAGATCAGCGGCCAAAGCCAGTGGTGGAGGAGAGGTACAAAGGTTGGGTACCGTGGTAGGATGAACAGCTCCTACCGTCTAGGGTACCTCTCGAGATTGGATTTGCCTTGCGTTTGCTAGACGACTCGCTCGTCTGTCCTAACATGCCAGCAACCCAGCATGACCCTTTGTCAGAGGCAGGCACGCAGTTGAAGGACACTGCCGCTTGTGAGTTGTGACCGCATATGCCTGCGCCTAGGAATTATTCCCTTTTTTGAGGGACATGTATTATCGTGAATTAGTAAGAAGTTTTTGAATTATAAACAACGCTTGCAAGGTTTATGAATAGTGAACGGTCTGAAGTAATTTCGACTAGTTAGTTGTATTTATGGAAATTCGAATTGTTGGCATCTCGTTTTCAACTTCCTTGTCATGTTTGATACTATCTGTGGTTCCTATATGCTTGTTTTTCCTCCGAAGCCCGAATACACAAGAGAACTGCGCAATACATTAACAAGGAGTACTGTTATGCTTGCACCACGTGAAACTATAGAAAATGATCACTAACCACCAAAATTAAGGGTTTGTTTGGATCAGCCAGGGCTAATATCAATTATGTTGTCTGAGATCGATGTCGGTATCCCTATGTTGCCTAATCCATAGCTAGTTCCATAGTGCATATCCAGTGACAAAGCTAAAGAAAATTGAAGAGATGCACTTGCCTTAGAAGTGCATACACTTGTGTTATGAAAAAAATACTATGTGGTGGAATCTTATACACTGTATTAATCTCTAGTGACAATGGAAGCTAGTGTATTACTTCCTATGTTTGCAGACACGATGTAATTCTACAATAGTGGTAATTTGGATTTAACCAAATTTGTATAACAGTAATAATAATATCATACTGAATATGTATCATAATTTGTTGTGTTGATACTGTTTTCTATAAATTTAGTTAAATTTAAGATAGTTCGACTTTGACCCAATTTTGAATTGCATCCTCTTTTTGAGACAGAGACTTAACTAGAGCCAAGCAAAGTACTTAGTTCAAAAAAAAATAATTACCATCCATTTTTATACATCTGATATTTAGAGCAAGCTACTTAGTTCAAAAAAATTAATTACCATCCTTAATGTCTTATATTTAGAAACAGAGGTGATAGTGATACCGAGTTGTCAGCAGCATATTGACCTATGTAAAAGAAACAAAAGCAGATGGAGATGTCAATGGCTATATATCTCTTTTTTCGCATGAAAAAGCAAACCTGTGCATGTTGAACCCTCATCGAAAGAAATGCGGGTGGGCAAAAACTACAGAAAGACAACAAGAATTATTCAAACTGCTCCATCACCTTGCCCATTAGAACTATCATAGCAATAATAAATACTCCCTCCTATTGAAAAAAATACAATTCTAATATACTATCAAGTCAGATTTTAAGTTTGATCACAATTATATAAAAATGTCATACCAAATAAATGCTATTAGATTCGCCGTGAGATACATTTCATCATGTTTTATGTTATAAATATAGACACTCAATTTTATAAACTTGCTTTAAAAAATTTGAACAGAGATAGATGTAGAATTGCATCTTTCTTCAGACGAACGTAGAGTAGATTGTTTAAATAGTAAAGTTCTACTTGACTAGGTAGCGTGCCCGTGTGTTGCTACGGAATAGCTAAACTTTTATACTAAAAATATATAGATCGCACAATAAGATAACAATACTGTAAAATTAAATACCGACGTTAAAGTGATATTTAATCCAAAAAGTGAAGTTTGTGAAATTAACATAGTCACGGAGAGCGTGGCGTTGCAGGCTCACAAACTCTACTTTATAGACCTTTCTTTGATACGACTAAGATAATATTTTATATTGGCAGGAAGAAATCTCCGATATTCATTTCTTTTGTGTGCCAATAAAACCACGAATAAGTTCCGCCGCATCTCCATACCATCATGTACATAGGTTCGAGTATATTTAAAAACATTAGTGCCTGCCACATGGGTAATACTGCGCGTCTTGAAAAATCTATCACAAAACCTTAAAACAAAGTATGTTATACTCACCGTATAAACCGTTTTCAACAATTACATTGCAACTCCGCTAATTACAATATAACAACACATATGACGAGAAATATACATGGTACGACCTCTAAAGTTCTTTTTGAGAAAATTGACCATAAAAGATTAAAATGATGGCGGACACCCTATGCCGCTATAGCCGTGTCGTGCCACCTCGGCCGAGCCCCCGGCGATGTGTGGCGCCGCAGCTACCCCGCCCCTCGCCTGACGTCAGTAGCTCCAAGTGGACCCCATGCGCGGCCCCACCCTGGCCGTGCCACGTCAGCACCCACAAACAAATGCAAACCCACAACACTCATCGTGTAAGAGTCCACAAATCATGCTGAACAAAAAGTATCAATTCAACTTTGCAGTTGTTCATATGTACATAGGTATACTAGGTAGCGTGCCTATGCGTTGCTACGGGACAGACAAACTTTTGTACTAAAAACACACGGACTGCACAATAGATAAAGACGAGAGTCGAGAGGAGCAGATATTTTTACCCGGTTCCAACGAGTTTTGGCCACATGATTGTGATCAAACGGTGAAAAATTATTTTACTGTCGTGTTGCGCATGCCCATGCGCGCGAGTGACGGCCTCAGTTCTATCTGAAAAATAGAATAATGTTTATGAAGAATGAAAATCAGGTCAACAATATGAGTATGGCAGCGCGAGCGCCAAATAGAAAGCTGGATTTCTAAAACAACTGCAGGTGTTCAAACACTACATATATATTACATGAGACATAGAGAGTGTCCAAATAGTACTTATATCTTACACGAGCCGATCCACACCGAACGCTAGATGTCAAGATAGTACATAATTTTACATGAAACAGACAGAACACCAAGGAGGCATAGTTTCTGGATGGGGCGCCCGCCCTTGCGTGCAGGCTGGCACGGTAGATATTTTAAAACAAACTAAGTATTCTAAATAATTAGATTCTAAGCATTCGAAACAAATTACACAAGATATACATATCTTTTAAAGCGAACTAAGCATTCTAAATGACTATATTGGGCACATCACCATGTCGAGAAGGAAGATACATTTGATTCAAATCAGTACTTAAAATGGCAGCAAGCAGTGGTCGAAATCACTGCCTTCATTTTTCAATATGTAATGTAATATAGGCTGTGCATAGTGGTTACACATACAAACACTGTTCTTCATATATCACATGCAAAAGCGGCCATCTCATAGTCATTAGCTATAAAAAAACATATGTAGGGCGGTTTTCTGTCTGAGCTAGCTAAACTGGTGACAGCCGCAGGAGCGAAGCTCGGGCTAGAAGTGCAGGCCTTCAGGAATATGAGGATTGAAATTCCATAGAGATGAGCACTGTCTGCCTGTAAGCATCCATCTGGTCTCTGCAGTGTCCAAATGGATTGGCATTTGGTACAGGACAGTACCGATACAGGCGCAAGGTAAAGCTGCCTTTCTTAGCAATCGACAGAAATGGCGAGCAGTGCAGCAGCTGCTACATGTTGCATTCAGTGGATTTTCTAGATGGAGAGTTATTACTGATCATCCAGAAAGAGAGGAAATAAATGGCAAAAGAAAAGTATGTCATTGCTTTTTTTTCCCCCGAAGATTTCTCACAATAGAAAGCTAATGTAGAAGCACCAAATGAGCAGATCATAGCGGCAAGGATCAATGCACATCTATGTAACCTTCACCATGGATATTTATGGACTAAAACATATATTTTTCTATCACCTCTAATGCTCTGTAGGTAGACTAAAACAACTTTTTTCTCTTTGAAAACTACTTTTGGAGGGTCACTGAACCACGGTGCAGAACTAAAAAAAGCTCGTGCTTCTGTAACCATAGTCACTTTAGTCTAGAATGAGAGCCATTTTAGTAAGATACATAATAAACACCATAAGAATTCAGTAATAGAACTGAAATAAATATATAGAGCAGATCCTAACATACATAAAACTGAAATAAACACCATAGGAATTCAGTAATAGAACTGAAATAAATATATAGAGCAGAGCCAGTTGTCTAATTAGGTAATTCACTAATTTGTCATGACCTACTGCAAAGAAACTGAAACAGAATATTGAACAGGTCAAACAGGATGTCTGAAATGCTGAAGTATGACAAACACATGGTGTGTGCTAGGGGAGCAGGTCCTCTCCTTGCAGGGTACACACATCAATTATATTGTTATATAATATAGAACAATTTAGTAATTTTATTGACTGGTAGGAAATATTTCTAAAATAAACTTCATATATGCTTCTGTAAAAGAATTAGACTTTGGATTTCCTTTGTTCACATAGGAAGAATACTAAAGCTAATCCTTATCCATTGTTGACAAGACAACAATATAAGCTAATGCTTTTTATTTGGCAGCAAGCCAGCAACTACAATAAGAACTGCACTGTTTGATATAACTGTAAGCATTACCCTGACAATATATCATCAAAAAGATTTCCAACTTATCCTTACTAATCCTTGGTGCTACCAACCAATGAAATGATATTCCATGTAAAATGTTGAAGCCTATTCAGGCAATAAGCAAGAGAAGAAATTTGTAAACAATAGCATTAACCAACCGTCAGACACATAATATAAATTTATAACTATGCTGACCCTGATGTACATCTGACCTTGCATTATACAAAAACAAAATCTCTATTGAAGTATAGGAATCTAAAGTTGAATTGCTTCTTGATTGGTACCGGTACATCTGCTATGAAAACATTTGACATGGCACTGCTAATAACTTGACAGATGAGAGCACCAGAGAAGGTATCAAAATAAGGAGCTGATAAAGTCATACAAATATGGAAACCTTCAATCTAGCAATGCAGTAACAAAAAAAAACATGCTCAAGGCATCAAAATATGCTCTCAAACTTCAATCTAGGAATACAGTAACAAAAAGAACATGCTCAAGGCATCAATAAACCATGAACAGACCATATTTATAGTAATATGACATTAGTAAGTACCTATGTAGAAATAGAAATCATGCAGGTTACCAGACCTATGATTTGTTGTGCACTGTTTTTACATGATAGACTGAGAACCTTAAAAATAAAAGTTTCAGCTTTCTGCATAGGATTGGTACTCCAATGAAAAAAAACAAGGCCAACATAGTATTGCATATCACTTTTCTTTTACGCTATGTGTACATAGGTCCATGATATTAGCATTATCTTCCCACATTTTTAGAACAATAAGCCTGTGAGAAAAGTATACATGTCCATCAGTGAAAGCTTACCCATTCGAAGATGGTATACTTCAGTAAATAAGTCGCTCTTTCCTAATATCACTAAGCAATCTGTAAAAACACAAGATATGTGTTCAGACTACATGGTAGTGTGAATATACTAAAAATATGGTATCAACATCCTACACTACACTCCTAGCAAGTTTAAATGTTTAATTAAGCTTAGGGATCACTATCTAATTTAAATTGAGTGAAGGATAAGTGACCAGGAAGTTCCAAAAATTATGCCTCTCTATTTTCTGTCCTTGCATGGCTATGGGAGCTGACAACCACACAACAAACTCCAAAGCCAACAATTTGCAACCTTAAATCGGTAAGGTCATTATTTTTTTTACAAAAATGTTACCATTAGGACAGAAGGCCCAAAACACAGTCGAATCAAACCCCACAAAGGCACTGGGGAACACATGCCGCAATTCCATGAATCAAACTCAAAGATATAGGAATAGCTGAAGTTTGCAGCTATTTTGCCATCCTATGGCTTCGAATCTGATTCCTATAAACTTTAATATTTGATTCGTATAGCTGTAATAAGTAGATTAAAGCTTATTGGAAACTCTTGCTGCTACCTCACCAGACTGAAGCTGCAAATGCCCTTCCTTTTATAGCTTTCTGGCACATAATGATAGTAACGATAAAGTAGTAAGAATTTGGGAATTCCACCTGCTAAACTATATACCTTGGTCCAACTACCTGCTCCACATACTTCCACCTCTGTCAGTCCAGTCTTGCCACCTCCCTCACACATTAGAAACGAGCTCACCACCACAGCATGCTGATGACTGTGCTGACCTACATCAAAGCACCTACACACCTGCAGTTAGTCAATGTATAAGAATTGATCATTTTTTGGGTGATAAACAAATACATCAATGCTCTCCAATTAAACCAGCGCTAGAAAGCAATGAACAGAATGACCTACCAATAGACATATACAAGGAAAGGGATGTTCTTGTAGCTTCAATAGTTAGCATGTATAGATTGAGCACATTTGAGTCTGGTCCTGTAATTCATACCTAGAAAAGAGCTATAACTCACTCTTGCCATTTAGCGTGAAACATTGAGAATGCAAGGTTGGGATTTTTAGAATGGACAAGGCACTAACATGCACATCTAATATTGTATAATCACCATCCAAACCTGCAATAATGGCATGCTTAGCAGTTATCAAATCTGCATAGAAGCTCATATGGCATACGTGATTACCTCACGCGGGCGAACAAAAGCGTAGGAGCAATCGAGCTGCACCACTTCTGTTCCAAGGTCGTGGTTGGATGAAGCAAGTGGTCGGTTGAGCCGAGCTGCTGCTGACGAGAGGACGAACGGATTCGGCAATGGAGGCACTGGATCCGACAGATAGATATGGAGGCACCGGATCCAGAGAGAGAGAGGGAGAGAGAGAGAGGGAGGGTGAAAGTCCAAGTTTGGTTTTGGTAATTAATGACACCAAGTTGTTAATGCCATGTGTTAAGTGGTTTAAGTTAGGCATAAGCAACACATGTGATGAAGGTGCATGTGGTATGGAGTGATGGCCATAAGATCACAAAGAGATGGTGCATGGACATGAAATGATGGTCATGGTGATCAAGCATGAGGAGATGAACATAGAACAAAGTGATCAAGATAAAAGCGTAATCATAGGGTTTGCTTTTGCCGGTCTAAGATGAGTAGAGAAGTGATTGACCGGGTTTAAGATTGATAGCCGACTATCAAGAGAGACAATCATGGTTAGCTCATGGACGGGATTCAGGCGTTTTTGAGGAAATGAAATACCTATTTTTCATTACACCGGAGGTTGAAAAAGTGGTGAAAGCACGGAAGTGTTTCATGAGCTAAAACATGTGCTTTAGTGATACAATATGGAGAGTAGCTCATAAGTAACAAGGGCGATCAAGCGGAACGAGAAAACGACGAAGTGTCACCGAGATATACGCGACAGACGCGCGAGCCGGGAGCAACAGACGCTGACGTCAGCGTCTGTCGGGCTACCCTAGCTCGGCCTGTGCACGCGGGCGCGACAGACGCGCTGTCGCGAAGGCAACAGACGCGGCCTCACGCACTGTTCCAGCGTCTGACGCTGTGGAACTGCGTGGGCGCGCGCGAGCGTGAGCGACAGACGCTCTACCCCGCGTCTGTCGGCCTTGCGGCGTACGCGTTTGACGAACTCGGGCAAAAACATCGTCACTGGACCGCGTCTGTCAGACGTACGGGCGCGTCTGTCGACCGGCGTCAAACGCGTCTGTCGACCTGCGTCAAACGCGTCTGTCGCTACTGTTCATGCCCGTTGGTTTTCGAATGTGCTGGGCATGTGGCGTCGCACGGAGCGACGGACGCGCCTGTAGCGTCTGTCGGTGTCTGTCGCCTCGAAATTTACCCAGTGAAGGGTATAACGGCTAGTGGCTTTTCCATTCGCTATAAATAAGAGGTGACCGGCCCTTGGGAGTTAACTCTTTCACATTTGAGATATTAAGGCACACTTTGAGCTAGAGAACTTTTCCTCCACTCATCTCCTTGCTTGGTTGCATACTCTAGAGAGATTGAGTGAGATTTAAGTGCATTGCATTGAGAGTTGCATCTAGTGGCACTTGATTCTTGAGTTTGCTGCAGATTGCTTGTTACTCTTGGGTGTTTCCCGACACCGTAGACGGCTTGGAGCAGTGGTGGTGTTAAGCTCGTAATTGGAGATTGTTTCGAGCCTCACTAAGCGATTGTGAGGGGTTCTTGAGCCTTCCCCGCGGGAGTTCGCAAATTGGTTACTCTAGTGGAGCTCGTGGCTTGGAGTATCCCCATATTGTGAGTGGATGTACGGCACCCGTTGAGGGTTCAACTCTTGATAGTTGATTAGCTCACGATCCATCAAGTGGGTGCATCACCACAACGAGGAGTAGCTTGCCGAGAAGCAAGTGAACCTCGGTAAAAATTCTTGTGTCATCTCTTGCCGAGGATTCTCATTGTGATTGTGTGTGATTGATTCTTTGGATACATCTCATCTCTACACCGTCGGTATAAGAATCAATTCAATTTCCTTTTACATTCATGCATTATATTTTATCTAGTGTACTTAGAGTAGTTTGTATCACTTAGGGGTAATTAGTTTAGAGACTTAGCTTTGTTGGTGTGAACTAGAGATCATAGCCTTGCACTAGAATTGTATATGTGGTTTGCATAAAAGTAGTTGAGCTAGTGCTAGAATTAGTTTCGCCGTCTTATTTACTAATTTGTTGTTTAGTAAAACTTGTAGAAAATTTAAATAGACTATTCACACTGCCCTCTAGCCATTTGAACCTTACAGAGGGAGAGAGAGAGAGCACCTGCGCAGCAGCCGGGGCTGGCAGGGCCAGCGCCCGCGGTGGCCGGGTGGCAAGCCGGAGTCAGGCCTCGCGGGGGCCCGCGACCGAGGCCGGCAGCATTGGTAGTGGCCGGGCGATTGGTGGCGTCGTCGTCCACCTCGACGTCCTTGTCCAGCCTCCACAGCTCCACCTCCCCCGACGCACGTGCGGCGGGGGCCCGGGACTAGCGGAGCAGGGAGACAGGGAGGGCGAGGTCGGGGGCCTTGGTGTGGGCAGCGGCGTGGCGGGGCCTGGTGGAACGGCGAGGTGAGCGATGAGCGCACATGAAGCGGGGAGACGGGAATGGGGAGGTCATGGCGGTGGAGGGATGGAGCGGAGCGTTGCTAGTCGGGAGGGGGCCACGTGCGTCGCCACTGGCCGAAGAGTGGGCTGCGCGCACCACTATCATCACGAATCGCAAGGTGAGAAGAGGGTTGCGGCTAGGGATTGAGGGAGGTAAGGCGTTGGGCGACTGGGCGAGGATTGTGTGCCGAGGCTGTCGCGTGCGGTTTGTGAGTTTCGTACTGAGGGCGACGTCGTTTGCGTGACTTCCGTGACTTTCCTTCTGACATCGATTGCGGGGAGGCGAGCGCACGGGGAGGCAGAGCGACCTCAAACAATCGTCGCAGCATTAGATTGTCTTACTTTTTTTAGTCGTAGGAGATAGACAACATATATGTCCTCAAGCCACCTAGGGAGATATGCATATAACTGGAAATACACCTGATAAAAAGGACACTGATTAGATGATAGCCTGCTATCCAAATTTTCAATGCTCAGTGTCTATATATAGCATCACAGCCTTCTTGAGATTAACTTGTGTAAAAATACTCAAATATTACATAGACATAGTTACATACAGATAGAACCATTTGACAAAAAAGTACCTAAAATAATTTGTCGCATATCTAACCCGTCTATGCATCACTTCAAAAACAAGATGTAGCACAAAACTGCTACTAAACAAGGGCAATAGGAGGCTTGATCATCCTCCTCCTTATTTGATTCCATTGAACCCTACATATTTGACCAGAGAGATTCAGAACAAAAGATATAGAATCTGTGAAACTATACCTACATGGTCAGAGTTCTTGACTGAATTGAAGACCCCGGAACCAAGTCTCTCCGTCTTGGCTTTCTTTCACACATTTTCAAATTTCATAGCCATCGGATTCATTAACTGTAGCACTGGCAATATTATATATGCAAGAATAATGAAGAAAAATTACTTGTAAGCATTTCTTCCTCACTTTTACAATCTGTATGTAACATATTTTACAATACCCACACATTACGTAATACTGTACCATTTTATTGCAACTTACAAACATACTTGCATAATCAATGAAGGTGTGGCCGTAGGCAGTTGCCACGGCTGACCCAGAGCTCGCGGGAGCAGAGGCGGCAGAAGGTGTGGCCGCGGGGGATGAAGGTTGCGCCCTTGTGGCGCACCATGCACATGCAGCAATCTCCTCCTCCCTTCCCTCGCCGACGTCCTCGTCATCATCGCCCTCGCCTTTCTTGTGTGCCCCGCCGCTGATGAAAGTCATAAAGACCACCACCAAACTAAATTAAGGAATGGAACTAAACAATATATAAATATTTTACATACATGGTACACTCATAAGGCCATGACCGTATGCACGACACAACACATCTAGGTGGCTCACTCCAATACAACTCTGAATATTATTACTGTACCAGAAAAAAACATGGAAATAGTATGAAATACTTGAAAAGAGAAGTCAGATTGATGGAGTATATTTAGATTCATACTTGCAAAGTTGAAATAAAAAAAAGGAGAGCTTGAACTCTCCCAGGGGTCATCTGGTAGACAGGAGTGCAGGTGAGAAGGAGACAGTACTTGAAATAAAAATTGCTGAGCACCTATAAGACTAACCTGCCACAAGTCTGAACAAAACTAATACTAAACTTGACCACTATCTGATAAAATTAAGTACAAGGCTGCAAGGCAGGTACAGATGGCCTTCAAACATGGTTAACCAAATCACCATATGTTGATGTCCATCTACAGTTAAGCACTTGGATCTGCATCTTTCACCAGACATCCACAATGAAGGTAGGTCAGAAGAATTAATAACAATATGTAATAAGCAAATGGCGTACAACAAAAATAAAAGAAGGATCGCAAATGGCATACTACAATTTTTTGTTAAGCAACTAAAAGGCGTCCACAAATAGGCTTTTAAACATCTAGTGTCTTTTGAATCTCAGTGTAACACACTAAGGAATTCACCTTCTTTTAGAACAAAAATGATACTTACCGTGACCATGGGTATGAGAAGTGACCAGTAAATAGTAACGATCTAGTACCTGCAAACGCACAATTGCATCAGATGAAAATCATAATTATATTGCAAAGCACTAAGGACACAATCCTAGTCATGAAGTCATGATTCGTACACATCGAATAAAAGATATAATAAACCTTTCTGAATCTGCACTTATTGCACCAAGAACGAATGCCCAAATTCATTCAGAAATGCTCCTGTCAAAGAGCCAATCCACAGGCAAGCCGATCAGTCCTCTCGAAGCAGCATTAAAAACTGAAAATGGAGAAAACTCGATGACCTCAACGCTGAATGGTATTGTTCTCAAGAGATGAAAATTGCAGTAGCAGAATGACATTCCGAGAGAAAATGCATTACTGACCGAACACAGAGGGACTATGTCAACTTCTTTCACTCTATGGACTTCTCCTCTTCTGAATCCTTGCTGACCATTCCTTTAGAACCATTGCCAGACTCAATCAATAGCAAGAAAGTAGGGGTCCCGATCTTATCATAAAAAAAATCAATGATGAGAACTTCGTAATTATGAACCTATAAAGCGAATATGCGGTGCAGGAAAGATTGCATACTGAAACAGATATCTTCACTAAAAGCTGCACAAAGCATCACCGAACCAAGCTGTGGATGCACATCATCTTTACTGCAGCAGAAAATACATAGTTACTACACAAGATGCTCACCACAAGCAAAGCAGGGCAGCCATATACTGTCTTTTTGCTGCAGCCTGGTTCCTTCCCATTGTTTGCAAAATGCCATAGTTGGTCGACAACAAATTTGCACTAATTCATGCCAGCGAAGTTGTCAATGTTATTGACTATCCATAGAGTTTTTGGGATGAAAATACTGGAGCAGCAAGCCATTAATGGTGCAAATACAATCATCATGAAAGATTGCCAGTGCCTCATTTCGTAATGCAGTATAGGCAATGCCTCAGGTTCTTTTTAGCTTTGACTAAAATCCTTAATGGTAAACTCTAATGTGTTTTTTGCTTCCTGTGGTGTTTAATCGAGACCTTCTTTGACCTAAAATGCAATTTTCTTATACCTTCCACTCTCTTAGCACCAACCATGTGTTTATGTCACAGTTATCTAAACTCTTCTCTTTATGAAATATGCTAAGGATACAAGCTGCACCTAAATTAGCTCATAATAGTATGAATGACAAAACAGTTCTTTTCAGGTCCAACACTTTGGCAACCAAAAAGAAAAACTAAGTATCCTTTTTCAGGAGGCAATATATTTTTCTTCTTTCTTTGGTTTGGCAGCAAATTGTTAACTGTGATTATACATAGGCTCCAGGATAAATTAACTGTGGAGTGGGCAACCTTGTGCATCTTTTTATGTGTGGTAGGCGACTATTTCTATTAGGAATCTATTAACACGGTCCACCTTATCAAAGCATGATTTGGAGTCCATACATTACATTTACAGCTTGTAACAACTCAGGCTGCTCAACCATAGCAAATACCTTAAATTGACTTCTCTAGTTCTCCCTACACTGTATGTAATTAACTAACTAACTAACTAAAATTTGTCCCGGATATGGAGCAATCGTGCTAACCTGATACAGTTTCATGGGTGTTTTAGAAAGAGGATTGCTAGTGCATTGCAATTTCAATTTTCCTATGTGTTATCATCAAAACAATAACAAAATTGAGTTTTGACACATTGTTTAATTAAAAAAATGCTCAACTGACTGCTAGGGTTATCTGTGGGAGGGTGATTTGGATGCGGCCGCCGAAGCCTCGCTCCGAGTGCACGATCGAGGTTGGGCTGCGGCTTCACAACCAACGTACGAGGAACCAGGGAAGGAGACACAGGGTGAGAGGTTGGCAAATGGGCACAAGACTCACCTGGATCACAGATGCGACTTGCGTGGGCGGTCGCGTCTCGTGACGACCCAACAATTGTTGCACCAAATGGTTATTTTAGTTTTGTTCTTTTTAATTGTAATGTAGGTATCTTTTTAGTTGTAGGTATGCAGGAGATAGCTGGTTGGGGGCGTCATGGCTCACCAGATTAGTGCAACAGCCAACGGACACGACGACCATCACCTCTCGTACAACCATGGTAGCCTGGCGCGGAGGGGAAAGGAAAAGAGGATCGAGGTTCTCTCCCCTTTCTTTGAGGTATTGATTGAGAATTTTTCACATGAAAAATTAGGGAAAAAAATAAAAAGACGATCAGTTGGAGCTATGATTTTGTAACTCAATCCTATTTATGCAAGAATAGAAAAACAATCTCTTTTCTGAATCTGGTAGAGTTTCTCTAAGCCCATATAATATAATCCTCATGTCCCTGAATAAATAGATTTCTAGAGTTGTCTGAAGTCAAAATTTTTAAACATTAACCAAATTTCTAGAAAAAAAAACGTTAAGATTTATGTATCAAATTAGTATCATTATATTTACTATAAAATATATTTTTATAAGATGCTCATTTTATGTTATAGATATTATTATTCTTTTCTATAAAGTTAGCCAAATTTTAAAAAGTTTCACTAGTACGGATTTTAGGAATTAATTTATTTAAGAAAGGAGTGAGCATAGTCTGATTCTTATGACATCTTGATAGTTTGGCTCTTAGGACATCGCAACATGAGCGAAGCTACATTAGAGTACAAATATATTCCTTACAATGTTAAAACGTTGATTTTATCTAAATGTTCACTATATATACTCTCGTGTGGCGTACGTATATAACCCCGACACCCCCGATGCCCGTGACCACCCTCTCGCGGTCTCGCCCCCATGTAACCCACGGTCTGACGGTCTATCACTCGCACTCTAGGAAAAGCAGCCGTGGGGTAGCGTGCAGCGCTTGCGTGGATTTGGAGATCCCCGCCCGTGCCTTTCCGCCGCCTCCCACCGCGCCGCACCCGCCCCAGCACCCAACCCAGCCGTTGCCACCAGCTCCAGATCCGACCGCCTCGATCGGGACTCGAGCGTCAGTCACCACAGCGATCAACCGGCCGCCGCGGGTGACCAACCCACCCGCGTTACCCCCGTCAGATCCCCCCTCCCAGCCAGCCATGGCCGCGCCCCGCTCCGGCCTCCGCCCGCACTGCCACTGCTAGCGCCATGGCCGCCGCCTCCTGCCGGAGCCCGCTCGCCTGGCTCTTCGCGCTCGCCGCCGCGCTCTTCTTCTTCTCCTGGTACCTCCTCCTCGACTCCGCCGCGGGCCCAGCCGCCGCCCGCCGCCCCAACCAGTGGCTCCGCCCCGGCGGCGGCGGGCGGCGCCCCGGCCCCGGTACGAAATGCGACCCCGCGGAGGCGCTGCTGCGAGTGTTCATGTACGACCTGCCCCCCGAGTTCCACTTCGGGCTGCTCGACTGGAAGCCCCCCGGCTTCGGCGGCGGCGTGTGGCCCGACGTCAGGGACGGCGTGCCGGACTACCCGGGGGGCCTCAACCTTCAGCACAGCATAGAGTACTGGCTCACCCTCGACCTCCTTGCCTCCGAGCAGGGCGCGCCCACGCCCTGCGCGGCGGCGCGGGTGCGCCACGCCGCGGACGCCGACGTCGTCTTCGTGCCCTTCTTCGCCTCGCTCAGCTTCAACCGCCACTCCCGGGTGGTGCCGCCCGCGCGGGACAGCGAGGACCGCGCGCTGCAGCGGAGGCTCCTCGAGTTCCTCACCGCGCGGCCCGAGTGGCAGAGAACCGGAGGGCGGGACCACGTCGTGCTGGCGCACCACCCCAACGGGATGCTCGATGCGCGCTACAGGTTCTGGCCCTGCGTCTTCGTGCTCTGCGACTTCGGGAGGTACCCGCCCAGCGTCGCCAACCTCGACAAGGACGTCATCGCGCCCTATCGGCACCTCGTCGCCAACTTCGCTAATGACACTGCCGTATACGACGACCGGCCGACGCTGCTCTACTTCCAAGGCGCCATCTACAGGAAGGACGTGAGTATCTTGCTATTTACTCATCTCGTCTAATTTGAATCTTAGTTGGATTAGTCACATCTAAGTTGTTAATAATATAATGTCAGCATACATCTTTTGTTTAAAAAACTTTGTTCTCCATGCGTTCTTCCCTAAAAAGGATTGAGAATGTTTGCCATGTCCATGTGGCACGTGCACTCCTTTTCATTCCGTAGCCTAGTAATGGCTAACATGTCCCTTTCCCTCCGTGTGCCACTTACCTGAATTTGCACTAGTTCTGGCCACTAAAGATGCATCGATGTATGCTTCTTTGCGAATTGGAGCGTTTTGCCCTGTCTATCAGTAATCAGTCCAGCTCACACATAGGCAATCACTTCTCCCAGTCCTATATGACCACGATCAGCATACATCGCTGTCTTTTGCAGCAAGTAGTTGTACAATCTGACAAGTGATCTATGTATCTGTAAACAAGTTCAGTATACTTTAGTAGTTATACAATTGACAGTCAAACATGGATTAGCTATCAGGACGTGGGTTATATTGATTGGTCTAAGAGATTAGACTCTGTGAGTAGATGAACTGTGGAAAATGTATGCAGTTCACATATATGTTTGCTATTCTACTCACACTTCCACTGCACAATGTTATAGGGTGGTTCCATCCGGCAGGAACTGTATTACCTTCTGAAAGACGAGAAAGATGTGCATTTCTCATTTGGAAGTGTAGCTGGTAATGGGATCGAGCAATCAACACAAGGGATGCGGTCATCCAAGTTCTGCCTCAACATTGCAGGTGACACTCCATCCTCCAACCGCCTCTTCGACTCCATAGTCAGTCACTGTGTTCCCATCATCATCAGCGATGAGATTGAGCTCCCGTTTGAGGATGTCCTTGACTACTCAAAGTTCAGTGTCATAGTACGTGGCACAGATGCAGTCAAGAAGGGGTTTCTAATGAGCCTGATCACAAGGATCAGCCGAGAAGAGTGGACACGCATGTGGAACAGGCTAAAGGAAGTAGAAAAGCACTTCGAGTACCAATATCCATCTCAGACTGATGATGCCGTGCAGATGATATGGAAGGCTATTGCTCGGAAGGTGCCCTCTATCCGGCTGAAGATTAACAGACTACGAAGATTTTCTCGGTTTGATACTAACAAGACAGATGAGACTCTGCCCCAGTCTTCTTGGCTACAGAATGAGACTCCTTGATTTTGGACTACCAAGCTCAGGCTTTCACCATGTTTCAATCCTGTTGAAACAAGAGTCGATACTGAAGACCAAACCTTAATCTAATGACTGGGGGCAGATGTTACAGCTGCAGATATTAACGGAGAGTAAAGTTCAAACACTTTAGCATAACAGAATTACATATCCAATGGCACATCATTTTTCTTCAATTCTTTTCTTTTACTTACTATTCGTCCAAAATGTCCTCGGCTGCAGACTTAAGGACAATGAATTTTGTACGAGAAGCTGTATATTCTAGGCGGCAATATAATTACTGATCAGTTACAGTTGCTGAGCACTTTCGGTTAACGTCCACTGAAGTCTAAAGTCAAATATGGAAGTTTTTTCAGATTGAGAAAAAGGGAGATATCACGCTGTGTGTGGTAGGTTATTAGCTGGAGGATTGAGATCGGTATGTGGCATTTTGGATAGTCATATGCCACTGAAAGCATGGAAAGATTGTGAACGGGCGCACCAGATAGGGTAAGCTAGATAATAGCCTCTTCCTCCACTTGTTTTACGGTTTCACATACTGGTTGCATCATGTATGTTCAATTGTTTCCTCCACTTGTTTTATAGTTTCACGTACTGCCATACTGGTTATATTATGTTGCATTGTTCATCAAGTTCTCGATTACTTACGGGGCCCACTGGCTATCTTTAATGGTACGTAGTCCCGACCAATTTTTCGATCTCGCCAAAGAAGAATGGGCTTTCAGTTTTTCAATCTGGCCGAAGAAGAAATGGCTCTCAGAGGGGCAAGCGGAGGAAGTACAGTGGCTATAGAAAGAAAGGAAGGGTTCGATTGCTTTGCTTGGAGACGGTGTTCTTCTTGGTCGACGTATAAGTAGGTATAACTGAAGAGAAAAATTCACCGGCGGTCCCTGAACTTGGCAGCTGGTGTCATTTAGGTCCTCGAACTTTGAACAGTGTATTTCTGGGTCCCTGAACTTGGCTTCAGGTGTCATCTAGTTCCCTGAACTTGGCTTTGGCCGTCACTTAGGCCCCCGAACTTTGAACAGTGTATTTTTGGGTCTCTGAACTTGACTTCGGGTGTCATCTGGGTCTCTGAACTTGGCTTCGGGTGTCATCTAGGTCCCGATGCTGACGTGGCGCGGTCCTGCATGTGGGACCCACATGTCGGTCGGTTATATTTCTATTTCGGGGGTACTGTAGATACAATTTCTAAAATATTCCAAAATTTTGTATCTTTTTCATATGATCGCGGATGAAGATGATTTTTATATAAAAAATGTAGCTCTCGACGAGATCTACAACTTTCTAGTTTTGAGTTTTTTTTAATTTGAGATCATTAAAATGCTTAAAAAATTAAATAAAATTTCAGCAGTATATTAATTGCGTACAAGCGTTTGTCGCCTTAGAAAAATCATATCTTTTTTATATGCCGTCAAATGGAGATGATTTCTATATGAAAGTTGTAGCTCTCGATGAGATCTACGACTTTCTAGTTTTGAGTTTTTTTAATTTGAGGTCGCTAAAATGCTCAAAAAAATTAAACAAATTTTCTGGAATTAATATACTGTTGAAAATTTGTTTAATTTTTTTGAGCATTTTAGCGATCTTAATTTAAAAAACTCAAAACTAGAAAGTCGTAGATCTCATCGATAGCTACAACTTTCATATAGAAATCATCTCCATTTGACAGCATATAAAAAATATATGATTTTTCCAAGCCGATAAGCGTTTGTACGCGATTAATATACTGCTAAAAATTTGTTTAATTTTTTAAGCATTTTAATGATCTTAAATTAAAAAAAACTCAAAACTAGAAAGTTGTAGATCTCGTCGAGAGCTACATTTTTCATATAAAAATCATTTTCATCCGAGATCATATGAAAAAGATATAATTTTAGGAATATTTTAGAAATTGTAGCTACAGTACCCCTGAAATAGAAATATAACCAACTGACATGTGGGCCCCACATGTAGGACCGTGCCATGTCAGCATTGGGACCTAGATGACACCCGAAGCCAAGTTCAGGGACCCAGATGACACCCGAAGCCAAGTTCAGGGACCCATAAATACACTGTTCAAAGTTCGGGGACCTAAGTGACACCCAAAGTCAAGTTCAGGGACCTAGATGACACCTAAAGCCAAGTTCAGAGACCCAAAAATACACTGTTTAAAATTCGGGGACCTAAGTGACACCAGCTGTCAAGTTCAGGGACCGCCCGTGAATTTTTCTCTATAACTGAACATATAGATTATAGAACAAGAACTTTGCACCGTGCCAAATTTTATATCACTATTATCAGTGTTGTAAACTGAGATTTCATTGCTTAGGGCTAACCCTAGAAGGGTAGCTACATATAGTTCCATACATGGGCCACATGGGCCTTAGCCACATGGGCCTAAACATACTCCAACACCCCCCCGCAGTCTGAACTACCGGCGCAGCGGAGTTCAAGACTGAACAAGAAAGAAAACATGTGAGAGCACAACACACACGACCCCCCCGCAGCCACAACTAGCCACTGGAGACGTTGAGGCTAGAGCGAAACTCGGAGAAGGTCGAGGAAGGGAGGCCTTTGGTGAAGATATCCGCAAACTGGGAGGTGGTCGGGACGTGAAGCACTCGGACGTCGCCGATGGCCACCCGGTCGCGGACGAAGTGTAGATCGATCTCCACATGCTTGGTCCGCTGGTGCTGCACGGGGTTGGTGGAGAGGTAGACCGCACTGACGTTGTCGCAGTAGACGAGCGTGCTCCTGGCGAGGGGGCGGTGAAGCTCAGCCAGGAGCTGGCGGAGCCAGGCGGCCTCGGCCACGCCGTTGGCCACGGCACGGTACTCCGCCTCGGCACTGGAGCGGGAAACCACGGGCTGGCGCTTGGACGACCAAGAGACCAGGTTGCCGCCGAGGAAGACCGCGTAGCCGGAGGTGGACCTGCGGGTGTCCGGGCAGCCCGCCCAGTCAGCGTCGGTGTAGACAACCAGCTCGGCAGTGGAAGACCGGCCGAGGAGCAGCCCGTAGCCAAGGGTGCCACGGAGGTACCGGAGAAGCCGCTTCATAGCAGCCAGGTGAGGCTCCCGCGGAGCATGCATGTAGAGGCAGAGCTGCTGGACGGCATAAGTGATGTCCGGCCGTGTGAAGGTGAGGTACTGAAGTGCGCCAGCAAGACTCCGGTAGGCGGTGGAGTCTGCTGGTCCAAGCATCGGACCCCCAGCCTCGGACAGCTTGCCCTGGGTGTCCACCGGTGTAGAGCAGGACTGGCAGGCGGTCATCCCGGCTCGCTCCAGAATGTCACAAGTGAACTGCCGCTGGTGGAGGAACAAACCGGAAGGTCGGGGCTCAACAGTGACGCCGAGGAAGTGGTGGAGCACCCCAAGATCCTTCATAGCAAATTCCTTCTGGAGTGAGGCAATGATGCGGTGGAGCAGAGATTCGCTGGAGGCAGTGAGAACAATGTCATCCACATAGAGGAGCAGGTAAGCAGTCTCACCCCCATAGTGGTATATGAACAGGGAGGTGTCAGACTTGGCCTCCGTGAACCCAAGAGTCTGCAGGAAGGTAGCGAAGCGAGAGTACCAAGCCCGGGGTGCCTGCTTGAGCCCGTAGAGAGATTTGTTGAGCCGGCAGACGAAGTCAGGACGAGAACCATCCACAAAACCGGCCGGCTGACTGCAGTAGACCGTCTCAGTCAGAGTGCCATGAAGAAAGGCATTCTTGACATCCAGCTGATGCACAGGCCAGGAGCGCTCGAGAGCCAGGGAGAGGACGGTGCGGACTGTAGCTGGCTTCACCACGGGACTGAACGTCTCAGCATAGTCAATGCCGGGCCGCTGAGTGAAGCCGCGGAGGACCCAGCGAGCCTTGTAGCGCTCCAAGGAACCATCAGCCCGCCTCTTGTGCGTCCAGATCCACTTGCCGGTGACAACGTTGGACCCCGGCGGACGAGGCACGAGGTCCCACGTTTGGTTGGCGAGGAGGGCGGCGTACTCCTCGTCCATCGCGCGGCGCCAGTGAGGATCCGCCAAGGCCGCGCGAACGGAAGAGGGTACTGGAGAGATCTCCGGCTCGCAGGCGGCGGCGGTGAGGGCCTGCGGGCGAGACGCCTGTCTCGTCACCATCGGGTGAGTGTGACGAGGGTCCCGGTGAAGAAGAGGTGGGTGGTACACCGGCGGGTCGGCGCGAGAGCGTGGGGATGCCGGCGGAGCACGCACTGGCGACGACGGCGCTGGGAACGGGAGCGGCGGAGCCGGCTCACGCCGGCGCTCGTAGACGATCCCGAAACGTCCGGGAGGAGGTGAGGGCGGACGCGGCTCCCGCCGGCGCTGGTAGACGAGACCGAAGCGCCCGGGAGGAGGTGGGGTCGGTGCGCGCGGTCCCGCGATCGGAACGGCAGCATCCGGCACAACGGGAGGCGGCGAAGCCACAGGGAGCGAGGGTGTAAGCTCCGGGGCTGCCTCGACCGTGTCAGGCACCGGAAGGTCCTGGGGCGACGCGGGACCCCCAGGGGAGCGCGCCGGAGCAGTACCTGCAGGGTAGGGGGAGAAGGGTGGCGGAATCGCCGTGTCAGTGGGAAAGAAGGAAGCCTCCGCAGGGTCAGCGGGAGGTGTGGATGGAGAGGTGGAGTAAGGGAACGCCGACTCATCAAACACGACATGGCGAGAGATGAGGACACGGCGAGAGGTAAGGTCAAAGCATCGGTAACCCTTGTGATCCGGAGAGTATCCGAGGAAGACACAGAGGGTCGACCGGGGAGCCAGCTTATGAGGAGCGGTGGCGGCGGTGTTAGGGTAACACGCACACCCGAAGACTCGAAGGTGGTCGTACCGAGGAGGGGTACCGAAAAGAGCGTGGTGAGGCGTGGGAGCTGGGCAGGCAGTAGAAGGAAGTCGGTTAAGGAGATAGGTGGAGGTGTGCAGACACTCAGCCCAGAAGCGAGCGGGTAGAGATGCCTGGAGCAGAAGGGTGCGCATGATGTCGTTGGTGGTGCGGATCATACGCTCTGCCTTGCCGTTTTGAGAGGAGGTATACGGGCAAGACATGCGCAGGTGGACACCGGAAGAAAGGAAGAAGGCACGGGAGGTGGAGTTATCGAACTCTCGGCCATTGTCGCACTGGACAGCCTTGATGGTGAGGCCGAACTGAGTGGATACCCAAGCAAAGAGGTTGCTAAGAGTGGGGAAAGCCTCGGACTTGGCACGCAGAGGAAAAGTCCAGGAATAATGGGAGAAATCATCGACCACCACCAAGTAGTACTTATAGCCAGACATGCTGAGAACAGGAGAGGTCCACAAGTCGCAGTGAATAAGATCAAATGCATGAGGGGCATGCGAGGATGAGGACTGAAAGGGAAGGCGAACGTGACGGCCCAGCTGGCACGCATGACACAAGTGATCATCGTGAGCCTGAGAGCAACGAATGTCGGAACTACGACTGAGCTGCATCAGGGCATCCCGGCCAGGATGGCCAAGGCGACGGTGCCAAGTGGTAGAGGAAGGAGTGGCGGCGAAAGCGGCGGAGGATGGCGAAGAAGGTGAAGCAGATGCAGGAAACTGAAGGGTGTAGAGAGGCCCAGTGCTGTTACACCGGAGCAGAGGAGCCCGGGAGGCCAAGTCCCGCACGGTAAGGCCAGAGGGGTCAAACTCAACCGAGCAAGAGTTATCAGTGGTGAAACGGCGAATAGAGAGAAGGTTGTGAACCATCCCGGGAGCCACAAGAACATCAGAGATATGAAATGAGCCGTGGGAACTGGCAGTGCCCACGGAGGAGACAGGAATGCAGGTGCCATTGGCGACCATGATGGAAGAGGGACAGGAAGGGTGGGGAGGACGAAGAGAGGAAAGTAGACTCGCATTAGGCGTGGTGTGGAAAGTGGCGCCCGAGTCGGCGATCCAATCAGGACTCACTGGTGGAGTGCTGGCGGTGGTGCTGAAGGAGGAGGCCACGGTAGCCCACAGGGAGTTTGGGGGAAACCCCGGAGTAGCGACGCCCGGGCCCCCCGCACCAGCGGCCCCGGCGGTGGCGGCCATGGTGTTAGCGGCGCCAGGAGGATGTCCCGGCTGCGACGGCGAGGGAGATGGAGCCGATGGCAGAGGGTAGGGAGCCGACAAGGTCCGGCGCGCGACACGAGATGCAGCGGCAGTGGCGCCGGCCCTGGAACGGCGTACGCCCGCGCCCGCAGCAGCAGGAAGGGCGGCAGGAGAAGGGCAGGGAGCGGGCGGCAGCACCACAGCAGGGGATGGTGGAGCCCGGGAAAGGGAGGGATAGATGGGAAGAAGAGAGGAAAGGATGGTGGTAGACGGAGGAGGGGATGGTGGACGGCCAGCCATGGGCAGCGCCAGGAGGCGCGGCGGCTGGGCGTGGGCAGGTGGACGGCCAGCCATTACCGGCTCCAGGAGGAGCGGCGGCTGGGCGTGTGCAGGGGCAGGGGAAGGTGGCTGCTGCGCCCACGGGACAGGGGAGGAGCAGGAGAAGGAGGGGTGGGGAGGGGGGGCGCCGGCCATGGCTGGCTGGCCGGCGGCAGCAGCCACCGGGAGGGGCGGCGGCTGGTGCTGCAGATGTTGGACGGGATGAAGCAGCGGAGTCTCCAGGCGGGCGAGCAGGCCACCAGCAGCAGCAGACACGGAGTCCAGGGAGGCCGCTGGCAGCAGCTGCCCCTCCGCGCGGTACAGTGGTTGGGCGTCCAGGCGGTCCAGCGGCTGGAGCGGCTGCTCCAGGCGGATAGGCGCCTCAGAGCGGGGCGGGTGGGGACGGGGCTGCTGCTCCACGGTGGCGGCGTCGGGATCAGCCACAGCCGCTGGGTGGAGGGGGGCAGTAGCCGCCGGTTGGGGAAGGGAACCAGAGGCGGCGGCGGCAAGAGCTTGAGGAGCCACCGGACCTGTAGCGGCGGGAGGGGCAGCAGCAAGGACCTGCGCCCATGTGGAAGAGGAGAGGGAAGGGAAATGGCTGTAGAGGGAGGGGTGGGGAGGTGGAGCGCCGGCCATGGCCTCCTGGCCGGCGGCGGCAGCCACCAGGAGGGGGCGGCGGCTGGGCAGAGGAGGAAGAGGAAAAAGAAAACTAACCCTAGGCTCTGATTACCATGTTGTAAACTGAGATTTCATTGCTTAGGGCTAACCCTAGAAGGGTAGCTACATATAGTTCCATACATGGGCCACATGGGCCTTAGCCACATGGGCCTAAACATACTCCAACAATCAGCAAATGGAAAGTGTGGCCAAGCTGAATCTGTATCTTGGTCAGCCCTCGGGCCCCAGAACTGTAGCTCTGTTAGCACTGGGCTATTTGAGATTGCCTAAGGCTGTCTCCAACAGCTCACCCAAAGCGCCACCCATACGCAAAAAGAGTCGTGTACAGTATTTTTTAGATAGGAGAAACACCCTCCAACAGCCGACGCATTCGGAGGACCCATTTTGCGTCCGAGCTGTGGGAGCACTCAAATATGCGTCGCCTCGCTCTCCACGACGCAGTCTCGCGCGCACGCAGTGGTGGGCCCATGGAGGCGTCGCGTGAGGCGGCCTGGACGACGAGTCAACGCCGGCAAGGCGGTCCCGCGATGGGGCGATACCGGCGAGGTGGATCCACGACGGGGCGACGACGGCGAGGCGGATCTGCGACGAGTCGATGACGGCGAGGCGGATCCGCGACGGCCGCGGACAACGGCGAGGCGAGGCCGCGTCGGGGAGCTGTGGGTGCTACCCGCCTCTCACGCTTGCCCGCGGCGGCCGGGGCCCGCGTCGCGCGCCCTTTGCGTGCTCGCCGGTGGCCTGCGCCCGTGCGCCGGGACGGCGGCGGCGGCCCGCGCCCGCGTGCCAGAAAGCGGCGGCGGCCCGCGCCCGCTCGTCTGGGCAGCGGGGCGGCTTGTGTCCGCGCGCCGGAGGCCGGAGCTGGGGGCGCGTTCGCCGGAGGCCGAGGGCGAGGTGACGGTGGCGGCGGCCGCCATGGTGTGGTGCTGGTGGCTGGTGGAAGACGGAGGATGGGGGAGGAAGAGAAGAAATTGGTTCGCTGTTGAAAGAATGACGTTTTAGGTCCCCATCCTATTTACTGTAGATGACCCAAAGCCCCTAAATGGGTCTCATATTTAGGTCTTATTGTTGGAGTTAGTCTTATGGGAAGGTAAGCACGTCGTCCTCGGCGAGAAACGCAATGTTAGGGTCTGTTTTACGCATGCCGCACCGAGTCACGGCGACGCCAAAAGTTTGTCGAACAAACAGCTCGCCACAGATTCGGCGCGGTTTGGCGTAAAAACTTACGCAGCGTTGACGAGTTATGGCGGCGCCTTAACTCCGGCCAAACAAACACCTGCAGAACTGTGGCGGACAATGGCGCAGTTGGGTAACAAACCAAACACGACCTTAATCAGGTGTTTTTCCACAAATGTTCAAGGACTGTCAATGGATGGAATTTTTTTTTTCAAGTTTGTGGTCCTGTTCTAAGAGAAAGCGAGATGCGAAAAACTGCAAAATTAAAATCAAACAGGACTACAATACTCCTATCGCCTCCTGGAGCAGCGCCCTGCATTTTGCAGCATTTTGTAGCTATTTGTTTTCTCGAAACGGAATGGCAGAATTGTTTGCAGGTAGCACAGCAGTGGAACAAACATTACCGTGTTTTCGAGCAATGCTCAACATTACCGTGACAGGAACAATTTATGGTTGTGATGAGTTACCATGTTTTGTCCTAGCATTTAAAATGCTGACAAAAAAGAAGGTTAGAATCCAAAACGGAAGTTTGTCTAATCAAAATGCGCATCTCTCAGGGTGGATTCACAGTTTATTGTACGGAAAGACCAGAAGAAGCTCTATCAGGGGAAATGTACAGACGGTGCAGTTCAGACACGGACACCATATTCAGATATTTTGTTGATCCTTTCCTGCAAGGCACATCTCTGGTTCTTCAAATCGGAGGCCATGGAAGCCACCTAATGGATAAAAAGAAACAGTATTTCAATCAGCACATTTTAATAAGGTTTTATTTAATCAGCACTTGACACAAGGGCAAAGACATTCTATGTACAAATCATGTACTCACCTCTGCTCGCAGCTCGAGAGATTGCCTGGTTGGAATGGTTCTTAGTCTATCCATCAGACCTACAGTCACAAAAATAATACATATGCTGTTATGAGATGTAAAGTGAGCAATCTTAGTGTTAGACGACGTTTGAAATTAAGTTGCAAATAGCTAAAAGCAATGAACCAAATAACCAGAAGAAATATAAGTAATACCTGCAGCTGTAGATTCTGCTTTGTAAATGGAACCTATAAGAGATTGGATCTGCTTCCCTGTAGATCTGGAGAGAGGCACATGCAATAATTTTACAGTATGTTGGTGACAAACCATTATTAAATGAAACAGCAACAGACATGGAAAGAAAAACAGACTTTTCCGACTGAGACTAAATGTAAAATACCTCAAATCAGTACGTCCACGCTGCAGATCACTTTCACCAACAGCTACTTTGTCAAGAGTGTATTTTGATTCTTTCTTCAAGTTCTGAATAGATGTTTTGTACTCCATCATACTTTGCTCAGCATCATTCAGTAAATCCTGGCAAGATTTTGGTGCAGAAATCAGATGCACTCATACATGATCACACAGTTATGATCTCATTGGACCGACAGAAGTTCCATTTATCTCATGTAAATCATTCTAATGAATCTTACATGAGTGAAGAAAAGTTTTAACACGAAACCGCATTTATAAGACTTATATACCTTCTCAGTCTTGAAACGGCCAAAGGTATTGCGGTATAAAAATCTTCGAGGACCTGATGGTACAATTCATCACTAAATCAGTATCAAAATTTGAGATGCAACAAAACAAGTATGCACATCATTGTGAAACTAATGTCACCTTTGTGTAATTACTAGAGGAATATTCACAGGGAATGTTATACATATTAGGCATACAGCGTTACAAAAGTTAATTCTTGATTAGGCATACAGCTTTACAAAGTTAATTCTTGATCAGTGCACTGTCCATTAGTCATTATTGTTCTTAAGTATGTTCTGGCTGGTACTTTTGTCAAATACATAGTACTAATGGTTGCAATGCGTTTTATGTGCTATCTCTACTTAATTTCACAAAACTTTTGTCCAAACGAAGTCAAACTCTCAAGTCACCATTTGCCAAGGTCTGAACCATCCAACTTAGTTTGAGATGACTGATGATCAAATAAGATTATGCCAGTTGCCAGATACACCTGATTGGTCTGGGATCCATCTCGCTTTTGAATAATTATGTCCAGATCATGTAAGGACTCAACTGGAATGATAAATGCATACAAAATAACCCAAGTACTCGAGTATATCTACAATTCAAACTGATAATCAATCAAGGAGGCCCATACAGCATGAGCACTGTAGACACTTGAATCAACGAGACATAGCAATAGAAGTATCAAAACAATAGGACTTTCGAAAGCTTCCCAAGAGGGATAATACAGCTTTGCAGAACCATTTGATAGCTTAAGCAAAAAACACAGTATCATATGCTGTTACAAGCACAAGCTAACAAGCAGTTACATATCGCAACAGCAATTAAAACCAATCTTCTCACACCAACTTGATAATGCATCTGATCCACAAGGCTTTGCATTATTAGCTCAAGGAAACTACTCCCTCCATTAAAAGGTGGAGTTCTAGATTGCACTTGCACTCCAGAAATTTTCTAACTATGATCACTAATCATGAGAACATAATACAAAACTTAAAACATTAAATGTGCAAGTTAGTGACAGTATCAATGTACGAAAAAAAAAAACATGTATATTTCCTTTTTCACTCCAGAATTATAGGGCCTAAAGCTTTATGGTTTTATTTACTCATGTGTGCTTCAAGATACCAAGCCCTTGACAAGCAGTTGGGAGTTTGGGACACTACAGGCACAGCTACACTGCACTACACTCCCAAATCTCAAATATTTGTCCAGCAAGTACAAAAACAAGATCTATAACTATTCGTTAGCATAAAATATAACTAAAAGGAGACGTTTAATATCAATTGAAACAAGATTCCAGCATCAAAAAGTAAAAAAAAAATAAAAAAAATCTTAAAAGTTATTTAAAAATATCATAATCTGCAACAAAAGGAATACCATAGTTCTAATCAAATTGCAACTAAAACAAATACTCCCACCATTCTCTGGAGTCAGATTCATAGAACAATGCACCGATTTAATGTTCCAAAAGTTCACATCTTTCCCCTCATCAGTTTAACTAACTTTGATTCAACTCATGCGAGCAGCAGTGCTGCTATGCAGCGGCACAGTGGACACAACAGCCAGCATGTTTGGAGTAAGTGTGCCTTGAATAAATGTGCATGTACCTGCCATCACAACGCGCGCGTGCCCGGGGGAGGGGGGGGGGGGGGGGGGGGGGCACAAGTATTGACACCTATTGGAAATGTAGATCCTAGTCGCCACGGGACAGAGACAGACCAGGTGAGTAGTCCGACTAATCGGTCCTAATGGTCCCATATATATCAGGAGTAATATACCAAATATATACTAATATACTATATGTTCTAGAGTACAAATCAAGCATGAACATAACTCTAGGGTGGTGGCAGCATGTAGGGTTGCAAATTGAGCTGAAAAACATGAGCCCAAGTGGCCTAAGCCATCCCAGATGGATGCAGCCCATGTCATAAGCTGTCCAGAATTCCATTCTGTTTCTGGTCATCCACTCCCTAGCAGTCGACTAATCATGATTAGTCGATGACTAATTGGACGACCAGAAAATTTATCGGCCTAATTGAGTCATGGCTCCTAGTAGGGATGAAAATGGTATGGATATTTTCCGACCGAATTCGTTTATAGTGGTTTAAATCTGTCCACATCCGAGCCTGGATATTCAACATCCGATACCGCATCCGTATCCGAATATTCAAATCGCATATTTATAATGTCTATATCCAATCGTACCCTATCCAGCATGGTTGACACTATTCGTATTCGAATCCGAATCCGGACGGAAATATGAAAACAAATGTAATATCAGTGATATCCGTCCGTATCCGATCCGTTTTCATCCCTCCAGACGGAAATATGAAAACAAATGTAATATCAGTGATATCCGTCCGTATCCGATCCGTTTTCATCCCAAGCTCCTAGTGAAGTCCAGGATACCGACTAGGACGATTAATCACAATTAATCAGACGATTTGACAACACTGGTTGGAACATGAGACTAATTTAGTGCTGACTGCTGAGGCATTTATACCCACTACCTTTCAATAAGGTCTATTTGGGGAGAGTGGCAAGGAAACTGAGCAAGTCACCTATCTGAGAACAAACCAAAATGCAAATCTCAAAATGACATTAAAAGAAAATGTAGAAATTTATAATCTATATTCCATGTTCTCGACTGAGTGCAAATCAAACAAAAAGACGACTAAAGGTGACATTAACTGTGAACTCATGTCAACTACTATCCCATCCCATCATGCATCCTGTTTAATTGTTTCAGAAATCACACCAATCACACCTGGAGAGAGGAAATAGAGGTGGAGAGATAAAACTCAACAGGAAAAGGTCGTGTAAAACACATTTCACAAGAAGTATAAGGTCGGGTTATATATTGGCTGAAACTATGTATTGGTGCCACTGAGCCTGGACAATGGCTGGTGTGGAGTCTTATGACCTGCCTGAAGTGCTCTAGTGTTCATGGCATAAATGCATACTTGCATGTTGTATCAGAGTTGTTTGAGTTATTTTACTACGTTACTTCATATAAAGAAACTGATAATCAACTTCCTGAGAAGCAAATTTTTTTCAAGATTGTTTCTTGCTAAGATTTTCCCACCATAGATTGTTTCTTGCTAAGATTTATATCCCATCATTTTTTCTCTCTCTAAAAGCTGCAAAAATGGTAAAGAGCAGGCATGCGAAAAGGATGAGGGAGTAACTTCCATGAGTTCACAAAAACATTGCCATTAGTCATCATTTTATCCAATACGGAGTAAGTTAGAACTTGGAATTTAAGATTAATAATTACTCGTTTTAATCATGAAATGATATTGGAAGTTTGGATCCATTTTATTTTATTATATGTTATCAAGGAATATGGAAAGTTTTATATAAACATTGACTGCTGAATCTTTTGTTAATTGGTCTTAACCATCTCCTGCTAGCTACCACATGTTAGCATAGATGTAGTAGTCTGGAGAACCAGGGTGTCAAACTAGGATGCCAAATGTTGCACTTTGTACTCTGGTTTTAGGATTTGCCATTGCCAGATCATGTTATTCTCATCCGATATCTAACAGAATCAATCCCCATGTTTTCATTCACCTTCCTACTGAAAACACAAAATAAAAATAATTGTAGCATTTCCCTCATGACATGTTTAAGAAAATACAATTCATGAACCAGAGCTTCTCCTGATCATTTCCCAAGGTACAACAAACAAATATCAGTAAGGTTCAAAAAAAAAAACACAGGAGTATACCTCTGAACAGAATGAATCCTGCAACAGTGGCACATCCAATTGCCTCCGCCTGATGCTCTCTCACAAGAACCAGAGCATCCGCAATGGTTCCTTGTATATGGAAATAAGACCAGATAGAAATTTTAGGACCATACTAGGACACAAATGCATCCTGGGGTACATATAAAAAAATCTCACTTTTAGTGCCCTCGACAACTGCATCCTCATAAGCTTTGTATTGTGACCACAGCCCTGGTGTGAAATTCTGCAAGGCAACAGGAAGAATGTGACAACAAAAGAACAAAAAATGATGGATCTTAGAGGAAATGCAAATTTCTTCTTGGCTAATCCAACAACATCTAATAGGAATATTTGTGGGACCTTTCTCGCAATACAGATAAAGGAGACATAAATGGATAGATTCTTTAATTTTCTCACTGCAAATGAAATAGGATTAACTTAGTTAAAGAAAAGTATAGAATGCGAAAAACATAACTGTAGTTCCAACACGTATGAAACAAGCCCATAAGTAATGCTAAAGATAGATCAGTTCAACCGAAATAAAGGATACCAAATACTGCATCTGAGATGAAGGATGGCCATGAACACGAATCCAATAGGAAATTTTCCTATGGGGCCTAACCAGGAGAGGAGCGAGACCTGGAGCTTGCGGAGAGACCACGGGGAGGTGGAGGCAGATTCCTCGCCTTGCGCCGGCGTGCGGCCGGGATCCGGGGACGCCATCGCCTCCGCCGCTGCTCGTTCTCCGGCGACCGAGATGGGTTTGGAGGCGTTTGCTCGCGGACCTCTGTTGCGTTCTTCTTCGCATTGTGGCCCGTCCTGCCTTCTCTTTCCTTAAGATGAGAGGATTCTTGGGCTCTTGGCCCATATTGAGATGGGTCAAAGAGATGGCCCTAGTGGTAGGCTGCTAGTGGTAGCCCACGGACTAACCTATGCCTTTGATCCTTACTGTGCACAGTGGACTCAATACCAACCAGTCTGTTGCTTAATTTAGGAATTCCATTAATTTATTTGTACTAGAAAAGTAATGTTCTGTAGCGGAAATCAGTTGCGAACTCAATTGTTTTCAGTAGAAAAAATCTTAACTTAGTGCAAACGTTATTAACTTTTGAAGGATGTAAATAGATCATATAATGCATACATAAGAAACTCTTTCTAAGTTCGATAATGACAGCCCGAGCGTTCGGACTGATGGACATCGCTTCCCACCGAATCGTTCTTATCTATTTGTTCTTAGCCTGACCGAATCGTTCTTATCCATTTGTTCCGACCCCGACGACACAGCCTGCTCCTAGGAACTCACCACCAGCTCCTCCCTCTCCTTCGATACGCCCTCACCTTACTACCTCCCTCGCCCCCAAATCGAGGTGAGTGGCGACGCAGACGACCAGAAACACGCTAGCCGTAGAGCAGCCGGGAGTGCGGCATCAGTCGTGCGGGGGCCTGTCATCGATGATGTGGCAGAACCTCATAAATTATATGGCCCACATATACTTATCATTGTCTTAAAGACCTCTAACAACCATACATGTGTACCACAGAACTTAAGAAGTCTGTCGGGTGTCATCGGAAAACCCGAATCATCCACGATCTTCCGAGCATGATCACATTTCAGAGACATCACAGTATTACAACATTTTATATAATAAATTACATTAGAGTAGAAATGCGGAAGTCTTACATAACATAAGTTTACAAACCCTTTGTTCCAAACTTACAAACCTTAAGTTTAGTTATTACAACCATAGTAGTGGAGTAGCATTAGTAACTTTATTACAAACCACCAAAACGTGGCGCTTTGCCCAAGAGCCAAACAAACTACTCGTCATCGTTTACCGCAAAGACGGTCATGCAGCAGGGTCCGAAACAAACCTGCTCATGAGACGCACCTGCAACAGGGGTTCAACAAATCATGAGTATAAAGGTACTCCACAAGACTTAACCGACAAAAAAGGTGGAGAAGACTCAGGGATGCAGGCTCAGGGGAATCAAGGTGAGGTTCCAGCAAGAATCAAAGTTCTTTTGCATAAAAGCTACTAATAGTGAATCCTTAAGATCAATGTTTTATTTCAGCATTAATCATTAACAGAATGTAAGTGAGCCTAATCTAGATCAGATAATTTATACAACTTCTTTCTTATTCTCTGACCCAAGTTTCACTTATTAACTACGATGTAGGTCAGACGATTGAGTCTTCTTAACCGAGGAGCAACGACGATTCGAATCGATTATACCCAGCTGGAGATTTCTAACCACACGACATATGCAGGACTCTAACCGACATATATCAACCTTCACTCAGATCCTCCAAAACGTGACCAGATCCAGCGCCACCCGAGAGTACAGTACACCTCCAATCTAGCCCTTGGCCATGAGGGTACATACTACTCTCGTCATCTCTCCACTCCCAGTGTGCGGTTGACCGTTCACATAATAGAATTACCAAGGTCTTAGGCTTACCGAAGCATGTGATCAGTTGCAAAGTCTCGAAACACAGGCGGGCCTACAACGGTACGGTCCTTAACCGATACAATCGGAGACACTACATTGGGACTCCTTTCTCGATGCAAGTCCACCGAGCGATCTCAAATTAACATCATCATTCAGTTATTCAGTTGTTTCACAACAACCCTTCAAACATTGCTAAATATTTTCAAAATTTTCTCATTAAGCAAGACTAAGCATACTAAGTATTTTCAAATAAAAAAGTAACAAGGATAATATTGAAGTATCAAGAATGCTAGTGCAGTAATTAGGTTATCACTCAACTTCTATCACCGAATGCAATAAAGTATTAACACCAGTGAAATAAAGCTTCTCAAAACGCAAGGAGAGTTTAAATGCACCCAGGGCTTGCCTTGGTCGACGGGAAGTTCAGGTTCCGGTTCAGTACCACAAATGTCAAATCTCACCTCCATGGAGGTCGGCTCTTCTTTAGGGACGGATTCAACTTCGATAATCTCCTCGTTCACGGGGACTACACAAGATGACAATGTATGCTCAACATGATGAAGTACGAAACATGATACTCGGTAGATGTAGAGCACGATTACAAAGTTGAGTACAACTTTCCTTCACGGTACCGTTGTACACAATCACACTAACCTAATCCCTAAGTAGGGTTTCATTAGTTTAACTACTACGTTAATGACTTTCGTTAATCACATGAAATAATAGGAATTAAGCCCTAATAACATGATTAAGGGAGCTCAAACAATTAACTAAAGGTTCCAAAGGTCATTAAGAATTAATGGCCTAAAGTCAACACACAATCACAAAGTCAAACAAACCCTAAATCATTAGTCACTAATTACTTGATTAACTAATTAATTAATAAAGTATAAATTAAGTATAAAATCAACTTTGTCCAATTAAGCTCAAATTTTTATTTTAGGAAGCTTACATCATAACTAAGTGGCAAAACAAATTTCACATTTTTGGACAATTATTTAAGCCTAGATAAATCATGAAAGTAGCATTTATTAATTAATTGAGCTAATTAATTAACTTTCAAAAAGTAAACAAAATTGATGTTTCATATTTTTCCTAAATAGTATACAGTATAGAGAGGCTTCACAAAAAAATTTCATCAATTTTGGAGTTCTAAATAATTCACAAAGAAATAAACAAAAATTGCTACTATTTAACATTTTTAGAAAAAAAAACAAAAATCGTCATAACAGGTCGGCTACTCTCTCCTCGCTTCGCTCGGCCCAACACGGACACGCGGCCCACCCGCGCGCGCTCTTCTTCCTTCCTCGGCCTGCCTCTCTCCCCTCGGCCTAGCTCGGCCCATGCGCGCGCGTTCTCTCTCCTTTCTTTCTCTTCTCCGCCCGGCGGCCATGGAACCACGGTGGCCGGCCGGTGGCTACGACGCCGGCGATGAAGCTCCGACCAGACTAACCCGAGCACCACAACCAACTCAACCGCGCGAACTCCCTCGGACACTCTGTAAGGTCCAAATGGCTAGACGGGGGGTGAATAGCCTATTTAAAATTCTACAAACTTCACTAGACAACCACGTTAGTATAAAAGATGGCTATGCTAATTCTAGCACTAGCTCACTACACTATGCAAGCCACCTATACAATTCTAGTGAGGCAAGGCAAAGATCTCTAATACACACCAACAAGGCTAAGTCACTAAGCTACTTACTCCTATGTGATAAAAGCTACACTAAGCAAACTACACTAGAACTAGTACAAGAAAGTAAAGAGCAAGTGACTTGATTCATATACCAACGATGTAGAGAAGCAATGCACTCGAAGAATCAATCACAATGATCAACCACAAGAGAAATCCTCGGCAAAGAGATGACACAAGATTTTTTACCGAGGTTCACTTGCTTCCCGACAAGCTACTCCTCGTTGTGGCGATGCACCCACTTGTCGGTTCACAAGCTAATCGACTATCAAGAGTCGAGCCCTCGGCGGGCGCCGCACAACCGCACACAAGATGAGGATCCTCCAAGCCATGAGCTCCACTAGAGTATCCAATTTGCGAACTCCCGCGGGGAAGGATCAAGAACCCTTTTCAACACTTGGTGAAGGCTCCAACAATCTCCAATTGCGAGCTCAATCACCTCCGCTGCTCCAAGCCATCTACCGTGTCGGGAAACACGGAAGAGTAACAAGAAATCCGCAGCTACTCGAAGATCAAGTGCCTCTAGAATGCAACTCTCAAGCAATGCACTTGAATCTCACTCAATCTCACTCAAGATGTGCAACTATGCAAAGAGATGAGTGGAGGGGTTGTTCTCTAGCTCAAAGTATGTCTCTAGTTCTCAAAATGTGCAAGTCTACGCCTCAAATCCCGGACACCCTCTATTTATAACGAAGGGGTACGCAGCTAGCCGTTACAGATGACGCAGCGAAAATCGCGCTGACCGGACGCTCCGGTCAGGGTGACCGGACGCGTCCGGTCACTACAGGACAAGCGAAAACCGCGCGCGTCAGAACTAGCCGTTGCCATGACCGGACGCGCTCAACCGTATGACCGGACGCGACAGTGTCAGCATCCGGTCGCGTTCCAGTAAGCTCCCGTTGAGACCGGACTCGTCCGATCACACGTGACCGGACGCGCCGCGCGTTCGATCGTCACTCCACTGCTCACTGCCCCTCTAGACGCATGACCGGACGCTCCGGTTCTGTGAGGGACTGGACGCGCCGGTCGCGCGCTCTCCTTCTGTGCACAAGTGAACTGACCGGACGCGCTGGTCGGGCTAGACCAGCGTCCGGTCACAAACCCTAGCAGCACTGAGTTGAACTGACCGGACGCGTCCGGTCAAACCGAGACCGCGTCCGGTGCAGCGTCCGATCAACACAGTGACCGCCGTTCGCCTCCGTTTCTTTTCTGACTTCCGGCGCAATAGAAAATAGGCATTTCACTTCTCCAAAAAACGTCGAATCCCGCCTCGCAAGCTCGGCGGGAGGGAGAGAGGAACCCAAACCTCTCTCTACCGCTTAAACTCCACCGCCTTCGCAAAATGTGCTAACACCACCATGTGTACACCACCATGTGCATGTGTGTTAGCATTTCACAAACATTTTCCAAGGCGTTATGTTAGCTCTCAACTAGATCCTAATGCATATGCTCAAGACATTGATCTAGTGGCACTTGATTCCCGAGCTAACCGTGATTGCCCCTCTTGATAGTCGGCTATGTATCCTAAACCCGGTCAATCACTTCTCTACTCATCTTAGACCGGCAAAAGGAAAACCCTATGGTTATACCTTTGCCTTGCGCTCTTAGATCCTTCTCCTCCACTTGATCATTATGTCCATCATATTATGTGCATCTCCACCATGATCATCATTTCATGTCCATGCACCATTTCTTTGTGATCTTGTGACCACCACTCCTTGCCACGTACACCTTCATCACATGTGTTGCTTATGCCTAACTCAAAATACTTAACACATGGCATTAGCAACTTGGTGTCATTAATTACCAAAACCAAACTTGGGCTTTCACACTCCACACGGCAGCAGACCTCCAGAAACCCCTCCCACGCCGGCCATGGCGGCACGGTGGCCGCGGCTCACGCCGCTTCGGCGAGCGAGGCCGATACAGACTGAATGGAGAGCACGGTAAGCATCAGTGGCTCACCGCGAAGGCAGCTGAGCAAATGGTAGGCGCGGAGAGGAAACAGGGGCGGCTGGCCACGGTGAGGTACCCATGGCGGCTTTGTTACCGGCTGTGGAGAAGACGGTGGCGTGCGCTTAGCTCAGGCAGCGAGGCTAAACGCGAAGGGCCTCAAGCGACGCGCAACGATGTAGCGAACGACAGGGCGAGAGGGAGCAGATAGAGGTGAAGCGGTGGCGGTGGTGCGCGTCGGCGGCCGAGAGAACGACGGCGACGGTGAGGAAGCAGAGGAAGAAAAGAAAAATGATGCCGACGGTGGGAGGCTTTATAGGGCGCCGAAGACAACCTCTAGGCGATACGTAATGGTTCTGGCGAAGCCACATCGAGCAGAAGACGGCCTCGAGTGCTCCTGGAAGATGGCCGAAGGCCGCCGGCGACGAGCGGGAGGTGGCGCCCTGTGGTTGGAAACAGGTTTTGACATATTTACGAAAATGCCACTGACTCAAATTTATAAATTACTCTCAAATTTTCTATAAAAGTTAAAAATCTGTAAAAACAAAAGTTGCTCAATTTTCAAAGTTCTACAACTTTCTCAATAAAAACTTTTTCAAATTCAGCTTGGATTTTTAATTTTGAATTTGAAATCAAAAGGGGACATTTTCTAAAAATTGGTAATTTCAAAATTACTTTAAATTTTATATTGAAACTATAAAAACTCAAAATACCAAAGTTTTACATATAGATAAGACCTACAACTTTGCTATTCAAACAAATTTCAAATTTTGCCTTCATTTTGAAATTGGTATAGGGAAATGAAAAGGGGTCAAATTTGGGATTTGAATCTTTTCCAAATTACTCCAACTTTTACACTAAAACTTTGAAAACTCCAAAAACCAAAGTTGTACAACAAAACTAGATCTACAACTTTGCTTTTTGTCTCACCCCCAAAATTTGATTAGATTTTGAATTACACAAAAAGGGGAAAAACCAGGGTTTTGAATTTTAGGGTTTTCGGAAGAATTTCAAATTGAAACTTGTTGCTATATTAATTGGTGAGTATTTAGTGATCACACCACCACCCAAGGACATCATTGAGTCAAGCATCACATGTTTGACCAAATGTCACTTTTGGTTGACCAGGTTGACTTTGGAAAGTCTTTTAATAATTCCTCAAATTTAAATTCCAATTCGAATCGAAAAACTTGCAACAAGTTTTGGATTCCAAATTCAAACTCAAACTTGAAGCTTTATTTTATGGGTTGGACTTGAGCTCATACCCTACACTTGACACTAGCGTACAACACAGTTGTACCTCAACTTACATAGGACACAAACTAAGCATTTGCGGTGATATTCGAAATTAGGGTTTTTGATTCGAGTCACACATCACAGAAACACATTCAACCTAGGAAATGTAAACTTTAATTGAGTTGATGCCCATCATGGTTAACTTAATCATGAATGCTTTGCAGTGCATATGATGACATGGCAAACTTTTAGTTACTATAATACCAGGGGTGTTACAAATGACTTCGATGCGGAACAATGAGGCAGAGGTTGTAGCGGCAGTGCTGACAAGCTTTGCGCACGCTACCAGGCACCGACGCACCATAGAGCTCCACGCATGCACCACTAAGCCATCAAGCCTCAACGACGGATGCTCCAGCAAGCAAGCGAGAGGAGCTTCTTGTGATGCCGCCCCACTAGTGATTTGGCTGTGCCGCTGCTGCAACGACGGGTATCAACCCACCTAAGCAGTAAGGTGACATTATGTTGCAACCCCATGTTGCAAGTATATGTTCCAGGTGTTTCAACGGTTTGAGATGAATGTTGCAAGTTGTTTACCTAGATGTTGCAGATGTTGCAACACGTGTATAAAAATGTTTCATCTATTTTCATATGTATATTGCAAGTGTTTTATCTAGATGTTGCATATGTTTCATGCATATGTTACAAGTGCATGTTTTAAATATTTCAGTTGTTTTAGACGTATATTGCATTTGTTTCATGTTGAGTGTTTCATGTTTCGGAACTACGTTCGGAGAGACGCATGGATTCCTGCATGTGCACACGAAACGGAGCACGCGCGGGCGGTCCCGTGTGTGGGCAGGCGGCGCGAGCGGTCCCCGCGTGGCCTTCTTCCTTGGCAACGTAGTCGGCACGCACATGCCAGGTTTGGGCTAGGAACGGGCGGTGGAGTAAAAAGCGCGTGTACGCAGCCGCAACAAAGGTGGTTTCCTTTCCCACCACGTCTTTGTGCTGTAATTTGACGTGTTCTGTAGGAAACGGAGCTACGAATCAGAACAAGCAGGACACGTGACACAGAGCAGACTGGATGTCCGCGCGCCAGCTCTACCGTTCTAAGTTTCCATGTTGCCAACAAAAAATGTTGCGCCGCAAAAGAAAAAAAAAAGAAAAGTACAAGAAATGTTATTACCAGAACAATGCTCTCCGTGAGCCTACTGTGTGGCAACTGGCAACCATGATCATTTCGATCCGAACCCTTCTACATAAAGAAGGAAAATCACCAAGTAGATAAAAAAAAGAGATATGCATTCTGATACTGAAATATATAGCCATATAAAATCGACACGCTCGTTCACGGTGGCATTCGTCGAAAAAGAGTAGACCAAACAGCTACACTCGCAGTCCTTTTTTTTTTTTTCTAGCATCGTCTTGGTTCATGGTGGCATTCGTCGATGTCAGACTGATTAAAAAGGGCTGGAGTGCTCACAGATTTATTTTCGGCAAAACAACGTGGTGGGACTAATGATGGAAGAATGGACCCGTTCGCTTGTCTTATAAGTCGTACTTTTTCAGTTAATAAATAATGTTTTTCTCTCACAACAAATCAGCGAACGGTACTTTCATGACTTTTCAGCCAAGCGACCAGAACGAGACTGACATGTGTTGTATCGCATACAAATCTAACTTTCAAGAGTAAATAAAAAACTCCCTCTAGTCTAAATTATGTCAATTTAACTTTATACTTAGGGCCTGTTTGGTTCGTGCTAAAGTTTAGCTACTAAAATCAATGATTAAACTTTAGTTACCTCTGTTTGGTTCTAGTGACTAAAGACCATTAAAGCAGTTCAACAAAGATCAAACTACCCATAATGAATGCCTAAATCAGGGTGAAGGACCAGCAATAATGAGGGGCAGCCCTTGTCCACTGGGCACTATAGCCCCACTTTTAGCTACTCTTAGGTGACTAATGTGACTAAACTACTTTAGTCACTTTTTTAGTCAGTTTGTTTTGTAGTTTAGTAGCTAAAGTGACTAAAATTTAGTAACTAAACTTTAGCAGGGGAACCAAACATAGCCTAAAGCAGTTGAATAATGACCAAATTACTCCTAATGAATGTACAAATCAGGGTGAAGGACCAGCAATAATGAGGGGACATCCCTTGTCCACTTGACACTTTAGCCTACTTTAGCACCTCTTGAGGTACTAATGTGACTAAACTGCTTTAGTCCCCTTTTAGTCAGTTTGTTTGGTAATTTAGTAGCTAAAGTGACTGGCAGAGGAAACCAAACAGGCCCTTAGTTCCTCTCAAAAAAACTTTATACTTAGTTATTTTTAAAAATAATTTAATGTATAGAAGGTGTACCAATATTTATAATGTTAAATTAGTTGTATTTTAAATTCTCTATAAAGTGTATTGACAATGCATTTATTTGGATTTATATTTGTTATTAATATATTTATCTAAAATGCTATTCAAAATTAGAGAAATCTCCTTATACGAATCGCGCACCAAACCGAGGCCAGGGAACGTGGCCACGTCGCCCGCCGTTCTCGGTCGTCGGATCGGCCGAACGGACGGCCCAGATCGGGCGTTTCCCAGTCATTTTGTTAAAAAGTCCTCTAACTTTACCGAAATCAACCCGCAGTCTATAGTCTCTCACATAGAATCTTCCACAATACCCCTCAAACTTTTTCAAAATCGACCCGCAGTCCAGGCCAGCCTCACTCCCCAGTCAGACCTGCTTTCCACACGAAATGGGCCTTTGTGGGCTGAATTCAGCCCAAAGCCGTTTTCCCATTTTCCATACAATTTCTTATTTTCCTAAATCGACTGATTTTTTTAAAAACCAAAACAAATCAAATAAAAATAAAAATATGCCAAATCAAGTTTGTTAAACTCTACACAACTACCACTGCACTGTAAACACAAAACATAACATATTTTAGTCAGATTTAATTGCTAAAGCTGTAGATCTATATTTCTCTAGAGTTTTTTTACAAACAATTAATACAGTTAGTTCCTTTATTCAAATTACTACAAATTTCATCATCAAGGCCAAATTCTCCTCCTTTCACAGTTACAGCAAACTTTCTGCTACTTATGCTCCTCACTCGTTACTAAATAATTTAACCCCTTCTTCCTCAAACGAAAATATAACAAAAAAATGTACATATAAAACAAATCCAATTCACAAAAAAAATTATTTGCGGTGAAAAATATCATGAGTCCTACTGGCCATAAGCGGCAACACCGTGATCTTTTCTAGTTTGATTTAGAATAAAGATGAAGTGGCATATAACTTTGGAACATCCACAATGCTATTATAATGTATCTTATTATGATGAAAATTATCCATTTGGGTGTCTTTACACTTCATAGGCGCTCATCTTTTAGGCTAATTATTATTCTTTCGAAGGTCGATGAGGTGTGGTTGTGGACAATTAGACGTCAATGATAATTTCCTCAATATCAAGATGTGGCAGGCCAATTTTTAGAAGTTTTCATAGATGTAAAGTTTGTGTGTATATTCATAATGATGTAAGGTTCTTATGTATATGTTAGTGTCAAAATCTATAATATCTTCCCGGGGGGGGGGGGGGGGGGGGGGGGGGGGGGGGGGCTATTACGTACAAATACTTTGAAATTTGTTGTGGAAACTTGTTGCTGGATTTGCTGTAAAGTGTGATTTGATATGAACAATTATCCTTACCAATTTGTCAAAAAGCCTCAAGTAATCAAGCAGAGTGCAGAGATGGTTTGATAGCTGTCATTCTGTCACGGCACTCTTCTATCGTTGATCCAGTCAAAACTGATCATATTAGCTAACGTCTCGGATACGTCAAAGAAATTTTTTACCATGTTGTCAGAGAGAGAGAGGGAGAAATTTTTTAACCACGACCTTGTTTAGATTAAAAACTTTTAACCCAAAACTATCACATCGAATCTTACGGCATATGTATGAAGCATTAAATGTAGATGAAAAAAAACTAATTGTACAGTTTGGTTGGAAATCGCGAGACGAACGTTTTGAGTCTAATTAGTCCGTGATTTGACACTAAAGTGCTACAATAACAAATGTGCTAATGATGGATTAATTAGCCTTAATAAATTCGTCTCGCGGTTTCCGGACAAACTATATAATTAGTTTTTTTATTAATATCCGATAACCTCATTCAATATCGTACGAAACAACCGATATGATATTTTTTTTAAAAAAATCGCATTTTCACGAAGCCCAAAACACAATCCTCACGTTGGCACTATCCCTGGTCTCGTTCTTCGGTTTGGCCGTATTGCATTGTACGACTTGGATCCTTGTGACAGCAATCGAGAACCCATACAAAAAATTCAGTCTTCAGACTTCACAGTCTCCGCAGATAGAGCTCTCCGCTGCCGTTGCGCAACCAACAAAGCTCATGTCATAATCACCGAGCAATCGGCTGATGATACGAAACAAGAAGTCGCTAATTATCCCGAGGCGCCCATCGGTTTAAAAAAAGGTTAATTGGATTCACACCACTAAAATTTTCACGATTTTGAAATACGCCATTACTATTCGACTAACTGGGATGGTGCCATTATAATTTCACTGATCTTTGAAATACGCCACTATCTACGTTTTCGGCGTCGTGTGGCCCACTGTTAAGTGTATTGAGGTGTTAGTAGATTCGAATGGACCATTTTGCCCCCAGCTTTTGTATACATGGGCACGTTTGACTGGATCTGAGTCGATTCTTCCACGGTATTCTCTCTTTCTCTCAGCTTGTGGATGACGTGTGACCGGCGGAGCGGCCTCCATTCCCCCACCGCATCCTTCTCCATCTGCTGCTCCTCATCCATCTGTGGCCTCCATTCCCCCACCGCGTCCTTCCACTGGGAACGGGGATGGCATCCACAGCTGCCAGTTCAAGTGGAAGCCAGGTTGGTTTCCTTCCACTGGTTGATTGCCCCAAATGCAAGATCATGGTTGTCAAGCGCAAGAGCAAGGCTGGCAATGTGTATTACTCGTGCCCCAAAAAATACTCGGTAATTTGTCTTGCTTTTCGTTAGTGTGCCATGTTCGTCCAGCCAAAGATAGTGTTAATTAGATATGGCTTTGATTCTCATTTGTAGAACACTGACACTTGTGGGAACTACTGGTTTGAGGATCAATACCTAGAATATTTGTGCGCCACTCATCCAGACAAGCTCAGGGATGTACAAGGATATTTTGTTGCTCCTGCGGTTCAAGGCATACAATAGAATCGTGACAATCAGCTTGAGATGATGGACTTGAAGGTTCAGATCTATGACTTGAAGGTTGACATTTCTAAGTTAAAGCAAGAGATGAAAGAATTGAAGAATGGAGGATCGAACAAGTGCAATACCCTTTAGCTTGTAGCTGTTAGGAAATCAAGTTGTAGTACCCTTAAGCTTGTATGCTGTCCAATGCTACTACTAATTTTAGTTTAATTTTTTCTTGCCAACTGTGTATCTACGGTGAAGGAATGCATTGTTATGTTGGTTCTGTGAAAATGTGAATTTGTGATGGATCTAGCAATGTGTGCAACACTGTCAATCTATGTTTTTGTGCTGAAAGAACACATGCTTATTTGGTGCAGCAGTTGTCCATGCACGCCATAATTTTCATACAAACAAGGTTGATCTGATTCATTAAAACACATCCAGTCATAACATGAGCACTCAAATAGGTTCAGATTCTACCATTCATCAAGTTCAACCCAACAAACCACTACTTCATACAATAAAAAACAGCTAGTTCAGGCCCTAGCAGACATCAAGTTCAGGCCCTAGCATACATCAAGTTTAGGCCACTGAGACCAACAAAAGCACACAAAATACATCAGGTCAATAAGGCATCATCTCGAGGCTTCTCACTGACACAAAAGCGCAGAGAACATATCATTTACTCCAGCAGAGAACATATCATTTACTCCACGCCGAGCCAACTCTTGATGCTTCTCACCACTCTTGCTTCAAGAGCACTTGCAACCTTCATAACCTTCTTCTTTATAGGAGTCTTCTTCTTCTTTGGCGCTTGCTTGGTTGCACTTGTCTTCTTTTTTGGCGCTTGCTTGGTTGCACTTGTATTTTGCTTCTTCTTTTTTGGTGTCTCGCTCGATCCTTCATCTTCTTGCCTCACCCTGTAACAAATGGCTACCAGTTAAACTTTCTTGCCCATTTACATTCAAAAGCAAATCAAGAATAAGAAATGTACCTTTTAAGTGATGCATTGTAGCTGCCTCATCAATACCATCATCATATTCTGTTGGTTCAGCAAGTTGGCAGGTCTTCTCAAAGTGTCCAAAGCCTTTGCACCTTCTGCATTTAACTTTCCTTTTATTTGCTCTTTCTTCCATACTTTCTCTGATCCTGACCACTCTAGGTCTGTCTGCTGCCCTCTTCTGTAGAGGTGGGTGTAGTTTGTATCCTAGCTCGACCTCAGGCCTGTCAGCCCTATCAGGCACGGGTGGAACCGTGTCTGCATATGCTGCTCTGAACCTGGCAACAGAGTAGTATTCATGCACAAAATCATTGATTTCCAAGCCTCTATTGGACAAAATCCAAGCAAGTGCATGTCTACATGGTTTTCCTGTGACCTGCCATTGCCTACAGCCACAACAATGGTTGACAAGGTTCACTGTATGTCTTTTGGGGTTGTTCCAATCATCAAGCAGGGTTACCTCAGCAAAATGCTCATCACTTACTGCAACTTTGACGACCTTCAAAGTGTTTGCTAATGAGGTTCAGCTCCTTGATGACACTTGGCAAAATGCCTTCTCCCATTTCTCTACCAATCATCCTCCTAAGATACCTCTTCTCCATTATCATCTCCCTGAGCCCATCAACTAACTCATGTATGAGCAGCCTTTTCATGTCCCTTACTTGACTGTTGAAGCTCTCTGACATATTGTTTGTCAGATAATCACATTTACTGTCCTCAGAGAACCCAACCCTGTACCAGATTCAGTTGTGATGATCTTCCAAGTACTTGATTGCCTCAGGAGCAAATTCATATATCTTCTTCAAGTGCCACTTGAACAGCCCATCAGTATAGCTTCTAGCTGCTGGATAGAGATGAGTTGTGAAAACTTCTCTTGTGTAATGCTTCATGAAGTTGGAATATAAATGACTCATGCACTCTCTGTACTCAGCCTCAGGAAACACAACACCAACTGCTTTCTCCAATCCCTTACATGCATCAGTACAAATCACAAGTCCTTTTGGCCTCCCAACAACCCTTCTCAAGTGATGCATAAACCACTTTCAGACTTCATAGTAAAAAATAGCATAAGCAATGTACCAGTTATGTCCATCAACCCCTGTAGCAGATGCCAATTGTCCAGTGTATTTTCCATTTAGACTTGAGGCATCTACACCAATGAAAGGCCTACAACCAGCTATAAATCCATCCACACATGGTTTGAGAGCTACAAATATCCTCTTAAACCTCATTTTCTTGCCTACTTTCTCCACATCTATCTCTACGATGCTTCCTGGACAAGTTATCTCCATCTGAGCTTTCCAATTAAATAGCAATTTGAATGACTCTTCATATTTACTATGAATATGCTGCAGTGCCAATTGCATGTCAGAATATAGCTTGTTGTACTTGAGCTTTATTCCATAATCTGTCTCAACCTTCTCCTTGGCTGTCTTTGGGCACGTGCTTGGATTCTTCTTCAACAGTCTTTCAGTCTATCTAACACCCAATCTTGAGAAGGCATTTTGTTTACAACAAGCTTCGTGGTTGGACAATCGTGTTCAAAAGGCAGGGTCTTAATTTGAACAAAAGACAAACATGAATAAGTAGTAGTTGTTGTTCACTAAAAGTAGCAGGCTTTATTGCTGGATTAGTGTCATGTGGAAGCACACACAAGGGTTCTAAATCATCAAACTCAGGCTGTTCCAACACATTTTTGTCCACCACAACTAAGATGACTTGGCAATGCATCTCTGACTTATACATTTCAAACAAGTTTTGGAACTGCATGACATTACACATCATTACATCCTTACCCACAGACTTGTCAAAGAACCAGAATGTGGCCTTCTAGTTAGAGCTCCAACTGACCTCATTGGATAGGATAGAAAGCATCAATTCAAATATAATCGTGCCTACCTCCACAGCCCATTTAACGACCTTTCCCTTACAATAAGATTTTTTCCCATCATTATCTTTAGTCATAAAGGCTTCAACTTTGATCTCTAACGAAAAAATCCTAGCGCAAAACAAAGGATAACAAAACAGTCATGGCTGAATTGGAACACTAGAAATAGCACAAGAACTAGTGATTTGTACTGAACTATACTATTCAGTTATCAATTCTAGTGAACCGAAACATTCAGTTATGTACTAGCATAGTATCGTTGATTGTAAGTGAAAACATTCAGAGTTGGACTAAGTGAAAACATTCAGTTATCAATTCTAGTGAACTGAAACATTCAGTAGCTACAAAAAATTCAGTGATGACTGATGAGTGACTGTACACATTCAGTTATGTATGTCAGGGGCGAATCTACTTCATATCGTCGGGGTCGGCTGACCCCGATGACTTTCTATGAATCTCTTGTACCCTCTTCTTTTCGACAGCTACGACCCAACAAAATTTAATACCTGACACCGGTAAGCTGACAGCCCAAACGCACAAGTTACAATAAAATTGAAGCCTAGTACAAGCTGCAAGCCCACTAACATGAACGTGACTCAAAACGTGGACTCAAAGGAGACTAGCAGGCTGCTGAAATTGTGCAACACATTGACGATTCAGCTTTCAATTCATAAACTTGGAGTCCTGTCCTGACTCTTGTGTTTTCTTAGTCTCTTATATTTTATTTTGTGTTTAGTGGTTATTTGGTATAATCGGAATTCAGAAGCAAACAAGTTAGTGGCTGCGTTCATATATAGGAAGCAATTTCTTTTACTCGTCATTGACTAATTCCAACAAGATGCTAGGTAAGGAAATTAGTGATTTCTAATCATATAACTGGGCTTGCTTGCACGTTATTTAGTGTTTGTTTTAGCGTTTTCTCATTGGTCGACTAATTTGATAGGTAATCAAAGCACAATGGATCGATTCTTGGAAAAAAAAATTGCCTCCAGCTATAGGTGAAAGTGATGGGGACAAATCCCGTACCACCATTTCATTTTCTATATTATAATACCATTTTTGACCGTTTCTGAATTTAGCGAAACATAAACATTTATAACTTTTCATTTGTTTCACAACCATTTTTGTACTCATCACTAAAATGTAGAAAAATCCCAAGACATAGTCGAAATATGAGTGTAATAGGACTAGTCAGGTGCTTTGGCTAGTCTGCTTAGCTATCCTAGGTGTGAACTATGTTATCTAGCTTCTGGTTCTGTCTGGAAACTGGTAGCCCCGGTATGTAACTGCTATCTTGCTTTCTTATAAGCATAGGTTTCTCTCTTTTTAAAAAAAATAAATGTAGAAAAATTCCATAGCAATCATTTTCGTTTTCTATATTTTAATACCGTTTTCTATAAGTTTAGTACATAAGTATGTGCTGACCCTGGCAACAATTTAGTCTAGATTCTCCCCTGATGTATGTGCCCACGCAAAAGATATATTTTCTAGGCAAAAGAAAATGTGCAGGACTCAAAGGGCACATAACTGAATGTGCCCACGCAAAATAACTGAAACATCAATTCTAGGAAAAAGATATATTTTCCAACTGAATCGAATCTAGAAAATGTATGTGCCCACGCAAAGAGGATCGGGAGAGCTTGCTTCCTTTGCCTGCCGGTCGGTGCAGAGATTTTACAATTGGGCATGCAGGACTCGAAGGAGGAAGCAAATGCGAGAGCCCTCACGCTCGCTCGCAACTATCGCGCCCTTTTGCTGATTTTGGAACATGGAACTTCTCATGCAAGAGTGAGCATGCGGCTTGAGAGAGCATACCTAGAGCCGTCGACGACTTTAGGTGACGCCGCCATTGGCGCAGCTGCCATTGCGCCGGTCTTCATGTCCACTGCAGCACTACTGGACTGCCACCATAGCCCAGTCAATCTTCATGGCCACCTCGCCGTCGCCCCGCCCGTCGCCAATCGGCCCGTTGCACGCCTCGCTGTCGCCCAGCCGCCGCAAATGGCCTCGCCGTCGCCCCGCCACCGCCAATCGCGCCGTCGCGCAGCCGATGAAGGAGGCGCCCAGCTGCAGCGAATCACCCCATCGTCACCCCGCCGCTGCGAATCGCCCTGCCGCCGGCAATCGCGCCGCAACGCTGCCGGTGAAGGAGCCGCCGTCGAGTTCTAGGGTTAGCGATTTGGTTTGGGGAAGGGAGTGGGAACACGACGACCGAAGACGGAAGACGCGTCGGGCACGACCAAAATGCGTCGAGGCTTTTCCTTCGGCTGGAAGGGGCAGAACGGGCAATACGGAAATACGTATGCCTGACAGTGGGTCCACGACGTTGTCAGGCGTAGAGAGCGGTGCATCTCAAACATCTGGGAAATTGTAATGGTGCTGGTACATTTAAGCGAATAGTAGTGGTGTGGTTCAAAAACGTAAAAATTACAATGGCGTGTATCCGATTAACCCCTTTAAAATATCCTAGTTGCGTCCGTCGCCATCCTCTCTTGCTCGGTCGCCTCGCCCGGTCCTGGTGTGGATAAATCGTCTTCCTGGCTGTTCTGGATTCTTCTTCTCGCTTGTTTTCCCTCTTGTTGCTTGCTCTCGTTCTCTTTCCCAGACCGAGGAAGACGAATCAGATTTGGTGATCGTGTAGAGCGTACAGGTGGTTGTTCTTGGAGAAGCATAGGCTGCGTCTCTCTTGGCTGGTAAGTACTGTTCTCTCCATTCATCGACTTGTACTTGTTCTCATTTCAAAATTGTGCTTTCTGTTAGAACTTAGAATTGCCAAGAATCATTGGTTCATTACTTTCTGATAAAAAATCATGGAAAAGTCCCCATCTGGTCCGAATCATCTGTTCAGAATATAGGTCTGATCGAATTCTCGTCTTGGGTGTAGTTCTTGTCTTCTTGAGCAAGGAGGCGAAGGAAAGACATGGAAGAGGAATCCGGCGCAGCTTCAAGGTACTACTGCCACATGTGCTCGCTGATCATACGGCCCGAGCTGGGCATCGAGGAGGTGAAGTGCCCCCACTGCCACACCGGCTTCGTGGAGGAGATGGCGGGTGACCGGCGAGGCAGTGACGGCGCGGCCATCCGAGGCCGTGCTACCGCCGGCGAGGCGAGCGTTAACGCCTCGGACGCGGCGCTGGAGCGCGAGGTTTCGCTCTGGGCGCCTGTGCTCATGGACTTCATCGCCGCCTCGTCCGGCCGCCACGGCCTCGACGGCGGCGGAGGGGACCTCGCGGCTCTGGCGCGAAGGCAGTACCGCAACATCGCCCTCCTGCAGCTGCTCAACGCGCTCCAGGAAGGCGACGCCGACGGCGGGCGCGAGCGGGTCGTGCTCATGAGCCCCGCGGACGCGCGCGCCATGCTCATGGGACAAGATCGAAGGGACGGGGACGCGCGCGCCGCCGCCGCCGCCCTGGGCCCCGGCGGCCTGACGCTCGGGGACCTGTTCCTGGGACCGGGGCTCGACCTGCTGCTGGAGTACCTGGCCGAGACCGACCCGAGCCGGCAGGGCACGCCGCCGGCTAGGAAGGAGGCCGTGGCCGCGCTGCCGACGGTCCGGGTGCACGAGGCCTTCACGTGCCCCGTGTGCCTGGACGAGGTCGCGGGCGGCGGCGAGGCGCGCGAGATGCCGTGCACGCACCGGTTCCACGACCAGTGCATCCTGCCGTGGCTGGAGATGCACAGCTCCTGCCCCGTGTGCAGACACCAGCTGCCCACGGAGGAGCCGGCGGCGGAGGCAATTGGCAGCGGCAGAGGCGCTGGTGTTGAGTCCAGTGGCAACGCGCGCGGCGGAGACGGGGGAAGCGGCGGCGGGAGGAGGCATTGGTTCTCGTGGCCCTTCGGCGGGCTGTTCTCGCAAAGATCCAACGGCAACTCCTCCTCGTCGTCGTCGTTGTGGTGATGCTAATGAACACTTGAACATAATGATAATATATGCGGTGGTGTAGCCATGTAGGGGCTTGTCTTGTACTTGACGATTTGTGTTCTTTGGCTGTAGTTTTGTTTCAGTTCAGGTGGATGGATATTGGCCACCACTGATCAGCACAAACCAAATTTAAGTAAAACGATTGCATCTTTCGACTGATGCTCCTATGATTTCTGCTGGAAATTCCATTCTCTCAAATCTGCTGCTGGAAATTTCATTCTCTCAAATCTGCTTTGATTGCAAACTACAGTAACCTGCAAGCTTTGATATGCAAACTACAGTAACTCTGCAAGTAGGTGAGATGATCATCATGCCAGGCTGTGTGCAAGTACTTCTCCTAGTTTGATCAAATATATGAAAAAAAATATTAATACTTATGTGTATAAGTATTATTAGATTAGTCGTAGAATGTATTTTATAGTACTTCTAGGTGAAGATGTAAATGTTAATACTATTTTCTATAAACACGGTTTAGTTCCATTGAAAAGTGCACTATGCAAAAAAAAGATTCTTCGTCACATCAAATTTGCGATACATGCATGGAGTACTAAAATGTGGATAAAATTAAAACTAATTGTACAGTTTGGTTGTACTTTGCGAGACGAACGTTTTAAGCCTAATTTAGTCAACGGTTGGATAATTATTACCAAATACAAACGAAATGCTACATTATAGCTACAGTAAATTTTGACACTCCAAATTTAGGATGCGTAGCATAAGAACTGAATCACCAAATAACATGAAAATACGATATCAATAGGTCACAAAACAGATTATAGCATAGATATAATTGTATATAATGTATTATTTAAGATCCCAAACATATAAAAATGCTCAAAAGCATTAGTTCCCTACAGCAAAAAAACTTTTTTCATTCCTAAAAAGCCAAATTTTACCTCCGAAGCTCACTCTAAGACATGCAAATGAGCCAACAAAATGAAACTAGCAAGGGTCCATTCATAGCCTAACAAAATTTGCCCCAGTGAAGACCCACCCACGTCACCAACACTAATTGACTGTCAAGATCTTGATGACAGATGATGCACCAATACGATGCAAGGCGACGACTGAATCCCCTGACTTGCAGATCTTGAGCTTCTTCGCATGATCTATGGCAAAGCTAATGGCTTCCTCAGTCGACTCAGTATCAGATGCCTTCGCTGTAGCGGCGCTGAGCATCGGGATCAGGCCCCTCACAATCATGCTGTGCCTGGCAGGGCGCTCATCACTGCAAGTCCAGTTAAAATTATCATCCGTCTTCATTTCTGGGACCACAGCAGTTATCACTGGAATAGCTGGCCTGTACTTTGCCACGAGCCTTGCGGTTGTGCCTCCCCTCGTGAGGACCAAGATGAGTGATGCATTAGAGATGTTGGCAGTTCGAACTGCTGATGACGCCAAGCTCTCCAGTGGACTCATAGGGATTGGGGCAGCTCTACTGATTAACTTGAAAACTGCTCCATAATCTGTATGTGACTCTGCTTGTAGGCAAATCCTTGACATTGTTTGCACTGCTAGCTCTGGATATGCCCCAGCTGCAGTCTCACCGCTAAGCATCACACAGTCAGTGCCATCCAGGACAGCATTGGCGACATCAGTTGCTTCTGCTCTTGTAGGGCGGGGAGATTTAATCATTGACTCCAGCATCTGGGTTGCAGTAACAACAGGCTTTCCTTGCACATTACATTTGAAGATCATCACCTTCTGAGCATAGAATATCTTCTCGATGGGTATCTCCATTCCCAAATCCCCTCTGGCAACCATGAAAGCATCTGAGTTTGCAAGTATCTCATCAAAATTGGCAACACCTTCTTGATTCTCAACCTGCATAAGAGTTTGATGGCACAAAGTAAGCAAATGGCAGCATTAAAAAAACACAAATTCATACAGACATAGACACAGGAGATGGGCATACCTTGGACATAAGTAGTATTGACTTGGCATGCTCACCGAGCACACCTCTGACCATCTGAAGATCTGATCCTTTGCGTACGAAGGATAGCGCAATCATGTCAATGTTGTTTGGGACACCCCACTGAAGGATATCCACTTTGTCCTTTTCTGTTAAGGTTGGGAGATCCACGATCACCCCAGGAAGATTGACATTCTTTCTCTCCCCCAGGAGAGCTGAGTTCTCACAACGGCAACGAACCAGGCCTTGCACAGGATCACAGGAAAGCACAGTGAATGTGATGGTGCCATCAGCGCATAGTATTGTGCTCCCAGGCTTCAGGTCTACAGCAATCTTGTTGTAGCTCATGGAAATCATATTCTCATCACCCTTAATGGAATAATCAGTGGTGATGGTGATTTCATGCCCCCGTGTCAGCTTTACAGGCTTGCCATCTTTCAAAAAACCTGTGCGGATCTCTGGTCCCTGTACAAAAATAGTAAATTACAAGGTTTCAGCAAACTAAATAAGTTGATGCATTCTTCTATTCATGCATTAAGTTCCATAAGATATTCAAACAGTTTGACAAGAAAAGATGCATGAAAAATATTCTTAGCATTAAATAAATTTATGGCAAACAGTACGCAGAGCTAGTCAAATCCATCACAAGCATAATAGATAATTGATGAACCTCTAATAATCATCAAAAGTAATTGCATCTTCATGTTATTAGATATCAACCGTGCAGTATATTTAGACAAGAACCACAACTCCATGCTGAGATTTGTGCTACAACATTACAATCTTGTCTATCATCAAAACGACCAACAGTAAGCAGGTAATCAGACAAAATATATTTCATCAGAATAGCATGGACCAAATCACAATACAATACATCTAATGCAGCATAAAAGTTCATTTTCAAGGCTCTTCATGACGAGCAGCAAGGCCATCTATCTCCTGAATAAAAATAGTGTCTTATGGAACCACAGAACAATGCATTCCTTAAATAATCATATTATATGCATCATATAAAAAGAACCAATGCATCTATCCCTCTTGGTAAACAATGGTTCGTTAATTAGTACGACAGCATTGATTTTAAGTATTGTTTATCCTCTTTCCACGCTCCACTGCTACCTATTCTATTTAATAATCTAATAAGAGAATAAAAACAACAACAATAATAGGGCCCATGAGAATGTCATCCTTATGGCACCATAGAACAATACATTGCTGAAATAATCATATATCATATCAAATGATAAGAAACAATGCATCGATCCCTCCAGATATAAAAAAAAGAGTCATTATTTACTACAACAGCTTTATTACAACAGCATTGATTCTAAGTATTATTTATCCTCTTCCTGTGCTACACTGCTGTCTGTCTAAGAGAATAAAAAAAAAATAATATTAATAAGGCACATGAGAATATGTCATTCTCGAATAAGTGAATGTTACCATCTAGCCCATTGTACATCTGAAAAGCCAGTTTCCAAGCTAATATCAACTAATCATTTATGTTGAAAGCAGTAGTCTATGGGTGAATGAACTGATCATATATCATATATAAAAAAATGATGTGGATGTTTTTCAAACAAAGAGTAATGATATGTCAATGCCCGTCATATCATAATCAACCACTCAAGGCTTCAAAAAGAAATTAGCTTCACATGGCTAATTAATTTGACAGCAATCCAAAAAAAAGAAATGAGTAGATCATACAAGAGAACCCAGACGTCTAAAGGGACTGGGGAAGGCCAATAGCCCATTAGGTACCTTAGAGCTATCAACTAGTATAATAAAAAAAGTTTAATATGACATCCAAATTCTGTAAGCCTTCCGCCATCATACCATGACAACATTGATAAGCGCATGGACAATGCAAGTTGCACGCAACAAAACTATGTCTGGGTCAGCCACACAAATTCCAATTGGCCACGCCACAAATGTCAACCACATACACGCATCTAACGAACCCACTAACCAATACCACCGTGATTTACATAAACAAATCGGACGCAAATAATCAGCAAGAAATACTAATGCTGATCATAAATGCCATTGAAACAATATATACCTGGAAAAATGTCAGGTACCAAACTAAAAATTGATGGTTAATATAAAACAGCACGGCAGAAGAAGACGCAATCTTACCCTTGCCTCAACCAGTACGGACAAGGCACATGTCAAACAATAAAGAACAAACAACACATGACATCCGACAAAAGCTAACTTCAAAAATAGTAATTTATTAGGCGGTCGATCATTACCAACGAGTGACAATTTTGACGCTGAAGTTCTAAAATCGTTCACGCGTGAAACTCGAAACATAATCGCAAATCAACATAGGGAAACAACGTACAAGATCGGATCAACAGCCTACAACGGAAACCTAAATCGGCCAAAACTACTTTTTTTAAAAAAAAGGTTGACGAGATAAACGACGGCGCGCGAAGGCGGGGAAGCACATGAAGCGAGTCGAAGGGTGGACCTTAGTGTCGAGCATGACGGCGCAGATGAGGCCGGTGAGGTCCATGGCCTTTCGGAGGTTGTCCAGGGTCTCCTGGTGGTACTCGTGGGAGCCGTGCGAGAAGTTGAAGCGCGCGACGCACATGCCGGCACGCAGCAGGCGCGCGCACATCTCGACGGAGCGCGAGGCCGGACCTAGGGTGCAGACGATCTTGGTCTTGGGCCGGCGCCGCCATATCTCCTCCGGCCCCGTTGCGACGCATTCCATGTCCACGTCCGCCAATGCCGCCCGGAGGGACATTGCCGCCTAGGGTTGGGCGATTGATCAGGCGGCGCGGCGCGGCGCGGCGAGGAGAGGGAGGGGAACAGTAGAGGCAAGGCGTATGGGTCGGAGAGGAAACGAGTATTATATGAAGGGCGATGGAAGTGGGCCACGTCGTGGGCCCTTCGGAAATTGGCTAGGTTAATTGTGGGATGTCTTCGTATGATTGTAAAGTGTGTGTAAAGTTTTTGTAGTACTTTTCGTTGTTATTTGGTAAAATTTATTTAATCATGGACTAACTCGGTTTAAAAGATTCGTCTCGACATTTACAGACAAACTGTGCAATTAGTTATTTTTTTATCTACATTTAATACTTCATGCATGCGTCCAAAGATTTGTAAAATTTTTGGAATTTTGAAGAAACTAAACACCGCCTAAAATGCTCTCGCTCCGGGCTCGCATACCATACGAGTATTCTATATCGTTTTTCTTGTCTTGAAGAAAGGGTTTGCTTTTCTTCCCTTTCTTGAGCACGAAGATAATTAATTATGAGTACGCACGGAGTACGGGCTAGATAGATTTAGATTACTTTAAATATTGGACCGTACTCCTACGTCGATTTGCTAATTCAACATTCGCGTCTTTTTAGCCAATTCTCTATACTCCGGTTACAGAGCAATCGGAGCTATTTAGGACTATTGAGGTTCAAATTTTGGTTCATCGCCTCGAAAATGAACCAAATTAAATCATGATGCCAATTGGGTTATTACGTTGTTACCATAAAATAAATACCAAGTTTCATAAAATGAGATGCAAACATGCACGTTTGTCATGTAGGATGCTTTGCTTAGGCTAGTCTTTTTAGTAGTTTCATTCTCATTAAGTAGGTGCTACGTAAGCAAGTTGGATGACATGACACTAAAGTGATGGAGAGAGAAATGATATGAGTTTTATCTAGATAAACTAAATGTGCATCTGTTGTTTTTTCCTCTCCTTGAGACACTTCCAAGTATATTTCTTAAACTCACTCTCTAAATCATCCTTTGGAGAGTTATTTATTTAAATAAAAATTAATATTTATATTTTCACTCTCCACAACTTTCTCTCTCTTGTGTTCGCTCTAGAGAACAAATTTTGCTCTCCATCTTTGGCAAATGAAGAAAATCTAAAATAAATGATGACAATATTTGAAGATCTAATTAAAGAAACTGTTACAGAATACCCCTTTGCTAAAATCTCTATTATGTCAATAAGAAGGATATAAAGAGACTTAGTTGCCCTTAGACCATACGTTAAAGTTGTCATGAGAATCGTGGAGTTGCCACGTGTGGAAGACAATTTTATCCATGTGACCTAAATGTGATGGCAACAATAACACTTTGAAAATAGTGGAGTACAATTGTTCAACTATATATAAGCGTCTGAACGCCCGCTCCTACACCCTATTCCCTACTGCGACGCACGTAGCTCCCTCCGTCCCGTGCCCATCCCATTCAGAGGCATCGTCCGTCGAGCTCCCGCGCTTGTGCCCAATGCACATAGCTCCCTCGTCCTACGCCCATCTCGCTTAGGTCGAGCTCAAACTGCCATGACAAGATGGGGGGAAGTGAAGGGAGGGGAGGGAGAGGAGAGGGCTAGGTGCGTCGCGCGAGGAAGGCGTGAGGTAGGAGCCAAAGCCATGTGACAGGCCGCCCCTCCACCGGCCACTGGTGCCATTGCAGTATCTACAACACCTGATCTACTTTTAAAATATCTAAATGAAACATATGCAACATACGTCTAAAGACAGATGAAAAGCTTGAAACATACGTGTATAGCCATTGCAACATGTGCAACACCGGATCAACTTTCGAAACATCAAGATGAAACACTTTAAACAAATATCTAAAACACATGAAATAATTGAAACATAGGCTTGTAACTTACGTATATTGCCATTGCAACATATGCAACATCCTAGATCGACTTTTGCAACATTTAGATGAAACACTTGAAACATAAGTCTGAAACGCCAGAAACACTGGAAAATATATGCAACATCCAGATCTACTTTTACAACATCTAGATGAAACACTTGAAACAAAAAAGGTTTAAAACGTCAAAAACACTTGAAACACAGCGTCGCCGGCGGGCACGACCTACCTGATGAGGAATTGTGATAGCCTGCAAGCTCAGATAAGGGGGACGTCAACAGCCTAGTGTACACCCAGGAACGGTTGCAAACCTCTCCTTCCTGCCGACGGCACGAGGTGGATGGGGGTGTGGCGTAGGAGAGGAGCGCGGAGCAGCGTGGGATGGGGGCGGATGTGGTGCCGCCGCATTGGAGAAGACCACGGCGAGTGGCCTCGCAGCGAGGAGCCTCGCGCTGGAGAAGGGAGCAGCGGACTGACGAGTGGGCTGGATAAGGTGGAGTGTGGGGGCGTGGCGTCCGGATGGACACCTCATCATATCATTATCGATTATGATACGCGACGGTCAGTGAGGACCAACTTATCTATGTGTAGTGGCCTATCCACTCATGTGCACCATATGATCTGGTGGTAACTTCTAGCGTATTTGGATGTGTGCATATGGGCTCTGCACAAACGAAATTTAGAACTGATAAGTGATGGGGCCTTCCCGAATGGGCAGCCTGGCCACGTCACTCGAATTTCTATCTACTGTTGGATTTCAAGATCAATGGCCCCGATTCCTTCCACCAGATCCGGCCGACCAAATATATACATCGCACCTTGCCTTCGGTAAAAAATAAAAGAAAAAAACATTGCTTCCCTCTCCTCGCTTCCTCTCTCGTCTTCCCGAGGCCAGTGGCGACGGCGCTGGGTGCCAGCGGCGCGCTGTGCCATCCCTCCGCCTCCTCCTCGACCCTCCTCCTCCTCCTCATCCATCCCCAGGCGGCGGCGGGCGCGAGGCGACGGCGTGGCCTGCAGGCAGCGCACCGGCGTGGGGCGACGTGATGGTGCGGATGGGGCTCGACCACCCCCTCTGTCTCCCCCATCCTCCTTGCGGCCTCCTCAATGTTTCCTCCCGCCGGGGGTGCCTGCGCTACTCCTCTCGGCAAAACCCTAGGTACTATGTCGGATGGGCCAAACCCTAGACTCTTTGAGTCTCTGATTTTTGTTGTGTTAGTGATTAGCTCTTTCATGCCCATTTCCGTTATCGCGGCCATGAATCTAGGGGCCAGCGGTACTGTCTATATGGGATATGGTTGTCATTGAGCTTCACCAAGAGCCCAAGAAATGAAACTGAGCCAGGGGTACGAATCCCATTTACTGTCAGTGTTAGGCATATTTTTAATTGCCATTGCCGACGTGGTGGATCTAGAGTCCATGCTCAGGTTTTAACCATATGGGCTGAATATTTGCTTCGTTTTATGATTATGAATTCAGCTGAAGCGTTATAGTTATTCTCACTTGCCAAAGGCCCAAATCATTTGAATGATTATGAAGTCATGTTTGCTGTTGTAGAGATTGCATAATAGAAAAGTGGAGTAGTATCAGTATTAGTGTTATGATCAAATTTTCATAATCAACTATGTTGTTATTGCCAACTATTTCCAACCCATTTTAGTTTGCTTCACCAAACAATCAAGTTATGACTGAATTTTATGTTATTCTCAGTCGAGGAAGAATGTGATCATTTGATTTCACTGGCAAAGCCTCATATGAGGAATTCAACAGTCGTTGATTCAGCAACCGGAGCAAGCAAAGATAGCAGGTTTGGACATTTACCAAAATTCCGAGTTCATGGATGGTACATCATCTGTGATGCTTATTTTGCTTCATGGACACATATGCAGGGTGCGGACAAGTTCAGGGATGTTTCTTAGAAGAGGGCAGGACAAAATTATTCAGACATTTGAGAAAAGGATAGCAGATTACACCTTCATACCTGTACCTATAGGTACGTATGGATTTAATGTCAAAGTGTTTGCCTACTGTTTTGTGAAATAAAAAAATAGTATTCTCAACAGACATTTAGACTAGGTTTAATGTTTAGATGGTGTTGTTTGACACAGGCACACATCTAGCTTCTACACTTAGCTATCTGCTTCGTGGAATGTCTTAAAAGTCCTTACTACTGCTCTAATATTCAAATGGTGCCTAACTTTAAACTGCACTTTAGGTCCTGCATTCATCATATAGATAAAACAACCGCATTGTGCAACTTGGAAGTCCTGACTTATGCTTTAACTATCGCAATGAATCACCAAATTGTACTGTACTAAAGGTGTTAACACAATCACAATCTCCGAAAATACACTAAACTTTGCACTTCAGTAGATTTAATAGATCCTTGATTTTGTCACAGTTTTTAGGATATCATGCCAATGTACTTCGCTATGACCTTGGAGGTTTCAATACTATACATGTCACTATGTCAAGTCTCACAAAAAACTTCATGATGTGAAAAAAAGAATGTATGTACTGATTGTTCAGTTTCGGCTCTGTTTTTTTTTCATTTACTCCTTTGTTGGGGGGTGTCACTTGCGGGCATCTCACTCGGTGATTGACACTTCCATGTAACCTTTGCTACCCTCTTAATGAAACACATGCAATTCGCATGTTCGCGGGAAAAAAAATATTTTCCTTTTCTGCCTCTAGCACACCCACAGCTAGGAAAAAAAAGCTACGCCTCCATACAAATGTAGGTTGATGCCCTGATCTTTCGCCTGGAGATTTGGAGGCTACTTTGCATTTTTTTTTTGTGTTTCTGTGGATTTTGGGGGTCCTGCAGTTCTATTTTATTGCTGTTGATGTTCCTTCTCTCTGGAAAGGGGTTCTTTCCTGTATTTTTTTTTACCACAAAAGCTGGAGCTTTGGAGGCAAATTGTTGTGTTTTTCTACTTTTCGTTGTCCTGTGGTCCGTCCTGTTCTTTTGTATTCATGTTACAATTCCTGCCGGTGTGTGCTTACCATACAAGTAGCTTATAGATCTGAAATATTTGGAACTGAGGTTCTGGTGGGTAATTCAAACCCTAAGGCTTACGACTTGCTCAGTGCCTCTATGCTTCTTCTTATACATATTTTTACTATCATTCATGCTATTGTCATCATAGATATCTATTATGTTCTTGTGTATAGAGAGGTCCTGCTATTATCATCTATGCTTATGCACAAACCTTTTGCGTATTTGCGACAAAAAAAATTATAAACTATGCTTTTCTGTTGCTTATGTTTCCTATATGCAATCCAACATGGCTGACATGCTGACATGTTCCCTCTATAGCTAATAACCTAAAACCAATAATTCCTTTACAAATTTATACTATGATATGTCATTAGCATTTTCCCTACCAGTAATTAGTCCTAGGTGGGTTGCTACTGTTGGCTCAGATTTCAGAACTTTTGCTGCGCGGACTAACTGCACAGCGCTGGTGATCTTTTCTCCTACACCCCTAAACGTGGTTTCGCTTCTCCACATAGCTGAACAATCCATTTGATTTCATCGACAAAACTAATTGACGAGAAAGAATCACATTGTCCTTGATTTACAAGTTTGTCACCTGCTTTTATGCCTCAATTGTGACAATGAATTTTTTAGTCCACATTATAGAAGTTGCTAGGTTCAGAAAATTCAGATTCATATCATTTTACTCACTATTTTGTTGGATGATGTCACAGAACCTCCTAATTATGATGGTCCACATGTACCTGTCATCGTCATAATGACCTCTGACAACCGTACTTATGTTCCTCATAACTTAAAAGGCCTGCTTTCCTCCGAATAAGATCTAATCACAGGAGTATTGTAATATTACAACAGTTTATTCAAAATATTATCAGAGTAAAGTAGCGGAAGTCTTACAATAACTTAAGTTTACAAACCACAGTTTCTAAACTTCAAACCTTATGTAACATTATTACAAACCGGTAGTAGGGAAGTATCAGTAGTAACTTTATTACTATCACACAAAGGAAGTGCCTTGCCCAGAGGCCACACAGCCTACTCGTCGTCACTTTCTTCAGCCACAACGGTCATGCAACAAGGCTCAAAGCAGACTTGTTCATGAACCGTACCTGCAACAAGGGGTTTAACAAACCCTGAGTACGAGAGTACTCAACAAGACTTACCCGACTAAGAAAAGACTCCAAGGGCATGCTAGCTTTAGGGAATCAAGGTACGGGTATTCAAGAATCAAAATTTCTTTTGCAGAAAAGCTTACTAAAATAAGTCCTTACCTTCATTATTTTACTTTTATCATTGATGGTTCATTAACCAGTTCTAAGTGATCATAATCTAGATCAAAGTAATTCTTATCAAGACCTTTCTCATTTTGTTTTTTTTCTTTCAATTCCAGTTCTTAACTACGATGTTGGTGCAAGGCCAAGACTCCTTTCTCGTGGAGTAACGACGATTCGAACCGCTTTATTTACCCAGCTGGGGATTCCTAACCACACGACATATGTAGAACCGAATCTTGCATATATCAACTCTTATCCGAGTAACCCAAAATCAGAACGTGTCCATCGTCACCCGAGAGTACAGTACTCCTCGAACCCGGCCCAATTCTAGCCCCGAGGGTACACGCTACTCTCGCCATCTCTCCACTCCCAGTGCGAGGTTAGACGTTCTCGTAATGGAATAGTCAAAGTAAGGCTTACCCGATATGGGTACATGACTAGTACTAATAAAAACTCCATGACGCGAGGGCCAACAACGTATGGTCCTTAACTGATAAGGCAGAAACACTACATTGAGACTCATTTCCCAATGCAAGTTAGCAGTGGCCAAATCACCCGCCCGATCTTACAAGTTTATTCTCATATTTCAATATTTATCAAGCATGCCATCATGGCCATGTAAACATTCATTTAAAAAGCTTAACTCATAAGCATAGCGAAGCATACTACGCATTTTCAGTAAAACAGGTATCAAGGGTGATATCACAATAATCAAGGATGACAATGCAGCAATTGGGTTATCACTCAACTCCTAATTACTTAATGCAGTAAACCCTAGTATAAATAATAAAGATTTGTAAAACTCAAGGTAGGGTTTAAATGTACCGGGGCTTGCCTTGCTCTGACGCGACAACTGACTCGGACTCGAAGACTTCGACTTTCGGTCCGGAACCCACCGACGACAACTCTTCTCCGAAGACTTGCTCGCCAACTTCGACTTCTTCGAAAGCGAGAACTACACGAGTATATAACATGTTTCAACATGATGCGGTGATAAACATGATGCTTGATGATGATATGCCACGGTTTACGACTTGACTACAACTTTCCTTCGTGGTACAGTCGCAAAGCAGTAAAACCTACTGACTAATAGCGATAACTTAAGTGATACTAACGTTTTTTACTAAACATGTTACTAATGAGCTCAATCATAAAATTAAGGTGCCAAGGATCACCAAGAATTAGTGATCCAAGGTCATCACTCAATCAAAAAGGCACACAACACTTAAAGTTAACAATTATTTAAACATTTAATTAATTAGGGCATAATTAATAATAAATCAAACTTCATCTAATTGAGCCTAAACTTTTTTTAAGGATTAATCATGGCCTAAAACAGTGTTAGAATAAATTTCATGATTTTTAGATTAATAATTTAATTACTAAAATTCATGGAAGTTGCATTTAATATTTAATTGAACTAATTAAATAACTTGCAAATAGTAATCAAATTTAGCATTTAATATTTTTTCTAAGTAGTTTACATCTTGAAAAGCTTACACAAAATTTTTCACTATTTTTGGAGCTCTACAGAATTTTTAATGAAATAAACAAATACTATTACTATTCATATTTTTGAAAAAACAAAAACAAAAACTTTCTTTTCGGGCCGCCTTCTCCTTTCTCCCTCCCGCTCGGCCCAGCCGAACGGCCCAGCTGCAACATGCCCGCGCCCGCCTGCGTTCGCTCGCGCCCGCGCGGCCCAGCATTGTGGCCCATCCGCGCGGCCTGTTCACACGCTCTCCCTCTCTCTCGCTGACACGCGGTCCCCACTTGTCATCGCCTTCCTCCGTCTCTCTCTCACTCGACTCGGCCATGCCCGCACGGTGGCCGGCCGGTGATCACAGCGTCGGTCGCCCAACCGAGCTGCTCAACGGCATCACCACTTCACGGCGACCCCATTTTACTACCTAGCGGCTACGTTACCACTTCGGGAGGACCCTCCCGACGGCCATGGCGGACCGGCGGTCACGGTGACCGGCGTCCCGGCGGTCTACTACGGTAATCTCTAAAGCAAAAACACGGGGAGCAACAGGAGCTCACAGCGGTTGCAGCGAAGCACACGGGAAGCTCGGAGCGGCGGTGGAGAGAGTTGGCCACGTGAGGGCGGCTCGGTCACCGGAGTTGAGCATGGGAGATGGTGGTGCGGCGGTTCAGGCGAGAAAACGGCTAGCTCAGGTGGACCAACAGACACGCGAGAGCGAGGCGAGCTTGCTGGTGTGATTTGCATGGCCGGTGGCGGCTTAACGGCGGCAGCGGCGAGCGGCGGAGCTTGCGGCGGCGGTGACAAAAACAGAGAAGGAAAAACGGTTCACAGTGAGCTCGACATATTTATAGGCATGACCATGGTGACGGTCACTGGAAGGCACGTGTCGTTGCGCTGGCGTTCCTGGACGCGCGCGAGAAGGTCCTGGACGCAGCCCGGCGGCTCGCTGGCGCCCATGCCGTGCGGTGCCCGGCGGTCATTGGTCGGCTACTGTAGCTCCCCCCAACTTTTGTAAATTCAAAATGTTTTTCACAAATTACTCCCAAATTCATGTAACAACTTGGAAAATTCCCAAGATATGAAATCTTCAGAATTTCAAGCTCTACAAGTTTTGTATTGAACACTTTTTCAAATTCGAACTGGATTTTAAAATTTGAGTTTAAATTCAAAAGGGGACACTTTTTTGGAAATTTGGTAATTTAGAAATTACTTTGGATTGCATATTGAAACTTTAAAAACTCCAAACACCAAAGTTGTACATCTAGCCAAGACCTACAACTTTGATGAACAAACCATTTTCAAAATCTGCCTCCATTTTGAAATTTGAGTTTGGGGATAAAAAGGGGTCGAATTTGAAATTTGCTTCTTTTCAAAATTGCTCCACATTTTACACTAAAACTTTGAAAACTCAAAACACCAAAGTTGTAGCCCTTGAAAGGTTCTACAAACTTGGTTTAAACTTTTTTCCAAATTTTACTTAGATTTTGAATTATTTCAAAAGGGGTAAAACTAGGGTTTTGGATTTTTGGGTTTTCGGAGGAATTTTCAATTGAAATTTGTTGCTACCTTAATTGGTGATTATTTAATGATCAAACCATCATCCAAGGGCATCATTTAGACAAGCATAACATGGTTGACCAAATGTCACTCTTGGTTGATCAATTTAGCTTTTGAAAAATCTTTTTAATATTTTCCCAAATTTGAATTCAAATTCGAATCAGAAAACTCGCGATAAGTTTTTGGATTCCAATTCAAACTCAAACTTGGAGCTTCATTTTACGTGTCGTACTTGAGTTCATACCCTACACTTGACACTAATGTGTAACACAGTCACACACCTCAAATTACGCAGGGCATAAACTAAGTATTTGCGGTGGCATTCGAAATTAGGGTTTTCGGTTCGGATCACACCACCGAGAAGCACATCCAACCTAGAAAGGTAAACTCATTTTAATTAATGCATAACAGGGTTGACCTAATCATGGATGCTTTGCGATGCAATATGATGACATGGCAGGTTAATTAGTAACCATAACACCCGAGGTCTTACAGATGATATGCTTACACCTGGTAAAATTATTACAACAACAACAATAACAACATAGCCTTTTGTCCCAAGCAAGTTGAGCTAAGCTACAACCTGGTAAAATTATTCTTTTAGCAATATGGTTATCTGACACAGACGACAATGAAAATCTAATCGACGGTTCCTGCCTTTCATTTTCACCTTCTAATTGATATTTTAGTGCTTCATCGCAGTATTGCTTCTATTGAGATATTTTGCAATTTTTCATATGGATCAATTTTTACAGGAATCTCTTTACAGGAAATTATAATAGTTCGGTTGTGGTATCCATGGGTATGTTGTGATGTTGGATCTATCTATTTTTTTATACCTGGTGCTTTTTGTACTACTAACCATATGGCTTATCATGGTTATGTTCATCTGGCTCATAATCTGTCATTTTTAGCTTGTTTTTTTTCAGCCGGAATAGTATTTTTTTTCTCACAATAAATCAGTCAACAGTGTTTTTCAGCCGACTTATCAGCACAGCTGAACGGGGCCCATAGCTGAAGCTCCATGAATCAGCCTGCTTCTATTTTCGTAGCAAAGATCAATTTGCTTGCACCAGGAGTGCTACAGGAAAATATCAGTGCTCCAACAGCTTCACCGCCACCGCCACAGACAAAAAAAGGTAAAACCATGCAACACACGACAGGAAGAAAGTATTAACATACGAAAAAAATTAGTTCTAATTTACTTGGGAGTACATAGCTTTTTGATAAGTCTGTGCAATAAATTGACAGGGCCAGATCTGAAATCACGAAGCATTAGTCAAGATGCAGTTCAAGCAGGCCAACCTGACGTAACATGTCAAACTAGGTAAACATTATGTGTTTAATCTGTCACGTTCATATTTTTGCCATCAGGCACTCAACTTTATCTTCTGCATAAATTTTAGCCTGGAATCTGAGGTCATATGTTTTTCACAATAGATAATGATGTTTTCCTTTGAGCATGAACAAACTACTAGCAGCCAACTATTCCTCAAGTTTCGGCTTTGACCATTATCAAACATGTACCACGTTTTGAGCTCATTTAGTCTTCTAAATTGACTAAAAAACCCAAGACTTCCTCTAATACCCTGTCCACTGTGTTCTTCGTTTCTAATTCAATGCAGGCTGCATTCATTTAGAAGGGAGTTCCATCAAGCTTTTGCGGATCACGATGCTTAGAATTGTCTCAATGATCATACTGCACAAATAGATGTAGAACTGGTTTCGAGGTTCGTTGACTGTACAATATCTAAGCCATTGCACATCCATCTAGCATTAGTTATTTGCACCCTCTCCAGCCTGTAAACTGTATAATATCCAGCCTACCACTATCGTTAAGAGAATTCGTAAGGTGTAACCTTTGATTCTGAACTAAAAGTATGTAGATGACTATTAAAATGTTTCGATCAAGCATTTCTGCTACCGGTATTAATATAGTAATGACCAAACTGAATGTACTATTACCCTCTTACATTTTCATAATTCCGTGTATGTCACCGACAGTTTGGCAAACTAAACTGACGCTGCATAATTATGGTCATCGCATGGTGTGTTATATACTTATTATCCTCTATAATAATTCTACCGTATCATTAACTAGCCTATGGTTTTCGGCCGCCGCGCGTGAGGGCGCGCGACTTCCACTAGTTGAGATATATTTCTGGCGGGCCTGGCTGCCTGGTGCAAGCTGAAGACTCGTGGTGCATCTGTTGTCTCTAAAACGGGCCAAAAAGTAATCCAACCATTCAAAGGACCAATACACAACCTGGCTAGAATCAACCAACCAAACAAGCCATGGTACGCATAGATGCTGGTCACCATGGGCTTGGTCCTCGTCCCCATCCAGGCTCTCGCTAGACACTTAACCAACCACGCTAGTTCGTGTCACTGGCGGATCATCCAGTGAGGTCCTAGCTTGACTATATGTCAAGTACCCTGTACCCCAGTTACCGTAACACCAGACTAATTATGAAAAATATTTCAATAATAAATATATTTGGAGGTACAAATATTGACAATATTTCTTATATACTCAATCGAATTTGAGATTGATTATCCTCGAAAAATGAGATTTATATTTTTTTATAGGACGGATGAAGTAGAGCAACACATGGTTAGATCAGCAAGAGTTGTAGTTACTGCATGTTGTGATAGAATTATAGAAAGACATGCAGCATCACATGCACGCGAGCGGCGTACCTTCCTATCTTGTCTAAGCAGAAGCAAAAGGTTTTCCCAGGCAATGCAATGGTATAGATTACACATCGGATGTTCGGATGCTAATTAAGAGGACTAAACATAAGATAATAATAAAACTAATTGTAGAAGCCGTGACTAATTCGCAAGACGAATTGATTAAGCCTAATTAACCAATCATTAGCATATGTTTACTGTAGCACCACATTATCAAATCATGGACTAATTAAACTTAATAGATTCGTCTCGCCTAAATTAGTTTCCATCGGTATAATAATTTTATAATTAGTATCAAATATCCGATATGACAGGAAGTAAAGTTTAGTCTGTGGAACGTGGGCCGACTAGACCTAAGCAAAAATCCGGCCGGGCCAGGTATGCAAAGAAGCTGACTGATTTGAGTCTCCAATATGTGCCTTGACCTATCCAGTTCAGGCCCAGCATTTTTGAGGGGAACGGCCAACTACCACGGTTCACTCCGTGTACGCTAGCCGCTAGACAGTGAGGCGAGCAGCGATTGGGAATCGTTTCCGAAAAAATGGCGTCGTTTATACCCCTTTTATTACCACTGTCATATTTTATTTTATTTTATTTTATTTTTATTTTGTTCAATTTCTGTCAGCATTTGTATCGATGTCAATACTAAACAGTTATATTAACAATTTGATGAGTTTTCGATTGACCGCAAATGGTTTCTATAGTCTATAAAAATATACATAAGTTACACGTTTTCACCTTTTTTTAGCAACACCAACAGTTACACGTTTTCACCTTTTTTTTTAGCAACACCAACAGTTACACGTTTTCACCTGGCCATCCTGGCTCCCAACAGTTACACGTTTTCACCTGGCCATCCTGGCTCCGTGCAACGGTGTCGATCGCGGACCTGGCGATCCTGCCTCCGTGCAACGGTGTCGATCGCGAGCCGGCGCCGCACGTGAAGCCCGGCCAAAAACGCGGGTCGGTTGCAAAGAGGGATGACAGCCTGTTTCCAATAGTTCAGCACTTCAGCAGGGCCACAGAGAGCCAGGCCCCCGAGTGTTCGATCCGCCAGGTTCATTTTGTTGTAAAACATACGGACTTAATCCTAGAAGGAAAGGAGAAGGAGGAATCCTAATCCTAGTCCGTTTGTATGTGGGCTCTTACCAAAACTCTTAGCCTTTGGCAGGACTATATATACGTGGGAGCTCTATGTTGTAATCACCAATATTCAGAGGAATAAAGAATAGTCTCCCTACATCTTATGTCTATGGGTTCTACTTTCATATATTATATTGATCGTGAGAGACGGAGAGGGAAAGGTCTGAACCGCTGGCAACATGTTTTATAACACGTTATCAGCACGACAAGCTCTACGTCGACATCGCCATTGAAGTCGCCGCCGCTCGTGCCGACGTCCCTGTCGTGACTACTTCGACGACGTCGACATCCTGACGTTGTTAGCGGAACGGATCTACTACCTCTACCTGCTACCGATCAGGCAGATCTACGACAATGCCAAACGCCCTACGCGGTATGTATCTACTTACCACTGCCCTACGCGGTATGTGAAGTAGATCAATTGGCATCAATGATTGAAGGTACGAATTGTATACATCATGTAGTAGATTAATCCGTGCTTGGTATCTGCACGGGTAAAACCTTGTTTTTCAAATCTACTACAAAAGCCAACTCGATGAATCGGATTGAAAGATACGATAAACTGCGGAACAGTTTATACGCTGCATTACACGTACATACATGCAGTAGCACAAAGCACATGCCGATGGCTGCAACTTGCACGTTGCACGTCGCCGAACGCCAGCAGACCAGCAGTCAATACTTACTGTTACATTAATAAGCACAAGAAAACAAAAACATGCATACGTACATGGATATTGTGTATGCAAGCACACCTACAATTATGGGCGGAATACATATCAGACCTGAAGGTGCATCATGAACTAGATTGCACCACGATCTTGGACCATTGCCACGCGGACCTGTAGAACACCTGCATCTCGGCTAGCAGCTGTGCCACCAGAGACCAAGCGAGTCGTCACTCGTCACCGGACCTGGTTCCGCTGCCTATGCTCGGCACCGCCGTAATTTTCGATTCCTGAGGCTTGCATGTGTATATGGCAGCCACCCCCTCCCAGCCAGCAGCAGGAACGTATCCTTGCTGGTCACGAACATACCTAGAAGGTATTGCATCCGTATTAACCCGTAGTTGAGTTGCAAGAAGCCGAAATCGAGTTGAATTCGATTATGTTATACGGACACCACCTGAATGTAATGCTCCGCACCCTTGTGCCCCGCTCAGATCCTCAACTAGGTACTAGCATGCACACGCCATCGGCTCGCACGCCGACGTGTGGCAAGTGCCATCGGCTCGCCCGCCGACGTGACACCAGTACAAGGCACATCATCCGCGGATCGCCGGCTTGTAGCCATGCTATCAGCGTTCATCAGTCGACCGAAGGACGACGATTGTCGACGCAACCAGCTGCACGTGGCTTGCGAACGACGCCACCGCCCTATCGCACAGTCTGTATGCTGCGCTATCTATGGCTGTCCATGCATCGGACTATCCAAGCAAGCCGAGAAGGGGAACGGGCGAGGGTGAAAAAAAAAAGGTGTAGCCAAGCAGGCCTTCGTGTAACTAGACAAAAATCCAAATTCTTGCGAACAGTGCTGTTTCCCTGTTTCTTGCAGGAATACGTATAAGCTATTCTTTCATAATAGCGGCTAAGTTTTTAAAATTTATACATATCTATTCTACTTTCTTATATTCTGTTTGTATAAGAATTTATACAACATTAAATTTGCAAGTTTAGTTGTTGTATTGCCTTTTTCTAAAGTAAATAATAGATTAACTCTAAAAGTTTTTCTATGCTTTGAAATTACTTTTGAAAAATGCTAGCACAACCTTACTATGAATTTTATAAGGTATATGAGCTCTTTGAATCCTGTAGACCTTAGACTTATTATCCTTGAGAAGCTCATATTTGTTTTTCCTAGCATAATGAATTTTTGAGATGAATAAATGGTTGGTATTTACTCTTAAATTTGCATATACCATAATCCTGAAAATGCTAGGATGCTTCTAAGAGTATTTTGTATAACCATCCGCTATCTTTTTGCACTTTACCACTTGTTTACATGTAGTAAACTCATACGCACATGATGAATATGTAATAATAATATATGCATACCTTCGTGAAGAAGGAATATTCTGGACTTGTTCTGAATGACAGAATTATATAGCATGGTCATTTATTAAATCCTAGTAGGATATTCTATTACCACTGAAGTGGTGAATAGTTTCTTATATTACTCTCAAAGAACGAGTACGTGACTAAGCTAAATCCCGAATGTCTTATGGGACTTGAAAGGATCAAGATGCCCAAGAGGGGGGGTGAATTGGGCTTTTCTAAAAAATTAATTGCAAGAATTAAATCCTACAAGCCGGAATTCACCCCTAATGTCTACTAGTGTTCCTAGAGAGTCTACCGATACAAAGTTTTGCACCCTAGTTTCCAATCCTAGTCTAGCATGGCATATCTAGGAATGTAAATCAAGCAATGAAAGTATGTACGAGAAGGTAAATGCTTGAATGTAAAGGGGCAAGGAACACGGCGACGTTTTGCCGAGGTATCGGAGAGTCGCCACTCCCCACTAGTCCTCGTTGGAGCACCCGCGCAAGGGTGTAGCTCCCCCTTGATCCGCGCAAGGATCAAGTGCTCTCTACGGGTTGATTCTTCGACACTCCGTCGCGGCGAATCACCCAAAACCGCTCACAAGATGAGTTGGGTCATCCACAAGCTCCGCCGGATGATCACCGAACTCCCAATCACCACCACGCCGTCTAGGTGATGGCGATCACCAAGAGTAACAAGCTAGAACTCTCACTTGACCACTACGAGCCCAAATGAGAAGGTGGATGCACACTTGCTACTCTCTCTAATCGCTAGTGAGGTGCTCTCAAGCTTCGATTCTCAAATCTCTATCCTCACTAGAGCTCTTGCACTCCCTTGCACTCTAAAGGGTTTTCTCAGATGTTTGAATGAGCAAGAGACCTCTAAAAGAGGTGGAGGGGTTGTATTTATACACCCCTCAAAGAAAACGAACCGTTACTTTCTGACACGGGGTCACCGGACGCGCCGGTGCAACGCACCGGACGCGCCGGTCCCCCGTAACGGTCAAAACGCGATTTCGAAATCGAAACACCGGACGCACCGGTCAGGTAGCACCGGACGCGTCCGACGTGCAAGGGTGCTTACTGGACTTACACCGGACGCGAGGCCGCGTCCGATGCCTGAAGACCGGACGCGTCCGGTCCTCTCTGGACCTTACTGGACTCGCACCGGACGCGCCGATCAAGTCCAGGTCGCGTCCGACGGGCGTTCTCTCTCGGTAACATGTGTCGGTCGCTGACCACCGCGTCCGGTACTCGCGAGGACCGCGTCCGGTGGTCGAGGCCGAAACCTAGTCGCGGTAACGTATACACCGGACGCGTCCGGTGTTCCGAAGACCGCGTCCGGTGCCTAGAAAACAGCCCGAAACGCGTCGCAACTTCAACCAAGTTGCTTCTAACTGAACCTTGAGCCAATCTAGGGTTGCCTAGCGCCAAGTTTAACAAGTGTGCACCACACCTAAACATAGGACTCGCCTAGGTCAAGCTACCCATTCATGCCCCCCTTTATAGTACGGCCAAAAGAGAAAAACGAAGATCCTAACGCCTATTCCGAATGTGTCTCAACACTTCGTCATCCGGAACTAACCGTCCTTAATCTTGACGTCACTCTTTTGAGAACCGAAACGATTTCCATCAAGGGACACGAAACCACAGTGCTCAAAGCAGTTATCACCTCCATGACCTAACTTACCAATGTTTCTGCAAAACACACGTTAGTCATGGTAATAAAGTGTTGTCATTAATTACCGAAACCAAACCTTGGGGCCTAGATGCTTTCAATCTCCCCCTTTTTGGTGATTGATGGCAACACTAAGTTTCAATGGATTAGAGTGAAGGTTTTCAAGCATGCTTGGTTCACATAAGCAAAATACAATAAGCACAAGGGGTTAGGAATTGCTTATGTGCCCCAAGCCAAAAGAGTGTACTTCATAAGATAAGACAAAAAAGCGTTAGTACACATAAGGATATAGCTCATAAGTAATCGGAGTAAGGCACGGAAGCACAACCTTAGAGCTATAGCTAAAACGGTGACAAAAATTAATCACGGAGACGGATAACACATTAAGATTTAAGATTTACGACTCGACGACAATGTCACACAACTGCAATGCTGAAAATAAACATGATATGCATGAATGAGCACACGAGAAACGAAAACCCACTCACAAACTCCCCCTGAAACTACTCTCTCTCCCCCTTTGGCATCAAGCGCCAAAAAAAAACTAATCTAATCTGACGGGGGGACAGACGGAGTCGTGTCGGGTGCCGAGGTGCGCGGAGTAATCACGAAGTGAAGTGAATCGCCCTCGGAGTCTGAGCTATCTGGCTGACCCTCTGAAGAAGCACGTGGCTGCGAAGCGGTCGGGGTCTGAGCAGGAACAGGCACTGACTGTGTAGCAACAAGTGGATCTGTCTGAGTAACCTGAGCCTGAAGTGCGCCAGTAGCTGGGGGATCTGTCGAGGCAACTGAAGAGGGGAGGGTCTCTGTAGTCCCGGTCCCTGTCACTGGTGGAACGACTGCCTCGGAAGCTGACAACCCTGACGAAGTGTGAAACGTAGTAGTGTGCGAGGGTGTCGGCTGACCAGTCAACTCGCTGTAGGTGGCACTGTAATCACCAAGAGGTGTGCCTGTCAGAAGATGCGGGCGAGGCTGGTCTGACGGTGTAAACCCCGTATGTATAGGAGTGAAGCTCGGGGACTGAAAGGACTGGGGAACCTGCTGCTGTGGAGATGTAAACTGTAAGCTCGGCTGTCCCTGACTCGACGGACCACTGGAATGCAAAGCCTGAGTCATGACAGAAGCTGGCGGAGGAACCCCAACTGTGATAAGATGGCGCAGGAGATCCATGTACTGCTGCTGACTCTGTCGCTGCATCTCAACCTGCTGCCTCTGGATCTCAAGCTGCTGTCTCTGAAACTCGTCCTGACGAGCCTGAATCTGTGCTAGTGCTGCAGCTATATCCTGTGCCTGGCGCTGTATCTGCTGCTGCTGCTGCTCCTGAGCCTGGGTCAACCTCTCAAGGATAGCCACAATGGCTGGGTCTGAGCGGGAGGCTGAGCCAGATCCACCGGCCTCGTGGTCGTGAGACCGAGGAGACCGGTACCTGGGGATGGGCTGATAGTCCTCATCAGTGCTGTCTGAAGTGACATCCTCAGGTATCCCAGCAGGCTGAGTGTCAAGGTCTGCGAGCTCTGCCTCGGCAAGCTCGTCAACTCTAGCGTCCTGCTCAGCTGCTGTCTCAGGAACCTCTGGGCGCTCACGCTGTCCTGGTGCTGGAGCCTGCTCTCTAGTGATAGAAGCCCAAAGCTGTCGAATATCATAATCAGGGAATGATGTAGTGGTGTTGGCAATCTCTGCCCTGATCTCTGGTGGCATCTGGATAGCTGATCTGATGATGAAACAAATCCAGTGGGCATAGGGAAGCTGACGGTTGCCCTTGAAGCCCTTAGCAATGGTGTCCTCCATCTCACTCAGGATAAGATCCCAGATATCAAACTGTCGCTGTGTTATGAGGTGGTGAACAACCCAAAGCTGCATCCTCGTCAGTCCCTCTCTGTAGCCAAGTCTAGGAAGTAAAGTGCGTCTGAGAATGGCATCCAAGACTCGGGCAAGAGGCGTCAGGCTGGCAGGAGTACGACGTGACCCTTCGCCAAAAGGCTCGCGAAAGCAGGGTCGAACCAGGTCGGTGGGTGGCACTGAACCGCCGTGAGGGCGTCTGGGAGGTGGAGTCTGACCATAGCACAACTGATGGATCCTCGTGTCAGAAGCTGGTAGTCTGAGGATCTCTCGAGCTCTGGAGCTGTACAGTCTGTGATCGCGGCCTCTGAAAGCAAAGTGTATGAACTCATGGGCAGGATCAATCCAAAGAGAAGCATAGAACTCCCTGACCCATGTGCCGCAGTAAGCACCTGTCCGTCCAAGAAGATCTGATAAGCCAGGCAGATAGAACAGGTGCGGACGGAGCTGCTCTCCCACAACATCAACCAATGCCTCTAGTCGACATACCCTCTGAGGTCTGAAAGCAATGCCACTGTCAACTAGTGCCCTGTAGAAGTCCTCCTGAAGTGGGGTATAGAAACCCTCTGAAGCACTGGCATCTCTGACAGGTGGAAACCATCGGCTGACCTCCACAAACCTCAAGCTCTTCACCTGACGTGAAGAAGCACCCCTCAGGTCTAAGTGCACAACCGGGGGTGACCCTCTAACTCTGGGAGGAGGTCGTGCACCACGACGCGGGCCCTCTGGCCTAGGTGTCACCTGAGTACGAGCACGTGTGGAGCGACGACGTGGTGGAGACTGAGCTGCCTGCTCCTCTGTATCCTCAGTGGCCTGTGGAGCCTCAGTAGCCTGAGCAGCCTCTGTCTGCTCTGTGGGTGGATCCACTGACATCTGCTCTGAAGGTGCTGTAGCCTCGGTGTCCTCAGTGGCCTCAGTGCCGAGCTGTCGACCTTCAAGATGAAAGCGACGCTCGCCTATGTGTAACCCACTGCGTCTGCCACCTCTCTCTGCCTGCTCTGCGGCGTCTGCCACGGCCTGAGCAACCTCTGCATCTGAAAGTGTCCTCCTCTTCTTCCTGGCTGCAATCTTGATGCGCTTACCGCGCGCAATCTCATCACGACGGGGAGGACTGTTGTCCCCGTCGCCAGGAGCTCCTCCGGCGTTCTTGCAACGCACCATGCTGACTGACTGCCTGAGAACCTCTGTGAGATGATGAACTGACACTCGAGAGGCTTGGCCTCAATCCGTATCCGCAGGCTTGGCCTCGGATTAAGCAAACAGATCTGACCCGGCACACCGACTGACTCGCTGCACGTATGGAATAGAGAGATATACAATAAGCATATATATATCTAAAGATACGAAACCCTAGATAGCAAGCACGTGAGATACGAAGTGAAACGACTCTAAGCTACCTCGGATCGACGAGACGACGGTGAAGGGACGAGGTGACCTAGTTCGCGAGAACCCCCGAGATCGGCGATCGAGCACTGAAACGACCAATCTAGATAGCAATGAATGGTTATGGTCAACGGCAAGCCCTAACGAGAGAATTGAAAGGACTTGAATCGAAAACGGAATCGAGACGAGCCGTTACCTCGACAAGCCCTAGGGTTGAAAGAAACCCTAAGCTAGGGTTTAGGGGTAAACCCTAGGTTCAAAACTCGGCCGAAGGATGGGAACGAGGTGCCCGGGCGCACGAGGGAGTAGATGTGGTGCTGGAGAGGCTCTTGGTAGGATTGGGCTCCGCCGACGGTGAGGAATAGCCGGCGGTTACGGCAGCGGCGCGGCGTGGCGAGCAGCGGGCACGGTTGCGGGCGCAGCGCGGCTGGGCAGCGCGGGAGAGCTGGAGGGCGCGGCGAGGTTCGCCGGAGAGCAAGGGCGCGGCGCGTGGAGGCTCGCCGGCGGCGAGGAAGAAGCGCGGGAGCGGCGGAACGGCGACTAGGGCACGGCGGCGGCGGATTCGAGCGGTTGAAGAAAAGAAAAGAAAAACGATTCGGTTATATGAGGGCGAGATCCGCTCGATTTGGTAGCACCGGACGCGGTGGTCAAAATCACCGGACGCGGTGGTGCAGCGTCCGGTGACACTCCAGTAAGCACCTGGAGTCACCGGGCGCGTCCGGTGTGGACAGACCGGACGCGGTCAGAGTCCGATGGCTGAGTGCTCGGGAATTCATCGCGGAGCACCGGACGCGGTGGTGGTAGCCGGGACCGGACGCGGTGGTGGTCAGAGGCGCGTCCGGTGCAGCGTCCGGTGCCTAGATCTGGACTTTGTCTTCTGGAAAACCGGACGCGCTGGTGGACGCCGGGACCGGACGCGGTGGTGCAGCAACACTGCGTCCGGTGCAGCGTCCGGTCGCTGTTTTTCGCCATTCTTCGTTCCGAACTTCGACGCGACTTCTCCCAATCAAGTTCCAACTCAAAGAGACACAAATAAACACCAATTGGAACCCGATATGAGTGACCTCACTCAAACCCTCAAATTTTTAAAATATTTTGCCTTCGGCTAGTATTATTTTTACGAAAATAGGCAATAAACACCCAAGGAGCAACGTATGGCCATGCAATAGACTTTTTGGACCTTTAGGAGCGTCAAATGCTCTCTCTATTCATGGACGAACACAGAGGTTGCTCAAAGCTAAACCGAAAAGAAACGACAAGCGAACAACCATGCATATGCAATGCAATACAAGAAAGTAAAGCTAGGTTGCTTGTCAAGTTTGATCCACGGTTAGGCTTCTTCACTCCTCCAAAGGAGGGTTATCGTAACCGTGTTAGCCAAGCCCTAAATGCATAGCGATAAGGTAAACATGACATATGATACAATGCAATGCAAGGGACAACACGCGCTCATTTTTTAAAGTTACTTGAATCAAGCACATTAAGTTCACTTCTTAGCCTACAAAAGGTAGCCTCGTCCAAAGGTTTAGTGAAGATATCCGCTAATTGATTTTCACTTCGTACACCTTCTAGTGATATATCATTTTTAGCAACGTGATCTCTTAGAAAGTGATGGCGGATATCAATGTGCTTGGTGCGAGAGTGTTGTACCGGATTATTAGCAATTTTAACGGCACTTTCATTGTCACATAAAAGTGGCACCTTTTCAAGAACAACTCCATAGTCTAGGAGGGTTTGTTTCATATATAAGATTTGTGCACAACAAGCCCCCGCGGCAATGTATTCCGCCTCGGCGGTGGACAAAGCCACACTATTTTGCTTTTTAGATGACCAAGATACTAGTGATCTCCCAAGCAAATGGCACCCTCCGGATGTGCTTTTTCTATCAATTTTGCAACCGGCATAATCCGAATCGGAATAGCCAACTAGTTGGAATCTAGCTCCTTTGGGATACCATAAACCAATACTTGGGGTGTGCTTAAGATATCTTAGGATTCTTTTTACGGCACTTAGGTGAGGTTCTTTAGGGCACGCTTGAAAGCGAGCACACATGCACACACTAAACATGATATCGGGCCTAGATGCGGTAAGGTACAACAAGCTACCAATCATAGAACGGTAGAGAGTTTGATCGACCGGTTTACCTCCCTCATCTAGGTCGAGATGTCCATTTGATGGCATTGGGGTCTTGATTGGCTTGCATTCTTCCATCTTGAATCTTTTGAGAAGATCCTTGGTATACTTTTCTTGAGAGATGAAAATCCCTTCTCTCATTTGCTTGACTTGAAAACCAAGGAAGAATGTGAGCTCACCAATCATTGACATCTCGAACTCCTTCGACATCAATTCACCAAATTCCTTGCAATAATCTTCATTTGTTGACCCGAAGATGATATCATCAACATATACTTGACAAATGAAGATCTCCCCATTAAGCTTCTTGGTGAATAGTGTGGTGTCGACCTTCCCAATGGTGAAGCCTTTCTCAATGAGGAAGTCCCGAAGGCGTTCATACCACGCTCTAGGGGCTTGCTTGAGCCCATATAACGCCTTGGACAACCTATAAACATGATTAGGATATCTAGGGTCTTCAAACCCGGGAGGTTGATTAACATAGACTAGTTCATTTATAAAGCCATTTAAGAATGCACTTTTCACATCCATTTGATATAGTTTCATATCATGATGTGATGCATACGCAAGGAGGATACGAATGGCTTCAAGTCTTGCAACGGGTGCAAAGGTTTCTCCAAAATCAAGACCTTCAACTTGAGAGAACCCCTTTGCAACTAGTCTTGCCTTGTTCCTCACCACTATGCCTTGGTCATCTTGCTTGTTTCGGAACACCCACTTGGTTCCAATGACTCTTGCACCTTTGGGATGCTCTTCAAGTGTCCATACTTGATTGCGGGTGAAGTTGTTCAATTCTTCATGCATTGCAATCACCCAATCCGGATCTTGAAGAGCTTCTTCTACATTCTTAGGTTCAACACAAGAGACAAAAGAGTGATGTTCAACAAAAGAAGCTAATTTTTGGGATCGAGTCATTACTCCCTTTGTTGGACTCCCTATGATGAGATCTTGTGGATGTGCTTGAAGTAGTGGTGAATTTCTTTTATCAATCACTTGAGGAGGTGGATGAGGAGCATCAACATCTTGAGCTTGTGCCTCGGATTGTTCATGAGAGACATGAGTGTCTTCATTTTCAACTCTCTCATTCTTGTTATCATCTTGAGGCATACGTGATGAAGATGGTGGATCGACAATTTGTACATCGTCATCATCATCTTTTGGCTTGATGTCTCCCACGGGCATATTCTTCATGGCCTCCCTCAAGGGTTCATCACCTACATCATCACAATTCTCAATTGCTCCTTGGGAGCCGTTAGATTCATCAAATTCCACATCATATGTTTCTTCAACCAAACCGGTGGCATGGTTAAATACTCTATATGCTTTGGACTTTGATGAGTAACCAACAAGAAAACCAATATCACAACGTCTTTGAAACTTCCCTAGGTGTTGACGCTTCTTGTAGATGTAGCATTTGCAACCAAACACCCGGAAGAAGGAAACGTCCGGCTTCTTGCCATTGAGCAACTCATAGGGGGTCTTGCCAAGAAACTTTTGTAGGAAGAGGCGATTTGAAGCATAGCATGCGGTGTTGATTGCCTCGGCCCACAACTTCTCCGGAGTGTTGTACTCATCTAGCATTGTTCTTGCAAGGGTGATCAAAGTTCGGTTCTTTCTCTCAACTACACCATTTTGTTGAGGAGTGTAGGTTGAAGAAACCTCATGCTTGATTCCAATTTCATCACAATAAGCTTCAATGTTGGTGTTGTCAAACTCTTTCCCATTGTCACTTCTAATCTTCTTTATCTTGACTTCGAATTCATTTTGAGCTCTCTTTGCAAACTTCTTGAAGCAATTTGCCACTTCGGATTTGTCATGAAGGAAGAAAGTCCATGTATACCTTGAGTAGTCATCCACTATCACAAGACAATAGAGATTACCACCCAAGCTCTTGTATGTTGTAGGCCCAAACAAATCCATATGAAGAAGTTCTAGCACTCTTGAGGTTGACATGAAAGCCTTGGTTGGATGAGTGTTTGCAACTTGTTTGCCCGCTTGACATGCACTACAAGGTTTGTCCTTTTCAAACTTCACATCCTTCAATCCTCTTACTAGTTCTTTCTTCAATAGCTTGTTGAGAGTGCTCATTCCAACATGTGCAAGCCTCCTATGCCAAAGCCAACCAAGTGAGGTCTTGGTGAACAAACATGTCATCAAATTTGCATCTTCGGAGGTGAAGTCAACAAGATAAAGATTGTTGTATCTAAAGCCTTTGAATATCACTTGCTTGTCATCTATCTTTGAAACTTCAACTTCATTTGGTGTGAACAAGCATTGGAAGCCAAGGTCACAAAGTTGCCCAACGGATAACAAGTTGAAACTCAATGAAGCAACATAGAGCACATTTGAGAGTGAGTGATCATTTGATATTGCAATCTTGCCTATACCCTTGACTTTGCTCTTTGAATTATCTCCAAATGTGATCTTCTCTTGACATATCCCATTCTCTTCAATGGAGGTGAACATACGAGGATTACCGGTCATATGTTGAGTGCAACCACTATCAATAACCCAATGAGATCCACCGGTCTTGTAGTTCACCTACACACAAGAGATCAAGCTTTTCGTTTAGGGACCCAAACTTGAGAGGGGCCCTTGACTTTCTCAACTAGTGACTTGGCAACCCATATTTTCTTTGGCCTATTCTTGTTTGGGGGACCCAAAAACATGACTTTCATCTTTCCATTTGAATCTTTTCTTAGCATATAGTGAGCATTGAAAGCGAAAGGTCTAGCATGCTTGGGCAAGGGTTGTGGTGGTGGAGTTTTGCATTCATGAGCAAAGTGACCTTCTTGACCACACTCAACACATCTCTTTGGCTTGGGCTTTGACTTGCTTTGTTGTTGTTGAGCTTTTGCTTTCTTCTCTTGATTTGCCAAGTAACCAATACCACTTCTATCCATCTTCATTACGGTGTTCATGAGGAGCTCACTTTGCAAATGTTGGCCTCTTGTGAACTTGCTTAGGCCGGTCTTGAGATGCTCTTTTTCTTGCTTTAGTTTTTTGTTTTCTTCAATGAGTGACTCATTTGTTGGTTGCTTCTCAAGAGCCATCAAACCTTTTAGCTTCTTGTTCTCACTTGCAAGCTTCTCATTTTCACTTTTAATCTTGGCATAATCATCATGGTTGCTTGACTCAACCACACTCTTGCCTTTGCTACTAGAACCTTGCTCAATGCTTTCAAAGATCAAATCATCACATGATGTAGCTATATCACACTTAACAACATTGTTAGTAGCATCATGTGTCTCAAGAGCAAGTTCATTAGCAACCACAAGACTATCATAGTCAATTTTTAATGTGGTGTACTTGTCTTTTAGAGAGCTATGTCTAGTGATGAGCTCATCATGCTTCCTCTCAAGTTTATCATGTTGATCTTTAAGCTCTTTATTAGAGGTTTTGAGCTCTTTGAGAGTGGAAGACATAACTTCATTTTGATCTCTAAGCTTATCCCTATCATTATGTGCACCTTTTAGTTTGGATGTGAGTGTTTCATTTTCATGTTGAAGCTCATCATTTTCATTTCTAGTCCTTCTTATGATTCTAGAATATTTGTTTAACAATTTTACTAATTCATCATAAGAAGGTGTATCATCATCACTATCACTATCATCATCATCATCACTACTACTATCATGGTTTTGTACCTTTCGTTCACCCTTGGCCATAAGGCATAGGTGAGTAGTGGACGATGATGGTGAAGAAGGCGGTGAAGGTGGTGACAAAGATATCGGTGAAGATGATGGCCCCATCACAAATGCGGCAACCTTCTCTCTCTCATCATCGCTCTCATCTTCGGAGGACTCACAAGATGATTCAATGTCGGTGAGCCAATCACCAACAATATAAGCTTTGCCTCCCTTCTTCTTCTTGTAGAATCCTTTTTTCTTGCCATCTTTCTTCTTGTATGGTTTATTTTTCTTCTTCTCTTCTTCTTCATCACTTGAATCATTTTTCTTGCCCTTGTTCTTGTTCTTGTACTTGTCTTTTGGTGGTCTAGGGCATCGATGAGCTAGGTGGCCAAGTTCACCACAATTGTAGCAATCCATCTCCGAGATTGGCTTCCTCTTGCTACTTGTGAAGAATTTCTTCTTCTCGCTATCGAACTTGATACCACTCTTGTTGAGCTTCTTTAGCATCTTGGTGGTCTTTCTCACCATGAGTGCAAGTGATTCATCATCAACATCACTTTCACTTGAGCTTTCTTGCACAATCATGGCTTGACCCTTCTTCTTCTTATTGTCATGACTAGCTTTGAAGGCCAAATCCTTCTTCTTGGAAGATGACGAACCTTCTTCCGAAGTGATATGCATGTACATCTCATGAGCATTGATTTTCCCTAATACTTGCGTTGGTGTTGCGGTGGAAAGATCACTTTGGTGAAGCACGGTGACAATGTGTCCATACTTCTCAACGGGAAGCACACTCAAGATCTTCCTTGCAACATCCGATTGACTCATTTTGGTGAGCCCAAGTGCATTGAGGTCCTCTACAAGAACATTCAAGCGAGTGTACATGTCATTAGCACTTTCTTTGGGAAGCATCTCAAAAGAATTAATTTTCTTTAAGGCTATGTGATAGCGTTCCTCACGCTCACTCTTAGTTCCCTCATGGAGAGCACAAAGATTTTCCCACAATTCATGAGCGTTCTTTGCATTACGCACGCGATTGAAGATATCTTTGCCTAAGCCCCGGTAGAGTGCATTTTTGGCCTTTGCATTCCACCGGTCGTACTTCTCCTCGTCACCACTTGGGTTAGCGGGATCCCTTATGGGGGGAAGCCCTTCGGTTGCGGCTCTAAGACACCCAACATCTATGGCTTCGAGGTACGCCTCCATACGAATTTTCCAATATGGAAAATCGTCTCCCTCAAAAGTGGGAGGTGGTCCTTCCCCATTAGACATCTTGCTCTAGGCGGTAAAGCCTAAAAGAAGAGCAACACGGCTCCGATACCAATTGAAAGGATCAAGATGCCCAAGAGGGGGGGTGAATTGGGCTTTTCTAAAAAATTAATTGCAAGAATTAAATCCTACAAGCCGGAATTCACCCCTAATGTCTACTAGTGTTCCTAGAGAGTCTACCGATACAAAGTTTTGCACCCTAGTTTCCAATCCTAGTCTAGCATGGCATATCTAGGAATGTAAATCAAGCAATGAAAGTATGTACGAGAAGGTAAATGCTTGAATGTAAAGGGGCAAGGAACACGGCGACGTTTTGCCGAGGTATCGGAGAGTCGCCACTCCCCACTAGTCCTCGTTGGAGCACCCGCGCAAGGGTGTAGCTCCCCCTTGATCCGCGCAAGGATCAAGTGCTCTCTACGGGTTGATTCTTCGACACTCCGTCGCGGCGAATCACCCAAAACCGCTCACAAGATGAGTTGGGTCATCCACAAGCTCCGCCGGATGATCACCGAACTCCCAATCACCACCACGCCGTCTAGGTGATGGCGATCACCAAGAGTAACAAGCTAGAACTCTCACTTGACCACTACGAGCCCAAATGAGAAGGTGGATGCACACTTGCTACTCTCTCTAATCGCTAGTGAGGTGCTCTCAAGCTTCGATTCTCAAATCTCTATCCTCACTAGAGCTCTTGCACTCCCTTGCACTCTAAAGGGTTTTCTCAGATGTTTGAATGAGCAAGAGACCTCTAAAAGAGGTGGAGGGGTTGTATTTATACACCCCTCAAAGAAAACGAACCGTTACTTTCTGACACGGGGTCACCGGACGCGCCGGTGCAACGCACCGGACGCGCCGGTCCCCCGTAACGGTCAAAACGCGATTTCGAAATCGAAACACCGGACGCACCGGTCAGGTAGCACCGGACGCGTCCGACGTGCAAGGGTGCTTACTGGACTTACACCGGACGCGAGGCCGCGTCCGATGCCTGAAGACCGGACGCGTCCGGTCCTCTCTGGACCTTACTGGACTCGCACCGGACGCGCCGATCAAGTCCAGGTCGCGTCCGACGGGCGTTCTCTCTCGGTAACATGTGTCGGTCGCTGACCACCGCGTCCGGTACTCGCGAGGACCGCGTCCGGTGGTCGAGGCCGAAACCTAGTCACGGTAACGTATACACCGGACGCGTCCGGTGTTCCGAAGACCGCGTCCGGTGCCTAGAAAACAGCCCGAAACGCGTCGCAACTTCAACCAAGTTGCTTCTAACTGAACCTTGAGCCAATCTAGGGTTGCCTAGCGCCAAGTTTAACAAGTGTGCACCACACCTAAACATAGGACTCGCCTAGGTCAAGCTACCCATTCATGCCCCCCTTTATAGTACGGCCAAAAGAGAAAAACGAAGATCCTAACGCCTATTCCGAATGTGTCTCAACACTTCGTCATCCGGAACTAACCGTCCTTAATCTTGACGTCACTCTTTTGAGAACCGAAACGATTTCCATCAAGGGACACGAAACCACAGTGCTCAAAGCAGTTATCACCTCCATGACCTAACTTACCAATGTTTCTGCAAAACACACGTTAGTCATGGTAATAAAGTGTTGTCATTAATTACCGAAACCAAACCTTGGGGCCTAGATGCTTTCAGGACTCACTAAATGAGAAATTCTAGAAGATATCCTACATTATGATTGCATAAAGCAAATTGAATTTTCAAGCTATATGACCATACGGAATATAGTGCTGCTCTATGAAAAAAATACAATAAGCTTGAAGCTTTGTGATTAAAAGTCATAGAAGACGGGATGGTAAATAAGAATTTGCCTAATTCTAGAAGAAATATTTCTTGAAATAGAAAGACCGAGAGCATTGAAGTACTAGAAGTATTCAAATTTATCATCCATAATTACTCAATATCAAGTAGAATTGAGTTGAATTTTTTGGACAGCATTATGAATCAGGATATATGACTTGCATATGTTGTACTCCTAACTATGAAGTAGAGTATGCATGAAGCTGCTAAATGTCAAGCATAGAAGCTAAGACATGTAAGAACGGATAAGAATTTTTAAGGTTTCTCCAGAAGAAGAACTTGAATCATTTGTTTTGTCTTTGAAATTACTATCCTGAAGTATTAGTAGTAGCGGTGGTGCATTAAGTTTTAATTCCCGTTGAATTAAGTGGTTCTCGTATACTCATAGAAGAGTTAATGGTTAATCTATTGGCTTGAAGACTAATATGAAGTATTTAATATTCTTAGTTGCAATTTTTACTTGCAGTAATATATGTTAACCTTGCATGGAATGAATTGTGTTTTACATATAAACAATTGCCTATTGCCTATCTAAATAAATTTTGCATTAATTTATCCACAAAGAAGCCTTAGTTAACCATGAAGGTTATCGTTCTTTGTGCACCACTACCATGTAGGTAGAAGGAAAATTAAACTTTCTAGAAGCACATGAACAATTGGACTATACTGGCATATAAAGTGATCTTAGAAAGACCAATTTAGCCAAGAAAGAGTATAATCCATAAACCAAGTATTTAATACTTGAGCCCAGAAACTAGAAGTTTATGTCCTACCCTGAATATGTTGTTGTACACTGAATAGTATACTGGATATGTGAATTTCATGCCAGAACCATTGAATACTAGAAGTATGATTGAATTCTATTGAACATTTGAAATGATTTTTCATAGATGCAAGAAGCATATTACTGCTTGAAGTAATTATGGCATGAAAAGGGAGAGGAATTTTGAGTAAAGGCATGAGAAAATGTGGGTAATATATATTTAATAGGCATAGCCTTTCTAAATCTATCTTTAAGTGAAGTGCATGTATAAGAACTTGGAGTTCTAGTCATGTCCTTTCTAGCAGAATTAACTTTCTCTACATTGCACTAATTGCAAGTAAGCTTGTAGCATTTTGTTGATATCTATTACGTTGGATTGAATACCAACATACCACATTACACTTGAATGTGTATCACTATGTTATGCTCTCGTCGAGCTGCACCTATCTCCACTCTTACATGAATATTAGCAAAGAAGCTATATTTGTAGCTTGTAGCTACCTTGCACTTCCCCCATAATTAGATTGACTAGCTAGTATACTATGTCTATATAGTTTCCATTGAACTAAGAAATATTTTTGCTTTCAATGCGTTGCATGCATAAGCGATATATTGGTCTATGGCCAAGTAGCCTATGATCAGGGGGAGTTGCTTAAATTAAAATTAACTAAATGGAGAAGTGATCCACTTGAATGGGCTGAATTATAGTGGAAATTGAGTTAATAGATAAAACACTTAATGATGATTTGGGATTTATGAAGAAAAGGCATTTGGTTAGAAAATTATAGAAGAAATTCCTTGTAAGTTTGAATGTTGCATATCTATACTTTTGAAGTATATGGTCCGTTTTTATGTATGAGTAATTGGATTATTTTTTGGCTAAACAATAAAGAAGCTAGATAATGAAATAGTTTTGTGAACTACAATATGTGCAAATCAGGGGGAGAACACCCCAGAGTTTACAGGAATGATGAACATTCTTTATTGCACTTTATGTATTCTAGCTCACTGCATATAATGTATAATAACCCCGTATTTAAATATGTGCTTGAATATTTCCTATAAATTTTTATCATAGCATACATGAATGGGCCTCCACTTGTAGTTGGAGATACATGAATTTGATTATTTTAAGTCCATGATAGGGGATATCTTTTGAAGTATGCTATTATAGATCTAATATTGGCATTAGGGGGAGAGAAAGGCTATGTTGAATGCCAAATATTATTTCCATAGAAGGAAAGTGATATGTTGAATGCCAAATATTATTTCCATGGAAGGAAAGTGATCTTAAGAGAAAATATTCCTTTAAGTTTAAAGTAGGAATAGTATCATGCACTAAATCAAACAATAGTTTGATTAATGCTCTTGTGAAGCATGAAGCAGAGCATATGCCAGATATATTTGAAATGAGAGGAGTAACTTGAAGTTATAGAAAAACCAGAAGTTATGTTTACTAGTAGTAAACTAAATGTTGTATATTATCAAGCTAAAATCTATGGGGACGCCTATAGGTTATAGTTTAGTGTACACTTGGTAAATAAAATAAGAACAAACTCCTTCATTCTCATGAAGAGAACACCTCACGAAGAAGGTCAAGCACCTCATGAAGAGGATCATCATGAAGATGAAATCCAACACATAAGCGCGCATCATAGTGTTGGGTACGCAGAACAACAAATCATCTCTTGTTTGAGAAATAACAAAGAGACAGAGAATAATCTCATATTATGAGAATATTGGGAGAAAATAATAGTTGTCGACAACACTACCTCTATAATTGCAAATGTTTCTCTTATGAGAACCCGGATCCGGAAAATAAAGTCCATGGCAAAGTCGCCTGTAGCGATTATATCAGGTCAATGAAGAAAGCAATTGAGGTTAAATCCCCTACTAAGAAGAAATAAATGTTCTGCTATACCTCTGGCAAATGAATTGAATGAATATGGAATATGCAGTTAATAAGTGGATTATGAAAATCCATAAAATTCTTGAAGAATATAAATCATAACATATGAAAATTAAATCTCATATAAGTATTAAAAAGTCTAAGGTAGAATATGTTCATGAATGAATATATATGTCTCAAGAAGAGCATGTCCTAGAAGGAAGAGTCATCAAATGACTTTGTAGTGAATAACACTATCTCATTGTGTATATCACATAACAATCTCTCATGAAGCAGAGAATATATCTTATAGAAAAGAAATATTAGTCACCAAAAATGAGAAAGTCCTCGAAGGAGTCAATCCATGAAGGATTTACCAGTCGATTCTTGAATAAACACCATTAATCCCTGAAGTGAATAGAGACCTGAGAGAAAGAAAATGAGGAATCATATAAACACTTAGAAAATGTATATTGTAAAGCTAGAAATAAAGTGTTGATATTCTCTAAATACCATGAAGGTATAAGAGTAGTGGTGATTTTGGCAATTGAATTGTCCCCTAAATATCATATGTGAGACTGGATTTTTATTATTTAGTGGTATAATCAAAATCCTGAAGATTTGTACAATATATAATTTAAAAATCCACTAAGGAAGAATTATAAGTTTGATGCACTATCTAGAAGATATTGAATATTGTAACTTATTTATCCCCATAATCCTCCAAAAGGATTTATTTCCCTGAAGAATAAAATTTATTTGTTTTGCACAACTAATAAGTGGTCATTATGCATGAAGCACATCGCTCTTGTTTATACTCATATTATAATTCATTGAAGAATTATGAGCCAATTTTGAAAGATATAGTATTGTGGTACCATACCATTATTATGCACGCATTTATGAAAAGTGTGTTTTGAACAATGAAGTTCAAAGGATGACTTTATGAGGGGGAGCATATTTTATTGCATCTACCTTGAAGGTAAACCACCAGAATTACAAACATCAAGTAGATCATATTTGCTAAAACACTAAAGTTTATGCATATATCATGAAGATCAATATCTATTCATGAAGAATACATAACCAAGAAGGTTAGATGTTGTACTCTTTTTTCCTATGTGAGTTTTTACTTGAAGGTTTCTCACACAAGGTTTTTAATGAGACAACATGTGCAATGCAATTAACGAATGCGATGTACTCTTTTCTCCAAGAACTGTTTTTCCCACTGGGTTTTCGGATGGAGTTTTTAATGAGGCATGTGCATATCATGGTAATCGCCCAAGGGGGAGTGTTGTAAAACATACGGACTTAATCCTAGAAGGAAAGGAGAAGGAGGAATCCTAATCCTAGTCCGTTTGTATGTGGGCTCTTACCAAAACTCTTAGCCTTTGGCAGGACTATATATACGTGGGAGCTCTATGTTGTAATCACCAATATTCAGAGGAATAAAGAATAGTCTCCCTACATCTTATGTCTATGGGTTCTACTTTCATATATTATATTGATCGTGAGAGACGGAGAGGGAAAGGTCTGAACCGCTGGCAACATGTTTTATAACACATTTCACAGAGGAAAAAAAAACTAAACTCCATGACCGGGCAAAATATCTCCATCAACTTTTAAAACAGTTTATCTTACCTCCCTAGCCCTGTTATAAGCAGTTTTGAACACGGCTAGAAAACTCAATTTTGTTGAACTCCACATGAGTAGATCTACACAATAAACATATAATATGGTATGCTTTAGTAGAATGTTTTTGTTGTGGCTTTAGGTCTATGCTTTTCTATAATTAATTGGAATAATTTATAGCTGCAGTTTCTATGGTTCAATTGTGATTAATTTTTTTATGGTGGACTAATTATTGTATGATTGAACTGTACTAAAAAATTCACTCATTGGATCATGTATAGCTTAGTTATAGATTTATTTATATTTAACAAGCATAAACCTAAATAAAATATATAACTAAGTTATACATGATCCAATGAGTATGAAATTTTTACTACAGTTTAAGCATACAATAGTTATCCCATCAAAAAAAAATTCACCATAATTGAACCATAGAAACTGCATAGATCTAAAGCTACAGCAAAAACTTTGTACTAAAGCATACCATATCATATGTTCACTGTGTAGAACTACTCATGTGCAGTCCAACAAAATTAGATTTTTCATTTTATGATTTTTTCTGTGATTTATTATTATTTTTTAAAGATTCAGCCGAAATAAATAAAAAAGAAAAAATACAAAACCGCCTTCAAAACCGTTATAATTGGGCCAGGGAGGTAAGATGAACAGTTTTAAAAGTTAAGAGAACTGTTTTCTCCGGTTTTGGAGTTTGAAGAGAAAAAACGGACTTTTACGAAAGTTGAGAGCGGTAAAGTGGACTTTTTCCTTTCATCAATTTTCATCAAAGCTGCTAAGCCCAGGATAACTTCCAAGTCTCCAACTAGGGCAACTAATCTGTGGAACAGCCATGTTTGCTCCGCTACACGAACAGAAGCAAACATATTTCTGGCGAGGTGAGAAATAAAAACATCCACAAGGGTACTAGTAATAGATACACGAACCATTAGTTTTTTAAGCGAGCATAAGTATCGTTAGTTCATTCACCAAACTATAGAAACAGCTTGTCTAGCGGTCTTACTCTATATACTTTCCAATTCGCATCGTTTGAAGTGTTCCCGTATTCTGCAACCGAGACAAATGGATGAGTTCATACAGTAAACAAAGAACGATCGCTGAGCAAAACACTCTTAGAAACACTCTTAGAGCAACCAATAACATACCTACACCACGGTTCACACGTGCTCATCCTGTGGCGGCTGGCACGAGCACGATCCAGCGGAGCACAACCAAGTCACGGAACAGAAGAGAACCAAGCAGGCGAGGTCGACACAGGCGATATATTCCTTCTCATCTTTGCTTCGAAAAAAGCGCAGGATTCCCCTTCAGCAGCTTTGTCAACATCGCTTTTCCTTATTCCCTTCCCGCGGGATCGCGTGCTCGCCGGCCTGCCTGCCTGCGAAAACGATAATTGTCAAGAGCGCTTACAGACAAAGCAGGAGCATACGATTCCAAGCACTTAACAAGCAACAACTGAATGTAATCCCCGCGCAAAGATAAAGTTCTCCGTTCTCCTCCCCTTGCTCGCTTTCGTCGGATTCAATGCGAAAGATAAAGCTACGGCCAGAAAGAGCTTATTCCATGTTCTAATGCGCAGTGGTCTCGGCTTATGCTCCTGATGATCGGCCATAATTGAACACAATTCCCCAGCCAATGCTCATGGAATCATGCATAGGGTGATTTTAGTTTGGAACGACAGAAATGCACCAGCATGCCTCACTTGAACAGGAATGGGGGTACATATCATATCATATCGGAGGACGGTTTTCTTATCCTAATGGATGGAACAAGGGCCTGTAAGTACTTCAGAGAAGACTGGTTGAACCACGAAATGGCAACAAGCAAACCTTGCAAAATAGCAAGCTATAAAGAAGATGCTACTGCCTTGGACCACTCGTACTAGTTGCTTTTCAAAGAATGCCTGTCAAGCTTTTATTTTTGAAAAGGCCTGAGAGGATCTTAATGCAATTCGTTATATCTGATTTACCATGTTAATGATTTGATTTCTGAGGTCCAACTTACGAGGTGGCGCATCTTGCATTTGTAACTCACAATAACAAGAACAAATGGAATCATGGAAAAAAAAACTAGACTATTCTCTTATGCAAAAGCTGGACTACAGAACAAATCAACCTGAAGGGACTATTACAGCGCAAAATTGTAGCACCTCACAATTTACAGAAAAACACTCTAGATAAGACAAAGGTAAGCGCCGCCTATTCCATATGACTGGACTTCATGGCAGTTAGAGGTATCAAACATTGAACCTGAGCCAGTTTTGCTCAAGTATGGAGGGGCGAATAAACAAGACTAACCATGTCGGTTCAGATAAGCATGTTTTCAAAGCAAAAGCAACATAGAGCAGTGAAGGAACTAACCATCATTTTTAAGCCCAGATTTTCTGCGCCTTACGTAGAACAAATAGTAGCCAAACTCAGAGGACTCCATATAGTTGCACAGCCCATCAGATTCGTCTATCCACTTTCCGTTTCCCTGATAGCCGAACAAGTACAAAACTTACATGAGACAAAAGAGAACCATATGCTTATTCCAATATTCCATTCTTTGCTTTTGTGCAGTCCCAAGGAAGGCATCACTAAGGGAATGAGTTCCTTTTCACTTTATTTATATGAAAAACTTTTATTGAATTCTTCTTCTCGATGCATCTGGTCAAAAAGAAATTTAAACTTTGCTCTCGTATGAATGATAAAAATTATTCTCCTATCGTCTATATGCCATGGTTGTATAACCCGAAGGCATACATTTGCTAGAATCCATGGTTGCTGAACATACAGAATCCCTTTGATTTCATGGTACAAGTATGGTGGAGAGTGGAATTAGTGCTGAACATATAAGATATAGTAGGCCTACAAGCGCAAAGGCATTATTACAAACTACATCTCAAAACTTCTTCATGAGAACAAGGTTCCCACTTTTATCTGCAAGAAGAATAAACTTAACAAATATGTATGCTTGCAACCCCCTTACACCTCTTTGTGCCAGTTAAAGCAATATCAACTATATTTGTTAGTGTTGGAATCAGAATCCAAATGTGTTTGCAGAATTGACAAATAAAAAGATTGGTGCGCATAGGGTCCACAGGTACCTTAAGGAATAAGGATAATATCTCTATACCTCTTTTCAGTTGCCGCCAAGATTGGACCAGGCTTGAGTGTTTGTTCTAACGATTCGAAATTCTCTCCTCACTTGCCTTCCTTATAAAACCAGACTCTGCATAACATCTTGGCATGAGTAGTCATAGTTTCTTAGAGCATTCCCCAAGGAATATAACGCCATTGTGTGACAAAGAACCCTTAGTTCACCAAAAAACAAAGGGCCGATAAACTGCAAGAGACAGTTCCTATCAGGATTGTGGAGTTTACAACCAGATATCAGTACATAACAGAATTGAAGAGGTATGCGATGTATCATGTGCATGTTATTTGGTTTGCTCAAACAAAGGAGAAAAAAGAGAGGAGATCTCCTCATACGTCCTAACCTTTAAGCCTGCAATGTCTTCATGCCAGATGTATCATCATCAACAACAGCTTCAGAGCCACAGCCATTTCCTGTCTTCTAGGCAGACATTCCCTCCAGAAAGGCACATGCTTCTGCAAGGAGGGAGCATTCCAGCAGAGCCAGGGCTTGTGCTTTCGACTGATGCTAAACCTAGGTTAAAATGGACACCTGAACTACATGAGCGTTTTGTGGAGGCGGTAAATCAACTTGGTGGGCCTGATAGTAAGTACATGTTTAACCCTATATGTACCATACAAGCTAACATAAGGAAGATTGCCATCTAAATTCTGTAATTTGCAGAAGCTACACCAAAGACAATCATGAGACTCATGGGTGTCCCTGGACTAACACTATACCATCTTAAGAGTCATCTTCAGGTAGACATGGAATTTCTAGTATCGTGTTTTCCTTTTTATGCCTTGTGGCAAGAAACTAAGTTGATTTGTCTTTTACTAGAAATACAGGCTAAGCAAAAACATTCATGCCCAAGGTAACGGTGGAAATGCAAAAAATGGTAATTATAGCATTCTCTCATTACCTAGCAGTTATCAGCCACCAATTAAGCTTAATACTGAATGTCCTTTCTGCTCTTCAGTGGTTGGCTGTTCCATGGCAATGGAGAAACCACCTGAAGGAAACGGGTTACCAGCTAGCCACTTAAACCTTGGAACCCAGACAAACAAGTAAGAGGTGAATAAATGTTTGCTTCAACATGTTTGCATAAAATAACATGAATTTGCATTTTATCAGATCTGTGCACATAGGTGAAGCCCTTCAGATGCAAATTGAAGTACAGCGCCGACTGCATGAGCAACTTGAGGTACAGAAGCAGAAGAAAATAAATCATATTACCAACTAATTACCATTAAAACATTCCTTACGAATACATAAATGTTTGCATTTTCTAACTGATGCATCCCTAGGAGAGCTATAGTGTAGAAAACTGGAGTAGATTGTGTGGCCAAATATATAGCAAAATGTATCCCAAACCAGGCTTTAAGTAGATCTAGGACACTCATCGAATGAAGGTTTATTTTGCCATGAAAGTACCTGATGTACAGACATCCAAATAAAGAAAAATTAAGCAGTTTAACCATCATTTGGTAAACTTTAGGGACATGGTCAGATCATGTATAATGTTACATGTCAATAAATGACATCTCAATCACCATTCCTTTAAGAAAAAACATCACTTGTAATTGCTCCAATCACCCCATTTTTTTTAGCCAAGCACTAGTTCCTATATTACTGATAGAGTAAAAAATCCAAGAGAAAAAAATGTATGTAATGTATGCATATATTTAGCTTTAGAGCATCCACATAGTTTGTCATTCACACAATGAACATCTATAGCTCATTTATCAGCAAAAGCATATGCTAGGCACCAGAGCATGACTTCTAAGAGGCTCATAATGCATGAGGGTCTAGTCATGGTTGTCTAGGGATATATTCTTGTCATAATTTGACTGAACACAGTTTAAAAAGGAACATGTAAAAACTAATGATGCTAAAAAAAGTTCAAACAAACTGACCAATTGTAAATCAAGAATTTATTCTTTTCATGTCGCAACCTCTTTACTGTCAGTGCTCAAGTACTGATAATGTGATACCTTACACATAAACGATGCCTTTCAACAGGTACAAAGACATTTGCAACTCCGCATTGAAGCACAAGGGAAGTACCTACAATCTGTGCTAGAAAAGGCACAGGAGACACTTTCGAAGCAGAATGCAGGGTCAGTCGGTGTAGAAACCGCGAAGATGCAACTGTCAGAATTAGTCTCAAAGGTATCGACAGAATGCCTCCAGCATGCATTTACAGGCTTTGAGGAGATTGAAGGTTCCCAAATTCTACAAGGGCACACCATCCAACTTGGCGATGGGTCAGTTGACAGCTGCTTAACTGCTTGTGATGGCTCACAGAAAGATCAAGATATCCTATCAATCAGCCTTTTTGCTCACAGAGGAAAGGAGATAGGAGGCATGGCCTTCGATATGCAAGCAAAAGAAAGAGGAAAAGAGGATTTGTTTCTTGACAAGCTAAGCATGACACCTCCAAGCCACCTAGACAGGCGTGAGAGAGACAGTTTTAGCATGACACGCAAGGCAGCAAAACTGGATCTGAATATCAATGACACCACTGACGGGCCACAGAACTGCAAGAAAATTGACTTGAATGGGTTCAACTGGACCTAAGAAGAGTTAGCAAAACACCTTGCAAATTAAATCTGACTTGATTTATCAAGAGTGACAAGCTTATAAGCTTGAGATTGGCTCCTTCTGCCAAGATAGCAGCAAAGAGAGGAAGCGAAACCGAATGAGTTCTTCCAAAGATCAGCAGCATTGACATATCCTCCATGGCAGGACCTTAGGTGATCCTCGGAACAGCTGTGCTGTCGGCCATCACAGTTCAGTGAAATAAGTGATGGAATTAACAATAAGTAGGCCATGTAGATCGGTAGAGTGTATTTGAGAGAATCCAGTGTTCTCCGGCTATACCTTATTGTGATTCTGTACCACCATATAAATACAACGATTTTTGTCACAAAACCATGTTACTGATGCTGTTGGGACTGAACTGATTTGTGATTTCTCTTTATCAGTTGCCCCCCTGTTTTGCCATCAGCTAAGCGTGTGTCTTGCCTACACCCTGCTGCCAAATGATGAATCTACAAGACAGCAACTAAGGCCCGGTTTAGATGCATTTTTTTTTGCAAAATGGGCACTGTCGCGTTTTCGTTGTTATCTAGTAAATATTGTCCAATCATGGTCTAATTAGCCTTAAAAGATTCGTCTCGTCCATTTCGTTTAAACTGTGTAATTAATTTTATTTTTTTATCTATATTTAATGCTTCATGCATGTGTCCAAAGATTCGATGTGACGGGGAATCTGAAAAATTTTGCAAAATTTTTTGGGAACTAAATAGGACCTTATGCACAAAACAAAAAGGGGCGGATGCACCGTAGAAAAACCTGCTTCGTGTTCCTTTTGGGATTATACATAGTGGTTTCATGTGGCCACGAAGCGGGATGGGACATATTTACTCCCCATGCTAAAATCCAATAAGATATCAGGATTACTCTTCGATGACAAGGCAGATAAATCTAGCAGCCGCTGAGCTGCAAAGGTAAAAAAAATCAATCGTACCTCCAAACTGATCTGGATGGTGGCGCCCGTTGGATGATTGCGGAAGGGGATCTTCCCCTGCTAAACAAACGCCGCCGCCTCTTCCCTCCCAAAGGTAAAAGAAAAAAACTCAGCGATTTCTGAGAAGCGGGAGGGGAATTAGAGTCCCAAATATGCAATTTTCTCGAATTAGAGAATCTATCTATACTTCCACTTCGGTTTTGCTCCAATCAATTTGTCAGTTTGATTTGAAGGTCGCCATTCGCCAGCGTGCAATGGAAGCCGTCGGAGGCCGAGGCCGAGGCCGAGGCTCGGAGCAGGAGCAGCTCTGCAGCTGTGAGATCCCTGGGGGACTTTGCCGAGGACTAAAGCCCATGTGCAGTCGGCCCTTTTAGCTTGCTCCGCGGCCCATCATTTTTTAACCTTGCTTCGCGGCCCATCATTTTATTCGTTCTTCTGCGCCGAACATTTCCCACACTCTAATGCAAGCCCATCGTCATTCATCGAGTCGTCTCTCTCTGCACAAGTGGAGAAACCACCGTAAACAGCGCTGCAATCTCGCTGCAGCTGAGGCCTGAGGATCGTTGATGCGAGCAGCAACCGGCCGTAAGATTTGCTCTACAATTATGCTGACCTGACGGTTATTTTTGTCAAAAAGCGAACCGAGTGCCATATATGCTGACCTGGTCCGAGAAAGACCCTGCAACTGCCATGACCGCAACTCATTGATCCTCATTCCTCATGCAGTGTCTTAGGTCAGTCTCAATGGAGTTTTATCAGAGTTTTATGAACATTAATTATGCTAATATGATACTATATTAATGAAGAGAGAGATAATAAAAGTTTAATGGGAGTAGAGAGGGTTTCATGGGGATGAAACTCTTCTGCACTGTTTCTAAAATCATAAAATCCCCGCTGAGACTGGCCTTGTGCTACGAACCATTTATTATGATGCATTGCTCCTACAGGCTAGTACATCCTATGGCCCTCTTTAAGCTAGCTAGATATACCATGCAAAGGCAGCCAATCACTACTAAAGGATTCGGCTGCCTAATTCTCTGCACTCTTGGCACAGATGATCTGACGCTTCTCATTTTATTCAAACCCTACTTTGCATAGAGTAATCCTACAAGCTTGACTTGGGTTTGCATCGCGATTACCCCGTACGTCAAGTGTTCTTATCGTAAGTTCCTTTGTCCCACCCATTCTATATGTATCAACATCTCTTTTTATCCGATGCATGCTGAAGTCGTAAAGCTAACTTTATGATTCATCTATCACTAGCTACATGCAAGTACTGAAGTATAGTACGTATTAGTTTGCAGATAGATGAGAGATGGCCGAGGCAATAATGCTACCGGTGACTCGCGCGTGTTTGGTTGCGCCGCTGAATGTATATCTTAATATCACTTGGAGGTATCTACATGTTAATTTTCATAAAACGTGCTATGAAAAATATAAATCAAGACACGCTAGAAAAAAATCTAAAAAACTTAAACATCTTGCCTTTAATTTAGTAAACTCTATAATCATCCACCAATAATAGCCATTGAATCTATAGTATTTCAAAAAAAATTATCTACCCACACCATTATAAAAAGGTACATAAAGTAACCCCTAAAATTACATCTAAATTATCTATATATGTCATTATGAAATATAATTTAAATAACTCTATAAATGTCATGTAAACGATGCACTTGTGCCATTGAAGGATAATGCAACATAGCCCCTAAATTTGTATCTAAAGAAGCCACATTTGAGTAACAAAAAACAAGTTATAAAAAAAAGAACCCACATTTGCTATTATAAAAAATAATGCAAAAATACTTCCTAAATTTGCTTTTAAACTATCATCACCCGTCATTATGAAAGATAATATAAAATAACTTTTTAATCTGTATAGTAAAAATAAACTAAGATATCGCTTAAACCTATGCATAGTATATATGCTTCTAAATTGCACACTTCTATCGTGTTAAATTACAATTAAGCATAAATACTATGTGCCACCATATAGACCAAGTGTAATGCATAAATTAGAATATATTTTTATTTTTAGTGTTTATTATTCATGAACAAAATGTTCCATAGCAATCACGTATGAATTCACTTTAAATTATAGTAATACTATATAATAATAAATTTGGTAAATTGTTGTTTTACATACATATATATTTTGACTAAAATATTATGACATATCAGTGATGGTAACTCAAACTTAAGCACTCTACATTTTTATAAAACAATACTGCTACATATATAATTGTTTGATATAGCAAAACATCTTGAGTGCTGTAGTGCAAGCCAAAATGAGTTTTATGCCATTGTAGTTGCAAAGAGTGTAGTTTAGGACCTAGAATCTATTTTTAATAAAATACAAAAGGACAAATTTAGAATAGAAGATACAATAAGTATTAGAGTTTGAACTTAATACAACAATAAAAAAATAACAACTAATAAGCTCCAAATTTAAAGTCAAAATAAAGATTCACCGTGTCATAGAAAAGGATGAATCAAAAGCTTATATAACTTAAGTCTAATTTTCAACTATAAAATCATATTGAAGATCCACATAGTTGCAATGCAAAGGATGACAACACATATCATAATATTACTAAGTGGAGTTTCTTAACAGAGTTTCCACATTAATTCTCACAAAATATGTTACGAAAAATTACTAGATATTTTCATAAGAATAAGAAACAGCTGGTCATCAAATCACTTGTCTCTAATCATCATAGAGAAAAATATCATTAGACCTATTCAGTTTCCTAAAAGAGTTACTATTTCTACCATTATGAAAAAGCATAAAAACCCCTAACTATACATCCAAACTATCAACCTTTTGTATTATACAACATAATCCAAAGGAAAACCTAAATTTGCTTTTAAATTACCCATCTATGCTATTTTTAAAGATTATATAAAGTATTTCCTTTAATTTGAATCTAAATTACCCAGATCCGACATATAAAACACAACTTAAATATCTTTCAAATCTATGCCTAAATTACCAATGGAAGATGTTATAAACAAGAACTAAATAACAATAAAGTATAGAACATATGTTTCCAAATTACCCACTTTTCACCATCATATTCATAGTAAATATAAACACTATGTGTTGCCATGTATATCATGTATAGATATATAAGTTAGCGATCGTTCATTTTTATAAGTTAAAATGTTATATTCATTATTTTTATATTTTTTTATCGTTATAATGCTCGTTTAACAAACTACATACTAACGAACTGATAATTCATTTTAGATTATATTAAAACTCTATGGTAAAATTTTATAACTGATTACTTTAGATAATTTTATACATTTAACTAGAACATTATGGCATATAATGATATAAATGATGGCGGTTCAATTGTAATCACCCAATTATTCAAAAATACTACTACACTTATAACTCTTTGATAAAGAAAGTTCAACATTTTGAGTGCAATGGTGGTGCATGCTAAAATGACTTTATGTCGTTGTAGCAACTAACAGTGGATTTTAGAAACTATATTCTATGTTTTTTAATAAAAGATAAAATAACCACTAGACTTTGAGCCCAACATATAGATTATTTTTTAAAAACATAATAATATGATAAAAACGTCGAAACCCAAAATATCTATTCATGATGCCACAAAAACTATGATGAGGGATGATATAATTTCAACTGAGGTATCATCTATATACATATTTAGAACCCACATGGATGCAATGGAAAGGAGAAAAGGAAAACACATATAGAGTAATTAGTAAATCTATCACAACCATATATAGTTTATAGAATATCTAAATGGGCATTGTTAATTTGTTTGACTATTCATCTTTGTTATAAATATTTGTTCAAATAGACAACCAAACTTGTCAAGTTTAAATCTGTATTGTTTCCCTTTTCACTTTACTTAACTAAATAATTAAATGAATATTGTTGGTCAAAGTTTTTTAATGATATCATAAACAAACAAGTCAAGTTTAAAGTTGACTAAATAATTAAATGAATATTGTTGGTCAAAGTTGTCATAACATGTCAAGTTTAAAAGCTGTTTTTACACATAAAGTGTTGCCCTTTTGACTTTAATTAACTAAATAATTACATGAATATTGTTGGTCAAAGTTTTAGAAAAAGTTAATGATGCCATATACTCCAACTGATTATAAATATGGATCATTGGTAACATTTCAACATGGTCTCCAATGTGATAACTTGACTAGAAATTTTGAAATATACTGTCTATTATGAGGGTATTTCTCAATAACACAACCACTATATAATTTTATTTTATAAATTAATGGTCTAAGCTAAAAGGTTTGACAGAATAAAATTCAAAAAGGTCGACATTTAGAATAAGAGAAGGTATATATACACTCTCTCTCAATTCCAAATTATAAGACATTTTTACTTTTCTAGATAGTTTTTTTTACTATGTATCTAAATATAGTGTATATCTATGTGCATAGAAAAATCAATATATCTAGAAAAATCAAATCCTCTTATAATTTGAAATGGAGGGAGTATAGCGGGGAAGAACGAAGTACTCCCCCGTCTCCGTAAGAATGCAATTCTAGAACATTGTCATATTTTAGTATATCAAATTTGACCAATTATGGATAAAAAAGTATAAATATTTTGCAATATCAAATAAATATCATTGGATTAATTACTGAATATATTTTCATAATAAATTGATTTAGAGGCATAAATGTGAATACTATTTACTAGAAACTTGGTCACACTTAACTCATGGTTGCATTTTTTTTTTTGACAGAGGTAGCACTCCAGTACGTGAGTATCGCCGCTGGATGCGCAAATTGTGCGTTGGCCAGATCGCCAATCGCTGTTCCCCACGTTGATTAGGCAGGGTCGAAGGACTTGCTACAGCTCACAGCTGGCGATCGAGGTTGTGCATGAACACTTCAGCCAAGAAGAACGCACTAGTCTTCAGTTCAACGCACGCAACAGAGTGAATATAGTCTTCAACAATTTGACTCGGTGTGCAGTGGCAGAGCATGCAGATTCCTTCGCCTCGAGCGACGCCAAACTCGGTTTGGAGAGACCGGCGAAGGAATTAACGCGCCGATCGGTCGAGGGGGACGCGCCAGAACACGACACCCGACCGACATCTTACCCGCGTTACGTTGTCACGGACAACTCATCACCTGGCTACACTCGCCCGCCCAGATCAGACTTCAGAGACGTAATTCCAAATACTTTAGCCTGAAGCCCTGCACCCAACAAGGGTACATACGATCGATCGATCGATCGAGGTGCACGTGCATGCAGGATCGCAGATATAGTGCTACAGGATCCAAGGCTCCGGCCTCCAAACCGTGTGCTTACGCAGGGCGCCCCAAAAAAACCGTGTAAGAATGGGCGCTTTTCGGGGGGGGAAAATGACGAGGGATCGACGCCCTTTTCTCCCGGATAGGCTACATGGGGCGGTGGAGGGCAGGTGCCGCTTGCTGGCGTCGGAGCCGGCCGGCTTCAGGCACGCTTGACACGTCCGTTCGGGTACAGCTGGCTCAGGAACCTCTGCACGAGCGAGAGAACGGCCGCCCCCATCATTGTTCTTGCTTTTTATTATTTGCGGCAAGCAAATGTTCAATTCAATGCATCCTTCGTTGTTATGGCGTTATATGTGCATGCATGCACGTCTGATGTCTGATATATATGGTGTAATATATGGGTTGTTTCACTACGTGCTGCTGCGAGAATTTCCTAAACCTCATGCGACGAATCGGCCGTGTGTAGGTACGGTACGAGATATATATTTGTCTGCTGCTGCATGCATGTGGGCTCATGTGCAATAGGCATGTGCTTGGTGCGACACTTCGACACCGAACCAATGCAACAAGCCGAACAATTTTATTTAAAACAACGCGAGACACACTAGTGGTGCGTTTGAGCCGATTTATAGTAGCTATATATATAAATAAATAGAGTTTGCAGGGGAAACACCCGCATGATACTGGTCTCTTTTTTCTAGAAAGACACTCGAGAGAGTGTCTCAACAATAGCTTGTACAAAAAAGACAACTTGACACACTATCAAGCAATACTTTTCTCTCTCTTTCGAAGGGCTATCAAGCCATACTGGTTTATATATATATAAAGGTGCAAATACGTAGGCTAACTACTTGCTCTAAGTTCGACGATGCAAAATGGCCAATTTTGAAATTATTTAAGGTCTCATTTGATACGGCTCCACTTCAGTACTAGTCCAACAAAAAATTAATCTGTCCCTAACTAATTAGTTTTTTCCATTGTTAATAACTTGCTTAATTTTCTAGTAAGGTTCACTGCACGGATGCATACATGGATGAGGTTGAGCATTATATACAGAATACTTTATAATTCATGACAAATTTTAAACCTTCAATACTTTATGTTTCAGAACGGAGAGAGTAGTTAAAACATATATTTAGAAATCCACGCAAAAGACAAAAGGCCGTAGCAATAAGATCATATATTTTAGAGCTCCATTTGGCCATATTACATAAGGACAGACATTCCAAGCACGGTCCAGCCGACATATATATAGAGATACAGCATTAACAGTTATAAATTAAATCATTACAAAGGTGCAACTGTCTAGCTAAAATGAATATGTAGCTCGACTGTCAAGGAGATCCATGCATGCATTCACATGCATACCTTGTAAAGAAAATGGTCTGCGTGAGAGAACACCAATATTGTAATTCATAATCCAATCGGAAAACACTGAACCGCCCAAGTACGCTTTCTTATGTTTTAAGGACATATATAGGTACTTTCTTGAGGTGCAATATACATATATTTTCTTGGTGGTGCTAGCTAACTTTTCTTCTCGAAGGACTATATATGGACGATGGACAGATATATCATTTGCTTGCAAACGACCCATCATCTTGATTGATCATGAACTGCATCCCATCTGAACCGATGAATATCGAGTCAAGACCGGCAGACTGCGCTACAATCTAGCTACGTGCGGGCAGTTTTAAGTTGGCCTTGCTACCTGTGTGGATAACAGAAAAACAATTGTTGTAACTTGTAAGGTACATATATATATATATATATATATATATATATATATATATATATATATATATATATATATATATATATATATATATATATATATGTACATGAGCAATGATATACTTCGTCTATTTCAAATTGTAAGTTGTTTTCTAGATACATAGTTTTTCTATGCATATAGATATCAATATGTGTAGATACTCCCTTCGTTCTAAATTATATAACGTTTTGACTTTTTTTAGATGCATTGCTTTTACGATGCATCTAGACATAGTGCATATATATCTAAATGTATAGTTAAAGATATGCATCTAGAAAAGGCAAAAATATCTTATAATTTGGAATAGGGCTGGGAAATACATAGCAAAAGTTATGTATCTAAAAGACATAATGACTTACAATTCAAAACGGAGGAAGTATATAGCAAGGAGAAAGAAAATAAACAGTGATTACCAAGAATGGTAAATGCATTATTTCAACTGATCATAGATACATATACTCCTATATACATGCATGCACATATAGATACAACGTAACGTACGCCAATGTGCATCTAATTAGAGTGCTTGAGTGGATTAAATACCGGTGATTAGATTAGACATATATTCCCTTTGTTCCAAATTGTAAATTGTTTTAACTTTTCTAGATATATATATAGTATGTGTCTAGACATAATTTATATCTTGGTGCGTAGCCAAAGCTATGTATTTAGAAAGAGGCTTACAATTTAGAGTGGAGGGAGTACGTAGATGTGAGAGAGGCGATATGGGAGATTACCAAGAAATAGCTTTCACCCATCTGCAAGCTCTGCGTTAGAATTCCATAGTCGTTGACTGGGAGGAGGGCCCCGGTGGAATGGACGAGCATCACGTCCTGGCCGAACATGGCTCGCAAGTCTATTGGACCCCTTGGAACCTCCATTGGGACTCCATTGATGAACACCGTGATCGTCGCTGGAATTAGAAGCCAATCAGCCAATCAATCCACACAGGTAGACAGTTAGTTCAGAATCCACTCAAAAAGAAATCAAATAGCGGCATCTTAGAATTATACGTATCTAGCTGCCAACTGACGACAGAATTAACAAATGGAGCGGAGTTCTGATCTGAGATGATTATATATGAATGCCATTTAGTCGTTGCTATATATAGTATATATATACTATATACTCCTCAGGTCGGTCTTCATTCTCACGTTTTGGGTCTAGGTTTTTTCTCGAGAGAGTGGGGCAAACTAATTTAAGGCTAGCATAGCATGCATGAAAATATGATCAGTAGTTGTTGCATGCATGCTTGGATTACAGCACCATTAGCTTTGTTGTACGGCACAGCGTTCCTTTGCTTTAATTAACCAGCTAGGCAATACCTAACTTTTTTTTGTTAATTGATGATACTAAATGTAAGGCAGAAGTATACATGCAGGAAATGGTGAAGTGCCAACCCAATTACTATTTCAAAGGCATATGTAAATAATTGAACTTCTTGTATAACAGATCGACTAGGTATCAGATACATGGATGAATATGGTACTCAAAAGTTTCAGATCCATGCATGGTCGCATGGAACGAGGGTTAAGTAGACCAAAAAGAAAAACAAGTAGTGGTCGATGCATGCATGCATATCATGTTGAGTACATGAGTGTCAATATTCAGGTTTAGTTTTAGTCCTAACTGTTCAACTTTGTCTCCCAATCACACGATGTTTAATTAAATTTCTACAAACAGTCACGTATGGATATACATGGTGGCGGGAGAGAGGACAACATATGTATCATGTGGTATGATCTTATGCACCGGTGCATGGGAGGTAACCGAACAATACTTGAAGAACTAAAGAACAAGAACCGATGCAATTAATTAATACAAGGAAGACCAAAATAAAGCATGCGAGTAGTCCAAAAGAACCAAGCTAGATCTCCTCGAATTCTGCATCAATTCCCTGCTACTTCATCAATGAAAATAAACGGACAAAATTGCAGTGGTGAAAACTGAAAACCAACGTTTTTCATCAAAATCGATCGAGTTGAGAAATACATGCATGAAATAGACGAAGCCACCGATCCAAAATTCGAAGACAAAACCCACATAATTAAGCTAGATCAGAGTTCGGTAGTGTACTCACCAGCAGGTGATTGGCATGAGTAATACTGCTGCTGGTGTGCGGTGGTGCTCGGCGCCACCGAGGGCGAGGCGACGGGGCTCGCCGCGAACCCCATCTGCCGGGAGATGGCGAAGAGATCGTCGCTGCCGCCACTGCTGCTGTCCACGTCCCCCATCAGCCCTGTTGCCAGCGGCGACGAAGCGCCACACGACGCCTGGAAGTACCCACCGCCGGTGCCGGGCACCCCGGCTCCGAGCGCGAACAGGCCAAGAGACGAGCCCCCAGTGCTTCCCGACGACGACGAGGAGCTCGCCTGCTGCTCATACTGGCAGGCGGTCCCGCCGCCCATGGCCAAGGGATATTGTAGAGCGCCAGAAGGAAGGCCGCCGACGGTGGCGCTAGCCGCGGGAGAGCTGTTGGCCGCGGAGGAGGCCGCTGCCGCGGCGGCGGCGGCGGCCTGCATCTGGCGCTGGCGGCGGCGCGAGCGGGAGCGGCGGTTCTGGAACCAGTAGAAGACGTTGGCGTCCCCGACGGCGCCGAAGCGCTCGAGCAGCTTGCGGATGCGGACGGTTTCATCCTTGGGCGGGTTGACCATGCCGCTGTTGAAGATGGACTCGAGGATCAATATCTGCTCCGGCTTCGGCGTCCACCGCGACCGCACCGGCTCCCCGGTGCCCCGGCCTCCGCTACCACCGCTTCCGCGCTCCTCAGGGCTGCCTCCCGACGACTGCCTGTCCGGGCTGTTGCTGCTCCCCTCCATCGATCGATCGAACTACTGGTTAGGTGAAGAAGAACGTTGGTTCAGATTGGAATCTTTGGTTCTTGGAAGGTTGTGTGTGCGCGCGACACACGATCGAGTAGCACACACACTACGTGGGGCGGAGGTGGGAGGGCAGTAGGTTTGTGCTTCGAGTTCGATCTTGAGAGAAGTGAAGTGGCTAACTTGAGGAAGAGGGAGAGGCACCCAGTTTAGGACACAACCACACTTGCACACTCATGTCTTTGTTGTGGGGTTGTCTTATAGGAGGGGCGGGGATAGACGAGGAAGAGTAACCCCATCATAGAGCCATAGCTATCTTACTCTACTGGAGAGTGTGTGGTACAAATTTTTTTTACTGCAATTGGTTGTTGTCATTGTAAAAGGAAAAAAAAGGTGGTTAGGAGAACCGGAGAAGCAAGCGCTTTGCTAGTGTTGCTTAGGTGCTAACCAGCTTATTGATTAATTAATTTTCTCTCTACTAGCTAGTCTGATGATTGACGCCCAGTAATTAAACTCTGTACATATATTTTTTTTACTAAGGAAAGTAGTACTGGTGGGGAACATTTGACATTCCGATGTTGTTATCTCAGGAGAGATCACTGGAGGACACTTTGGGAGGTGAATAATTATGTACTATGAACATTCCATGTGAAGCTTTCCTGATGTTTGATTGCTATGGAAATTCCTTGCTACTTTTGCAGGGGTACAAACTGGTGGAGAACCCACTGCTGGCGTGTCTTCAGATATATATATTCACCAGAATGTCATCTCATATACCATCGAGATTTAGCTTGATGGAATTTAGTGCTTATTGTGCTAGCTCTTCTTGGCTAGGAGTACTTGTGAGGTGATAGGCCTTAGTTTAGGAGAAAAACCCGGAGAGAGTAGGTAGCATGATGACTAAGATGCCCACTGATTACTATTGGTTGGTTTTATGGGATAATGCAATGTTTCTAGTGATAGCAACATTGTCAGGATGGCGTAATGGCCCAAGAAAGAAAAAAGAATCTTTACCTGCAGGTGCTTCGTATCTAACCCTCATCTGTGTAGCTATACTTCTATTTAACAACCCCTCATATATATAAGCTTGCACCTTATTATATATTAGATGCAAAATTTTGTTTACAATCATGGTTATTGCCTTGATTCATCTGTGTTAGCTAGCTGGTGAGATTCTCTCCTCAGCCGTTACTGGGTATAACTAACGTTCTTCCTAGCATGACAAAAGTTGATTGTTTGCAAGCTGCAACCATACTTGGCCATGCAGCACGAGGCACGACGGCACGACACGAAGCACGAAAAAAAAGCCCGACATGAACCCGGCACGGCCCGATAAAACTCGGGCCCGGGCTGGCCCCGCCCGTGGCTCAGACCGTGCTTGGGCTGACCCCCTAGCCCGTGGGCCAGCACGGCCCGGCACGAGAAATGGAGGGAGGCCCGATAGCGGCCCGAGGCAGCCCCCTCCCCCACGGCCATTTTGGCCCATCATCAGCCCAGCGCCCACACCGCTGCTCCCTTCATATATAAGCCGGCCGCCCTCTTTCCTCAAGGCCTCACCTAACCCTAATCCATTCGACTCCACCCGTAGCGCAGCGCCCACACCGCTGACCGCTCTCGTCTTCACCTCGCCTAGTCGCCTCGCCTTCGCCCTTCGCCGCGCCGTTGTCTCCTCGGCGTCCGACCTCATCGTCTCCGGTGACCTTGATCTGCCTTCCGCCATCGACCAGCTTTTCCCTTCTCCTCCCTGATCTCCTTCCTCTCCCCCTCTCCCTTCCCCTCTTGGTGATATGTGAGTTCGTGTTCCTGTCAGTGTCATCCCTCCTCCGCCGCTCGCCGTCCTTGCTAACAGTCTGTCGTCTTCTTTGCGGGGGTCGTCATCTTCTCCGGCACCGGGCTCTGGTTGCGCAGGTAAACCCTAACCCTAACCCTAACATCTTCTTTCTTGATCTAATTCTGTCATCTGATGTGTTTCTTGATCTGCAGGTCGGTAGCCGATGCTTCCTCTTATAGCTGCGGCGTAGAGCGAGCTTGGCAGCCACCCACACCGTCGAGGAACGGGGCCGGAGCGATCATTGCCATGGCGGATGACGATGTCGTCCTACCGGGCATGGCCCCCGAGGGCGAGGACGACGGCGACCTCTGAGAGGATGCAGCTGCCTTGTTCGGTGTCGATCTCGGAGCCAGCCAGGCTCCGATCGATCTGGACGGCGGCGGTGGTGAAGGGGCGACGACGGCTGGGACTGGCTCCAACACCAACAGCTCTGCTCCATCTGTTTCTGGTAATGCAACCAGAGTTGGTAAGCGCAAATCTTCTGTCTGGGCTGACTTTGATGAGATCTATGAGGATGTGAACGGTAGTAGAATTTGCACTAAAGCTGTTTGCAAAATGTGTAAGGCTAATTTGTCTGCTAGATCTGTTTTTGGAACTGGACACTTGAAGAGGCACCAGAAATCATGTAAGGAAAAAACTAATCGACGTGCTGCTGTTCAGTCTAGGCTTGCACTTAATCCTGATGGTTTGCGCAACTAGGACTATAAACCTGATGTAGCTAGACAGGAGCTGTGTCGCTTGATTGCTAGGCTTGATCTTCCCTTAAGTATTGGTGACACTGATGCATGGGAGGAGTACATTCAACGTGCTCATAACCCTATTTTTACTAGGGTCTCCCGGCAGGCCACCACTAGAGACCTAAGTAAGTTATTCACTGAACGTCGTAATATGCTTAAGAATCATATTTTGCGTGGTGCTTCATCTGTTAGTTTGACATCTGACATTTGGTTTGGTAATGCTAAGGAGAACTACATCAGTGTAGTTGCTCATTTTGTGAGTGCTGATTGGGAGCTACAAAAAAAGGTAATTGGGTTGAGATTGATTGAGGTGAAGCATACTGGTCAGAACATTGCTGAAAAAATTGGTTTTGTGATTAAGGAATTTGGTTTGATTGACAAGATCTTTTCTGTTACTCTAGATAATGCTTCTTCTAATGCAAAAGCAATGGAAACTTTGACACCTTTGTTTGCATGATACTTGGGTTCTGATCCAGCCCCTACACCTTCTGATCCTAATAAAAGAACTTATCACCTTGTTCATCAACGTTGTGCTTGTCATATCATAAATTTGATTGTTAAATCTGGTTTAAAGAGGTTCAAACCTTACACAGAAGATTTTAGAACTGCTATTAACTTCTTGAATTCTTCAAATCATAGAATTGCCATGTTTAAGAACTACTACAATGCTCAAGGTTTAAGACCTAGGAAGTTTGGTTTGGATATGGATGTTAGATGGAATGCTACATACCTTATGCTTAAACACCTGCTGCCATATAAGGAAGTTTTTTCTGTGTTCATTAATGCTAATTTTGGGGCTGAATTGTTAACTCCAAGGCATTGGCATATAGCTGCAAAGGTATTGAAATTCCTAGAAGTATTTTATGAATCAACTGTTGTTCTTTCTGGTGTGTACTATCCAACTAGCCCTCTTGTTTTGCATCATTTGCTTGAGATTTCTGCTCATTTGCATGCAAGTGAAAAGGATCAAAATCTGATAGCTGTTGTGTATCCTATGAAACTAAAATTTCTTAAATACTGGGAAAATATACCTCTGTTGTATTCATTTGCTTTCATTCTTGATCCAAGAGCTAAGATGAGAGGTCTGTTTAATGTCCTGGTAATTCTAAAAGAAAACATTGGTGTTGATTACAGTTCATATTATGCTTCTGTTAAAACTGAACTTTATAAGTTGTTTGCCAAGTATGACAGCAAGTTTGGTGCAGCTAAGAATAGAAGGGCTGCACATCCTGCAGGCCAAACTGGTAAGAGAAAATAGGCTTGGGGAAGAATATTTGGAGGCCCTGGAGCCTCTGGTGTTATTGGTCCATCCCCTACCCCAACTTCATCTGCTGCATCTGTTGGTTGTGAGCTCACAGCTTACCTGGATAGTGACAATGTCACTGCATATGAGGATGAGTTTGATTTGCTTCTCTGGTGGCGTGATCACAAACTAACCTTTTCTGTTTTATCTATATTGGCAAGAAATATAATGTTTGTTCCAGTGTCTACTGTGTCTTTAGAATCGTGCTTCAGCTTGACAGGAAGGATACTTGAAGAGCGGCGCCGACGCTTGTTGCCAGAACATGTGGAGATGCTTGCTTGCATCAAGGATTGGGAGTTGGGAGAACGAAGACTGCAGCATTCAACAGACAACCAAGAGTTGGCAAGCTACTTCGAGCATCAATATCTTGATGAAGAAATTCAGAGTGCATCTGGGGCTCCTTCAGCTGGTACATCAGTGGCTTCTGCATCTACTTCTGCTGGTACTTAGTGTTCTCTGTTCTGAGAGAGTTGAGAGATGAGAGTGAGTTGAGAACTTGAGATTAAGATGAGAGTTGAGATGAAACTGAGAGTGACATTTGTATTTATGTGACTATCTGAACTTTGAACTTATCATTATAAGAGCTGTGCTGCACTCTTTTTCTTTCTTTCTAGGGTTTCTCACAAAGGTGAGTTTTACCTAGAAAGGTTTTTAATGAGGCAGCATTGCACACAGCTCAATTATCTTTTTAAGTCTTGTTTGTGCATTGTTATTTTGTGATTGTGAGTTGTGAATTTGTTAAGATACTTCATAGTTCATACTTGTGAGTTGTGACTGGTCATTGGTCAATGGTCCAGTTGTTATATTTGAATCCGGTCTAGTTGTGAACTTGTGATTGTGAGTTGTGATTGTGAATCTGTGATCTTTTATCCTTTATATTTTCTGTGAAATTTGATTTCAAATTTGAAAACTGAAGTTAGAGCTGAATTTGCTGGAGTGTTTACAGAATTGCGGGCTGTGGGCTGGCCCGGCCCAATATTTTCGCCAGGCTGGTCGGGCTGGCACGGCCCGAAAATCAGCCCGCAGGCCCGTGCTTGGGCCGAATGCCAGGCACGAGGCCCGTGCTGGCACGGCCCGCAGGCACGACGTGCCGTGCCGGCCCGAAAAGTTGCGGGTCGTGCCTATCCCGTGCCCGGGCCGGGGCGTGCCGGCCCGGCCCGATGGCATATATAGCTGCAACAGATAACCAACGACATCTTCTGTCTTAAATATTTTATTTCGCACAAATTTGCACGCTGCACTTAATTAGGTTTTTTTTGGCAGCTAACGTCCATGGTCAATGGCATGACAGATTAGGTTCCTCTCCAATCAAATGGTGAGTTGCATCGATCAACATCACATAAAGAGCTCGGCTCGTGGCCATCAAATCACGCGGCCAATACGTAATTAAACAAATATGAACAGACATCCGTGACTTCAATTCTCGTTCAACGATGGAAAGAGAAGCACCTCAGTTCCCACTATCGTCACACCAAATTGTCTTACCCTAATTTGAGGGTAAACCAACTATGGCCCTGTTCGGCTGATGGTTTCTGCGGCTGCTGCTGATGCTGATTTATTATGAGGAAAAAAACACTGCTGAATGACTGACTGATTCTAGCTGATAAGCAAGATATTTACAACTAGTATACTAGTATTAACATGGCCACTTGTTTTTTTTTTTCTATTAAGGAAGTATTTTATCGAACTCAGGATAATTACATCAAGTTAAGATACAAGTATACAGCCACTTTTAGATCAACTTCCAACCTCTGCATATAAAAGCATAAAGCCTATAAATTAAAGTTCTTTTTTCTAAAGGTACATACACACTAGTGGGTAATTTGGATACATATTAGGGGAAAATTTAGGTTTTTTTCATAATGATAGAGATGGGTAATTTAGATATAAACTTAGGGGTTACACTATATTTTTTTCGTGATGGCAGGTGTGGATATTTTTTAAAAATAAAGTATATTGAATATATATTTTGATATCGATATGATGATTATAGTCCATTGAATAGGGTTTACATGAACTTTTGTGTGAATATCTAGGATTTATCTTTTTCATTATGCATCTTATGAGGATTAACATGGAAGCTTAAAAAAAATCTATAATAGTAAGATAAGATGTCTGTTATTTAATTGTCGACAATCAATCAACAACAGAAATATGCTTCGATTTATTTTACATCAACCACAACACGGACCACCAATTAACTGTCTTGTCCTTGTCACCGGCCGGAAGGCAGAAGTTAGTTGCAGGGTTACTTCAAAATAGAGTACCCAACTTTCAGGTATTTGTCTACGAAAATCAGTATATAATGGTATAGTTTAAGCATGCCAAAATTAACTGCTTAATTTAATATGAATCCAACACAAAGAAAATCTAGCGATGTGTACCTAATTCACCATGCATGTTAAATAAAGTGAGGACTCCCCCTCGCGTTCTTTAGGGTAGATGCGCCTATGAGCCACCCAAAGAGAGTCCAAATCACATGTGGTGTTAGAACGCAGGAGTCAGGAGGGGACAGGTGGGTCCCACAATTTGGCTTTGCCTTTACCTTATTAGTGATAGTGATCCCTCCTGTGTTTCCCTACAGCATGTTTGATAGTGATCCAAAACCGCTCGAGTGGGTGATTTGGCCGGTTTTGCAAAGTTCAGGGGGGTAAATTAGACCGTTTCATAGTTGAGGGGGTAAACTAGACCACCCCCATAGTTGGGGGGGGGGTCAAGTAGACTTTTTCCAAACATTATTTGTTATGCTAAGAGTGTCCAAGCTAGCTCAACCAAACTTCTTATCACTTCTTGGTTTGATTCCAAAATTTGGCTATGTATATATATAGTCCTATTGTTCATCAATAGTTTTCTTTTGGAGACAAACTTTGTTAGAATATAGAATGCCAAATTGGTAGCTCGACTATTACTGTGACTTCAATAGATTACTACTTTTCATGCCATGATTTTTTATCAGAATAAACAAATTCTTGGTAATTTTTGAACGATCTTTTATGTGCTGGATTTAGCCTCACCTTGTTGTGGAGTAGCATCCAAGGGTCGGAAGCCTCAGGTGGTGCATAAGACGGGGGTTGCCAATTTGATATTACTTTGGACGGTGGATTCATTGTTTATGTCACAAGCTTCAACCGTCGTTATGGCATCTGGTGAAATGATATAATCATTGCTCAATAGCTTCATGATGTGTTAGGTCGGTTAAAAATGCACTCTAGCCGTTACCTCTTGACTAGAGTCTATAAAAATATGGTAGAGTACATACAAACATTTTTTTTTGTTAGCAAAGCTTTATTCTAGAAATAAGCATCTTTGCTAAAGAAATGGTCTTTACAATCGGTTCGCAACATCCCTTCAAAATCAATTTCTACTCAGATACCCTGGGCTATCAATACCACTCCCAACTAAAAAAATGAGAGTGAAAGTGCTACACCATATGCTACACTTCCTGCCTGCATTATCTCTTATCCAGGCCACCATACTACACTTCTCGCTTGTTTTGTTCTGTGCATAAACCCTTATGCAGACCCAAGTTATATCTGACAAAACAATTGATTTCCCCACATCTAGCTATGCTGGTGTCATATATGTAACACGTGACACAGACAAAACACTTACACATTCAATCAATTACAGACTTAATAATGCACAGGAGACTATGCCACAGGCGAACAAACACCATCTAATTGCATACAATTGTCTAGATTAAGGTATCATGTATAAGCTACTATGCATGCTTAGATTTATGCAGGCAACAAATCATACCTATAACGTGTCCACAACACATACATAATTATTACATAAATGTGAGTTAGTTCAATCATATCATGTACACATGTCTACTTGTGTTGGAATTGACATATATAGGAAATAACTAGCCATAGGGAAGAATGATATTACCGAGCATTTGCAGGTCCAACTTAAATCAAGCCAAATGCTACTGCACGCAAAGATGGCAACATCTAGATGTCAATATATGAACATTAGTCTCTCTGTCTTAGATTTGCAACTTAAATCAAACCATATATAATGCTACTCAATGCAAGACGATAACAACTAGCTGCTCAATACAGGAACATTAGGTTTTCTAGAGAGAAATGAAACTTTAGTGTATATTTAAAGCAGAAGAAGCAAGCAATCCAAAAGTCTGAAAGTGCAAAGGAAATGGCTACAAAAATCTATAAAGGAGCATGCATTTCGGAATATTTTAAAAGTTAGAGATTAATTTATCCTAGGTGACAACTCATTTTTCTTATAAGCAAACCAATTATGTTACAAGGACCTTTACAATCGTTAATCGGATTGTGCCACAAATGGATTGTGATGGCCAACTTAGGCATTGCAACTGGTTTGTGGCACACAATTCGGTTATGCTAGCTTGGTATAGCATATCACAACCGGTTCTCGCCCCACCAACCCGTTAGTCTGGTGTTATTGAACCGCTACTATAGCTGCATGCGAAAAGAGGCGGTTACAAAGGCTTTTTTTTTTTTCTATAGCAGTGCATGCATTAATTCTATAGTATGTTGGTTTCGAACATTGGTGCACATAAGTGTATTGTTATCCTGGGAGACCACGATGACGAATGTTGTTCTTTGAATTTATTCACAGCTAACTGCTAGTGGAAAATATAATACTACCTCGGTTCTGAAAAGGATGTAAATCTAGAATAACGTTATGTTAAAGTTTGTCAAATTTGACCAAATTTATATAAAAGGATATAATGTTTACCGTACTAAATATATATTATTAGATTTGTCATGAAACAAACTTCTATGGTGCATCTGTTATTTGAAGTTATATATTTTGATAGGACATGTTTCATAAAGTTTATCAAATTTATGATAGTTTGATTTTTTATTAGACCGATAATTGTATTCCTTTTAGAACGTGAGGCAGGACATCCCATTGAAAGAGTAGAGTCATACTAAAATCGAGATAATCCAAGAACCGACTCCAAGCACAGTCACAGAGGATCGTCCAAGGCTCCAAAGCCTACGTGGTCCCACTTTCAGATTTACTAGGGCTGACGTGGTGTGGAGTGGACGTGACAGTGCCCTTGCCGGCCCTGGCAGTGGCAGTAGCAAGCGGAAGGGTCAGTTCGTGCAGGCACAGTAGCAGTGCAATTAACGCGGCGGCATCGATCGAAAGAGATCCTCCTCGCGCGACGACGACCCATCATTCTGCCACCGCCGTCCACGTCTCCCCGCGTAAAGTGAAGGAGAAACGCGCGGACAAAACCGAAGGGGGAAAGGGGGCGCAGGGGCGAGCCGGCAGACGCGACGGAGTAGAGGACAGGGGGGCGCAGCGGCGTGTGCATGCGGGTTGGCCTCCTGGGTCGGTCGCGCCAGGCCGTGCTCGACGCTGGCTCACCGCGCAGCACGCATGCAGCAACGCGCTAGGAGGAGAGGAGGCCGGGCTGGCAGGGAAAGCGACACACCGCGCGGCAGGTCCAGAAATGGTGTGCCGCCCCGCCGGGGATCGGGAGGCGACGACGCGGGGACTGCGCGCGCGGGGCGGGTCCGCGTGGGGGCAGGGGCAGGCAGGGCACGGCGTCACGCGCTGTCGCCACCCGCGTGCTGCCGTTTCCGTGCCGCTTCCGCGCGCGGCTCGCCCGACCCTGTCCGCATCCGCGTCCGCGCGTAGCTTTTCGCCGACCTGCCTCTCGTCTCGCGTCCGCTTCGACCTGGGTCGACGCGCCGGCTGGCGGTTGCGCCGGGCGCCCATGCGTTCTCTTCTCGCCATGGGGATCCGCGGGATCCATCCATCAAAAGTTACTCCTACTGCCGCGGCGCCGAGAGTTTGACCATTCGCCGCGTCTGTTTCCTACTCGTACTACCGTCTCGATGGCTGATCCCGATGCCCGCTGGCATCAATCATGCATGCCTGCGTGCGCCAGAGTCGGGCCGTCCCATCCCCACTGCACTTTGGTTGCTTCCAGCTTCCTGGGTCACGTTTGGATTGCAATTTTTTTTTAAACCTGATGAATAATATTATTTTCGTCTTATTTGAAAAATATTGTGTAATCGTGAGCCAACTAGGCTCAAAAGATTTATCTCGTGATTTCCAACTAAACTGTGTAATTAGTTATTTTTTATCTACATTTAATACTCCATGTAAGCGGCTAAAAATTAATGTGATGGAGAAAGAGTGAAAAAAAAACTCTAACTTTTCGGTGCATGTAAACAAGGCCCTGCAGAAAATTGTACGTGCTCCGCCGGCTCGATCAAAATTGTACGGTACGCCAGTAACTGTACCGTACTTTACTACTGGCCTGGCGTGACGGCACACATGACGGCTGCACTTTAGCTTCTGTACATGCTTGCTTTTCCAACCTGAAATCTTTCCGAGAACAAGGAGTCCAGGAGACTAGGGACGGACTGTCGTTTTCTGGCACGACGACGTCACGACGATGGGATAAAAACGTAAAGCATGTTGCATGCCGGTTCTGGCAATGTGCCTGTTCGAATTAGCTGTGGGCTGTGTTTAATTCCTAAAAAAAAGTAATGTGCAAACAAAAGATTTCACGTCACATCAAACTTACGATACATGTATGGAGTACTAAATGTAGATGAAATAAAAAACTAATTGTACAGCTTGGTTGTACTTTGCGAGACGAACGTTTTGAACCTAATTAGTCAACGGTTGGACACTATTTGCCAAATAAAGCCAAAACGTGCTACAGTATTTTTTTTTACACCTTTTTACACAACTAAACACAGCCGTGGTGGCAAGCCGCGCTTTGCTTAAACTTCTGCACAGCTGAAGTACGCAAAAGCTGGAAAGAAACCTAATGTCGTCTATATGGCTAATGTGCTTCCAAACTACTCAGTTCCAAAATCACCATATGGTAATGAACTAAGATTCTTCTCAGTTCCAAAATTCTCTCTCTGGCGCATGCATTTACGACCGACGGCCGAAAAGTTCGGCCGTGCAAGGTGGACAAAATAAACAAACCGACCGCGACCTGGACAGGAATTCCATCGCGTGTACTACTCGCTACTGCTGCTCACTGTCCCAAGTCCTTACCAAACCAATGATGCAAACATGCCTAACACACTTGACCTTCCTGGCTTGGGCTCCTAAAGTTTGTTACTGGATCCAGAGCAGATGGAATCTTGATTGAAAAGTTGGATAGAGTTAGCCTAACGTAATAATGATCGATGCACCAACACAGTACAGCCCTAGAAACGTGGGCAAGGGTAGGCCTGAATGATCGAGAGATCCATGCAGGCACCTCCACTTTCCTGCCAAGTCAAAATTGGCAACAACAAAAAAAGTTTTTTTTTCTTTTGTTGTTTATTGTGAAAATCTTAAATTGTGTTGTTTCCCAAGTCCCAAACAGGCTTCAACTGTGTTGTTTCCCTCTGATCAAAGCAAGTGGGTTTAGGGGTTGTGTGAAACCATACTACATCATCACTACTAACTTCTCCTTTTTATGTATGCCATTTTCATATACATTCAGTAGGAAATTGGAAAATAAACGGTAAAACTTTCAGTAAGGTTTAAGGGTTGTTTGGTACAACTCTGCAAGGCGCTCCACAAGCAACTCCGCGTGCTGCCGAACCAAACGCCCCCTCCCCCGCCTTCCTCTTCGCTTCGTTGGTGAATCCACAAAAAACCCCACTGAGAGAAGGGTTGAGGCAGAGTCAGAACTAAAAAATGTAGCTTCGTGTCATTCCACAAGCTCCTGTGGAGCCAACAATTGGTCGTGCGTCGAAGCAGGCGACGACGATACAGAGGGAGCACAGAATGAGGGGAGAAGGTGGGGTGCTCGCGTGGGGAGGGTCGGAGGCGACACGCCCGTGAGGAGGAGCGTTGGTGGGGCAGAGGTGGAGTCGATCACAATCGCTGGTGCACAAGGTCCAGTGAGGAGGCGAGGCTGAGTCACTGAGCATGGTTTGTTCTAAGCGAGGCGTCAGGGAGACCGGATAAGGGAAAGAGAGAGAGAGAGATACGAGAAATAGGAGAGGGGAAAATAAAGGAAGAAAAGAGAAAAAAGAAAAAGATAAGAGATAATGGCATTATGGACATTTTACCTTTTCTATCTAGTATGAGTAGTTGTTTTAGCAAATTTTTAACAAAAGAACTTTAGTTTCACCACTTAAGTTGCTCGTAGTTGAAGTCGAAAAAAGATGCTCCACCATTGAATCAGAGCCATGCCAAAACAGGCCCATAAACCTACTGTCCTAGCTTAAGAGGGTTAATTCCGGTCATCCTTGAGACACACCAAAGGTATACTCCATAAAGCACAAAATACAGAAGTTGCAAGCCATACACAGATTCACCATACAGTTCACGAGATATTAGAAAAGAGGTATTCAGGTATACATCCAAGTTTTCAAAGTTGACACAATGCAAGATTTAAATTGAAATTAAATTCCAAAGCATTCGAAGCTACTCAACTTTTTCATGAATACAAAGATAATGCAGATGTATGCTCCATGACATGTTTTAGAAGTATTGAGGCTGTTACATCCTCACAAAGTTCTTTCAAATATTATCATTTTTCTGCTTTATATTGTCAAAGTTGCATTGTGGGAACCATGTCGATGTAAAAATGACATTTGTTTGCTTTTACTAGAAAACTAATTACGTATGCTCAACCGAAGAATATGGAAAAATATTTTTTCCATGCAAGGTGCTGATGTAAAAGGCAAACCAAGAGAAGTGTGTCAATTAGGCCACTTACCTCACGAACATACTTTTTTTTTAAAAGTACGAACATACTACTTATTATGGATGTCTGAAACATACGCTCGCACACCAATACACTATCCTATAAACACTCACGCCTACAGTGTACTTCCGTGAGCACCTTCGATAAACTAATACAGTGGACGGGTTCCACATAAGCATAATCAATTCCTAATACAGGAGTGCATTACCAAAAGAACGTAGTTATCCTTAGCTATGATGCATACACTGACAAAAGGAGATCTGATTAATTTGACCACTCATTTTCTTTATTACAGGAGCTTCGTGTCGACGACGCGACACGAGTGCATCTGCCGTGGACTTTCCGCAAGCAAAAGAAGCTTAGATAAATTCGATAGAGACCAGAAATGGAGCATGAGTCATTGTAAACTTTTGGGTCTTTGTCGGGGTCATCACTTTTTTTTACTTTCATAATGATAGATATGCAACACAACCCTCTTTCTAAAATTTAGTGTCTATAATACCAGTAATGCTCTACCTGCATATTTTTTTTGTCGGTCTGTGTTAGGGATGACAGCGACACTACCATACAAAAAAAAGACAGCTAAAATCAATTTTTAGGGATGATTTTCGAAACCGATACTATGACATCGATCGTGGAAATGAGAAATTTCATGGGCATTTTTAAAATCACACCTAAAAAAGGATTTCTAGGGGCGCTTGGGATAAACAATCACCCCTAAAAAGGAATATTTGTAGAGATAACCTGTCTGTGAAAATGGACTTTCATGTGTGGTTCGTGAGCTACAGTGCTTCCTAGTTTAGTTAGAGATGACTTTCTAAGTAAAACTGCCCTTGCTATAGAAGATGTCTGTAAAAGTTATTTTTCTGGACATCCTAGTGAGACAATTTATCAACCAGGGTATGACGTTAACGTGTAGTACACCCAGTGTGAAGATGATAAATATTAGAAAACAAAGAAACATGCTAGCTCTTGCTTTAGCTTGTAGTATATGCTAGTACTAGTTTTTCTTCTGATGACAGGATAAATCATCCTGTAAATATTGAATTATGCGATATGCTTCTGTTTAATTCATGTAGTTCCAAGAATTGATCATTTTACTGGTTAATTTTGCGGGTAAATGCAATAATTAAACATGTATAAATTACTGCAATAACTTGATTTTGGTCAACAAGTGGATAAGTACAATAAGTAAACATGTATAGACTATTTTTGCAATAATTTGGTTTTGGGAATTGCTGGTGCTCGGATGTCCGATGGATAGGATTTCGTCGGACGGTACCAAACGTCCTAGTAGAACGCCCATCAGAAATGAGCCGCACTCCCACCATATCGCTGCAGTCCTTCCCCGTCTGCCTCATATCCCGCCCCGCACGTGTAACCTGCCCCCGTCCGCCTCGCCCTGCCCCGCGCCCGCCGCTCCTTCCCCTGACCCCTCCTCTCTCTCTCTCCGCCCAGGCGGGACCGTGAGCCGGGATGAGGACGAGCATGCCCCGTCCGCAGGACCCCAGGCGTGTCGCGCGCCCCATCCCTCGGCCCCGTCCTCGCCACGCCCCTTCCCACGGCGCCAAGCCGTGCCCCAATTATTCTCTGAACATACCTCTAAAATACAAAACACTTGCAACATGAAACACTTGAATGCAACATACGTATGAAGTGGATGAAACATTTGGAACTTACACTTGCAACATGTGTGTGGAACATATGCAACATCTAGATAAAACACTTGCAACTTGCAACATGAAAACACTTATTGCAACATAAGACTGAAACAACCGAAATATTTCGAACATACTCTTGCAAAATATTATGAAACATATGCAACATCCAGATAAAAAATACTTGCAACATACGTCAGAAACAGATGAAACATTTTGAACAAACGCTTGCAACATGCCTCTGAAAAACTTAAAACATGCCTCTGGAACACTTTGCAACATCCCCGATCTACTTTAGCAACATCCATATGAAATACTTGCAACATACCTCTGGAACATCTGAAACACTTGAAACATACGCTTGCAACATGTCAGGCGCAAGTGCGTGACACTCTAGTGGGAGGTGGCCATCATGTCAGGCGCGTTGAGGAACTCGATAACCGCCATGATGGGCAGGGCAGGGCTAGGAGGTGGCAGAGAGAAGAGCACCACGGACTTGGCTGCTGTGAACTTCTTCTACTGGGGGGAATCGGGGCACGTGGAGCCTCGATGCGAGCGCGAAGTACAACACGGCTGTGATGCCCTCTCGGTCTCCAGCCGCAGGAGGAGGTGACAAGGAGCAAGCCGGCGCCGGCGCCCGCGATGAGGGCAGGGGCGGGCGGCAGGCGCGACTCCAACGGCGCGGCCTGGCATCGCGGAGGCAAGCGAGGGCCTTGGGGTGGAGGAAGCGGTGAAAGAATGAAGGTAAAGGAAAAGAAGCCTATTATCTAGTAGTGCATAGGCCTAGGAAAGCGTGGCATCTGGATGATCTGATGCCAGCACTGTAGCATTTCTGTTTGTTTTTTTTTGACAAATACAACCTATACCATGAGTTTACTAGAGGAACCAACATTACAAAAATGTACATTTGTACAACTAGCTCATTTTGCACCAGCCGACAGTACAAAGATGTTTCTACCGTCGGCTCGGCACCCGATCCTGAAATATAGGTGTCTTTTTTTTTTACCGTCGGCTCAACACTATCCAAAAAAAATAGTGATTTCTATGGGCACCATGTTACATTTAGTTCGGGAACCTCCAATATACAAAATATATTATGGTCCTTTTTTCAGCACTACTTTTCAGTAAAGGAATAATATTTTTCTCTCACAACAAATCAGCATTAGCATCAGTAGCTACTAAATTTCAGCGAAACGAACAGGGTCATAACATTTATTTTATTCAGCACTAAGTATCAAAGTGGTTCTTTTGTTTTGTATAACATACATACATACATACATGAACACTAGTTTCCTCGTCACCCAACAAGCCCCACACTACTAAAAGTACTCACAAATTAAAGAATAATAACTAAGCAATGCTGCTAGCGTCGTTGTGTTAATTTCTTCCTAGAAATCAAACTTGCATGCACAAAAGTAGTACTCAATAATGCATCAATGACACATCATTGTGCAAAGTAAACAAACAAATACTCCATCCTTAGAACTGCTATAGTATTTGTTTGAACACGTCAGCAAGGTGAGCTAAAAAGCCTACTCCCTCTGTTCCAATTTATTTATCGTTTTCAATTTTCGTGTCACAGGTTTAACTTGATTTGTAGAAAATATGTGCAACATTTGTATCTTCAAATAAATTTATTAAAAAATTAGATTCAAAGATCTTTCCAATGATATCAATTATGTATCATAAATATTAATATTTTTACTATATATTTTGTCAAAGTTATTTCTCGAAAAGCGAAAGCGACGTATATTTTAGGACGGAGGGAGCATGAACAAGTGAGGATGGAGTTGACCTTCCTCTTTCCTTTTAAATTTCTTCTTCAATAGCCTTGGTAACATCATCATATTGTAATTTGGGTGGTACTTCGTTTTGTAATTTGGGTGGTAACAAAACAAAGGATCATCATACAGAATGCGAATGCGATGATGAATTGATGTCACGTCCATGTCCGACGCATAACGATGTGAGGACAAATCATCATGTGCAGAGAGCAGAGTGGGGGACCATGGAAATAGGGCCTTGTTTAGATACCAAAATTCACCTCCAAATTTCACTATGTAAAAAAAGATTCTCCATCACATTAAAATGTCGGCACATATATGGAGTATTAAATGTATATGAAATCAAAAACTAATTGCACAGTTTTGTTGTACTTTGCGAGACGAATATTTTAAGCCTAATTAATCAATGTTTAGACAATTATTACTAAATAAAAATAAAAATAAAATTGCTGCAGTGTGACAGGACACTTACTATGTAAACTTTGCCTCCAAAATTTGGAATGTAAACGAGGCCCAGGCCTTGTTTAGATGTTGGAATTGGGAGGAGAAGTTGGAATAGTGTAGGTCACGTCGTACTGTAGCAACTTTTGTTTTTATTTGGTAAAAATTGTCCAAACTTTGACTAATTAGGCTCAAAATGTTCGTCTCGCAAAGTACAACAAAACTGTGCAATTAGTTTTTAATTTCATCTACATTTAGTACTCCATGCATGTGCCGACATTTTGATGTGACGGGGAATCTTCTTTTTGCATAGTGAAATTTGGGGTTGGATTTGGGAACTGAACAAGGGCCTAGCTCAATTCGCCGGAAAGGTGCTCCGGCGGCCCCCTAGGTCCTAGGTCCTAGTACAAGCGGCCAAAGTGCGCCGCGCCCTGAAATTCCCTGCTCATCGATACTCAACTCAACTGCGGCTGTGTTTACTTTAAAAAAAATACTGTGTAAACAAAAGATTCCCCGTCACATCAAACTTGCGATATATGTATGGAGTACTAAATGTAGATGAAATCAAAAACTAATTGTACAACTTGGTTGTACTTTGCGAGACGAACGTTTTGAACCTAATTAGTCAACGGTTGGACACTATTTTCCAAATAAAGTCAAAATATGCTATAGTACTTTTTTTTACACCTTTTCGCGGAACTAAACACACCTGCGTCCCCCAAAGCCAAACCAGCGGCTGCATGCATGTGTGATATATTCATATAGTAGTACGTACGTGCAGTGGTAGTTTATTGATAGGGATCCGTTTCGACGATGTATGTATCGACACGGTTCCTTCCTGAATCTGACTTCACGACGAAGCTAGTAGCTAAGTGTCTGATGCCCTTTTTTTTTAAAAAAAAAAGAGATTTAAAAAATTGAAATATACATAAAGATCTTTGTTTGATATATGTGTTGGGACCATAACCAGTGGCGTAGCCAGGATTTGTAGTTATGGTGGTCCATAGCTAAATTTTCTTTTAACCGCCATAAATTTAACATGTCAGTACACAAGTATATGAACTATAAAACGCAATTAGGGGAAAAAAGGGGACATACAGAGTCAGACGAGTATAGCTTTTTGAATATTGAATTGAAATATCACATACCTATAATAGTTGAAGAATAGAGTATAAAGTTTCAATATCACCACTCCTCTTTGTTTTTAACAAATCTGCAAGAGAATTATATAACGTTCAATTTATATCAAACCAATAATCCAATACTGCAATAAAACATATAATTAGAATTAAATCAGTTTTACATACCCTGTGCAGTTTTGCCGTTCACGGCTTGCCAGTTGTTGAATCGTGGATCCTCCGATCCTGGCTTCTATTTTGATTAGTTGCTAGGGGAGCAAATTAGAGAATCTGAAATAAAAAGGAGAAACGTGAGCACCGAGTAGGGCTTTGGCTTAGCAACTAGCAATTGAGTCTTCATCTTAGGTTTCACCCGATGGCTGCTGGGTTCCTGCTCACTGATTAGCGTTTGCCGACTTGCCGTCGTGGTCCTCGTGGAGTTGGAGTCGCCGCGCCGATGCTCGACGGCCTGGCTGCACCCACGCCGCACTCGCTGTAGCAGCGCTGCGCCGTCGCCCGCCTTCACGGCGGCACTGCACATTGCACAACCGCACGGAGGAGAATACGAATTGGTGGAGTCTGATGCGAATACGCGGCATGTGAACTCTCGGTCTCTCGCGAATCCAGAAGGCCAAGCCACGATGAATTATCCAGTGCAGACTATATCGATGGGCTTTCATTGGGCCAAGCGCAGGGTGGTCTGTGGCCTACAGGGACCACCCTGTAGCTCCGCCCCTGACCATAACTAGGGGCTCATGTTAGGTTTCAAAGAGCATACCCAACTTGCTTGGGTTAAAAGGATTTGTTGTTGCTGTTGCTGTTGCTGCGAGTTGCGATGGCAATTAATCGGTCATGGCCATATGCTTTGCCTAGTGCGTACTACTATAGGAGTGGAGCGTAAAGTAAAACTGTCCTTCGGAACGGAAGGACGCACCTGGACTGCCGAAGCTACTTGAAGGAAAAAAGAAAAAAAAAAAGGAAAAAAGAGGCATCGATCATCCAATACAGGAGTAACAAGAACAGGGCAACCCACAAAAGGCAGAGACGACACCGGACACGGACCGACGAAGAGAGAACGACTAGTAGATCGCAGAGAAGGGTGCCGAGAAGTCGAGACCAATAAAGCCTAAACCGTGAGAGTTTGGCTGTCGGCCGATCGATCGTGCCGCTATCACGTCTCGGCACGGCACACGGCAGGCAGCCAGCAGCGATCTGTTCCCTTCCCCCGGAAGCAGGGCATGCGGACAGAGCATGTTGCCCTCAAATCGTGCCCTGGTGCCAGCAGCAGCAGCTCGGTTTTCGGACAGTATGGCACGGCAGTGGTATGGTCAGCAATATCTGCTTGACCCCTGCGCCCATCGGCGGCCCATGCTTGCCAAATTATGTGGAACGACCTTCACTCCTTGTCAGTGGTTCGGCAGTCCAATTTTCCATTGCAGGTTGCTGCCTGTGCCTGCCGGCCAAAGGGTATGCAGCAAAAAAAAAAAAAGTATTCTAGTAGCTTGTTGCATGTATGGGTACGTGGAAATCCCTGCCGCCAGTACAAGATGATGATGATCGTAACAGAAGAAGATGGGGGCTCTTATCCACTACTCCGTAGTGCTGAATGTCGTCAAACTCGCAGTACTACGCCTACATCGGTGATAGGTGTACTATCTTATCGTCTTATCCTTTTTTCAAATAGAAAAGGATCGAGACAAATATGAGAAAACGATTTGTGTGAAATGGTAAAATAGAGTACTTCCCTGCCAAATAATACGAGGCTGATTTTTTCCAGGGGAACAAAATACGGTGAAACAGCCTTGTTTTTCTTTTTGGTTTTGGACTGGTCTTGGGAATAACCAATAGCTACAAAACCATGAAACGGTACGCTAGGCTCGGACGTCCGGCGTCAGGACGCATCCGGACGCACCTCAGAAAACAGTACTCACGTAGCATGCGTGCGAGAGTCCCCCCTCCCCCCACATGGCCTATACACCTCCACACCCTCAACCCGCCACCATGCTGCAATCTCAGGCGCGCTCCCTCTGCAAGCTCCCCCCTCGCCACGCCCCCCTTCTGTAGCATTGTGCCCGTTTCGCGATGCAGCGGGCTCGCATCGTCCGAGTGACGAGAGGGGAAAGGCGTGCGACGCCTCCGATTCGCAAAGACTCGGTTGTGGCGTTGTATGGATGCATTGCCGGCTCCGGGCGAGACGATGCAACAGAAGGTGGGAGGAAGAGAGATGTAACACCCGATCTACTTTTGAAACATCCAAATACACTGGTTGCAACATACGTATGAAAGCAGTTGAAACACTTGTAACATGCTTCTGAAACATTTGAAAAAAAACACCTGAAACACACTTAAAAACCATTGCAACCATATGCAACATCCAAATAAAACACATGCAACATATGTGTGAAACATATGCAATGTTCAGATAAACACAATTGCAACATGCTTCTAGAAATCACAGATGAAACATACCTCTGAAACATCTGAAACACTCGAAACATACTCTTGCAAATGCCTTTTGAAAACAATTGCAACATATGCAACATCTCCCGATCTACTTTTGCAACATCCATATGATTCTACTGCAACATACCTCTGAAACGTCTAAAACAATTGAAACATGCAACTGTAACATAGGGGGGAGAGAGCGAGCCTAGCGCGAGGAGCGTCATGGCCGTCGGATCTGCGGGCATTGGGGGCTCCTGGTGGGAGAGGACGCCGGTGTGGGGGGAGGGGCGCCGCCGGGGTGGGGATGACACCGGGGTGGGGGAAGGAGCCGCTGGGGTGGTGGGAGAAGGACGCCGAGGTGGGTGAAGGAGCTGCGGGTGTGGAAGAAGGAGCCACCGGGTGGGGAAGGAGGACGCCGTGGTGGGTGACGGCGCCGCCGCCGGCCAGGGAGGGAGCCGGCGACACGTGTGATGGGAGTGGCGAGAGGCGCGCGAGCCACAGGGCGCGAGCGAACGGATGGGGAGCAGCGGAGCCTTGCGTCGCGAGCAGGCACGTGTCGCGGGAGGGAGCGAGGCGGCGTGGGAATAAGCGGACGGTGCGATGAGCGGATAAGGCCGTGGAGAGATGAGTGGAGGAGGACGCCGTAGCCAATCAAATCTGTTATCTGTCGCATCCGGAAAACACCGGACGTTCAAGTCAGAGCATTATCAATGATAAAAGCATTTCAAGATGCAAATCTAATTCTATAATTGTTACTACATATAATGGAGATGCTTACACTTTTACTGAGCGTTCATTAAAGCATTACGAAGTTTAACTTTTTTAAAACTAGATACATGTTGTACTCATGAATCTTAGCTTGTTAAATTCATTGTGGTAATAACATATCTATTGGGGTTCAAATCTCGGACTCAGCACAAGTGCTTGGATTTACAGTTAATCTATACCTAATAATAAAGATGCAAAATTTCAAGCTCTTTTTTCGTCCATCTATTTTTTCCCGTCTTCCTCTAGCTACCGAACAATGGAGAGTTTCTTTTGTCTGGACTTATATATAATAACTCATGCTCATACGAATTAGAATAGCTCCTGTGTAGCGTGATACGGAGTCCGATTCCAAAACGTATTGGGTCGTGTATGTGACTCGGACTCATAAGCTGTGCTCATGTTTCTCGTATACTCTTTTCCAATCCCATCCTAATTCAAATAGAACTCCTACTTCCATGATGTTCAAAAGACAAGACAAAAAAAATATCAACCTCACCAGACTCGCACACATGAGTTTATGAACAATACGAGTTCAATTAAAAGGAAAAAAGCGACAAGAAGAGAAGTAGGAATCACCAAAGCACCAAATTAAATAGAAAAAGAATCCCTCACCAAATATTTCTGCCAATAAATTACCTTTACTCACAGACCCATATATCAAACAAATATAGAAATAAATAGATACCATGTATAGACATAGATTTTCCGACATATACGAGAGATAATAGAGAGAGTCTAAAGTGCCGATAGAGTCCTAGATGAACTATGTTTCATTGGGCAAACAAGTACTTATCCGGTTAGGAAAACTATAAAAAAGGTGATATAGTTGAAGCTTGCCGATCGACTTGGAGAAGGCATGCACGCTTTCGGCCATCGAGGAAAAAAATAGATGAGGCAGTATCTATACGCGCGGCCATGGGTATACGCTCCCGATTGATACCGCCGTGGAACGTCTCGAAATCTGACCCCGCCTGCTCCCAATTGGCTCCCGTAGACACAAGACGCTCATAGCTCGACCAACTCGAGGACGGCAAACACATGTCGTACATCCAGGGCTCAGATCTTAGTAAAGGAATTCCACACAGAGCACCTGTGCACCCACGTACAGTATGTACTTCTCGCTTATCCACGTCATTGTGCATTAGCAGAAAGCAAGCCCCTGGGTATAACGTGCCAATGGACGCTAATACGTACTAACATACAACTTCTTCCTGGCCATCTCCGAGAGGATACAAAGATACGGGACCAGTTGATGGAGTTTAACCTAATGGACATGTTCTTTTCAGGTGGCAACAAAGCGAATACGATGGAGATCAGCTTAGATGTGGATGATATCCCATTTATCGAGGGACGGACGATCTGCGCAAGTTTTCCATGGGGACGACGCACCTCGCACTGATGGCACACACCCGTCGGCTATTGCAGCCACCGTGGCTAGCTAAGCGGTGGCAACTAGATTACTACGAGTGAGCCGAGCTATGGGTATAGGTAATTGGTTATACATCATTCTAATACAATCCGCTTTCTAATTGATTTGAGATTGACCACCGTCCAACGAGTCCCAAGAGTTTTGATTACGCACAAAATTACGTATCCTTCTAAAACACAAAGCCAATTGAACAATAATGCATCGGTGGTTTCCGTTGGAAAAATAAACAGGATTTACTGATTGGTCCACAACGACTATAAATTTTATTGTTGTGCGAAATAATTATACAAATAAAACCAACAATATTATCTAAAAAATCATGACAAAATAAATGAACTAGACTAGATATTGGCTCAAAGAGTTGTCATCTCCTTAAAATACTGAAATTGTTTGTCGTGGTGTTTCTGCCATCATCAAACCCCGTTGCAACGCACGGCAATTTTGCTAGTTATTCTTTTAAGTCCTAAACGACATGTGTCTGTAGGTGTAGCTTTACATGTGGTGAGTGTGCCTAAGTGTATAGATTTTTAAAAAAAATGCAGCTGGTATATTATTAAACAAGGGGATAACAGTTTTTCTTTCTTTTCATTGTTTACATAAGAGTCAATTGGTGAGATGTCCCGTGGAAACCTCTCTTTGATGCGGCTCACAACAATTTCAGCTTGTCGTCATGTTAAAACAATACAGGTAGCAAAAGCTATTTTCGGAGTCCAAAATTGACTACAAGGAGAAGGAGAGCAAAAGCCGAAGTCAATATGGTGAGCCACTAAGCCCCTCCAAAAAGAGGTCCTCAGGTTTCTTGATCTACTCCATTGCATACTAGTAAGATCATCATCCAGTGCAGTGTAGCTGTCCGAAACTTGTCGAGTCAGTTGAAACTGCTGGTTGATTACTGAGTTGAGAACATCGTTCCCGAGCAACCTTCACATAACATTCGTCCAAAAGCTGCCCTAGTTTCCATGTGCTTTGTTCGTTGTCGGTGCCCTCGACTACGAATGTTTACTTGTTACGGTGACGCTGAGGTTTACATGCCACGTTAAAACAAAACAAAAAATATATACTGTAAGCCATATGAGAGATGAGACCGAAACCAACAAGCTAAAAGTCAACAACCGTAACCTCACTCTTCTGCTCGCAGATTCCCTGTGTGCGATCCAACAGCACTTGCACAGTATCACTCGCGAGCACATCTATGACATTGACAGCAACATGCCCCAGTACCAGATCACCGGAGCACACTGCACCAGCAGAGAACCCATCACCATCTCGGCTCTGGCAAACGGGCCTACCATACGCTGCCGCACGAGACATGTGCTCTGCGCGCGCGCGACACCACCGGGTGCTCGATGCGGATGCTGCCGTTTCCTGCCTCGTCGAGCGGCGACCTGCAAGAGGACCGAGACATACGTGCACCGGCAAACAGTTCGGCAGCAGACCCGATGCGCCGAGCGACAGGCCAAGAAAAGGAGCCGGTTCCGCCGCCGGGCGGCGCGCGGCGGTCTCATCTCGCGGCATGGCGCCCGTGCGCGTGCCAAGTTGCCGGCGGGTCATGCTCATGCATGCTAGCGCCTAGCGGCGGTTGGTGGCAAGGCGAGAACACGAGGCTGACGCCTAGCTGCCGGCTCCCGCGGCGAGACCGGAGCATGGGGCAGCAGAGGAGCATGCATGCCGTCGAGTCGTCGACCGACCGGCACGCACGCACGGGTCCCTCTCCCTCCCCTCCCGCGCTGTCCAGGTAGCAGTGGGTTCCGGGCGTGTCGCCATCGCCACGGCGCGGGACACCTTGGCACGACGCGACTCGCGCTTTTTCCACCGTGGCTGGCTGGCCTCGTGTCGTGGGGATTCTTGCTCGTGCCCTCGATCAATTCTTTATTTAGGGTTTGTTTAGTTCGCGGAATTTTTTAGAAAACGGTATTGTTTGTCACTTTCGTTGTTATTTAGTAATTAGTATCTAATCATAATATAAATAGGTTTAAAAGATTCGTATCATAAATTTTGTCTAATTAATTTTATTTTTTATTTATATTTAATATTTCGTGTATGTATCAAAGATTTGATGTGACGAAGAATCTTAAAAAATTTGTAAAATTTTAAAAACTAAACAGGCCCGTTTTACGGGCCACAACCACCGGCTGTGTCGTGTCTCTGTCGCAGCCTTTTGCAGCCGGCTGCTGAGCTTTTTTCTGGCCGTGTTCCACTACGTGTCTCCCCGTGTGTGTTGATATCATAAACAAAGCTGAAAAATGGAGTAAGAGAGTTTGGAAGCTTGGCCACCGGTCTACCACCAGCCCATGCTTCCGACTTTTGACGCTTGCAAAGCTCACGTCTGTGGGTACAGTTTCGGCAGGAGAGGATGGCGCGTGCACATAAAAAATCAAAGTAGGAAGCTGCCAAGTTTGAAATTTTATGCTAGTACTACCTTGCTACTTGACCTGAATGTGTGGTGAAATTTACCACGTTTTTTTGGATTGTTTTCTTAAAAGAGCGAGAGGACATTGCCGGAGATGCTGAACGGGGATGAGAATGAGGTGGTCTGTTTCTCAAAAGAAGAGACAGAGAGAGATGGCACGGCCCACCGATCCACCGAACGTCCAACGCCCAACCCAGGAGAGCCGAAGCAGCAGGCCCAGGAAAACTGAGGCTGCCCGTTCGCGCACAGCGCAGAGGGCTTCACGCCTACGGGAGCGGCCTCACGGACTGGTTGGCGGTTGGTCTTTCCCCTGTTTGGCGGTAGCTAACGCGCTGTTTGGCAAAGCTCTAGCTATTGAAATGTTTCCTATTCATTTCTTAAATCTGGTCTGGTCATCTATAGCTTTAGCAAATCATGGATCTAAAATTGCAGATATGTTAAGTGTAGTTACATGATTCCTTCTTATTTAATATTTTAAATTACATAAAATTATTTAAACTACAAACTACAAATCCAGCATAGATCTCAAAGCGAGAGCTGTGCCAAATGGACTCAAGTCTTAAAAAGTCATTCGAATTTGTCTTGGCTAATGAACATATAGGAGGGGAAATAGCTAAATACAACCAAGAGAATGGATGATGACTCGAGGCTTGGAGATGGGTGGTTATGGCGAGACAGGAACTCCGAGGACATAACTCATCATTTAGCTGATTAATGACCATTGCATCTATCGTAGCAATTCTTTCACCTTTCATACACCAATATAGTGCCCGTGCTAACGTTACAGTGATATCAGGGAATACAAATGAAACTACTAAAGTTGCTATATAGATTTTAGTAATCAAACATGGAATGAGATTGACTTATGATTCAAAAAAATGATACTTAGACAAAATCAAGCCAGATCCAAGCCTGTAGACAGACTCAGAGTCCCACTCAACAGAAGCTCGAGATGCCAAGCTTGGACAAGCGTTTACAGGCATGTTTCATAGAAGATTTAAACAGCAACATCTTTTGTTTCACGAACTTGATCGCTATAGCTTGGGAAACCCAAGGCAATGACCCCAAATATAAACAGATCTTTGAGAAAGCATGCTTAGGAGTCACAGAAGGGGCATATCGGTGTGACCAGTAAACAGAAATAGCTCCTCTGTTGTAGACTAAACACGAATCGCTTGGCCAAGCACTAAATAGCTAATGAGAAACCTTGACTTGCTGTCCAAAACTCTTCCCAAGCCTTCTCAGGATTTATCTGCATAAACCTCCCAACATGACACACATAAGCACGATCCACATGAATCTATTCTAGGCATATTGTTAAGCCAGCCCTCCCACTACACAAACATTAACCCTTCAACTGTTTTTGGATTTTTCATAAAAGTAATGCATATGAAATGTTTTAGGTGGATTAATATGAATTCTTAAGGAATTAAAGGTATGTAAAGCAACAAAAAAATCAGAATATTTTGTCACACTGGTTTTATTAATCAGGTTGCAAGCACAAACATTAAAATTCTGCTTCTAGTAAAATGAGTCACCCCAAAAAAATTCAGATAACAATCGAGTAAACAATTATAACATAATAAATATGCCGCAATCAAAGACAGTCCGGCAGTGCAAGACGTTTGATCATTTCATATACAGCTACGGAGACTTATTATAAGGATAACACCGCAGAGTTGAATTGCTAAGTCATGGTAATTCAATTAAGAATAACTCTAACTTCAATTTCTCCCTTGCTTCTCGTTCCAACCAAACGATTGATGCGCTGCAACTTATCGAGCTACACCTCCGCGATCGCCTATTTACTTGGACTAATAAAAGGGCAGAGCTGACTCTGGCCAGATTAGATCGAGCTTTCATTTGCACCGGTTTTGGAGGTCTGTACCCAGCCACTTCCCTCACCTCGGGTTCCCGTCCCACCTCTGATCACACACCTATAGTTGCCACTATTCAAACCAATATCCCAAAACCAAGTGTCTTCAGGCTAGAGCGCTCCTGCCTATTGGACCCCTCCTTCCTACCCTCTGCTCTGTCTGCTTGGCAATCTGCTCCTGCCGCTGGGGATGCGGCCGGCACACTTGTTGCACAGATCAAAGCGGCACGGCAGGCTTCAAAGGTTTAGCTGCGTAAGCATCGCTCTCCACCTCATATTTACCATAATTGCTACTTCATCATACGTCTTTTTGACTACTTGGAGGAGTTTAGAACTTTGATTCCAGGTGAACGGTGCTTGTGTGACCTCTGTTCTGAACGGCTGCAGCTCTTCCTCTGCCAGCGAGCTGCCTACTGGAAGCAGAGGGACAAATATAGAGCACTGAAAGAAGGTGATGCTAACACAAAATTCTTTCATGCCCGTGCCACCGGCCGTCGAAGGAAGAATCAAATTGTGGTTATCACTGTCGATGACATTCAGTTGATCAATCACCAGGACAAATATGAGGCCATGACAGCATATTACAGTAACATATTGGGGCTCTCTGATGCTACGATGTGGAATTTTAAACTGTCAGCCTTATATCACAGCGAGGATTTCCAGCTGCTTGATGATCTTGTCAGCCCGTTCACTGAAAATGAGGCTCTCCTTGCAATCAAGTCTATGAATGTCAATAGCGCTCCGGGTCCAGATGGTTTTGGACCTGCCTGGTACTCGGCTGCGTGGACAACTGTCAAAGCTGATGTTATGGCTTTTCTTACCAACTTTCATGGTGGCGATGTGGACCTGGACCGCATCAACAGGGCACACATTGTACTCCTTCCAAAATGTTCAGGGGCCACGGCGCCTAAAGACTTCAGATCGGTCTCTCTTCAGAACTGTCCAGTCAAAATTATCACCAAAATCCTAACAACAAGACTGCAACGTCATATTCAACAGCTCATTGATATTGACCAAACGGGCTTCATCAAAGGACGTTCTATCTCTGAAAATTTTGTATATGCCACTAAACTTGTTCAGCATTGTCACCGAAACAAGATTCCAACAGTTGTTCTTAAGCTAGATTTTGCCAAGGCCTTCGACTCACTTTGTTGGGACAACGTCCTCAAAATTCTTGCTGCTAGGGGCTTTCCGGATCATTGGCTGCAATGGATGCAGGTGCTCTTCAGTACATCCCACTCTGCATTTATGATCAATGGTTGCCCAGGAAATTGGATTCGGTGCAGGCGGGGGCTTAGGCAGGGGGATGCCTTATCTCCCTACCTATTCCTTCTTGTTGTTGATGTCCTGCAGCGGTTGATCAAGTGTGATGGTTCCATCCGTCATCCTGCAACTGACTGTCCGTGCCCCGTTCTTCAGTATGCCGACGATACTCTTCTTCTAGTCAGAGCTGAAATAACCGATATTCGGCGCCTCAAAGTTGTGCTTAATGATTTCGCCTCAGCAACCGGGCTTAAGATCAACTACGCCAAGAGCACCCTTGTCCCCATGCATGTGCCCTCCGACCGCCTGCAGCGCATCGTTCGCCTTCTCTAGTGTCAGCAAGCTGGTTTCCCTCAGGTATATCTGGGTCTGCCTCTGTCCAACATCAAACTCAACCTCTCGGCCTTCGCACCTTTGATTGCCAAAGTAGATTGGCGGTTGTCTGGGTGGCAGGCCGCTCTTCTCAACCATCAAGGTCGGCTAGTTCTTATCAATTCGATCCTGGACGGCCTAGTCACCTACATGATGCAAGCTTTGGCCCTTCCGCCGAGAGTAATTACAGCTATTGATAGCAGGCGTCGAGCTTTTTTATGGTCTAGAAAAGATAAAACTAACGGTGCAAAATGTTTGGTTAATTGGGAAGATGTGCAGCGGCCAAGGACCGAGGGTGGCCTTGGGGTAAAAGACTTGGCTGCCCAGAACGCCTGCCTTTTGCTCAAGCACCTACATCGCCTCCATCATCCGGGTCACTCTGCTTGGGCTGCCTGGGCACGTCAACACAAGAACCTGGTCAGCATGAATGACAACGGCGATGGACACCATTGGTCTGCCCTCCGAGCCTTGCTCCCAGCGTACAGAGCCATAACAAAGTGTCGGTGTTCGGACCGAGGGGGGTCCTAAACAAACGAGTAAATGCTGCGTGACTCTTTCCTAGATGGTGATGCAAGGAGAACACACGGGGGTTTATCCTGGTTCGGGCAAAAGAAGGCCCTACGTCCAGCGGGGGGGAGAGGTTTGTATTTCCTTGCACCGAGGTGCTCGTGTAGGGGTTACAAGCAGGCGAGAGAGGGTGTCGAGCCCAAGTCTCAAAGAGAAAAAAGGAGAAAGGCGGTTGCTTGAGATGTTGATCTCTTGCTTTTCGTTGTTCGGTCGGGTGGTTGGTTGTTTCGTCTTCTTTTTGTTCGTCTGATCGTTGGTTGGTTCGTTCGTTCGCCCCCCCTGTCGAACCCTGGCCTACCCTTTTATAAGGCGAGAGGAGGTCAAGCCAAGGGGAGCCTTGAGGTGATGCTTTGTCGATTCCTGTTGAGTTGACTGTAGCGACGTGCCTTTGGAATGGCCGGCCATCCCTGGGTACCCTGACGTTGTGGGAGACAAGATGACGAAATGACCCAGAGCGCCATGCCATACCGTCCTTCGAACTAAGCCGAGCGTCAAGGCTGGGTCGAGGCCGGGTCGAAGTTGGATGGATAAGGCCGAATCCCTGATATCGCGGGGAACGGACCTTGTCTTATCCTCCCTCGAGGGTGATTGATGGTGAACAGTGTGCGGTAAGGTGGGCACAGTGACGGGTTTCACCTCCCATCACGGGATGGGCGGTAAAACAGTGAGACTCGACGTGGGTATTGTTCCCACGTTGGTCCATGCCGCAGCCATGCCGGTAGGTGGTAGTAGGTACCCGCATTGAATGCTATGGCTTTCGTCCTGGGGTAGGTAAAGAAAAACGCATCGAGGAGCCGGGGCGCGGTCGAGGCGCCCCGTCGAGCGGGCCTCGTACGAGTCGGAGCTGGGGCGCGGTCGAGGCGCCCTGTCGAGCGTGCCTCGTACGAGTCGGAGCCGGGGCGCGGTCGAGGCGCCCCGTCGAGGCGCCCCGTCAAGCGGGCCTCGTACGAGTCGGAGCCGGGGCGCGGTCGAGGCGCCCCGTCGAGCGGGCCTCGTACGAGTCGGAGCCGGGGCGCGGTCGAGGCGCCCCGTCGAGCGGGCCGCGTGATACTCGGCCGAGGTGGGCTATCTTTCATTGCGGTTTCGGTTATGTTAGTGTTTTAGCGATAGTTGTGGGTACCCCCGTACTGTTGGTACCGACAGTAGCCCTCGAGCCTTTGGGTGAGTGTGTGATCACTCTCCTAGAGGTTGGTCAGAACTGGAGTCGTGGCGTCGTGATTTTTTCCGGTGGGGGCGCGCGAGCGCACCCGCCGGGTGTAGCCCCCGAGGCCTCGGTGGAGTATGGAGACTCCTCCGAGGTCTTGTACGCGTTTGATTGGGGAATGTTTCGTTGCGGTCAAGCCCCCGAGCCTCGCGCGCGCGAGGTCGATCAGGGTCCCGGCCGTCTTTCGCTGTGCGACCCTCGCGCTCCTTTTTCGAAAAAAGGAGGAGGGGTGGAGAATGTCGTACTACCCTCGTTTGGGCCCGAGTTACGACGATCTCCGGTGAGCTGCTAGCGGGAGAATTCGAGTGAGAACCTGTGCCCCGTTCGTTAGGGGTCGACTAGTGGCCCGGAGGCGCCCTCAAAAATGCCAAGAAGTGGTCGTGTGGATCTCGATTCCCTTCGACAGGATTCGAGGGCTCGATGCCTCCACCGGAGGGATTCCTACCACAACCTTCTCCTTCGGCCTCGAATACGTCCTGGGGTGCCTCGAGAGCGCGGCTCGAGCCCTTGGCCATGTACGGGCGCACCCTGGGTCGTCCCTAACTCTGTTGCTCGAGGGCAGCTGTCGAACCCCGTTCGAGGGCCAGCTTTCGCTCCCTCGAGACTTATTGCGGGCTTCGCACCCATTTACCACGTACCTGGGGAGATTCCGTTGGCCGAGCGCGTTTTTTCGGGAGACGAGATCGGCGCGGTAGCGGCATATGGTTACGACGTGGGGAGCGGCCACGTGCCCAGTTCCTGCGAGATATAAGGAAACGGTTAGGTGAGCGTATTTAATGCGGGAAACTGTTCCTACTTTCTCGCGCGGCCGTTGGGCTTCCGTCTGGGCATATAAAGCTAAGGCCTAGGGGTCTACGTTCCCCACCGATCGCTTGCGTCCCTGCAATCTTTTGCCTTAGACATCCCCTGCCACATCGCGTTCTCCGCCCGTATCGCCGCAGCCACCGCATCCTTTCCTTCCATCCCCCTTCCGACGACATCGATGGCAGGAAAGAGCCAGATCCTCCCCGCCGACGACTGGGCCGCCTCCTCGGTGACGGAGAGGAGGTTGGAGGAGTTGGTCGAGGACGGGCTGCTGCGGCCGAGGACGAACTTGTTGCAGCCGGAGTGGGTGGCGCCGCCCCCTACCCATCGGGAGCCAGCGCCCCCTGAAGGGTACGTGGTGAGCTTCGTCAGCTTTCATGAGCGGGGGTTCGGCGTGCCGGCGTCGGTCTTCATGCGCGCGCTCCTCCACCACTACCGGGTGGAACTTCATCACCTTTCCCCCAACGCTGTCGTGCAGGCCGCCATCTTCGCGGCGGTCTGCGAGGGCTACCTCGGGGTGGAGCCGCAGTGGAACCTGTGGCTTCACCTTTTCAAGGCCGAGCTCTTCGCCAAGAGGGCGGGGGAGAAAGGTGTCCTGTGCGCGGCCCGTGTTGGGAGCTGCGTGCTACAGGTGAGATCGGGTCGGACGGATCTATACATCCCGGCCCGCCTCATCTCCTCGAACAGTGGGTGGCACGAGGGTTGGTTCTACCTCCGCAATGATGAAAATCAGTTGCCGAGGTACACCGGCCGTGTGCTGACTGCTCGAGAGGAGCATTGGTTGTACGGAGTGCCCGAGGCCGAGAAGACGCGCTTGGATCCGCTGCTGGCGGCGCTGCAGCAGCTTCGCCTTCGGGGCCTAACGGCTGCGGCGGTGGCTGCGGCCTTCCATCGCCGCAGAGTGATGCCGTTGTGCCGGCGTCGTCTCCGCCTGGACCAGATGACTCCGGAGGCGAACCTGGAGGGTACCCGGATGTCCCACGAATCCCTCACCCTTGAGGAGGTCCTCCGGCGGGCTCGCCGGATGGTCAGGAACTTCAAGGCGGAGGAGGCCAATCAGGTTCCCATGAGGCCTACCGAAGGGTGCGAATCCGTGGTACGTATCTCGGGGCTGAGGTATTGCTATTCTTGTTTTTCTGTGGATTTTGCTGATGTGGTCGAGGCCGGCGTGTAGGATTTGTCGGCGTTGCGGGAAACGCGCCCACCAGTCCCGGAGGACCGGCCCGCCCGGGAGGCTCGACGCCTGCATGCCGCCCAGAAGAAGCAGGCCAAGGAGACGGCCAAGAAGCGGGCGGTCCGCAAGGCCAAAGAGGCGGAGGCGTTGAAGAAGCGCCGGCGCCAGCAGACCATGGACGGAGTGCCCCTGTCGCTGTCGCCTTCCGAGACGGTCTCGGGGGAGGACGACGGCAGCAGCGACGAAGATGATGATGCCCTGTCGCGGTATGAGATTGCGACCAGGCTGGGCGACCTTCCCGACATTCGCCCCCTGCTGGAGCCCATCGGGGGGGCGCCCTCCTCGGTCGTCGTGGTCGAGGAGGTCGAGGGGAAGAAGGTGGGGAAGGAAGCCGGGCCTTCGACGGGAGGGGCCGTTTTACCCCGGTCCCGGCGAGAGGGGTCGACGGGGACGCCCGCACCAGCCGGGGCCTCGCAAGCTCCGGCAGGGGCGGAAGCGGCGGTACCGGCGTCGTCATCGGCGGCGGCGCCGGCGGGCGTAAGGACCCGAGGCCAGCTGGCCTCGGAAGCACAGAGGGCGCAGGGCGGTGTACCGGCCGGGGCTCCCAGGAGCGCTCGACCTGCTGGTGAGGCCACCGCGAGGCCACCAGCGGCCGTCCCGGGAGGCTCGAGCCGCGCGGGGTCGAGGTACTTGGTGCCGATTTCCGGGTAAGTATCTCAGCTCGGTTGTCCTGCCTTTCCCAAAGTCCGTTGGCCGACAATTCTTCTCACTTCGCAGGCTGAAGCGGAAGGCGGAGCCGATGGGGCCTACCCCTGTGAAGTCGCTGCGAGCCGGCGCCGTTGTCCTCAACCGGACGGCGGAGCAGGACGCGGCCTGGGTCCGTCAGGTCGAGGCCGCGAAAGGGCGCCTGCGACAACGGCAGGGGTCAGCCGACGCCGTGACGGTTGCCGGCCCGGAGCCTGCCGTCGAGGGGTCCGAACCGGTAAAGGCGGCGGCGCTTGACGTAGTCGAGGCGGGACCCAGGTCGTCGGGGACGGCCGAGGCTGCCGTCGCGGTCGCGCCGGGCGAGGCACCCGTCCACGACGCGGAGCGGGCGGGTGCTGACGTGACCATGGAGGAGGTCGCGTCGGCGTCAGGGCAAGAGACGGCCCGGGCGAGGGGGTAGCGGCCGCAACAAGGCCCGTTGGCAGAGTCAGCGGGCATGGTGGAGGTCGGGGCGGTCGAGCCCCTATCCGGAGCACCGGAAGAAGAAGCGCCGGTTCCGGAGGTGCCAACGGTCGAGGCGTGGGCACCGGCGCCATCGTCGGTCGAGGCGCCGGCTCCAGAAGCGTCGGCGGTCGTAAGTGCCCGCCCTCACGTTCCCCTCGACAACATCCCCCTGGACAAGGGAAAACAAGCGATGGGGGTCAAGGGGGGTGAGGTCGCGGACCAGGCCGGTGTCGCGACGGCCGTTGGAGAGGTGGATACCGCGGGCGAGGCCGGTCCTTCCGCGGGACCGGGAGACGCCCCGGCCGGGTCATCTTCGTCGTGGCCCGACATCGCCGCGCTGGCGATAGCACGGGCAGAGACGGAGCTGCCGAGGTGGGGGGGGGCGTCCCTTGAGTTCAGGGACGCTACGAACCCCGACGCCGAGCCCATCTTTGTCTTGAGCGACAAAGATGAAGTGCCCGATGGGAATACCTCGAGGGCGTCCGCCAGCACCTTGACCGGTTGCTCCGAGTGGCGTCCGGTGCCGTGCGGAGTATGGGGGATGCCACCGAGGTATGATCGACCCGTCGGCTTTCTTGATGTGTTTTTTCCTCGGATTTGTGACCTTTTCGAATTGCGTTCAGGAGCTGAAGGAGTACTCCCGCCGCAAGTCGCTCTTCATCCGGGACGAGAGTGGCGTGTGGGGCGCGCTGTCCCAGCAACGGGTCCTGGTCGAGGAGGCCCAGAAATAGCTATCCAATCGGAACGCCGAGATGGCTGAGCTGCGCGTCGCATACGCCGTGGTGAAAGAAGAGGCGACGCAGGCATGGGCGGCCGAGGCCGTGATGCGCACTAGCCTGGATAAGGCTCGGGAGGAGGCTGCCCAGGCGCGCAGGGACCTCGAGCCCTTGTCTGCGCGGGTGAGGGAGCTCGAGGAGGATGTCTCCCAGGTTGGCCTTCAGCACGACGCCTTTCACGTCGAGATCACGACGCTGCAGGAAGCCGTCCAAGAGAAGGACGCGGCTCTCGAGTCTGCTCGGCAGGAGGTCGAGGCGCTAAAGGCAGCCATCCGTGACAAAGACAGCGCCTTCCTGGGGCTCGAGCGAACGTGTGGGGGGCTCCGCGACGAGGTCGTGGGCCTGCAGACCCACGTCGAAGGTAAGTGTGGTTGTTATAGTCACGACGTTGAAGGCCCCGCGTTGGGCACTAATTTGTTTGTCGTGTTTCAGAGCTGGAGAGAGAGAACCGAGAGGCCCAATCGTGTGCCAACTCCTTCCAGAGCCTCTTCGAAGCCGAGGTCCGGAGGACCCAACTTCTCCAAGGCGCAATCACCACCGTGTGTGATGGCCTAGGGGTCGAGCCCGACGCCGACACCGGGGAAGATGTTCCGGGGAACTCCTTCGTCCGACGGATGGTGGCGCTGGGCCGCCTTGCCCGGGAGAAGATACGGAACGGCCTCCATCACGGCGTGAAGAGGGCGCTGGCCGTCGTCCGTTCGGGGTTTGTGTTTGACATGAGGCTCGTTGCCGAGGGCTTCATCACAGACCCCGATCGGACAGACGAGGAGAACGAGGATGCCTGCGTGGAGCTGATCGAAGCCGCCGAAGAACCTGGAAGTCGTCTGGCCTCGCTTTTTGAAGCCGAGGTGGTTCCGCCTGTCGACGACGAAGGCCTGTGAGCCAAATGTAGGCATGAAGGCCCATGTAATAAGTTAGTATTTCGAATTTTGATCGTGGTGGCCGCGGAGGCCTAAAAGACTCGAAACATAAACCGGTTCGTGGTTGATTCAGTTTTACTCGAGCTTTTCTTCCCTTCATCGCACGGATCGTGTTCTCGCGTGATTTACTTAGCGCGCAGCTACATCCTTCGGCGTAAGGGAGCGAGTGGAGGTACCGTAGCCTCGGAGGCGTAAGTGATCTCGTGGCTCGACTGCCCTCGAGCTTCAGGGTGATGTTGCGGCCTAGTAAATCGTGTGAGAGCCTGATCTAAGCGACAGGGGATATGTTCTTTTTTGATTTTAGGAACCGTTGTTTAGATCTTCTCAGCGTGAAGGCGTACCTCTGAAAGGCGTAAGGGTTGAGTGGAGGTACCGTAGCCTCGGAGGCGTAGGTGATGCTCCAGACTCGAGAGCCCTTTCGAACCTTAGGGTGCTCTTTCAACGAAGTCGATCTAAGAAGTGGTTCTTAAATTTAAAAAAGAGCATAAATTTTTTTGGGGACCGGGGGTTCCCCCCTTGCCGGCTCGACTGCCCTCGAGCTTCAGGGTGATGTTGTGGCCTAGTAAATCGTGTGAGAGCCTGATCTAAGCGACAGGGGATATGTTCTTTTTTGATTTTAGGAACCGTTGTTTAGATCTTCTCAGCGTGAAGGCGTACCTCTGAAAGGCGTAAGGGTTGAGTGGAGGTACCGTAGCCTCGGAGGCGTAGGTGATGCTCTAGACTCGAGAGCCCTTTCGAACCTTAGGGTGCTCTTTCAGCGAAGTCGATCTAAGAAGTGGTTCTTAAATTTAAAAAAGAGCATAAGTTTTTTCGGGGACCGGGGGTTCCCCCCTTGCAGCCCCCGAGGGAGGGTCGACTCTGAGAGTGCAGGGTCGATCCTTCCTCATTACGAAACGAAAAATTTTGAACATCGCTGTATTCTTTATTGACGAAAAAGGAAATACAGAGCCTCGAGGCTTTTTAAGGAAAGAAGCGACGTAGTTGTTCAATGTTCCAAGCGTTGGTGAGGATTTCGCCCTTCTCGTTGGATAGCTTGTAGGTGCCCGGCTTTAGTACTTCTGCGATGATGTACGGCCCTTCCCATGGTGGTGTGAGCTTGTGCCGTCCCTTGGTGTTCTGGTTCCGCCATAGCACCAAGTCACCAACGTTGAGGTCACGCTTGCGGACGTATCTGTCGTGGTAGCGTCGTAGACCCTGCTGGTACCTGGCAGAATGCAACAGAGCCACATCTCGGGCTTCCTCAAGCTGGTCGAGGGCGTCCTGTCTTGTGGCGTCGTTGTGTCCTTCGTTGTATGCCTTCAACCTCGGGGATCCGTATTCTATATCGGTTGGTAGCATAGCCTCAGACCCGTAGACTAAGAAGAACGGAGTGAACCCCGTGGCTCGACTCGGCGTTGTTCTTAGGCTCCACAGGACCGAGGGTAGCTCGGCAGCCCATTTTTTTCCATGTTTGTTTAGTTTGTTAAAGACTCTGGGCTTCAGGCCTTGCAGAACCATGCCGTTGGCACGTTCCACTTGCCCGTTTGTTTTTGGATGAGCCACGGCCGACCAGAGCACACGGATGTGGTGGTTGTCGCAGAAATCCAAAAACTTTTTGCCAGTGAACTGGGTGTCATTGTCTGTGATGATACAGTTGGGGACCCCGAAGCGATGAACAATGCCAGTGAACTGAGTGCCTCGTATTCGGCGACGTTGTTAGACGCAGGGAAATGAAGCCGGACGACGTAGCGCATGTGAACCCCGAGGGGTGAGACGAAGAGCAAGCCCGCGCCTGCTCCCGTTTTCATCAATGACCCATCGAAGTACATGGTCCACAGCTCCGCTTGGAGCTGTGCAGGAGGGAGTTGTGTGTCAGTCCACTCGGCCAGAAAATCTGCTAACGCCTGTGACTTGATAGCTTTTCACGGCGCATAGGACAATGCCTCGCCCATGAGCTCGACCGCCCATTTGGCAACCCTACCCGAGGCTTCCCGGTTCTGGGCTATCTCTCCCAAGGGGAAAGAAGAAACCACAGTAATCGGGTGACCCTCGAAGTAGTGTCGGAGCTTGCGCCGTGTCAAGATGACAGCATATAGCAGTTTCTGTATCTGTGGATATCGACACTTTGTTTCAGAGAGCACCTCGCTAACGAAATAGACCGGCCTCTAGACGAGCAAGGTGTGTGCCTCCTCGGCCCGTTCGACAACCAGGGCAGCACTGACTACTTGTGATGTCGCGGCGACATAGAGTAGGAGTGGTTCCCTCGGGGTCGGAGGGACGAGGATTGGTGAGCTAGAGAGGGTGGCTTTCAGTTTCGTGAGAGCCTCCTCAGTCTCGAGGTTCCAGGAAAAATGGTCCGATTTCCTCAAGAGACGGTACAGAGGGAGTGCTTTTTCGCTGAGGCGCGAAATGAAACGGCTGAGTGCCGCCAAGCAACCTGTGACTCTCTGTACGCCTTTGAGATCTCGGATGGGGCCCATCTTGGTTATTGCAGAGATTTTTTCAGGGTTGGCCTCGATGCCACGTTTAGATACGATAAACCCTAAAAGCATACCTCGTGGGACGCCGAAAACACATTTCTCCGGATTGAGTCTGATGTTTTTTGCCCTGAGGCACTTGAATGCAACGTCGAGGTCGCTGACCAGATCGTCGGCATGTTGGGTTTTGACCACGATGTCGTCGACGTAAGCTTCGACGGTCGACCCAATGTGCTTCCCGAAAACGTGTTGCATGCATCGCTGGTACGTTGCCCCCGCGTTCCGGAGACCGAAGGGCATCATAACGTAGCAATACATGCCGAATGGGGTGATGAATGAAGTCGCGAACTGGTCGGACTCCTTCATCTTGATCTGGTGGTAGCCGGAATATGCATCTAAGAATGAGAGAGTTTCACATCCCGCGGTGGAATCAACGATTTGATCAATGCGTGGCAAAGGGAAGGGAACTTTCGGACATGCTTTATTTAAACCAGTATAGTCTACGCACATCCTCCATTTCCCACTCTTTTTTTGTAACTAATACAGGATTAGCTAGCCACTCGGGATGATGAACCTCCTTGATGAACCCGGCCTCCAACAGTTTGTGTATCTCCTCGCCGATGACCCTGCGCTTCTCCTCATCGAAGCGGCGCAGGCGTTGCTTCACCGGTTTGGATCCGGCCCGGATCTCCAAGGCGTGCTCGGCGACTTCCCTGGGTATGCCCGGCATATCCGAGGGACTCCACGCAAAGATGTCGGCGTTCGCGCGGAGAAAGTCGACGAGCACTGCTTCCTATTTAGGATCGAGGGTGGCGCTGACGTTCAGCGTCCTCCCTTTGGGATCAGCGGGGTCGAGGGGTACGAGTTTGACGTCTTCGGCGGGCTCGAAGCTGCCGGCATGGCGTTTTGGGTCGGGAATCGTTTTGGCGAGACCGTCGAGGTCTGCAGCCAAGCTTGCTGACTCAAAAACAGCCTCGCCGTACTCGACGCACTCGACGTCGCACTCGTAGGCATGTTCATACGAGGGCCCTACAGTGATGACACCGTTTGGGCCAGGCATTTTGAGCTTAAGGTAGGTGTAGTTTGGGATCGCCATGAACTTGGCGTAGCATGGGCGTCCCAGGATAGCGTGGTACGTTCCACGAAATCCGACCACTTCGAAAGTGAGAGTTTCCTTTCGAAAGTTGGTCGGTGTGCCAAAGCAAACAGGCAGATCGACCCGCCCGAGGGGTTCCGCCCGTTTCCCTGGCACGACTCCGTGGAAGCCCCCGACGCTAGGCTGGAGGCGCGCTCTGTCGACCCCCAAGAGGTCGAGGGTCTGAGAGTAGATAATGTTGAGGCTGCTTCCGCCGTCCATGAGCACTTTGGTGAGGCGTGTGTTGGCGATGACGGGGTCAACGACGAGTGGATAGACCCCCGGGTTGGGGACGTAGTCTGGGTGGCCATCACGGTCGAAAGTGATGGCCATCGCAGACCAATCAAGGAAACGGGGTACTGCCGATTGTACGGAGAAGACCTCGCGCCGTTCTCGCTTGCGCTGGCGCGCAGAGAGGCAGGTCGAGGGCCCTCCGTAGATCATGTAGCAGTCGTGGATCTCGGGAAATTCCCCGTCCTTGTCGTCACCCTTAGGGTCCTCCTGCTTGTCGTCCTTCTTGGCGCCGGCACCCTCGAAGTACCTGCGCAGCATGTGACAATCCTCGAGGTTATGGTTAGTGAGTCCCTTGTGGTAGGGACACGGCTCTTTGAGCATTTTGTCGAAGACGCCCCCGCCGGGGGGGGCCTCGAGGTTTCTTGTGCTCGGTAGCAGCGACGAGATCGTCGGCCGGGGCCTCGAGCTTGCCCTGCTGGCCTTTCTTCTTCTTGCGGTTGTTTCTCTTGGGGCCTCGGGTGGAACTCGCGGGGTCGTCGACCTTCTGCTCCCCCCTCGCCGGCTCGCCGCCAAAGATTGCACCAACCGCCTCCTCGCCGGCGGCGAAGTTGGTGACGATGTCCATCAATCCGTTGGCAGTGAGCGGGGTGTTACGGCCCAACTCCCGGACCAACTCCTTACAGGTGGTACCGGAGAGGAAGGCCGTAATCACGTCGGAGTCGGTGATGTTGGGGAGCTCGGTGCGCTGCCGGGAGAAGCGCCGGATGTAGTCCCGGAGGGACTCATCTGGTTTCTGCTTACAGCCCCGGAGGTCCCACGAGTTGCCGGGGCGCATGTAGGTTCCCTTGAAATTTCCCTCGAACACCCTCACGAGATCGTCCCAGTCGTGGATCTGCCAAGGTGGGAGATCCTCGAGCCAGGCTCGGGCGGTGTCGGAGAGGAACAGGGGGAGTTGCCGAATGATGACCCGGTCGTCGGTGGCCCCGCCCAACTGACACGCCAAGCGGAAATCGGCGAGCCAAAGTTCGGGTTTGGTCTCGCCGTTATACTTGGTGAGAGTCGTGGGGGGACGGAACCGAGCCGGGGGCACCGTCTCACGGATAGCCTTACTGAACACCCGAGGACCTGGGGGTTCGGGTGAAGGGCTACGGTCTTCCGAGCTGTCGTAGCGTCCGCCCCTGTGGACGTGGTAGCCTCGAGCTACACCGTCACCGTGTTTGCGCGTGCGATGCTCGACGATGTTGCCACGGGTGTCTCGAGGCTCGCGGTCGTTGGCGATGGGCTCAGGGGCCGGTGCTACCCGGTTTCACCGGGCAGGCTCGGGATGAACCGAGGCTTCTCTCTCCTGTCGGGAAGGCTCGAGGGTCCGCTCCGAGGCTGCTTCGCGCCGCCTCGAGGCAGAGCTCTCGGCCTGCTGCATGGCGGCAGTCTCGAGGAGTCCTCGGATTTCGTCTCGAGCCCGACGGGCGTCAGGGTTTGATGGCTCGGGCATGTTGCGCCGGAGCATGGCGACGGCGACGACGTTTTGGCTGGCTCGAGCGAAAACCGGAGGGTCGACCGCCCGGTCCTCGTCGATGCGACGGTTGACGTCGCGAGCTCTCTCACGAGCTCTCCCGCCAAATACGTGTTCCGCACGCTCACGCTCGAGGGTTTGCTGGAGAAGATCCAGGTTTTCCTGTTCCTCGTCAAGCTGGTCCTGCAACTCGCGAATCTGTTCGAGCTGCGCTCCTTGATCCGCAAGGAACTGGGGCTCGTTTCGCTCGGCAGGAAGTTCGACATGAGGGGGCGTGTGCCTTCCTTCGACCGGCTCTTCGTCCTCTGATTCCGAGGTGCTTTCAACGTCGATGTTGAAGCACTCGCGAGTCGGATCATAGGTGTCGTCAGCCGAGTCGGAGTCAGGAGCGCCAAAGTAGTAATATGACGGGGGAATGTGTGGCCGTTGCCAACCGTCACCGCGGTGACGATATGAAGAAGCAGTCACACGAGGCTCTGTTTCCGGTGTCTCGGTAGAGTCCCGATAATCAGAAGCCGGCGTGGACGCAACGAGGTCCAGAGTGGAGCGTGGATGGTGTCCGGGGAGTTCCTCATAAGCGCTCATGCGAGTGCTCACAGAGGATGCATACACCCGGGCAACCGGGTCCAGCCCAAACGGGAATGGTGATGGTGACGTCGCTGCCCGTGGCGAAATAGATGCTACAGACAGTGGTGTCTCACCGGACGGGGGAGCGGCGGGATTCTTCGTCGGCACGCCACCCTCAGCCAGGCTCGTCCTTCCCAAATCTTCCAAAAGGAGATCTAGGCTGGCGCCTGTCTGGGGGGTGCCGGACCGGGGGATCCCATCGCCCTCCGCCAGGTGGAGACGGTGGTTGTACCGGGCTCGCCGTCGCCGGGCGGCCCGCGCCCGCCTGGAGCGACGGTGCCGGTTGACTGCTCCCCCAGGCTGGGAGAGCTCGTAATCCTCGTCGGTTGGGTGCCTGGGTGGAAGTAGGACCATGTCGTAGCCAGAGCCGAGCGACATGAACTCCAAACTCTCAAACCAGATCACCGTAGCCAACGGGATCGGGCGTTCGGGGTTAGCCATCCAGGAAGAACGGCGACAAAGCGAGGTTTGCACGCAGCGCTCCCCTACCTGGCACGCCAACTGTCGGTGTTCGGACCGAGGGGGTCCTAAACCAACGAGTAAATGCTGCGTGACTCTTTCCTGGATGGTGATGTAAGGAGAACACACGGGGGTTTATCCTGGTTCGGGCAAAAGAAGGCCCTACGTCCAGCGGGGGGGAGAGGTTTGTATTTCCTTGCACCGAGGTGCTCGTGTAGGGGTTACAAGCAGGCGAGAGAGGGTGTCGAGCCCAAGTCTCAAAGAGAAAAAAGGAGAAAGGCGGTTGCTTGAGATGTTGATCTCTTGCTTTTCGTTGTTCGGTCGGGTGGTTGGTTGTTTCGTCTTCTTTTTGTTCGTCTGATCGTTGGTTGGTTCGTTCGTCCGCCCCCCCTGTCGAACCCTGGCCTACCCTTTTATAAGGCGAGAGGAGGCCAAGCCAAGGGGAGCCTTGAGGTGATGCTTTGTCGATTCCTGTTGAGTTGACTGTAGCGACGTGCCTTTGGAATGGCCGGCCATCCCTGGGTACCCTGACGTTGTGGGAGACAAGATGGCGAAATGACCCAGAGCGCCATGCCATACCGTCCTTCGAACTAAGCCGAGCGTCGAGGCTGGGTCGAGGCCGGGTCGAGGTTGGATGGATAAGGCCGAATCCCTGATATCGCGGGGAACGGACCTTGTCTTATCCTCCCTCGAGGGTGATTGATGGTGAACAGTGTGCGGTAAGGTGGGCACAGTGACGGGTTTCACCTCCCATCACGGGATGGGCGGTAAAACAGTGAGACTCGACGTGGGTATTGTTCCCACGTTGGTCCATGCCGCAGCCATGCCGGTAGGTGGTAGTAGGTACCCGCATTGAATGCTATGGCTTTCGTCCTGGGGTAGGTAAAGAAAAACGCGTCGAGGAGCCGGGGCGCGGTCGAGGCGCCCCGTCGAGCGGGCCTCGTACGAGTCGGAGCTGGGGCGCGGTCGAGGCGCCCCGTCGAGCGTGCCTCGTACGAGTCGGAGCCGGGGCGCGGTCGAGGCGCCCCGTCGAGGCGCCCCGTCAAGCGGGCCTCGTACGAGTCGGAGCCGGGGCGCGGTCGAGGCGCCCCGTCGAGCGGGCCTCGTACGAGTCGGAGCCGGGGCGCGGTCGAGGCGCCCCGTCGAGCGGGCCTCGTACGAGTCAGAGCCGGGGCGCGGTCGAGGCGCCCCGTCGAGCGGGTCGCGTGATACTCGGCCGAGGTGGGCTATCTTTCATTGCGGTTTCGGTTATGTTAGTGTTTTAGCGATAGTTGTGGGTACCCCCGTACTGTTGGTACCGACACAAAGGTACAAATCGGTGATGGTGCAACTACATCCTTCTGGTGGGACACTTGGCTGGACGGTGCTGTGCTTGCAGTCACATTTCCTTGCCTGCTAACCCACTGTACACAGCCGGATGCCAGCGTTTTAGAAGTGCTTCACCACGGTCTCCTCCCCATGCTCGTGCCAAGACTGTCCTCGCAAGCAGCTGCTGAACTCGCTGCCCTAAATGATCAGATTGCTAATATCACCCTCACCACTCAGCCGGACAGTCGGACCTCAAGGTTTGCGGATGCCCTCAACAATCTAAAAACTGCAGCATTGTACCGGACATCCAATGCCAGCGGCACACCAAGCCACAGCCCCCAGTTCGTCTGGAATAACAGGGCACCCCCTCGGGTGCGTTTCTTTGGCTGACTGCTACTCAACAACCGCATCCAATGTTGTTCCAACCTTTTCATGAAGCACATACTTGAAGATGATATATGTGAGTTATGTGGAAACGCCGTGGAAACGACAGACCATCTAATCTTCCACTGTCCGGTGCCATCTCAATTTTGGAGCCACATCGGTTGGGCCGAGCAGGACGTGCCACAGGTCGCTGATCTGTGGCAAATGACTCGACCAGCACACATTCCGGCTAAGCACTTCTCCATGATGATCTTGCTTTGCTGCTGGCAGATATGGAATCATCAACACGACGTTGTCTTTTGTCATCAGCAACCTTCTCTAAGCCGCCTTCTTCATTCGTGTAAAGAAGCGTGTCGCCTCTGGAGCAGTCGTCTTCGCCCTCAAGATCGCTCCTATGCTCACCTCTGGTGTAATCTATTTGTAATGAACTAAATTCATGTATTCGTATGTAACAAACTCAGGTGCACGGCACCCTCCATCCACCGGCTTGCCGGAATCAATGGAAAATCATTCAAGCGGGGCGCTCCCCCCTCCGGTGACGTCTTCAAAAAAAAATCAGAATATCTTACCTCCCCTCCTAGGAGAGCAAATCTGATTGCTTTTTTTTTCTTTGTCTTTTGTAGTCAACGCAACCTGATTGTTCGCAGCCATCCACAATCCCATTGATAACCTACATATAATTTGTGAAGTACTTATGGGTTAAATTGAAATGTTCCATGAGCAGAAGACCAAGAAAACAAGTATGAGAAGCACAAATTTTATTTTGTTTCAATGAGAAAATAAAATGGCAGCACCTTCTCTGCAAGATCAACATCAAGCTGGTTTGTTGCGTAGTAATCTAGGAAGAACGACCGTTTTTCACCTCAAGTTATGATGTCATTGACGCACATTGCTACCTGCCACAATGGCCTAAATCCATTCAGTTCAGTCAACTTGCGACAGAGATAAGGAAAACAACATACATTGCAGCTAATCTCTTACCAGGTCAAGAAAATCGTCCCCTGTTCAGATAAAACTAAAGGAAAGCAAAGTTTCAGAAAGTGCAGCGCAAGGAAGGATGGTAGAGGAAACATGTTTTGCACTTTAAACATGTCTTTTGGAGGTTTCTCTGTGTGAATTGAGGATGTTGGACAGGACAGCAGCGCCTGGAAATCACACAAAAAAATTTAACTTTATGAAAGATAGTAGTGTTGCAGCTGCAATATAGCATATGCTATCAGAAAGCATTCAGAGTTGGCCCAGCCACAGCAGCAGTACACAAGCTACATACAGTCATACAGGCAGCTAGGATATATTGGGGGGAGCAGAGAGACACGCGCACACCTGCATGGCCTTGGTCCTCTCCTGGGCTGCACTGCTACGGCGGCCTTGCCAACACCTCCTGCATACATGCCAGCACGTTTCCCCATGTCATGAATGGTGGTTAGCCAAGTGAGTGTTTGAAGGTGAAGGATGGGAGGAAGCTGCCTGCGTACCGGTGCGTCCTGGTACCGCTGCTCCTTTATAGCACTCTGCAAGAATTTATAAGGACAAGAGCAACCAAACAGAACAAATGCTGTAGTTAGAAGATCGTAATCCAAATAGCTGGGGAAAGATGAACATCTCAATTAAAAATCGGTAATGGAACAGAATGTCAGGCAGCTATTGCCCATGCTAACGCTACGGACCTACGGTAATAGCCAAAAGACAAGTATTTTGTACACACATAATTATCTGCATCACACATCTGATGAACAAGGAAGAAATATGAAGGTTTTACTTGAGTATCTTGTAAGGTAACTTTTGCAATGAATTTCAGGCAAATTGCATGTTTCCAGCACACAATGCAAGGGACCACAGCTTTGTTATCAACTAACTGTATAAGTAATGTCAAACTATGAATGTATCTAAAGGTAGTGCATTACTTAACAATAGTACCTCGAACATCAAATAAAAAATGGGAACCAGAAAGAACTTGCTTCTAACCTTGTTTCTGCCATACATTATATCCACTAAAACCTTCAAGCAGAACAAGCACATCTATATGTACAGAGAAGAATATTTCATATGTATATGTGCAAAGTATCAATATACAGAGCACTTGAAATCCCATATATTGTTGTCTTCCGTGTGATCAGAACTACTCTGTGACGGACCAGGAAAGCACTGTCGTCACCCGTCGTCATGAATGTTGCGCCCTGGTGCTCCTCCTCCCACCAGAACTACACCAAATATGAAAATATTTCATGATTAAGAAAAGAACCAGCAATGTCAACTCTGGATAAGTAGTGCCATGCTCCTAAGCAGCACTATGGTTGAAGCAACAGTGCCCAATCATTCCTGTTCTCTCTAAAAAAACTGTTATGGACGTCGTTGGGATTGGGAGGAGAGAATCGAGGGGAGCGGCGGTGGCGCTACAGTATCCGCGGTGCTACAGTACCGCGCGGGTACTGCTCACGAGCTAGAGGCAGAAACCCGGCGGCTAGGGCTGTGAGATGCGCTAGGAACGCCGGCCGCGGGGCTTCGCCCACGGCCGGCAAGAGAGAAGGTTTTTCCTTCTAATCTCTTGCTTGATTAGATTGATACATCTCCTCTCCTTATATAGAGAAGAGGTCTTACTTAATCCCTAAGCAAGCGACTAATTAACCCTAACGGGCTAAGGCCCAATAGACCCTTGACTCTTCTAACACTACACCCCACCTGGACATGCAGCTCGTCCTCGAGCTGCAACCTAACTCGACTCGACACAAACTTATCACTTAAAAACAAGCCTTTTACATCTCGGCTTATTTTATTAACCTGAAATAGACTACGACTCTTTATTTTTGATTTTTGGAGATACGGCGGACACCCTCCGCATGATGAACCTGGACGTGTGTAGCCACCTGGATCCCATGGAGCCCACCGGAACGAGAGGGGTGCACGGGTATAGCCACCAGGAATTAGTCGCGATAGCGACCAGCGGAGGCGTCCTCGCGGCGGCCGGTGGCGGAGCACGGCAGTGCTAATTAAGGTCCGCCTATGGGTGGCCAACCATCCGCGTCCCCAAACGTCGGCGCTGTAGACACCGAGTTCGCCACCCGAGGTGGCGATGCCACGCCCGATCTCCATGACGCAGCGGACGAGATTAGGGCCCTCTATGTGGCGAAGCGCAGCCTAGTGGCGAAGCAAAGAGGCACGGGGCACAGGCACCAGCTGCAACCCACGCATCTTCCGCGCCTGCCGTCGCGCCAAGAGTCCGCGTGCTGCAGCCTGTAACCGCACCACCGCCAGGACCGCCTCCCGCATCTTCTGGCGCATCTCCTGCAGCCGCTGCCGTGCTCGAAGACCGCGCGCAGCAGCCTGCAGCCGCACCACAGCCGACACTTGGTGAATAAGCATCGGCTGCGCTGTGATGTCCTTTCGCTGCTTGATCTGTTGTGCGGTGTCTGCCTTCGCGCGGCGAAGCACAGCTTGGAGGAACTGCGACGGGGTGCGGGGCTGAATCAGCTGCAGATCGCACAGCCGCCGCACTCGCCGGCGCGCCAGGAGGCCACGCGCCGCCGCCTGCAGCCGCACCGTCGCCGACACCTGGCGCGCAAACGCCGCCTGACGGCTCTCTATGGTGATCACCCATGTGTTGATGTCGGCCAGCGTCTTGCGAGCTGATCCCACAACGACTCATCGAAACCTGGCACCTCTGATACCAGATTGTTATGGACGTCGTTGGGATCGAGAGGCGAGAATCGAGGGGAGCGGCGGCGGCGCTACAGTACCCGCGGCGCTACAGTACCACGCGGGTACTGTTCATGAGCTAGAGGCAGAAACCCGGCGGCTAGGGCTGTGAGATGCGCTGGGAAGCCCCGCGGCCGGCAAGAGAGAAGGTTTTTTCTTCTAATCTCTTGCTTGATTAGATTGATACATCTCCTCTCCTTATATAGAGAAGATGTCTTACTTAATCCCTAAGCAAGCGACTAATTAACCCTAACGGGCTAAGGCCCAATAGGCCCTTGACTCTTCTATCAAAAACAGTGCCCAATCATTTAATTTTTTTTAACAGAGGAGCAATTATTTCTTATTTGAAAAGTGTAGGCTCAACTGAGTTAACCCTAAAATGCTATCTTGTTTTAACAAATCCTAACAGGTGCATTGCGATACATGGAACAAATACAAAGTGAAGAACCCTCAGTGGCAGCTAATTGTAATGGCTTGCCTGTCTGCAATATCCATGCAATCGAAAATTTATATATAATATAAATTTAATCCGTCCAGGATTACCCCTCCTTGTTTCTAAAAAAACATGTATGGTCATATCCATGCAACTGAAAATTGCTGGTCAATTTAAACTGCTATTTTGCTCATAGAATATAAATTGCTCTAGTTATCAATCTTTACTCACCAATAGGCAATAGCAGCATGGCAGCAGGTAGAGAGCAGGAGCACCCTCAAGTCTCCTCTACAGGTCGCAATCAGAGAGAGGGCCGTGCAGTCTATTATCTTCCATGTGCACTCAATTAGTACGACAGTGCTTATTCAAGGAATGAGATCTTGTGCCAGGCTTAATAGGCAATATTGATATGAATTCCTGAGTCCTGGGAACAATGGGAGTATCGAGATTCTGAATTGGCCTAGATTTATTTTATTTCTGTTCAAAGCTTAACTGAATGGTTTGATATTTTTTTCCAAAGCAATTGCAACATACTGCGTATGTCATTTCTTCTTGTAAGTCTACATATAATATGGTACCAGGTACAGAGCCCTCATGCTTAGATCTAGACCATAATACCAAAGCTATGCACACGAACAAGAGTAGATTCCCAGTTCCCATTTGGTGTAATTTGGATACCAGTGTCACTCAATCCGACGACGAGTGGACAGTGCAAGGATTCAGAGCGAAGATGTTAACGCACACCTATACACAGTTCCCCGCTCACCAAAAGATCGCTCTAGTGAAGTCACTGGAAGTCTGGAGATATGAATTAGTTATTGAGTGCTCACCTTTTCCTTCTCAAGCCTAGTCTAGGTGTCCTGTACCATAGCCGAGGAGGCGGCGGCGCACAAGCAGCAGCCAGCGGCGCGGCGTGCGGGGGTCGCGGATGGCGGGCGCGCGGCAAAGGGCGGCGAGCGGCGGGTCGGAACCGTATTGAGGGGCAGGCGCGCCGCCGCCGGCGTGGCAGTCGAGGGATGCCGTCCTCAGAGTCAGAGGCGGCGGCGGTGCCGCAGCTAGGGTTGGGGCACCGCAGTCCGCGCGAACTCCCGCGTGCGGGAGAAGAAGGCGACCTCGGCCATGGTGTCGGCAGGCAGTGCCCCGGCGGCCGCTCCCGCCAGGCAGCGCTCCCTGCCGCCGACCAGAGGGAGGAGCAGTGCGCACAACGGCACGAGCGGCACGGCCGGGGAAGCCACAAGCGGACGTTATATATATATATAACCCTACACCTGGCTACAAAATAACTTATTATATATTCATTTTGATTTACGATAATTGCTATGCTAATTTACGAGATTATAGTAACTCCTTACTATGTAATTTACTATAACATTATGGTAAATATCTTCATGTGTTATAGTAATTCAACTATCGTAAATATATACTGACATTGCTGTAAATTAGTATATAAAATTATCGTAAATAGAGGTGGCTACAAAATAAGTATACTCTCCCTATATATATAAAGTGCATCACTCGTCCCCTAAACTTAGCGTTGTGTTATTCCGGTCCCTAAACTTGCAAATTGACCGTTTAGATCCTCAAACTTATTCATCTGTGTCATCTCGGTCCCTAAACTTGTTTGACTGTGTTATCATGGTTCCTAAACTTAAAAATCACACGTTTAAATCCTCAAACTTGTTCAGTTGTGTCATTTCAGTCCCTAAACTTGATTTTGAGTTTCATTTGGGTTAAAATAGGGCGATCTAGAGACTCTATATCAAAAATTAATTCATAACTTTTTCATATGAGCTCGAATGAAGACAAACTTATATCAAAATTATAGCCCTCGACGCGATCTACAACTTTGTAGTTGAAATTTTTTTCAATTAAAACTATTTAGGATCCCAAAATATTGTTGTAAGTTTATAGATTTTGAAATTTAAAATTTAAAATTATCAAGCAATCTTAGATACTGACATAGTCTATATGAAAGTTATAGTTCTCAATATAAATTACAACTTTGTAGTTGAAAAGTTTTTTATTTGAAGTCATTTAGTGTCCCAAAATTTAATTTTAATATGAGCTCGAATGAAAGTTATAGTTCTTAATATAAACTACAACTTTATAGTTGAAAATTAATTCATAACTTTTTTTCGTTTTTCTATTTTTTGGTCGGCAGTAGGGATCGAACCCTGAGTGTCACGCAGGGGCGTGTTTGGTATGCTGGATCGACGGCCTGGCTACGCCCCCGGCTGCAACGCGCGAGTTTGGTACGTCTGGGCCGTCTCTTAGCTCGGCTATCGCGGTGCTTTTCCTTCCTCTCGGTCTGTCCCCAAGGAAACACCTCCCCCTCTATTTTTCGAGGGCTCGGCTGTAACACTCCGGTGTTGCGCAATGCATTTTTGCATGGCAATCATATTGCATAGCATTCATATCATTATAATCATGTATGATAATGGTATAATTTGATTAAAATAAAAGCTTAAACATGCTATATTTAATGAACTATAATAATATGATAATCACATTATATCAAAAGCCTTGCAACCATAATTCTTACATCACTTGGAACCTTAGTTCAAATTTTGGAGCTCAAATTTGGTCAAACACTTGTTCAAAAACAATTATGAAAAATATTCAAAATTTTTCCCTAATTTAGCTTTTATTTTGTCATTTAAAATCTATTAAGAATTTTGAAATGACCCCTTAATCAAAGTTGTAGAGAATTCAATTTTGAGCAACTTTTATTTTTGGGCCAAATCCATAAAATGCTTTCTTCTTGTTCAAAATTGGGTTTGAAGTTTGAAATGCATTTAAATTTGAAAATCGAAAATCAAAAATTTCATTTCTTTTCCTCGCGGGCCACCGCCACCGATTCGGCCCAGAGCCAGAGTCGGCCCGCCTCACCGCGCGCGCGCGCCCGCGCTGCCCCGCCTCCGGCCCGGCCCAGCCGGCCATCTTCCCCTCCTCTCGCCCGCGTCCGCGCGCTGGCGCCGCGCCACGCCGCGACCGCGGCAGAAGGACACCGCCGCGTGGCGGCCCCGCGCCTGCAGCGCCTGCCGCGCGTCGGCCGCGGCCTGTCACCGCACTCCCGCGCCCGCCTACACCTGCCCCGGCCCAAGCACCCGCTCGCTCGCACCCGCACTCCCTTCTCCTCCCTTCCCGAGCCGAGAAGCTCGAGCTCCACCTCGCCGTGACCGCCGCTCCGCCGGCGTGATTCGCCCTCACCGCCGCACCATTTCGCAATTAACCGCGCCCGCAGCTCCGCCTCGCCTTCCTCCGCTTCGAGCTCGCGTTTGCGCCGTCTTCCAAGCTCTAGGTGAGCTCCTCCACACCTCGCCGCCGACGGCCATGGCGCCACCGCGCGCGGCCTCCCGTCGAGGCGACTTCCCGCTACCTACTCGTTCCCCTTTTCTCCAAAAACGGGTTCGTCACTTCACCGTGGTTCGCGTGCGCTCGCTGCCCCGCCCGCTCGCGACCGGAGCCGGCCGGTCGGCCATAGCCGCCGCCGCGACGTCGCGCGCGCGAACGCCGACGACGCGCTCCGCGCCTCGCGGGGGCAGGACCGTGCCCCTGGGCCGCGCCCCGAGCGGGCCGGCTCGGTGGACCTCCCGCGCGCGCGAGACGGGCCGGGAAAACGGCCACGGGCCGACTGTTGACCTCGGGCCGGCCCGATTCTTTTTTTTTTTCAGGAAAACAAATTCCGATTTCTTTTAATATTATTGATGAAAAACACTTGTAAAATGATTTCTTGGCCATTTTAGCTCCAAAATTGGTGAAATAAAATTGTATGTACTCATTTGAACCTGATCTATGGTATAAAATTGTTGCATGTCAAATTTGATGTACTTTTCTGTAGAATTTATAATTAAATAGTAAAATGGCTATTTTCTTGATAAATACTTAATAAATCCTAGAAAAGTCAGAAAAATATGATTCCAAATTTATTAATCTTTTTGTGTCATGTACTTTCTAGGAAAATTTTATATCTTGGGTGTTCTGTATAAAAATTTGTAGTTGCAGTTCAAATGCTTTTTGTTACCAATAATTGTTATTTTTGTTAATTAAATAAATTTGAATAAAACATGCAAGTGATAATTTTTCCATAGTGTTTGTTTAGGTAGTAGATAGTAGAAAAATTCCTAAATCTGTTGTTTGATACTTTTCATAATGTAAAGTATTTTAAATATCTATTTGAGGCCATATTTTGTTATTTTTGTATAGTAAGTTCTAATTATCCAAATGCAGTAAAAATTTTATGTCAAGCTATTCTTGATATTAGTAACCCACTGTAATTTTATAAGATTTTTCTGAGCTACTAAAATATGTGTTGCTGTTCAACCTTAAGACTAATTAGGGTTTCTATTTATTCTTAATGCAAAGTTAGTTGGAAAATTATACTTTGGTGTATCTTTGAAGCCTCTTGATTCTCCAATACTCTCGCATGGTAGGAACTAGTGTTGGTAGTTTCCGAGTACATGTTCTTGGATGACGTAGACTACCTTGTAGAAGAGTCATAAGTTCCACATAATCCGATAACATAACACATTCATGACATCGCATGCATTCCGCATCATCATCATCTCCTGTCACCTCGGCAATGCACCTATGTATGTTGCACTCATACTTCTGCATCATACAGGATCGCAGGAAGTGGTTCCGACAGTTGTTCCCGAGGACGCAGAGGAGCAGCCCGAGGAGCCGGAACCAGCAGAAGCAGAAGAGGAGTCCGGTGAAGAGCTTCCGGAGTGTCCTGACCATCGTCCCAGTACCTTCGAGCGAGGCAAGCCCCGGAGCATTTCTCCCCCGGTTTGCAAATAATTAATTATTAATTTTACTTAATCTGATGCATTAAGTTTAGGAGTTGTTTGCAAACGTTGCTGCATTATACCTTGTTCCACCTTGTTTTACCCGATCCTTGTCACCCTGGTGTCCACGGTCAATACTTGCTTAGTTTGCTTAGACCGGTAGAAGTCGGGTGATTGCCTGTCATCCGCGAGCTATAGGGGATTACCTGGTTTTATGTGAAAGAATTGTCATGTGAGAATAACTAAGTGTGGGAATGAATGTGAGACCGGGCGGAAGCTTGCAGGGTTCTGGACTGTAGTGTCTTCCGTCTGTGTCGATTAAGGACCGTCCGATGTCGGGCCTCGGGTCATGTTGAACGCATGCCTCACATTTAGCTGGCCGGATAAAGTACCTTTCGACCGCGAAGCCGGGAGATTATTCGGGCCGAGTAGATTGCCCGCAACGCACTGTACCGGAGCAGTAGTGGCAGGAAACGGGGGCGCGATGATAAGGCCAAAGAGCAGTCGGGCGGCCCCCGGGTACATGTGGTTCCTGGCAAGCTCGCGACTTTACCTGAATGGTTGACTCGGTGACCAATACCTCACTTTAGCGGGTGAGTGAGGTTTGTGTGAGGAATAAATTACCAGCTGGTCAATAATCGATTCGAATCGCCATCGTTCACTGGGTAGTGAGCACTTGACTTGAGTTACTTCATCGTAGTAATATGGATACAACACTTGGATAGTTATGTGGAAAATGACATGGTAATTATTGTTAAATATCAATGGTAATCCTTGCTTGCTCAATTACATGGTTACTTTAGCATAAAGTGCAAATATAGTTGACAGGAGAATAAAGATTTAGAAGATGACATGCTTTTGTAAATGATTTGCTAAGCTAAAAATGCTTTTCTTGCAAATGAGTCAGCTACCCCACCAAAAAGCCTATCATGATCCTTGGAGTCTTTTTGTTTTGGTTCTGTCGGGTAAGTCTAGCTGAGTACCTTCTCGTACTCAGGGCTTTGTTCCCACTTGTTGCAGATGGACAGATGTACTATGGTTATTGTATCAACTGTCTCTACCCTGCGATGGGCGAAGCCTAGGACCATGGGCAATGGTCACTCACTACTCCTCGCCTGATGCTTTTGTGGGAGATGATCGCGAGCTGGCACTGTATTTTGGAAAAGATGTGTGTGTGTGTGCTTTGAACTAATGCTTCCGCTACTTTATTTGAAACTGGTTTGTAATAACTATGTTTAAACTCCGATGTATTTTGTGCCGCAAACTACTGTGTAACTTATGAAGGTAATCGCTGAACTTATTACGATCTTGGCTGTGATGTGAAATGGTTTGAAATCCGTCGAGATTTCACGGACTACCGGGTTATACGGGCTTAAGTTTGGTAAATTGTCCGTCCGTTGGATGATTTTCTTACTTAATCTCGTATAATTGGGCGGTTCTGTTACATCGGCCATGCGCTGGTCCTCGCGGGCGACTTCGGGTGATTCGGGGGTGGCGGGTGGCTCGCGTGAAAACGGTGAAACCTCTGCGCGCGCTCCTGCCTCCAGTGAAATCCGCCGAGCGGCCCGATGCTGCTCTCCCTTCTTCTCGCTTGCTTCTCTACCCACTCCCGTGAGAGAACGGCGGCGGTGCTATGGTGTGGTGTCCGACGAGGCTGCTCTTCTTCCCCGGCGGCTTCCTCTCCGTTCCTCCCATACCAGATCTGCTCCGACGTGGCGCCTCACCGTCTGCTTCGATGGGACTCCGGGAGGCGGACATCTTCCTTCGTCTTCGTCGGATTGGGTGGTGTGGATCGGATCTGCATCCTCTCCATCTAGATCTGCTTCCACTCCATCGTCTCGGCTTCTTTTTCTCCGTTTTGCACTCCTCGGTTCCTCTGACGACCACAGCTAGGTGAAATCGATCCCTAATCCCCGTATTCTTTGATTTGGTCGATGCTAGGGTTAGGGTTTACTTGTTCATCTTACTGGTTTATGGGAGTACTTGCTATTGTTCGATTTCATGTTTCACTTGCTTGCTGCCTTTGTTGCTTTTGTTAGTACTAGTTCATGTCAGATTTTTGGTTTATATTGCTGGGTGGCTATGCTGTGAATGGTTGATGGTGATGTCCAATGCACAGGGAGGCATGTTCAAGCATGCAGCCGTGCTTGATATCTCTTTTTAACTGCTTACACATTTATGTTGAGGCCTGCCAGGGTCTTATGAATTGAGTTTTGTCTTTGATTGTTCATGCATATAGATGGATCTGCCCCAAAACCGTGAATTGTTGGCCAACTATCCACTATACTTTTGTCCTTACCATATCATAGACATTTATCAAGAGCATCTTTGGTGCACTTGTAGGTAATTCTACCTTGTAGATGTAGGATATGCTTGTCGCAGTGGCTTTCTCCCTCCATACAGGGGGTGAGGTACCATATGTGTGAGTATGACAGCAGAAACCACCCAATCAATACAAGAAAATTGTTTAACTTGAGACATGTAACACCCCAGTGTTACGCATGCATTTAGCACCTGCAAACTATGAGCATAAGCATTGTCATGTATTCATTAGCATTACATGAAATAATGAATGAAACATGACCTTGAAACATATTAGTGAAACATGCTTGTTGCATTGTTTGTTTAAAAAGAATTATGCCATGACTATGCTTGTTAGGTCAATAAACATGCTTCTTTATTAGTGCAAATCATTTAGAAATGTTTGGCATAAAATTTAGAGCAAAGTTTGTATTCAAACGTTTGTCAAAATATGCTTTTAAAAATATTCCTAAAAATGGTCAAAAATTCTTTTGATTTAGCTTTTAACTTCCATCTCAAAATCTATTTGGATTTAGACTTTGCACCTTATGATAAAGTTGTAGAGTTTAAATTTCTAAACAACTTTTATTTTTATCCCAAATCCTGAAAATAGTTTTTGGTTGCTCAAAAATGTGATTCAAATCATTTGGAGAAAATACATTAAAAAAAGAGGCTCTCCTCACCTTGTTGGGTCGACGCCTCCCTTTCGGCCCGCTCCGCGAAGCCGGCCCGACCCAACTGTGTGCTCGCCCGCTCCACCCTGCCTGCCTCCCTCTCCCACATGCGTCGCGCCCGACCGCGCTCAGGAGCCACGCACCCCGTGGCCACCATGCACCGGCGACGGCGGCACTTGGCGTCCGGTGGCCCCCTCCCCCGCGCGCGCTCGCCTGTCTTCAAGCCGGCCGCAACGCCCCCTCCTTCTCCATTGCGCTCTCTCTCCCATTTCGAAAAGCCCGAGCGGCTCCTTCCACTTTCCACCACGCGCCGCAGCCCCGCCGACGGAATACGCCGCCGGTGGTCCACCTCCGCTCGCATGCACGCGCAACCCGCTTCGCCTCGTGCCGCGCTTGCTTTGGCACCGCTCGTGCTGTCATCTTCCGCCAGGGTAAGGCCCCATTTGAGCGTTCCTTCCCCACCTCCGGCGTGAGCACCGCCGTGACCGCGTGACTCACCTCGCCGTCGGCTTGCCTTCTTCCTCTTTCTCCCTTCTTTTGCGCGCATCATCTTCGTCTCGGCTCGGTGGACCTCATGCGCGCCTCTTCACCCCTCGCCATGGCCGGAGTCGGCATACCGTCGACGAGCCGAGCAGTCGTGCGACCAGGCACGCGGGCGGAGCTCACCGCCGTGCATCCCCACACCACTTAGCCTACCCCAAGGTCCGCCTCGCCGGGTGAGAAGCTGCTAGTGGCGACCACACTGCCGGTGAGCTCACTGGCGGTAAGAGCCGGGTGGTCAGCGCCGCCCGCTTCTCGGGCTGGCTGGCCGATGGGTCCGGTTTGACCCCAGGGCCCGCATGGCAGTGGCTTCGGGGGGGAAAGAGTGGGGTGCAACCAGCATTTTCAAAAGGGTTTTCAGAAAAAGGATTAAGGAAAATGATTTCCAGAAAATGTGAAAAAGATTCCAAAAATAAAATCTTGGTGTATAGTGCTCCAAATTAAATTAAACAAATTTTGGTAGAATTCTTATGACTAGATCTATAGTTTAAAATTATTTCATGTCAAATTTGTGATACTTTTGTATAGGGATTTATTTAATTCTTGTAATTATTGTTTTCTTAGAAAATGCATAGTAAATCATGTATGGCTCAGAAAAATATGGTTCAAGTTTGGTTAATCTTCTTGTGTGATGCACTTTGTATGAAAAATATATGGCATGCCTATTCTATAGAAAAATATTGAGGTTTAGTTCAAGTGCCTTTATTTGCTTGTATTTGTTATTTTTGCTAGAGAGAAAATATGCATAAAACATGGGCGTGATAATTTTTATACAGTGCTTATTTACTATGTAGAACATAGGAAAAATGATAAATCTATTGTTTGATACTTCTCATAGTACAAAGTATTTTTATGTGCAATTATGTCCTGTCTTTTGTCTTTTTTTGTGTAAGCTATTGTAGTGGTCCAAATGCAGTGAATTTTTTGTGGTATGCTATGTTTGGTACTAGCAAGCTACTGTAATTTTCTCAGATTTTTCTGTGCTATCAAAATCGATGTTGCTATTCAAACCTAGTGTTAATTAGGGTTTAATTAAATCTAGCTTTATGCATGAATAACTAATTTGTTTATTTTTTATGTATCTTTGAAGCATTTTAACTTGATGTGGTGACTTGACATGTTAATACAGTGGTTGTAGTATTAGTGTAGCAGTACTTATGTGTGGCTATGGCGTAGTTAGTAGTAGAAGAGAATGCAGTAGATGACAGGTACTTATAGTATATGTTCTTGGATGATGTTGACTATCTTGTAGAAGAATTTTACTTCTACTCTACCCAATAAAGTGAATCATGTTCATCTACCTTGCATGCAATCATAATCATTATGTGCCCTTTCATCCGATGCACCTTTTGCATAAGTACTTACGCACATGCATCATACAGGATCACAGACAGAGAATCCAGTCGTCGTACCCGAGGAGCCGGAAGAGCAGCTCGAGGTGCAGCCGCAGGAGGTGCTCGAGGTCTATGAGGAGGACGTTAAGGAGCTTTAGGAGTGCCCTGATCACCGCCCGAGTTCCTTTGAAAGAGACGAGCCCCGGAGCATTTCTCCCCCGGTTTGCAATATTTAATTAATGCTTTACTAAAATTGATGCATTACGTTCAGGAGTTGTTTGAAACTGTTGCTACATTATACCTTGTTTACCTTTGTTATACTATATCCTTGTTACCCTGGTATTCGCAGTCGAGTAAATGCTTAGCTTTCTTGGACCAGTAGAAGTCGGGTGATCTCCTATAACCTGCGACCTATAGGCGGTTACCTAGATCTTGCTTGGCTAATTATGTCATTCTGGGATAACTAAGTGTTAATTGGAAGTTGAGACCGGACGGAAACTTACAGGGTTTTGGAATGTAGTGATTTCCATCTGTGTTGGTTAAGGACCGACCGTTGTTGGGCCTCGAGTCATGTTGAACGCATGCCTCACATTTAGCTGACCGAATAACGTACCTTTCGATCGCGAAACTATGAGATTATTCGGACTGAGTGGATTGCTCGTAGTGCACTGTATCGGAGATAGTGTGGTAGGACACGGGGGCGCGATGATAAGACCGAAAGACAGTCAATCGACCTCGGGTATATGTGGTTCTCGGCAAACTCGAGACTTTACCTGCATAGTTGACTCGATGACCAATATTTCACTTTAGCGGATGAGTGAGGTTTGTGTGAGGAATAAATTATCAGCTGGTTAATAATCGATTTGAATCGCCATCATTCACTCTATAGTGAACACTTGACTTGAGTTACTTCATCATAGTAATGTTGATGGAACAGTTGGTTGGTTATAATGGGTTTGACATTATGAAAGTTGCTAATGATCATTGGTTATCATTAATTGTTTAATCATATGCTTGCTCTAGTATAGGTGCAAATGTAACCGACAGGTTGGTTAATAATGATTAACTTGATATAATGTTTTTGAAAAAGATTCTTAAAATGCTAAAATTGCCTTTTGCAAATGAGTCAGCTACACCACTATAAAGCCCTTCATATTCCTTGGTGTTACTTTATTTTTAGTTATGTCGGGTAAATCTAGCTGAGTACCTTCTCGTACTCAGGGTTTTATTCTCACTTGTTGCAGATGGGCAGATGTATTACGACTATTGTATCAACTGCCTTTATCCTGCAATGGGTGATGCTTAGGACCATGGACAATGGTCATTCCTTACGTTTCAACTAATGCTTTTGTTGGAGATGATCATCAGCTGACACTTTATTTCGAACTTCGTGTGAGTGTGTGTGGATTTGAACTACTTGCTTCCACTACTTTTTAATTGAACCCGATTTGTAATAAATATGTTTAAACTCCGATGTATCTATGATGTGAACTTTTATGTAATATGTGATGGTGACCGCTAAACTTATTACGATCTTGGTTAGTGTGCGAGTTGGTTTAAAATCCTTCGTGATTTCACGGACTACCGGGTTATACGGACTTAAGTTTGCTAGATTGTCTGCTCCGGCAGGTGATTTTCTTACTTAATTTTGTTTAATTGGTTAGTTCTGTTACAAGACACTCCTGAAGGGTCGAGATGGCGGACTAGAGGGGGGGGTGAATAGTCCTTTCTAAAATAAACGTGTCGGCAAACCGAAACAAATGCGGAATTAAAACTATCGGTCTAGCCAAGACTACACCCCTCTATCTAAGTTCACAAGCACCTCACAAAGATCCTAAAAATGTAACTAAGGTGCTTTCCTTAGCAAGAGCTCTCCTAAACAATTCTAGAGCAAGGTCACACAAACCTATGCACTAGTACTTTAGCAAAGCCGGGGAGCTCCTACACAATTCTAGTAAGCAAAAGCACGAAGCCACCTATGCTCACTAGCAATGCTCAATAGCAAGGCAACTAATGCCAAACTAGAGAGCGCAAATTACTTAGCTACACAAACTAAGCAATATGACTAACAAGGTTACACAAACCAAATTAGCCACGCAACGGGAGCTACTTCTATGCTACACAAGCAAGAAGGTAACTAGCTAACTACACAAACAAACTAGTTACAAGAGCAACTACACAAGCACAAATATATGAAAGTAAATACAAGCTTGTGAATCGAAAGCAAACCACCGAGAAGATGTACACAATGTTGACACGGTGGTTTTTCACCGAGGTTCACTTGGTTGCCACCAAGCTAGTCCCCGTTGTGGCGATACACCCACTTGATGGATCACGAGCTAATTGACTATCAAGAGTCAAACCCTCAGCGGGTGCCGCACATCCACTCTCAAGATGGGGATCCTCCAAGCCACGAGCTTTACTAGAGTTGCTCTTCGCGATCCCCGCGGGGTGAGCACAATCCCCCTCACAAATCCTCCTCCGGAGCCACGCACAATCTCCACGCGTGCTTCAACGGAGTCGTAAGCCACCAAGCCGTCTAGGAGGTGGCAACCTCCAAGAGTAACAAGCACCACCGGCTTGCAACACGATCACCTAGTGCCACTCGATGCAATCCTCTCGATGCAACGCACTAGAATCGCTCTCTCACTCGATCCGATGAACACTATCAAGCATGAGTGAGTTAGAGGGCTTCCAAGCACTACCACATAAGCCACCAAGGCCAAAGTGTGCTCAGCTACCGGCCAAGGCCGGCCACAAGGTCTATTTATAACCCCACGGTCAAATAGAGCCGTTGCACTCCACTTGTCCGTTTTTCGCGGGAGCACCGGACGCGCTCAACCGCGTCCGGTGCCCCAGCGATTTCAAATTCGTCCGTTAGAACCTCCAACGGTTACTGCGCGCCAACGGTCAAACGACACACCGGACGCGCTGTTGCGAACCACCGGACGCACCGGTGCGCACAGTTCCCGCGCGCGCGAAGACATCACCGGACGCGCTCCTCGCAACCACCGGACGCCACAGTGCCCGCGTCCGGTACGAGTCCAGTAAGCGCCCGAGACCACCGGACGCGTCCGATGGTGTGTCACCGGACGCGCACCGCGTCCGATGACTTCGTGACCCGCTGTTCGCCAGACCGGACGCGCCGGTCCCGTGGGTCACCGGACGCGCCGGTGTCAAACCCTAGCCCGCGCGCCTGACGCCCGCGCTGCACTGACCGGACGCGCCGGTCCATAGTGACCGCGTCCGGTGCAGCGTCCGGTGCTGCGTCCGGTGCTGCGTCCGGTCACCTCTGTGACCGCGTTCGCCTCCGTTTCTTTTCCGACTTCCGGCGTAGTAGAAAATAGGCGTTTCACTTCTCCAAAAAGCGCCGAATCCCGCCTCGCAAGCTCGGCGGGAGGGAGAGAGGAACCCAAACCCTCTCTACCGCTCAAACTCCACCGCCTTCGCAAATGTGCCAACACCAACAAGTGATCACCACCTTGTGCACGTGTGTTAGCATTTTCACAAACATTTTCTTCGAAGGAATTAGGCACTCAACTTGCCTCGCCACTCGATCCTAACACGTATGCAAAGTTAGATCGCTCAAGTGGCACTAGATGACCGATATGCAAACAAGTTTGCCCCTCTTAATAGTACGGCCATCTATCCTAAACCCGGTCATAAACTTCTCTACACACCTATGACCGGTGAAATGGAAATGCCCTAGGTTATACCTTTGCCTTGCGCATTCCACTCTATCTCCTCCGACGTTGATGCAACACATGCACCAACCAATCACCAAATGATATGATCCACTTCATATCATCACATGACCGTATTGGTTCATCGATCTTGACCTCACTTGCTCTTCACCGTTGCGTCGGTCCATCGGCGCCAAGTCTTGCTCAAGCTTCACCGCCTCGCGGTCCATCGCTCCAAAGCCTCCGACTTGCCCTTCACACTTGCAACCGGTCCATCAAGCCAAGCCTCATCTTGATCTTTGCCACCTTGGTCACATGACTCCATGTCATGTCTCATATGCAATGAGCTCCTTCATAACACAATCATCTGTGGACTAATTCCCTGTGTATCTCACATAAACACAATTAGTCCACCTAAGGTTGTCACTCAATTACCAAAACCAAACAAGGACCTTTCAATCTCCCCCTTTTTGGTAATAGATGACAACTCTACAAAGATATGGAAATTAAGTTCTTTTGGACTTTATGCCACTTATCCAACATTTAAGCTTTATGTTAGAATTTGGATAAGCACCATAAAATCCAACTTGGTAGTGATAACTCTCCCTACATATGTGCTCAAATGGTTTGGTTTCAAGCTTGCACATATGCATAATTATGAAATTTGTGGGAGGGTTAGCACTACTAAGTGATGCTAAGGTGTATAGAATAAACCTTTGTAGTTCGATACCATTTGATAGCTCGATACCATTTGAAAATCATAAGTTTGCCATCATCCTTAGCATCATGAGTAGCTAGACATCAAAAACACTAGAAACCCCGTGAGATCAACATTATAAGTAAGGTTCTAGTTTTTCATGATAAACACAAGTCTAGCTATCATCCTATGCATGCTAGTTATCATATCATCATTCAAGTTCTATAACTAGCATACACCACACAAGCATGCATGTTAAATAAAAACTTATGCAATGCTAGCAAGCACATGAATATGCACAAGTCAAATGCAACCAATCAATGTTCATGAGCTTGCTCCCCCTACTTGTGTGCTTCTCTTGTCCAAGAATTTTGATCCTTCTCTTTTCTTCATTGTTGCTCCCTCTTTGTCCATTTCCATGTCCAAACCCCATCTTCTCATGATGTCCCCAAACCCCTCTCTTGGTGCATAGACATATCTTTGTTCCAACTTCTCCCCCTTTGTCATCAATTTCCATAAAGGGTGTATTTCTCATTGATACAAAGGCTTGCATTGGGGTAGATGGTTGAGACTTGAATATTGCGTTGTTGATGGACATCACCGCACATGTTGGAATGGCATTACTTGTATGTTGCTCTTGAGATACCACTTAGGATCTTTGACCTTGATACCATTAGGTGGGGCTCCTCCCCCTATGTCATAGCATGGGTCATTCACTTGATAATCTTGAGCTCTTGTGTGTGAGGGAACTTTCTTCATTTGATGATCACTTAAAATTGAGGATCACTTGTGGAACCACCGTCTTGTATAAATGATATCATGTGTAGAAATACCACGAATAAGTGTGTGATACCAATTTGAAGAATCCTCTATCATGGAACCACTTGTAGGATTTTGTCAATATGATCTTTTCTTGAACATTTGCTATCTTTATGAGTACCACTTGTAGGATATCACTTGTAAATCATGATCTAGACACCACTTGTAAATACCAATTGAAGAAATATTTTGAGTCTAGATACCATTTGAAACACCCTAGATATCCATTTGCATTGTTGTCTTGTGCTTGTACCCATATCATTGTCATGAGCTTCTAGTATGACTTGAACTAAGTTGATTTGCCTAAGATTCTAAGTCCGGTTTGGTCCAATGGCAAGCTTCTTCACTCCTCATACTAAGGGTTATCTTGCCAATGTTGTACTTGTCACTTGTTAGCAATCCAAACTAGATCAAGTACTTGGGTTCACTAGCTCATGAACAAATTCATACACATACCACTAGATCATTCAAATAATTCAAGCAATAGTGGTAGGCTATGAATTTAAATATTTCATTTGTTATGCATGATCCTAGTAAGCATGTACTATATGCACTAATCGCATACTAGTAAGGGATGAAATGATCATGCACATTGCAATGATACCTTTGTTATGTTGGAGTAGAGGATAGTCACATAGATTCCAATTCATTACTCCAATAGAAATGTGAAGTCCAATTTATAAGCTTGGTGAAGACCAATCATTATAGAGAAATTCATTCTTCACCCATATGAAATGAGAACCACTAATAATCAAGTGCATTATCTCTTGTTGTGGTTGGCTTGCTTTTTCTCTTTGATCAATGCTTGCATGAGAGAAGTACTTATGATACCAATTTTATAACCATGACTAGCTCTCTTTTGGGTGTTGCTTGCTTTTCTTGATCAATCCTATTGATTGCTTCAATTTAGCATCTCAAATGTCCCTTGAATTCATCACTTCCATGTTAGCCTTCCAAGCCGGTGCTCGGTTTACCCACCCATGGGCGGCAAGCCCCCTCAGCAGGGAGAAGTGACCTCTCTCCAAAGAACCATCCTTGACACTTACTTGAATTGCCTTTGATTGATTGATCTATGGACTTAACTTGATGAGTAACCTTGAATTATTCTTTAAGTCATTTTCTTTCTACCAAATGATCTCCAATCATTACTAATCCTCATCTTCAACTTCAGTTTGATCTTTATTTTCAAATTTGAGTACCAAATTTGTACACTCAGTACATTCCACAATCAATGCCCTTGTACTCATTTCTTGTCATGCTTCTAGATCAATTCAAAACCAAACTTAGGTACCTCAAACACTTATAAATATGTTTCCAACTTGAGAACCTTTCACTTAAAGTGACTCTAGATTAATCCAATGATTGTCACTTTTCTGGCAGATTCTATACCCTTCAAAGAATAATCCATATCTCCCAATGTACAGATCCAAATGCCATAAAATTTGGTGGAGATGTGACACACTAAGTCATCTAGCAGCTGTAAAAATTTAAGATTCATTTGACATCTAGATTGCTACCAGATTTCAAATCTTCCACCACTGCTACATGCTGAAAACTGCTGCACTATAGCTGACAAGATGTGCTCTAAAACCATAGCATTTCTCATCCAATTATCATGAAATTTATACAGCATCTCATATCATAAGTCTAGAGCATGCATACCAAATTTCAAGCCAATCCAATATGATTTGGTCACTCAAACTCAGACTTGATCTCAGATAGCTCAGATTTTCAATAATGGACAGATTTCAATACATTGAGCTATACTTCACCAAATTGAATCAAACTTGAAACTAACTTGTTTGAACACTTTCATAAGACATATATCCATTCAATCCACTCATAGCAAGCAACATTGCATATATATCCAATTCAATCAACTCATATGCACCCAAATAAAATGATCAACTAGAGATATACCTTGGTTATCACATGATCATCCTTTTAGCAAGCTTCAACTTAAATATTTGCAAGCCATCAAATATATCCAATAAATCACCACAATCTTGAATGTTGCACTTGTATGTTGTAGTATTTGGACTCCACTTATTTTGACTTGGCATTAGGATTGGATATGCATTAAGCTTTAAAACTTGATTCAACATATGATGACCAATATGAATCCAAATGAATCAAGTCTCCAATGCCGATGGTACCTACAAACAATCATCCACTTTTTGATGGTACCCAAACAAGTTTGGGTCCTCTCAAGTTAGGAGCAACATACTTAGGCAAAGCCTTAGTATGGGTAGCGGGATGTTTTGCAATAGCAACAATAGAGGTACCATTTACATCCTTTCTAAGCACATTAGTATTATCAATTGAAATATGCTTAGAAATGTTACCTAGGGGACATGAATGTGCCATGTGTCCCCTTTCCCGGCATGAATAGCATCTTCTCTTTGATTGAGCCTTTTCTTCATTGCTCATGTGATGCTTTTCATTGCCTTGCCTCTCATGAGTTACTTGAGCCTTCCTCTCAAGCTTGGTAGGACACCCCGAGGCGAAGTGTCCTATATCTTCACACTTGAAGCACTTGATGTGAGCCAAATTTCTTTTCTCAATTTGATTCTTGCTCATCATCTTGATATCTTGGATTTGCATTGGATGCCTTCCTCTTCCACCCCTTCTTGTTTTCTTCTTCATGATCATCAAGTCACCAACATCTTCATCATTGATCTTTACTTGAGCTTGGGGTATCTTCTTTTCATCTTGTGGCCTCATCTTTGGCTTCTTGGTTGGGCAAGACTTGGCAAGGTGACCCATCTCATGGCATTTAAAGCACACGAAATGAGATAGCTTCTTTTGTTCTTGCTTCTTCATTTTCTTGCCCTTGTTCTTGTTGAAGCCAATGCCACTCTTGTCACCATAGCTTCTTTGAGTCTTTATCATGTGCTCAAAGGTGACTTTTGAGTTGTAGCACCTCTCTAACTTGTTGCTCAATTTCTTTACTTCACTTTTGAGCTCATTGTTCTCCTTCAAAATGTTAGTCTCACAAGACGTAGAAGTAGAACAAGCATATATATGTGAAGAACATGGCATATCTAATAAGTCATCACAAGAGGTGGATACATGCTTTCTCCCTACATCACATGGGTTAGTCACATTTTGCAATTGATCATTTGATCCATGTGATGAGCTCTCATTATTTTTAATTTTCTTTAAAAACATCTTAATGAGAGAAGCATGTTTTTCTAACAATTCCTCATGAGATGCAAGTACTTTCTCATGAGTCAACATTAGCTTCTCATGTGAAGATTTAAGATCATCAAGTAAGCTCTTATGTTCTTCATATGAGTTCTTTAGAAAAGAGTTTTCATTTTCTAATTTCATTGTTTTAGCTTTCTCATTTTCTAAAGACGTGTTCATGCTAGCAAGTCTACTAACAAGCTCATCATATGAATCAACATGATCAATCACATTATCATTTGATACCTTTGTGTCACCTAGTGACATGAAGCAATGTGATGTAGTGGATGGGCTTGTAGTAGCATCATCAAGGCCCGAGCATGAACCAACGTTGTCACCATCAAGTGTGCTTGGGGTAGAAACATCACTTGCAACACTTGATGCATCATCACCATTCTTGTCAAGTGAACTTGTGGTAGATTGATTATCATCATCACTTGACCATGAGGTGGAGCAATCCTCCACAACCATCGTGTTGTGGTCATGCTCAACATCATCATGTGCAACCTCCTTGGGCTTGACATCATCGTCATCATCGGTGATAGCTCCATACTTTTCATTGAGATAGGCCCATATCTCATGAGCGGATTTGAGGTCCATGATCTTACTAAAGATGCTATCATCCAAAGATCTATACATGATGTTAGTAGCTTGGATGTCAAGATCTAGGCATTTCTCTTGTGCTTGAGTTAGATTATCTTCATCCAACACATGAGAAAAGCCTACATCTACCATCCACCACATTTGAGGGCAAATAAACTTAAAATTGCATATCATCCAATTTTTCCACCGTGCAAAGTGTGTGCCATCAAACATGTGAGGACAATCAACATCTAGTCCGTATTCCGCCATCCTCTCGGGTCGGTGAAGACCACAAAAGAGAGACCAGGCTCCGATACCAATTGAAGGGTCGAGATGGCGGACTAGAGGGGGGGGTGAATAGTCCTTTCTAAAATAAACGTGTCGGCAAACCGAAACAAATGCGGAATTAAAACTATCGGTCTAGCCAAGACTACACCCCTCTATCTAAGTTCACAAGCACCTCACAAAGATCCTAAAAATGTAACTAAGGTGCTTTCCTTAGCAAGAGCTCTCCTAAACAATTCTAGAGCAAGGTCACACAAACCTATGCACTAGTACTTTAGCAAAGCCGGGGAGCTCCTACACAATTCTAGTAAGCAAAAGCACGAAGCCACCTATGCTCACTAGCAATGCTCAATAGCAAGGCAACTAATGCCAAACTAGAGAGCGCAAATTACTTAGCTACACAAACTAAGCAATATGACTAACAAGGTTACACAAACCAAATTAGCCACGCAACGGGAGCTACTTCTATGCTACACAAGCAAGAAGGTAACTAGCTAACTACACAAACAAACTAGTTACAAGAGCAACTACACAAGCACAAATATATGAAAGTAAATACAAGCTTGTGAATCGAAAGCAAACCACCGAGAAGATGTACACAATGTTGACACGGTGGTTTTTCACCGAGGTTCACTTGGTTGCCACCAAGCTAGTCCCCGTTGTGGCGATACACCCACTTGATGGATCACGAGCTAATTGACTATCAAGAGTCAAACCCTCAGCGGGTGCCGCACATCCACTCTCAAGATGGGGATCCTCCAAGCCACGAGCTTTACTAGAGTTGCTCTTCGCGATCCCCGCGGGGTGAGCACAATCCCCCTCACAAATCCTCCTCCGGAGCCACGCACAATCTCCACGCGTGCTTCAACGGAGTCGCAAGCCACCAAGCCGTCTAGGAGGTGGCAACCTCCAAGAGTAACAAGCACCACCGGCTTGCAACACGATCACCTAGTGCCACTCGATGCAATCCTCTCGATGCAACGCACTAGAATCGCTCTCTCACTCGATCCGATGAACACTATCAAGCATGAGTGAGTTAGAGGGCTTCCAAGCACTACCACATAAGCCACCAAGGCCAAAGTGTGCTCAGCTACCGGCCAAGGCCGGCCACAAGGTCTATTTATAACCCCACGGTCAAATAGAGCCGTTGCACTCCACTTGTCCGTTTTTCGCGGGAGCACCGGACGCGCCGGTCGTAACAGACCGGACGCGCTCAACCGCGTCCGGTGCCCCAGCGATTTCAAATTCGTCCGTTAGAACCTCCAACGGTTACTGCGCGCCAACGGTCAAACGACACACCGGACGCGCTGTTGCGAACCACCGGACGCACCGGTGCGCACAGTTCCCGCGCGCGCGAAGACATCACCGGACGCGCTCCTCGCAACCACCGGACGCCACAGTGCCCGCGTCCGGTACGAGTCCAGTAAGCGCCCGAGACCACCGGACGCGTCCGATGGTGTGTCACCGGACGCGCACCGCGTCCGATGACTTCGTGACCCGCTGTTCGCCAGACCGGACGCGCCGGTCCCGTGGGTCACCGGACGCGCCGGTGTCAAACCCTAGCCCGCGCGCCTGACGCCCGCGCTGCACTGACCGGACGCGCCGGTCCATAGTGACCGCGTCCGGTGCAGCGTCCGGTGCTGCGTCCGGTGCTGCGTCCGGTCACCTCTGTGACCGCGTTCGCCTCCGTTTCTTTTCCGACTTCCGGCGTAGTAGAAAATAGGCGTTTCACTTCTCCAAAAAGCGCCGAATCCCGCCTCGCAAGCTCGGCGGGAGGGAGAGAGGAACCCAAACCCTCTCTACCGCTCAAACTCCACCGCCTTCGCAAATGTGCCAACACCAACAAGTGATCACCACCTTGTGCACGTGTGTTAGCATTTTCACAAACATTTTCTTCGAAGGAATTAGGCACTCAACTTGCCTCGCCACTCGATCCTAACACGTATGCAAAGTTAGATCGCTCAAGTGGCACTAGATGACCGATATGCAAACAAGTTTGCCCCTCTTAATAGTACGGCCATCTATCCTAAACCCGGTCATAAACTTCTCTACACACCTATGACCGGTGAAATGGAAATGCCCTAGGTTATACCTTTGCCTTGCGCATTCCACTCTATCTCCTCCGACGTTGATGCAACACATGCACCAACCAATCACCAAATGATATGATCCACTTCATATCATCACATGACCGTATTGGTTCATCGATCTTGACCTCACTTGCTCTTCACCGTTGCGTCGGTCCATCGGCGCCAAGTCTTGCTCAAGCTTCACCGCCTCGCGGTCCATCGCTCCAAAGCCTCCGACTTGCCCTTCACACTTGCAACCGGTCCATCAAGCCAAGCCTCATCTTGATCTTTGCCACCTTGGTCACATGACTCCATGTCATGTCTCATATGCAATGAGCTCCTTCATAACACAATCATCTGTGGACTAATTCCCTGTGTATCTCACATAAACACAATTAGTCCACCTAAGGTTGTCACTCAATTACCAAAACCAAACAAGGACCTTTCAACTCCTCACTTAGGGTCATAGTTGAGAGGGCTTTTGGGGCTTTGAAGAACATGTTTCGTATTTTAGATAACAAGTGATTCCACCCTTATAAGACACAGGTCGAGCTTGTGGTAAACTGTTGCATTCTTCACAACTGATTCTAGGCTTTGGCATGGACCAAGTAGTGCCATTAGAGGACTGGTTGCCACCAAACCAGCCTGATTCTCAGCCTATCCATGAGCTGTTGTCTCAAGACTCCAATGTCATGTCCACTAGGAGAGATGCCATCTGTAATGCAATGTGGGAGGATAGGGGTACCTCTACGACCTAATTCATGCATGTTCTTTCATTTAGAGTTCAGTTTGATGACCCTGGTATGGAACAAATGATTTGTATAATGATTATGTAATAACTATTGGACAAGGCTGAGACCAACTGCTCACTAATGATTTGTTGTTTTTCCATTCATGTTCTATGGTTATGCACTGCCTTTTTGTACTTATTTGATGGCTATGCAATGTTTCATGCTAGATACCCATGAGACGCATCCATAAGGAGGAAGTTACATGCTTCTGACATGTTGCTGCCACTTTTATGGGTGTGTTCCATGGCCACCTCATCATTTGTACAATCATGGTCATGTAATTCTGTTATTCTTTCATTAATTAACAAAATAGGATGGCTTCAGCTCCTGTTGATGTGCTTGGTGGTCAGGGAGGGTTTGTGGCTGCTACTGACCTCCTAGAGGTTCCTGGGCTGTAGCAGCTGCTGGTACTCTAGCCCCTACTGTTGCAACTCAAGGTGGTCCTGGACTATGAGGTGGAACAACAGCACCTCTGAATTTATGCTTAGGAGGATGGCATAGCTGCTCAATGATGGTAGTAGGCCTGACAAAGTGTTCAAGGACAAAGATGTCAACTTAGTAGCCAAGCATTTAAAGGAGTATAGTGGGGAGGCAGTGCACCCAACTCAGGTGTACAACCACCTGAGAAAGTGGAGGCAAAAGTGGGTCAGGTCTCTAAGCTCAAAGATCTTAGTGGTGCTTTGTGGGATAGTGACACTAACTCCATCATGCTAGAGGCGAAGCACTACCTAGGCCACTGTAAGGTAGAACACTTTGATTATTTATCTCACCTATGTCCTACATACCTTACATGTTCTCTGTCTTTCTACCATCTATCTATAACTCAATCACCTACTGTAGGACCATCCTAAGGACTCAGAGTTCCTTAACTATCCTATAAGGTTCTACACTGAGATGGAGACCATCTTTGGTCATGTCATGGCCACTAATAGGTTTGCATTGGGATCTGATGAGGCCCTTGGGGTAAACCAGGCTGATAGTGTAGCTGCAAAGGCTAAGGGCAGTGCGTTCAACCATGTGTGTGAGGAGAAAACCCCCTTTGGTGAGGGCAGCAAGGCCACAAAGCTGCTCTCATCTCACCTAGGTGGCAAGAGGAAGAGGGGCAACTTCACTGAGGATGAGATGTTCATGCTCACAAACATGTCAGATGATGTTAACAATGTTGCCAATGCACTTAGGGAGACTGGACCGGCCCATGTTGATCCAGAGCTCTACCTTGTTGTTATGGAGATGCCTGGATTTTTTGAGGAGGCTCTCATAGTAGCCTACACCTACCTGCTGGACAACAAGGCCCAAGGCAGAGGCTTTGTTGGCATGAGTGAAAATTACAAGACACTTTGGCTTAGGACCTACCTAGCCAAGAACTACTACATGTAGTTGAACTGTATGCTAGTTTGCATAGTCAAAGAGGGGGGTGACTGTTGAGATGTATAGTTCCTCCATCTTCCTCCTCCACTCTCTCTTCTTTTTACTACAGTTGGATACACTTTACTATAGGCTTTTGTGCAAGTAGATTGGCTGACTGACACCTATTTTTTTGCTTTGTTTACTGGGAGGGTGGCTAACTATTTGTGCTAGATGAGCACCATGGACACCATTTGACCCTAACCTGTTGGGTTGAACTTATTATTGTAATGCACAATTTGTAGTCTCTGTTGGCTGCTTTATTTGAGAGCTATTACAAGTTCCTCTTCTATCTTCTGTTTTTTCTTACATTGTTGTTTTATTTGATTTATGTCTTGGTGGTAACTGTGGAAAACTTATATGGCCTATGATGCAACAACTAGAATGAGGTGGCTTTCTTTTTTATCAATTGTTGCTGCTGTTTTCTCATGTCTGTCATCAAACCCATCTGAACCATCCATTCTCTAGCAACAATTGGGTCAAATCCATGGTGATGGCAGAGAATGGATGGTCAGTAGGGTCCCATGCTAGCCACGATGTGGCAGAACCGCTTAATCTAATGCCTTCCCAAGAGTACTTGTCTTCCATTAGACACTAAGTACCCAAAAGAGAGCACTAAACTCTGTGATTCCGTAGAGCACACCCAACGGGAGAACTCGAAAGTTCATATTTTACCTCAGCATCATAAATGAGAGATAAAGCTTACAACAACTTTATCATTTCTTACTTCACTTTTAGTACAACATCAGAGTAATTCATTATTTGATTATAATAGCGAATGTAAAATGTTATCAGAATTTTAGCGGGATGGAAATCATTTAAGGTCAAGTTTAAACATTATCATGAAGAACACTTATATACATGAAATGTTAATAGGTTATAAGTTTTTCCTTTGAAAACATTTAGGTGGGAGTTTAAATAAACACTACGTCCGCACGTAAAGGAAATCCTCGCTGAGCCCATCAGGAGGTTTCCACACACAAGTGTCAGCTCCAGTTGTTCCTATCACCTGCAATAGGGTAGAACAAATGCTGAGTACTCAATTGTACTCCGCAAGACTTACCCGTTAAAAGGAAAGAAAAGACTCCAAGGATATGCAAGGCTATCTGGCTTGTGGTTTATTGCAGCTGCAGAAAGCATTACTAAAGGTGCATCCTTATATTTAATTTTTATTAGCAGTCATCAGTAGTTCATTAACCAACCATTCTAGGTAAGCTCATGTTCTACTTTCAAGCAAGAGTTGAGCAATCAGAACCTTTTTTCCATCTTTCATCTTTCAATTCTTACTACGGTGCCAGAGTGTAGTCAAGCCGTACCATCACGCAGAAATAACGATTCGTGAATCAATGTGCCCAGCTGGGTATCCTGAAAAACACATGTCTCGCTCGCACCCCAGGCACGAGCGAGACCAACCCATTCCACTCCTGTCACGGGTTTCAGGTCCCCGTCCAAACTTGGACTCCAAGCCCCCACACTTGAGGCCCGACCTCAAAGTGGTGCTTAGACCTCCACATATTCCTGCCTCCAATCAGTCAGTCCGAAAAGAGACGGAGCCCATGACAAGAGAGTAACAAGCTTTCCCGCTCCCATAAGCAAGTATGTGCTCGGGATAATAAATCTGTGACTTGACCAGGAGTCCAGTGCAACGAACGGTCCTTAATCGACAAAGGCGGGACAAATGCAACCAGAGCCTCACTCGGATTGCCCAACCAAGTCCATGTCCAATTCCAAGTACAGTCCCGCCCGGTCTTCAATTATTATCCATGTGATAGTAACATGATAATAGTAATAGTAATATATTTCTTATCTCTTGCGAGTGACAGGCAATCACTCGACTTCTACCGGAGTCCTGTAGCATAGCAATCTATACGATCCTGACATACTAGTAAGACTCATGGGATCAGGATATATATATATATATATATATATATATATATATATATATATATATATATATATATATATATATATATATATATATATATATATATATATATATATAGCAAGTGGGTTTCATTCAACTCCTTGAAACTTAATGCACAAGCATAAAATAAAGTGCAGAATAATAAATGTTATGCACCGGGGCTTGCCTGGGTAAAATATAACCAAGTTAGCATTCCACCATGGTGACACGATCATCAAGGCACCATCTTTTATGCTACCTCCGGGTGACTCCGCGATCCACTATCGCTCCTATTATAACATTTGTGGATGCAATGCATAGACGTAAATAGACAACGATAATTGCAATTAGGAGAGCACGGTACGCCTCGTAAGCTAACGAGCTAACTCTAACGCACTAAGCTATGTACCCAAGTTGTTGAATAAGACATCATTTACCCAACAAGTATTTAGTCATATAAACCCAAAGTGTTGCTTTATATTACATTTATTACAACAAAAACAAAAGTTAATTGCAACAAGGCATGTAAAACAAGATAAATCTAAAACTAACCTTTTTATATGAACACATGGTCATGTTATGTTAGAAACTATTAGAACACATCCTACGCATGCTAGAAAGTCTAATGCTTAGCCCCAGATTAATTATTTATGTACCTTTTTTCTATTTACCTAGCAAACACACACGGAAAAAAGGGAAAAAAAAATATATACTTTCCGTTCATAGTTAATTCTAGAAAATTTTCAGCAGCTCATATATGTCCTAACTAGCATCTAAAATAATTTTCGCAAGTTTTAGACATGCATAACAGCCAGCACAACAATGGCAAGCAATAAAGGATGAAACCTATTAAAATAGGTTCAGCCTTTTTAACTTTAGCAAACAGCAAGTTTTATATTTTTCTTGCAAAGGTTATGTCACCGAGAATTCATGAAAAACTGGTTGCACCCAGTTTTGATACATATAGCTCCCATTCCCATTTTCTTTATCAAAACAAGCATTAAACAAACTTAACCTAGTACATTACAGAAAATGTATTTGACTAGGCTTAACATTATATTTCGTAGTTAACACTTGTTAAGAGAAAACCAACAAAACTGGAACCACATTTTTTTATCACACTCCTAACTCCAGTTTTCCATTTATCAAGTTTTAGGAGGACTTTATAACAAAGCTAACAAAATTTGATTCACTGCGTTTGGACATTCGTAGATCTAGACCCTGAATTTTACAGAAATATACGAAGCCCATATATGTAAATCAATGAATCTAGCATTTTTACAGAATGGACATAGTAAAGAGTTTCTATTTAGAGAGAATTACACTGGCGGTCCATGAACTATCCCCGCGCTCTCATCTAGGTCCCCTGACTCTGAAAGTGCACGCCTGGCTCCTAGAACTTTTAAAATTGTCTCATCCCGGTCCAAATCTTGCAAGTGACGCCACTTGGTTCTACAGTAGCGTTTGGATAGCTCATGGGTATGGGTTTGGGATATAAAGATGGATAGAGTTAGTGTTAAAAAAAAGATGGATAGAGTTAAGGTGGGTTAGGGATAAGTTCAACTGTTTTTTCCTTTTCCCTTGTTTGGCCGTTCAGGCTTTGAGTTATGGTAAAATGGTGGGCCCCACACATTGATTGAATGAATAAAAAAAACAGGAGAGTGTACCTCCTCTGTCGTGTATGTGTATGTGTATGTGTATATGTATGTGTATGTGTATGCTTCGTTCCTCTGTACATTTGAAAGCCCAAGTTTGGTTTTGGTAATTAATGACACCAAGTTGCTAATGCCATGTGTTAAGTGTTTTGAGTTAGGCACGAGCAACACACGTGATGAAGGAGCATGTGGCATGGAGTGATGGCCACAAGATCACAAGTGGTGGAGATGCACATAATATGGTGTACATGATGATCAAGTAGAAGAGAAGGAACCAAGAGCGCAAGGCAAAGGTATAAACCATAGGGTTTTCCTTTTGCCGGTCTAAGATGAGTAGAGAAGTGATTGACCGGGTTTAGGATACATAGCCGACTATCAAGAGGGGCAATCACGGTTAGCTCGGAAATCAAGTGCCACTAGATCAACGTCTTGAGCATATGCATTAGGATCTAGTAAAAGAGCTAACATAACGCCTTGGAAAATGATTGTGAAATGCTAACACACATGCACATGGTGGTGTACACTTGGTGGTGTTAGCACATTTGCGAAGGCGGTGGAGTTCAAGCGGTAGAGAGGGGTTTGGGTTCCTCTCTCCCTCCCGCCGAGCTTGCGAGGCGGGATTCGGCGCTTTTTGGAGAAGTGAAACGCCTATTTTCTATTGCGCCGAAAGTTGGAAAAGAAACGGAGGCGAACGGAGGTCACTGCGTGCACCGGACGCAGCACCGGACGCTGCACCGGACGCGGGGCGCGTCCGGTCAGTTCATCGCGGCGCGGGTGCTGCTAGGGTTCGTGCACCGGACGCGGGGCGCGTCCGGTCACGTACCACCGGACGCGTCCGGTCGCGTCGGGAGCTTACTGGACTCCCACCGGACGCGGGCACTGTGGCGTCCGGTGGGTCCTTCGGCGCGTCCGGTGGTTGTTTCGCGGTGCGCGGCTCGGTGCTGACCGGCGCGTCCGGTGGGTCACGGGACCGGCGCGTCCGGTGGCTCGGTCGAGCGCGTCCGGTCAACGGTAACGGCTAGTTGGACGAGCACTGTTCATGTCTGTCGCGTAGTGACCGGACGCGTCCGGTCACCCAGACCGGAGCGTCCGGTGCTCGCGATTTCAACTGCGTCGCTTCTAACGGCTAGTTGCGTACCCCTTCGTTATAAATAGATGGTGGACGGGTTTTGAGGGTAACTCTTGCACATTTTGAGATATAGAGACATACTTTGAGCTAGAGAACAACCCCTCCACTCATCTCTTTGCATAGTTGCACATCTTGAGTGAGATTGAGTGAGATTCAAGTGCATTGCTTGAGAGTTGCATTCTAGAGGCACTTGATCTTCGAGTTGCTGCGGATTTCTTGTTACTCTTCCGTGTTTCCCGACACGGTAGACGGCTTGGAGCAGCGGAGGTGATTGAGCTCGCAATTGGAGATTGTTGGAGCCTTCACCAAGTGTTGTAAGGGGTTCTTGATCCTTCCCCGCGGGAGTTCGTGAATTGGATACTCTAGTGGAGCTCGTGGCTTGGAGGATCCCCATCTTGTGTGCGGTTGTGCGGCGCCCGCTGAGGGCTCGACTCTTGATAGTCGATTAGCTCGTGAACCGACAAGTGGGTGTATCGCCACAACGGGGAGTAGCTTGCCGGGAAGCAAGTGAACCTCGGGATAAATTCTTGTGTCATTCTCTTCCCGAGGATTTCTCTTGTGTGATCGATTGATTGGTACATCTCATCTCTACACGGCGGTATAATCAATCAAAGCTCTTCTCTCGTTTTACTTATCGTTTCTAGCTTATAATTGTTGTTGTGTTTAGTGAATAGCCTTGTACTAGACTTGTGTAGGTGGCTTGCTTAATTAGTTAGAAGCTAGTGCTTTTGCTTCGCCACCTTTCGTACTAACTCGTGGTTAAGTAATTCTTGTAGAAGTTTTAATTAGGCTATTCACCCCCCTCCTCTAGCCTTTTGGACCTTACAAGTGGTATCAGAGCCGAGGCACCGTTTATTTGAGGCTTAACAACCTACGGTGAAAAAGAAATGGCTCAATTAAGCTTGCACATCAACAACACCAAGAAGGCGCCTCACTTTGATGGCACAAATTATGCATATTGGAAGGTTAAGATGACCGCACACCTAAAGTCAATCAATAGAGAAGTGTGGAAGGTCACCGAAACAAAATTTGAGGTTGCTAATCCGGAAGCACCTACACCGGTAGAGGAGAAGAAGCTCCAATGCAATGATATTGCCATTAGTGCTCTTCATGAGGCACTAGATGACAAGACATTTGAGCAAGTAAAGAACATAGAGATTGCTCATGATGCTTGGGCCAAGCTAGAAGAAACATTTGAGGGCACCGAAGGCACAAAGACCGCTAAAGCATATATCTTGCAAGAAAAATTTTCAAGCTTCAAGATGCAAGATGATGAGAGTGTACCGGAGATGTTTCATAGGTTGCAAGTCATTGTTAATGAGCTCAAGGCACTTGGTGAGGAGGTCAAGGACAATCAATTCTCTATGAAGTTCTTGAGAAGCTTGCCCAAGAGATTTGATACATTGATCACCGTGCTAGTGAGGACTACATTGAAGGATTCAACTCCTCAACAAATATTTCAAGAAGTGATGACCGATGATTCATATAGAGAAGATGATGAGAAGGATGAGTTGGTCAAGAAGAAGAAGAAGGAAAATGAGAAGAAAGATGATGAAAAGAAGAAGAGTGTGGCATTCAAAGCCACCACATCCAAGAGCAAATCCAAGATTGAATCATCAAGTGATGAAGACTCAAGCTCTTGTGATGGTGATGACATTGATGAGAAGATGGCTCTCTTTGTCAAGCAATTTGGTAAATTCATGAAGAAGAAAGGCTATCGTGCAAGAAGGAGGAAGAACTCATCCAAGAAGAGTGAGCATACCATGAGATGCTTTAGATGCCATAGCAAGGACCATCTCATTGCAAAGTGTCCTTATGATAGTGATGATGAAGATGCTATCAAGAAAGAGAAGAAGAAGCAAGAAAAGAAAAAGAGCTCTTATAAGAAGAAGAATGATTCTCATGTTGCTACATGGGATAGTGATGATTCCTCAAGTGATGATGAGGATGACTACAAGAGCAAGAAGAAGGGACATGCTAGCATTGCCATCCAAGAGAAGGTCTCCCTCTTTGACACTCCATCGTGCTTCATGGCTAAGGCCGCTAAGGTATCATCCGACGATGAGAGTGATCATGATAATGCTAGTGATAGTGATAGTGATGAAGAAGAATTCACTAAAGATGAACTAATCACTATGCTAGAAGATTGCACTCAACATTTTAAAGAATCTAGAAAGGAGTGCAAGGGCTTGCTTAAGGAAAAGAAAAACCTTATGCAAGAACTTGATGAGCTTAGGGCATCTTATGAGAGTCTAAAGGTAGACCATAAAAAGCTTCAAAAGTCTCACACTAAGCTTGAAGAAGCTCATTCCTCTCTAGTTGAAAAATGTGAAAACATGCCAACTAATGTTGAGAAAGCTAAAACTTGTAACATAGGCATATCATGTGATATAATTGATGAAACTTTTCATAAGCCTATTATTGTTGCTCCTACTAACCCTTCATGTAGCTCATCTACATCATCCTCATCTAGTAGTGATGGTTTCACTTGTGACTCCACACTTATAGTTGAGAATGAAAATCTCAAGAAGGAGGTAAAAGAGCTCAATCACACATTAGCTAAGGCTTATGGTGGTGAGGACCGCTTGCTTATGTGCTTGGGTAGCCAAAGAGCTTCTCTCTACAAAGAGGGATTGGGCTATAACCCCAAGAAAGGCAAGGCCGTTTTTGCTCCTCACAAGACTCGTTTTGTGAAGAACAAAGGTAGCTATTGCAAAAGTTGCAAGCAAATTGGTCACATAGAGCAACAATGCATGAACAAGAAATCCAATGCTAATGTATCCTCAATCAAGTTTGATTCTTTCTATATACTTACCAAGGGTACAAATGGTGTTCATGCTAAGTTCATTGGTGCACCATGGATGGGCTCAAAGAAGAAAGCCATTTGGGTACCAAAGAGCTTAGTCTCTAACCTTGGAGGACCCAAACAAGTTTGGGTACCTAAAAAGAATTGATCTTGTCTTGTAGGTCAATTACAAAGCCGGAGGAAGGCATTGGGTGCTTGATAGTGGGTGCACTCAACATATGACCGGGGATTCTTGTATGTTCAAATCAATTGATACTAGCCAAAATGGTGGTTTTGATGCTATCACTTTTGGCAACAACAAGAAAGGCAAGGTCAAGGGGCTTGGTAAAATTGCTATCTCAAATGACATGAGCATATCTAATGTGTTGCTAGTTGAGAGCTTAGATTTCAATCTTTTATCGGTGGCACAACTTTGTGATCTTGGCTTCAAGTGCATATTTGGTAGTGATGATGTTGAAGTCATAAGTGTTGATGGATCAAATTTGATATTCAAAGGATTTAGACATGATAGCTTATACTTGGTTGACTTCAATGATAGTGAGACACAATTGACATCATGCTTGCTTAGTAAATCTAGTATGGGTTGGTTATGGCATAGAAGGCTTGGTCATGTTGGAATGAAACAATTGAACAAACTTTTGAGGCATGACTTAGTTAGAGGATTGAAGGATGTCACCTTTGAGAAGGATAAACTATGTAGTGCTTGTCAAGCCGGCAAACAAGTTGGAAATATACATCCTAGTAAGAGTGAGATGAGCACATCAAAAGCATTTGAGCTATTGCACATGGACTTGTTTGGGCCAACAACATACACTAGCATTGGTGGCAACAAGTATGGCTTTGTGATAGTGGATGACTACACTAGATACACTTGGGTGCTCTTTCTTTATGACAAGAGTGATGTTTATGATCTATTCAAGTCTTTTGTCAAGAGAGTGCAAAATGAGTTTGAAATCACCATCAAGAAGATTAGAAGTGACAATGGTAGTGAGTTCAAGAATACAAGAATTGAAGATTTATGTGATGATCTTGGAATTGGGCATCAATTCTCACCAACATACACTCCTCAATCCAATGGTGTAGTTGAAAGGAAAAATAGAACTTTGATTGACATGGCTAGATCAATGCTTAGTGAATATAATGTGAGTCATTCATTTTGGAGTGAAGCTATCAACACGGCTTGCTATTGTAGCAATCGTCTCTATTGCCATGGGAAGCTTGGGAAGACACCATATGAGCTATTGAATGGAAGAAAGCCCAACATTGCATACTTTAGAGTGTTTGGTTGCAAATGCTATATTCTCAAGAAAGGCACTAGATTGAGCAAGTTTGAAAAGAAATGTGATGAAGGGTTCTTACTTGGTTATTCTACCACAAGCAAAGCATATAGAGTTTGGAATCTCACAAATGGCACCTTGGAAGAAGTTTATGATGTTGAGTTTGATGAAACCCAAGGGTCTCAAAATGAAGCTCAAAACCTTGATGATGTGAGAGGAGATCAATTGTCAAATGCAATGAAGAACATGGACATTGGTGACATAAGGCCGAGGCAAGTTGATGATGATGATATTCATGTGATCAACCAAAGTGTGCAAATTGATACAAATCAAGCAAGCTCTAGTGGTTCTCATGATGAAGTGCAAGATCAAGGTCAAGCTAGTGGAAGTAACCAACTCCCAATACTCCAACCTACGAGTATTGCTAGAGATCATCCATTGGATCAAATCATTGGTGGAATTCAAAGTGGTGTTCAAACTAGATCAAGGCTAGCATCCTTTTGTGAGCACTACTCATTTGTGTCACTTGAAGAACCTAAGAAAATAGAAGATGCATTGAAAGATTCCGATTGGGTAAATGCCATGCATGAAGAGCTAAACAACTTCATTAGAAATCAAGTTTGGGAACTAGTTGAAAGGCCAAGGAACTACAATGTGATTGGTACTAAGTGGGTCTTTAGAAACAAGCAAGATCAAGATGGTGTAGTTGTAAGAAACAAAGCAAGATTGGTTGCACAAGGTTACACGCAAGTTGAAGGTCTTGACTTTGGAGAGACATATGCACCGGTTGCAAGATTGGAGGCTATTAGAATCTTATTAGCATATGCTTGTGCACACAACATCAAGCTTTATCAAATGGATGTCAAGAGTGCATTTCTCAATGGCTACATCAATGAAGAAGTCTATGTTGAGCAACCTCCCGGTTTTGAAGATGACAAGAAGCCCAACCATGTTTACAAGCTCAAGAAGGCATTGTATGGTTTGAAGCAAGCACCTAGAGCATGGTATGAGAGGTTGAGGGACTTTCTTCTCTCTAAAGGGTTCAAGATGGGAAAGGTTGACACCACTCTCTTCACCAAGAAGCTTGGAAATGACTTGTTTGTGTTGCAAATCTATGTGGATGACATTATCTTTGGATCAACTAACCAAGACTTTTGTGAAGAATTTGGAAATATGATGGCAAAAGAGTTTGAGATGTCTATGATTGGAGAGCTTAGTTACTTTCTTGGACTTCAAATCAAGCAAATGAAGAATGGCACTTTTGTAAGTCAAGGGAAGTACATCAAGGACATGATCAAGAAGTTTGGATTGCAAGATGCTAAGCCAATGAGTACACCAATGGGCACAAATGATCAATTGGGTATTGATGCAATTGGTAACATGGTAGATCAAAAGCAATATCGGTCTATGATTGGAAGTTTGCTATATGTCACCGCTTCTAGGCCGGATGTGATGTTTAGTGTGTGCAAGTGTGCAAGATATCAAGCTTCACCTAGAGAAAGTCACTTGAAAGCAACCAAGAGGATATTGAGATATCTTAAGGGCACTCATGATGTTGGATTATGGTTTCCAAAGGGGTCTAATTTTGAGTTGATTGGATATTCGGACTCCGACTATGGTGGATGCAAGATTGATAGAATGAGCACAAGTGGCACTTGTCAATTGCTTGGAAGGTCTCTTGTTTCATGGTCATCAAAGAAACAAAATAGTGTTGCACTATCTACCGTCGAGGCCGAATACATTAGTGCCGGTAGTTGTTGTGCACAATTGCTTTGGATGAAGGCCACTTTGAATGACTTTGGAATCAAATTCAAGAATGTGCCTTTGTTTTGTGATAATGAAAGTGCTATCAAGATGACTCAAAATCCGGTTCAACATTCAAGAACTAAGCACATTGACATAAGGCACCACTTCATAAGAGACCATCAACAAAAGGGTGATATTAGCATTGAAAGCATTGGCACCGAAGATCAACTAGCCGACATCTTCACAAAGCCACTTGATGAGAAGAGATTTTACAAGTTGAAGAATGAATTGAACATACTTGACTTCTCCAACTTGAAATGAGAGCACCCCACATTCTTAAAATGACATGCCTCTCCTCCGACATAGCAAGGTAAAGTTGTTTGACATATCATCCATACTTTGCTAAGGACATGTTTAGAACATATAGACATATTTGCATGACAAATAGGCTCATTCATGAAAATCAAATGAGTTAAATGTATATATGGTACCACTATTGCTTCTATGTTTTGATTGATCTAGTGGTAGCATATGACATGTTTGTGGGCTTGCAAACCTAGTGTTGGATCTAGAAAATGAGCTCATGATGTGTAATTCAACATGGTCAAGATAACCCTTATACTTTATGAGGTGTGAAGAAGCTTGTCCTTGGATCAAACCGAATTACATATTCTAGGCAAGTGATCTAGATTGAACCATAATTTGGACTCCCTCATATTGATTGACTTAACTCTCACTAAAATTGGCACCTTTTTGGTGATTGTTGACAAAGGGGGAGAGAAAAGTCACAAAGATAGAAAAGTCACAAAGGGGGAGAGAGAAAAAGTTAATAAGGGGGAGAGAAAGCATAAGATAAAACTTTGGAAAGGGATCAATTAAAATTGAGCACACAAGTAGGGGGAGCAAGCTCATGAATTATTTGTTGCATTTGTATGTGCATTAACATGATGAATTGTTGCATTGCAAAGCTTAAATTCATAATCATGCTTGTGTGGTGATTGCTAGAAATAGAACTTGAATGATGAATTGTTGAGAGTAGCTTTTTAAGTGGTATCTAGACACCTTTGCTTATAATGTTGATCTCACGGGGTACTTTAGTGTTTGTGATCTTTACAAGTGATGAATTACAAGTGGTGTCTAGCTACATCGATGCTAAGGATGGTATATAAAGGCAACTCCGATTGGTATCACGCTTCAAAGGTCCATTCTATATACCTTAGCATCAATTTGATAGTAGTAACTCTCCCAAAATTCAAATCCATACATATGTGCAAAATTGAACCAAACTCATAGAAGCACATATGTAGGGGGAGCTGATACTATCGAAATTGAAAATTGATTTCATTTCATATCTTTGTGATGGTTGTCATCAATTACCAAAAAGGGGGAGATTGAAAGCCCAAGTTTGGTTTTGGTAATTAATGACACCAAGTTGCTAATGCCATGTGTTAAGTGTTTTGAGTTAGGCACGAGCAACACACGTGATGAAGGAGCATGTGGCATGGAGTGATGGCCACAAGATCACAAGTGGTGGAGATGCACATAATATGGTGTACATGATGATCAAGTAGAAGAGAAGGAACCAAGAGCGCAAGGCAAAGGTATAAACCATAGGGTTTTCCTTTTGCCGGTCTAAGATGAGTAGAGAAGTGATTGACCGGGTTTAGGATACATAGCCGACTATCAAGAGGGGCAATCACGGTTAGCTCGGAAATCAAGTGCCACTAGATCAACGTCTTGAGCATATGCATTAGGATCTAGTAAAAGAGCTAACATAACGCCTTGGAAAATGATTGTGAAATGCTAACACACATGCACATGGTGGTGTACACTTGGTGGTGTTAGCACATTTGCGAAGGCGGTGGAGTTCAAGCGGTAGAGAGGGGTTTGGGTTCCTCTCTCCCTCCCGCCGAGCTTGCGAGGCGGGATTCGGCGCTTTTTGGAGAAGTGAAACGCCTATTTTCTATTGCGCCGAAAGTTGGAAAAGAAACGGAGGCGAACGGAGGTCACTGCGTGCACCGGACGCAGCACCGGACGCTGCACCGGACGCGGGGCGCGTCCGGTCAGTTCATCGCGGCGCGGGTGCTGCTAGGGTTCGTGCACCGGACGCGGGGCGCGTCCGGTCACGTACCACCGGACGCGTCCGGTCGCGTCGGGAGCTTACTGGACTCCCACCGGACGCGGGCACTGTGGCGTCCGGTGGGTCCTTCGGCGCGTCCGGTGGTTGTTTCGCGGTGCGCGGCTCGGTGCTGACCGGCGCGTCCGGTGGGTCACGGGACCGGCGCGTCCGGTGGCTCGGTCGAGCGCGTCCGGTCAACGGTAACGGCTAGTTGGACGAGCACTGTTCATGTCTGTCGCGTAGTGACCGGACGCGTCCGGTCACCCAGACCGGAGCGTCCGGTGCTCGCGATTTCAACTGCGTCGCTTCTAACGGCTAGTTGCGTACCCCTTCGTTATAAATAGATGGTGGACGGGTTTTGAGGGTAACTCTTGCACATTTTGAGATATAGAGACATACTTTGAGCTAGAGAACAACCCCTCCACTCATCTCTTTGCATAGTTGCACATCTTGAGTGAGATTGAGTGAGATTCAAGTGCATTGCTTGAGAGTTGCATTCTAGAGGCACTTGATCTTCGAGTTGCTGCGGATTTCTTGTTACTCTTCCGTGTTTCCCGACACGGTAGACGGCTTGGAGCAGCGGAGGTGATTGAGCTCGCAATTGGAGATTGTTGGAGCCTTCACCAAGTGTTGTAAGGGGTTCTTGATCCTTCCCCGCGGGAGTTCGTGAATTGGATACTCTAGTGGAGCTCGTGGCTTGGAGGATCCCCATCTTGTGTGCGGTTGTGCGGCGCCCGCTGAGGGCTCGACTCTTGATAGTCGATTAGCTCGTGAACCGACAAGTGGGTGTATCGCCACAACGGGGAGTAGCTTGCCGGGAAGCAAGTGAACCTCGGGATAAATTCTTGTGTCATTCTCTTCCCGAGGATTTCTCTTGTGTGATCGATTGATTGGTACATCTCATCTCTACACGGCGGTATAATCAATCAAAGCTCTTCTCTCGTTTTACTTATCGTTTCTAGCTTATAATTGTTGTTGTGTTTAGTGAATAGCCTTGTACTAGACTTGTGTAGGTGGCTTGCTTAATTAGTTAGAAGCTAGTGCTTTTGCTTCGCCACCTTTCGTACTAACTCGTGGTTAAGTAATTCTTGTAGAAGTTTTAATTAGGCTATTCACCCCCCCCCTCTAGCCTTTTGGACCTTACAACATTGCCTCCTAACATCACGCCACATTCATCGAATCTGGCTCAGATTCAGCGAGCTCAGTCAGCTGTGCGGTGGAGGTGGGCAAGTCGAGCCGTAACTCTTGCTCACCATGCGGCAAGCGACGCTGGCTGCTGGTTGCTGCTGCCTGCATGGTGAGGCGTAGTAGTGGGGCAGCGCAGACAGCTGGTGGCGCTACTTTCTAGGGCGACGGCGGCGAGTTGCTGTGCTACTGCTGCTTGAGCGATGGCAGCGTTCATCGACGAAAGGTGACGTCGGAATAAGGTACCTGCGCGGAGGACCAAGGGTTCGACGGCCGCGCTGTCGTCAACCCTTGGAGTCGGCCACCAAAGGATATGGCACCCAGCCTGCGGAGCAAAGGACAGGAGGCGCCTTCATATGATAAGCGTCGTCTTTGATTTATCTTCGATTTGGCTTCGATTTGTTCACTATGTAGTGTAGGGAAGTGGGTTTTGTCTTCGATTAGTTCACCATTCACCTTGAGTAGTTGGGTTGTGCTAGGGTTTGGAGTTCTGCTCTGAAATTTACTTGCTCCCCAAATGCAGTGTGATGTTCTATTGAATTTTCCATCAATAATGTGTGAAGATTGCGGTTGATTGCACTAAAGACGAATTCTTGTTCTTTAATGTAGGAGATGGTTCGGATTTATTTAGTTTGGAGGTGCATCATGGTGGTTTTTTAGTTGGGAGTGGGCAACAGAGAGTGTACATCAATGAGAAGTTGGATTGGTTTGACAACTGCGACGCAAATACCTGGTCACCTCTATGGATTGATGACTGCTTGGGTCAGTTAGGTTATGAGATAAGTGTTTCCTCACAGAAGGTCCACTGGCTGCTACCTGGCAAAGCAGTTGTAGATGGTCTTAGAGTTGTTTCTACTGACAGTGACACCAATATCATAGTTTCTGTGATTGATAGGGTCAAGAACTTGATTATTTATGTTGATCATGATGACCTCTTGAATGGTGTTAACTGGGATGACATAGTGGTGAACCCTAAGGTAGGAGTGGGTAATACATCAAGAGAGAAATTGCCTGCCTTCTACAATAATTTGCAAAGTAGGAGTGAGACTAATGTGGAAGCAGAAGATGTCATTGAGAGCAGTGATGCAGAAGATGCAAACTTTGTTGATAGTGATTATGAGGTAGCTAACAGTGATGATGACTTGTTTGTTGACAATGTTGATGTGGATGTATTGGACGAAGGAGCTAGTAGGGGCATGAGAATGTTCAAGTGGAAGAAAGCAGCAGGCAGCAGGCTGAAAGGACACAACTATTAGCATGAAGACCTATCTGATGATGAAGAGCTATCAACAGATGATGAAGGGAATCAGTTGCCAGATTCAGATGGTGAAGAGCCAAACAATAAGAGGCTTAGGCCCTTTAGGGAAGAGGATTTGAGCAATCCTTTATTCAGGTTAGGCCAGACATTTGCATTAGTTGAGCTTCTAAGGAAGGCAATTACTGAGTACAGTCTTAAAAACAGGGTTGACATAAAAATGCCAAGGAATGACCAGAGAAGAGTGAAGGCTCACTGTGCAAAGGGCTGCCCATGGAACTTATATGCATCTTTTGACAATAGAGTGAAGTGTGTTCCTTGTGAAAACTTATGTTGGGAAACACAATTGTCAGAGGCAGTGGAATATCAAGAGATGCACATCAACTTGGTTGGCAAGCAAGTACACAGAGATCTTCAGAGCAGATACTATCAATACATTGTTGACATTTGTAGCAAGGAATGTGAGTGCAGGAGATGGCAGCTTACTAGAATTCCTTGCTCTCATGGAATTGCCTGTTTAAGGCATGAAAGGATCCCCCCTGAATCTGTTATTGCCAGTTGCTACACAGTTGAATCATTTGCCAGTGCATATGGAAGTAACATTTGGCCATGCAGAGATGCATCTGAGTGGGAGAAAGTAAATGGACCAGAAGTTGGTTGTACTAAGTATGAGAAGAAGGTTGGTAGGCCCGCAAAGGCAAGGAAGAAGGCACCTCATGAAGTACAAGGGAGAAATGGACCTAAGCTATCAAGACATGGGGTGGTCATGCATTGTAGTTGGTGCAACTCCACTGAACACAATGCTAGGACCTATGAACTTAAGAAAGCTGGCATCAAGCCTATAGCAGGCAATAGCAGTCCACCAGCACCATATGTCATTCAAACTGAAGATCAGGCAGATGTAGAGATGGAGCTTGAACTGCCTATAACACAAGTTAATGATGATCTAGGACCTGAAGAAATGTCACATGAAACTATGATGTCCCAATTTCTTTCACAGGTTGTCTCTTCTTTGTACCTTCATAGATTCTCTTCTTTGTACTTTCATAGGTTTAGTACTGACTCCACTGTGATGTAACAGCCATCGCAAGCATCCAGTATGGACCTACAGCTCCATCCTCTGCCTACTTCTTCCTTCATTGACTCCAACTAGACTGCTCCAAGGCTAGGTCCATTGACTACAGCAACCAAGAAAGGCAAGGAAGACATAGCTAGGAAAGGTAGAGCAGCTCCAACAACTAAGAAGGATGGTCCAGTGAAAGGCAAGAAGGGTGGTGCCAATGCAAAGACCAAGAAAGTTGTTGGTGCCAACAACATTGCCTCTGAGCATGCTGCACCTTGATCTACAAGCAACATTGCCTCATCGTTTTGTCAATGACGTAGGCAAGGATGTCTTTTGTGAATGACATAGGGTTAACTTTTGTGTACAGTTAGCATCAAGCAAACTATGAACTTGATGAATTTGGCATAAACCAAAATCTTTTTGGCTGGATGTGATGTAATGTAATGCTATTAGGCAACAAGAATTAAGGCTGGGTCTGATGTAATGATATCAAGCAAACTATGAACTTGATGAATTTGGCATATGCATGAAAATGAATTTGGCAGCACCACTGTTTCAATTTTTCATCTTACCTGTGTATTGGCTCAGTTTTGCAAAAACTATGTTGCTCATCTGCCATGTATTCACAATGTTCAAACATTGAGATTAATGCAACACATCATAACTGCAACATTGTCATTACTGCAAACAGATAATTTCAGTTCCGGGAGCCAGGCGTACACTTCTGCCGGTGGGGGACGAGAACAAAGCAGGGAGAAGAGAAGGATGAGGAAATGAGGATTGGGAGGAACCCGGGGTCTTTTTTGCAAAAATAAGCCATGGGTCGTGCGGCCGCTGCCACCGTGGCACGACACATAGGACCGTGGCACGACACATAGGACAGAGTGGCGTCACTTGCAAGATTTGGACCGCGATGAGACAACTTTAAAAGTTCCGAGAGCCAGGCATGCACTTTCAGAGTCAGGGGACCTAGATGAAAGCGCGGGGATAGTTCACGGACCGCCAGTGTATTTCTCTCTTCTATTTATTTTCTCACCCTCTCTTCTTCCTTACGTGCAGACGCACGGACGGAGACCGGGGATTGAGACCGGCTAGCCGGCTGGAGACCGCGGCCGGCGGCGAGCGACTGGGACGCGACCTGGCTCGGCTCGCGCGCGGCCACGGCGGCTGCGGCCTGCGGAGGGCCGGACGCGGCTGCTAGCAGCGGCCAGCGCCTACGCCCGCCTGACCCGGCGCACACCGGCGTGGCTTCGGCGGCGGCTTGGCCGGAGTGGCGGGGTCGAGAGCATGGGGTGGAGGAGCAGCGCTCCCGGCTGTAGGGCTAGAGGTGGGGCGCGGGAGAGAGAGACCAGAGGCCTGGGAACTCGGCGGCTTGGAGCTCTGCTCGCCGGCCAAGGCAGACGACGAACTGGGCAAGGGCGAGAGTAGAAAGAGAGGGCCTCGGCCTTGATGTAGGCATCACAGCGGTCCAGGGACGTGCATGCGGATGCAGTACGGGCGCGTCGTGGCGCGACAGCGGCAGCAGGCGGCATTAGCAGAGGCACATGGGGCGGTGCTGACATGCGATGTGTTTAGATCCATTGAAAAGTGCACTATGTAAAAAAAGATTTCTCGTCACATTAAACTTGCGATACATGTATGGAGTACTAAATGTGGATAAAATCAAAAAATAATTGTACAGTTTGGTTGTACTTTGCGAGACGAATGTTTTGAGCCTAATTAGTCAACGGTTGGACAATTATTATCAAATACAAACAGCATCGAGCAGAGCAGGGAGGGAGAGCAGTAGAGCACGGCAGCAGCAGCTCGGCTGTGCGGCATGGGCACGTTGAGTCGTGCTTGAACGAGCCATAAAGGCCTGAGTCGGTGCACCTACATACGGCCATGTGCGGGCAGTCGCACGGTGTCGCGACGCGACAGGCGTATGTAGCAACGGTGCGGCACAACAACGGCCAGATGCAACACAGAGCTGCAGGGGTGCGGACGCGACATCGAGGCGACGGCGCCGACAGCAGGGACATGCCCACACGCGAGCGGAACAGCAACAGCACAGCGCCCGACAGGGAGGGCAGCGCGACAACATCGTGAGCAGAGACGCAGTTCGGCGGTCGGCAAGCAGCAGTCACGAAGCAGTGGTGGCCAGCGAGCAACGGCTCAAGCAGCAGCGGTGCAGACAGCCTGCCGAGAAACGGCATCGGCAGCGCGGCTGCAGAGGCGAGGCTGGCAGCGAGGCCAGCGCGCAGCGAGGCAGCGACGAGGCTAGGCGTGCACGTAGGCGTTCATGAGTGTTGTGTACATGCTTGTGTTTTGCCATTTCCTTTCTTTTTCTTTTACCCAATATATATAAATAATTATGTAATTACAAATATGTCATTATTTCTTTATCACTAATGTCCATACACACATGCATATATTTATTGTATGTTTAAATGTACACTTATCTATAGCGATACACTCAGGAAAAGAATAAGTTGATACCCTACTTTAATTATAGCGACATGCTTATTAAAACGAAATACGTGAGTGTATACATACCTCTATATATTTTTATTTGTTTATTAAATTATTTTTCGTGCCAACGATTAACACAACTTATTTTTCATATTAGGACTTCGCAAGCATGTTTACACATTAATTAAATTAACTCACTATATTTGATTCCTCTTCTCCATAAAGATGAGACATACAATTCGATTATCGTTTCATGTGAGCTCAAAATTATAAACCCGAAAAATTGGTTTGTTAATTTCTTTTAGACCTTAACCACGGTGATAAGCGAGTCTGTAACACCAGGGGTGTTACATACGACTTTGGTTTTTTACTTGCTTGCCTATTCTGTTTGTTCTTTTCATTTGGATGGCAGCTACCAATGACTTGCTAAGATCAATGAAACCACCAAATTCATAAGCTGAGGCCACTCTTATTCTTCTTACTGCCTATGATGTCACATATGTTGTTTATAACTTGCTGAAGTTTGTCATTGGTGAGGAATTTGAGATCAACAATTTGGTTAACCTAAACCATATATTTTCAAGTTTCGCACTCATGGCAACCTTCATTACATACATTTGACTGAGGCTGAACCACTATTTTATTTCATAGAAATGGACCCTTACTATGTAGTGTTCAATGGCAACAAACCTGGGATTTACATGACATGACATGAGTGTAGGCAACATGTGCTTGGCTACAAGAATGCCATATACAAGAAGTACTCTAACTATGACCATGCTGTTAGAGATTTCAATGCCTCTCTTGTTCCACCACCAACTCCCCCTATTGATCTCCATCATGGTTGTGAGCTGCCGCTTCCCCTTGTTGATGGTAAGTATGGTTATTGGAAGAATGTAGCCATTGTCGACATTTTGATGCTTGTATTTGGTCTTTGGTTGAGGTTGTCGGTGTGCAGCCAGTGCAAGCGCACTTCTTAGGCCGATGATGACACCAGAGATGAAGGATGAGCTAGTTAGGTGTTTTCCTATTTTCTGTGATGCATTTCTGTTACCTCTATCTGCTAGTTGGCCTACTTCAGCTTCTGTTGTCATTTGCTTAAATCTGGGTTACCTCTGATTACTACCTGCTATGATTCTATAATTAATTAGTGATGATGTTTGAGGCCTGTAAGTTGAAACTGCAAAATTTGTATTGTGACAGCTCTATTTTTATTGTAATGGAACTCCTTCAAACTCTATTGTATACCTCTGTGTTCCTTCATTGCAATCTCTGTTCTATTGCTCTGTGTTCGTCTCTAGTGCTGGTTTGGGGCCTGCCGCGTGCCAAAACAGGATCTCAAAGTGACTGTTGGAGTTAGTTGGCCTTTGGACGGGCTGCTTTGTGTGCTATCAAACACAATTTCATATGGGCCTGGTCCATTTGATATAGGCAGCCAAACAAGGCTGCTTGCACCGGGTTGGACCGGCTGTGGCTGGCATTGGCATGGCCACTGGACCGGGCTAGGTTGAGGCCGTGTACCAAACACGTCCTAAGGGGTTATTTGGTTCCCTTCTTAGGTAGCCTGTATTGCATCAGGATGGCCAAGCCGGCACTAGCTAGGTTGCCAGCGCCACATGCAGTGTTTTGTTTATTGCATACAGAGGAGTTCAATTACCACGTGCATGGGTTGGTGAGGTTACCTTAACCATTCCAACTCAGTTCACTCTTTATTACACCATTTCAACTCAGTTCACTCTTCATTACAACACACTAAAAATAAACTTAAGATTACATCACTTCCAAAGCAAGAAAACAATGACCATGGCTTGGAAAAAAGTGCGACATCTTTACATGTTGCATTGCAAAATAAGGAGACATAGCAGGGTTGCAGCACACCATGAAAACCAAACTGTTGCACGCAATAATCATTGAGAATGGCATGTGCTCAGAACATTAAGAAAGTATATTTTTAACATCAACGGCAACGATCATAAGCAAACTGCACATAAGAAGGCCTCACAGGAAATGATCATAAGCAAACTAAAGATAAGAAGACATCACAGGCAATGACACATAAGAAGGAAGCAGAAATCCCACATAAGAATGACAATGGTAACTTTGCACAACATAGGCAATGGTCAATTATTCACCAAATCATTGTCTCGGTTAACAAAATCATCATAGCTCATGATCATGGCCTCATTTATTAACAGTAGGAAGACATGTAAACATACATGGTCATCATTGCAGGAGCCCATTCTCTCAACTTAAATGAAACAGAACATAAAAAACAAATATGTATTCATCCTTGCACATGACCATTGCCTCATTAATTAGATAAATCGTTAAGAAGTTAAATCATCACAACACATGTCAAATATGATAATTAAAAGAATAAATAAGTTAGACAACGGTATAACAGAACAATAAGTTCGTGAACCAAACATGAGCACCACTGCATTAAAAAAATTAACAAACGACACAATATCATGGACATGTGCTCAGATTTCATGTTAGGAATGTATGAAACTAATATCATCGGCATGGACAAGTGCTTAGCATATTAGACATTATAGTAAGCACAGAAAAATATTATCAACATGGTCATGTGCTCAGATATTCAGTCACAAATGACTGCATGTTACGGCCATTCAATCAAATCCATGACAATAGTAACTCGCATTTAGGTCACAGTTGAACAGATCAAAATCCCTACAATGAAATACTTGTCTGCTCACAAGATCCAAACCAACTGTCTAACCCTAGAGAGAACAAATAATGGCATTAAACATGTAGATTGGCAAGAGAAAGGGGAACAACAAATAGATCAAGGATCAAATCGAGCATATCGTGGGGGAAAGTAAGAGGGGATCTATTCATTTTATTTTACCGCAACAGAAGCACTTGGAAGCCAGACAATCAGCAGATCGTGGGGATTTTCCCTACACAACACAATAGATCTAGGGTCGAATCAACCTTGCCTTGCCTTGTTCAACAATGATTCATCACTCCATATCCCAAATCCATTAAAAACATGCAAGGGAGCAGTGCCACCGCTCCAAAATCACCGCATATGCAGAGGAGTGTAGAGAGGAGGAAGGAGAGAAAAGGACAGGGAGTTGGAGACGGAGGGGGAGGCAGCTCACCGGCGTTGAAGGACTCGGAGAGAAAGAAGAGAGCGTTGGGGGGGGGGGGGGGGGGGGGGGGGGGAGCGCAGAGTGGCCGATGGTGAAGAGGGAAGCGCGGCGGTAGCGGCGTTGAGTCGTATCGCCATGGATGGTGCGAAAAAGGGAAGGTAACCTTAGGGCACGTACAACGGCACGTACAACAGTGAGACAGCTGCTATTTGTAAGTTTTTGAAATTCACGATACAGACAGCTAAACAGCAGATAGTTGTTGTCTATTTGACTGTCTACAAATTATTTAATGTTTGCATGGTAGCCATGATCAATCATGCATATCATTTCCATATACCATTATGTTGCTAATTGATGCAAAATAAATCCTTCAAAGTAAATCATATATATATATATATATATATATATATATATATATATATATATATATATATATATATATATATATATATATATATATATATATATATATATATATATATATATATATATATATATATATATATATATATATATATATATATATACTCATGTTTTAGTAACAAACATTTTATGTTTACGTTTTAGTAACCAAAATAAATATATGTATATATGTATATTTTTTGAGAATATATATATATATATTGGTGGAAGAGAAAATATATATAGGAGTATGTATAATGGTACAGCATATGCAGTTTTTTTTTTGTGACTTACAGCATATGCAGTTTGTTACATTGTCCGTAAGCCCAATAGAAGCTAGCAGTAGCAGCCCAGGAAGCCAGAGCAGAAACCCCAACCCTCGGTTCTCTCTGTCTCTCGTCTCTCGCCCGCATCTGCTGGGATCCGCGGAAGGACAAGCGGCGGCGTAGGCACGCAACAGCATGGCAGCCTCCCCTCGGCCCTCCTCTGGCTCTCCCCCTCGGTCCTGCACCCTTGCGCGGCTGCGCAACCAGCGCCCAGCGGCGGCCGGTAGTGGCGAGCAGCAGCACTAGCCGGCCTTCCCAGTCCTAGCTCGAGCTCTGGCTTAAAGGTTGTCGTAAGCTCGCGCCGGTCAGGACGAAACGACGGAGAAGACGACTTCGATTTTTGGCGCGATTGTTTCACCTCTCGCGCGCGTAGCTTGATCCCCGCGGTGTCAGGCGAAGACGACGGCTCCATACAACGCGAAGGCAACCGTCGAGTCCGTCTCGGAGCACGAGCGCTTGCTGTCGTCTCACGACGCGACGGCTCCACTCTCTCTCTCTTCATTTACAGTAGCAGACCGAGGGGAATTTTGCAAAATCACCACCCGGAGACGACGGCCAGCACAGCCGTTGTACGTGCCCTTAGCGTTTCCCACGTCGTCTCGCCTGCATCGTCTGGGCCGCTGCACACACGCTCTCGCTGCTCGCGCGAGCCAGGCCGCCGAAAAAAATGAATATTTGAATATTTATTTTTAAAAATATTTTTATAAAGTCTATTAAACTTTCCAATTAATATCAACATAGTTCATATCAGCATGTCTATTGTGGCGCAACATCAATCAAAATGGTTGTCAAAATTGTCTAGAGAGCACAATCAGACGGTTTCAAAAAATGGAAGAGCAAACAAAAGTTTTTCTGATCGGAACAGAAAAATCAGAGTTTAAGAGGCCTAATAAATTTTTTCCTTACCGGTTCGACCAGCTACTTAATTGGGCCTCGACCATGGGCCGGAGCCCTTCTTGATGTTTATGCTTGGTACGGTTACTGTGTAATTTTTTTTAAAAAAAGAACAGGGTCAGTGTTTACTTTCTGAAGTTGCATTGCAGCATCGTTCCAAGTTCCAAGTTCCAACTTCCAAATCCCTCTGATCAGATAGATGAAGGTTGTGTTTAGTTCACCAAATTTGGAGTGACAAAATTCACTGTAGTGATATTGTAGCATTTCGTTTGTATTTGGTAATAATTATCCAACCATTGACTAATTAGGCTCAAAACGTTCGTCTCGCAAAGTATAATCTAACTGTGCAATTAGTTTTAAATTTTATCTACATTTAGTACTTCATACATGTATCGCAAGTTTGATGTGATGAGAATTTTTTTGCATAGTACATTTTTCGAGTAACTAAACACAGGCCCAGTTTAGATCCAGAAAATTTTGCAAAAGAACAGTAGATTCCCCGTCACATCGAATCTTTGGACGCATACATGAAGCATTAAATATAGATAAAAAATAAAACTAATTACACAGTTTAGACAAAATGAACGAGACGAATCTTTTAAGCCTAATTAGACCATGATTGGACACTAATTACCAAATAACAACGAAAATGCTACAGTTGTATTTTGCCAAAAATTTTGGCAACTAAACTGGCCCACAGCCGAATTCATTTCGGACCTTATTCCCAAATGCCAAGTAGGAGCATTTAATCCCAGAAGACGAAGGACGGGACGATACGTTCCCGATGCTGCCTGGGAACATGAACTAGCGCAATTCATTTTCCAGAAGACGAGGTGAACAACGGTAAAATCCCATGTACTACTGCTGTGAATCCCACGTATAAAATCACTTTAGGCCTTGTTTAGTTCCCTCAGTTCTCCTCTAAATTTTACTATGCAAAAAGAAGATTCTCCGTCACATTAAAATGTCGGCAAATGCATGGAGTACTAAATGTTGATGAAATCAAAAACTAATTGCACAGTTTTGTTGTACTTTGCGAGACGAATATTTTAAGCCTAATTAGTCAAAATTTGGATAATTTTTACCAAATACAAACGAAATGCTACAGGAATTCTGATACAGTTTTTTTTCTCCTCAATTCACCGAACTAAACGAGGCCTTAGAACCCTTGTTTCCCTGCACTGTATCGTGAGTCGAAGCACAAATCATAGCACTCCACTCCACTCCACTCCACTCCACTGACATTGCTAGCGGCTCGCGTCTGCCACTGCCATGGCGTCCACGTTCAAGATCCACTGCCGCAAGTGCGACGACCTCAGCCTCGCGACCGTCGACGGGGATCTGATCGTAACCAAAGCCGACCCTCGCGACGATCGTCAGGTACTACAGCGAGTTCATTTGCTTCTCGGACCCTTGCAAACTGGTGGCGCCCATGCACGCGTCCCAAGTACGAAGTATGTGGCACTGTTCGTTTGGCTGAAAATAACCGGCTAAAAGTACTATCGGTTGATTTGCTGTGAGAGAAAACATCACTGGCCGACTAAAAATAAGGGAAGCGAACAGGCTAATGTTCCCACTTGCAAACGCGCGGTCACTGCGAGTCCTGTGCCAGAGCGGCCAGGACCTGAGCCTCACTGTTCATGACGGCACCGCCGTCCTCGCCCGCGCCGACGACAAGGACCAGCGACGGGTCGTTCGCCGCTCCGGCCTCCTCCCTCAATTCCAGTTCCGCGTTCGTTCGTTCGGTTTCTGCAGCGGTCGTCAGCGTCAGCGCGGCGTTCCTCACACGTCACGGTGTTTCCCTTGCCTCTTGCAGTGCAGAGCTTCCGGAACACCGGCCGCGTCACGGACGACGAGGGACACCTCGCGTTCGCGCTCGTGAACTGGGCCACCGGCAAGGCGCTGAGGCGCTGCAGCGGCAGCGAGCTGGTACGTCCGTCCGTGGTTTTCTCGTTCCATCGCGCGAGCAGACGAGTGATCGTTAACCTTGCCGCGTTACGTGGCGCAGGGTTTTCATATTCTTTTTTCGCCACAGGTTGGCCTCGTCGGCCACAAGCCGGACTCCGTGGACGTGGCGCTGCTCTGGACCCAGAGCGAGGACCTTTGCGAGGGGTTCCACGGCCTCCGCTCCGTGACCGACGTCGGTTTCGTCCTCGACGCGGCCAACGCCGTGCCTGAGGCCGGAGGCGCGCATGACGGCACGCTAATCCTTGTCTTCCCATGGAACGGCGGCCCCAACCAGAGGTGGAAGATGGTTCCGTTTTATTGATGACATGGGGGCATGCGACGAGGCGTAATCGGATTGATGTGTTCTTGCTGTGGGATCAAATTGGATATCCCGATCGTTAAGGCTAGTTTTTGTTGAAACCTGTGACAGTAATTGTCACGTTGATAAATGGATATTTCCTTAAAAAATACTGAAAAGAAATCGTTCAATGATAAGTTTCATTGCCTAATGGGATGCAGGTTGTTTAGATATCTTAACTCTTAATGCTGAAGAAAAACCATTAATTATCACTGTTCTAGAGCTATGTGTTGAGGAATTGTAGCCAGCAGGTGCTGGAACTAGTGTTGATCATGTAATCGTGTTGTTTCGATGATGAGGGGTTTATTTGACTGGGCAAAAAATGTTGCATAAAACTAACTTATGAAGATAACAGAGTATGGCGATTGGCGAGTACATGGCCCGATAGCTTATGAGCCCCTGCTTGCTTTGCTTATATATGTAAGGCAAAGATAGCAATGTAATTTGTACCTGCTTGCTGATCACCGCCTGTTGATAGCTAAATTGAGACACATCTGATGCAACCACCTAATGCCTGGTTTGGTTGCACTTATTCACCCCAATTACATGTGGATTGTATTTAGGATTATAATGCAGCCAAACAGGCCTAAGCAGTTTTCCTATGACTTTGCATCGACTCTGGCTATTTGGTAGAATCCGAGAAGTTAGGATTTTTACGAATTTTGAAGTTGTAAATATGCCTAGATGAAAAACTCGTAACTCACTGGCTCGCTCACTAGTGGCTCGGCTCAAACTCGGCTCGTTTGAATTTTCAAACAAGTTGAATCAGCACTTTAGCCGGTTAATGTGGCAGAACCGCCTATTCTAATGCTCTCCCAAGGATACTTGTCTTCCACTAGACACTAAGTACCCAAAAGAAAACACTAAACTATGCGATTCCGTTGAGCACACCACAAGGAAGAACTCAAAAATCCATATTTTTACATCAGGATCATAAATGAGAGAGTAAAGCTTACAACATCTTGTCATTTCTTACACCACTTTTAGTACAATATCAGAGTAATTTATTATTTGATTATAACAACGGAATATAAAATGTTACCGGAGTTTCAGCGGAATAGAAATCATTTAATGCTAAGTTAAACATTATCATGAAAAACATTTATATGCATGTAATGATAACATGTTATAAGTCTTTCTTTAAAAAATATATTATGGGTGGAAGTTTTAAATAAACTATGTCGGCACATAAAGAAAATTCTCGTTGAGCCTACCGGAAGGTTTCCACACACAAGTGTTAGCTCAAAAACGTCTGTCACCTGCAACAGGAGGAATAAAACCCTGAGTACTCAATTGTACTCAGCAAGACTTATCCGACAGGAGAAAATAAAAGACTCCAAGGTTATGCAAGGCTATTTGGCTTGTGGGTTCATTGCAACCGTAGAAAGCATTACTAAATGTGCATCCTTATAATCAACTTTTATTAGCGGTCATAATTAGTTCCTTAACTACCCATTCTATGTAAGCACCTATGCTACCATTCTTCCATGTTCCAGTTATTACTACGGTGCTAGACAGTAGCCAAATCATACCGTCACGTAGAAACGACGATTCGCAAATCAATGTACCCAGCTGGGTACCCCCGAAAACACACGCATCATCTATACCCCGAACACAGACAAGGCCAACTGAAAGTCCCTAGTTTGGTTTTGGCTAATTGATGAAACCTAGGACTAACCTTTGTATCTAAGTGGATGATTTAGATAAAGGTGGTCATTGCATATGAGACATGACATTGACTCATGTGACCAAGATGATGAAGACCAAGATGAGGCTTGGCTCAATGGACCGGTTGTGAAGGTGAAGGGCAAGTCGAGGCTTCGAAGCGAAGGACCATGCGATGGTGAAGCTTGAGCAAGACTTGGCGCCGACGGACCAACGCAACGGTGAAGAGCAAGTGAAGTCAAGGTCGATGGATCGAGACGGTCATGTGATGATATGAAGTGGATCATATCATTTGGAGAAACAAAATGGGCTCAAGGCAAAGGTATAACCATAGGGCCATTTTGTTTTACACTCAAGACACCATAGAGGGTGTGAGTGGTTTAGGATCGATAGCCGAACTATTAAGAGGGGAAGTCTTATCGGTTATTCGATGCACGGGTGCCACTAGGTGAATTCATGAAGTGCATTGCATGTAGGGCCTAGTGAGCTAATTGGAAAACCTTTGAAAATGATTGAGAAAATGCTAACACACAAGCACATGGAGATGTACACTTGATGGTGTTGGCACATTTGCAAAGGTGGCGTTGGTCACGCTGTGGTTTGCGGGTAGAGAGGGGTTTGGGTTGATTCAGGCGATTTCGGGGAAATGAAATGCCTATTTTCCACTACGCCGAAAGTCGGAAAAGAAATGGAGGCGAACGGGGTCATTGAGGTGACCGGACGCTGCACCGGACGCGGTCACGGTGTGACCGGACGCGTCCGGTCAGTACAGCGCGATTTCAGGCGCGCGGGCTAGGGTTTGCAACCGGCGCGTCCGGTCACTCGCGGGACCGGCGCGTCCGGTCATGCGCCCAGAAGGAACTGAGGTTCATAGAGGACGATCGGACGCGGGGCGCGTCCGGTCACACATGATCGGACGCGTCCGATCGTTGAAGGAGCTTACTGGACTCCGACCGGACGCTGGCTCTGTCGCGTCCGGTCGTTGCGAGGAGCGCGTCCGGTCGTTGTTTCGCGGCGCGGGTGCTGTGCGGATCGGCGCGTCCGGTCGTTGCGAGGGGAGCGTCCGGTCGTTACTTCGCTGGCGCGCGATGCTGAGCGATCGGTGCGTCCGGTCATTCGAAGCAGCGCGTCCGGTCGTTTGACAGGCGCGTCCGGTCGTTGCCTATGGCGCGTCCGGTCGTTGGTTTGACCGTTGAGGGTCAGTGACCGTTGGAGGATCGGACGCGGTTGAGCGCGTCCGGTCGTTTTGAGAGGCGCGTCCGGTCATGGGGTTTGACCGTTGGCGCAGTGACCGTTGGAGGACCGGACGCGGTTGAGCGCGTCCGGTCAGTTTCGACCGGCGCGTCCGGTCGTCCCGAAAAAAACGGTCAGTGGAGTTGCAACGGCTCTATTTGTTTGGGGTGCTTATAAATACTCGTTGGCCGGCCCTTGGGGAGGTCTCTTGGCATTTCTAACACTCTTGTGCATCCTTTGAGCTAGAGCTACTCCTCCCACTCATCTCTCTTGCTTGATTGCAAATCAAAAGTGAGATTGAGTGATCCCAAAGTGCATTGCATAGCTTGAGGGCATCTAGTGGCACTTGTGGGTGGTTTAGCCGGTGGATTTCTTGTTACTCTTGGAGAGTACCGCTCCTAGCCGGCTTGGAGATTGTTGGAGGCGTTGGCAAGAGAAGGTGATTGTTCTTGGCCACCTCCGGTTGTTTGTGAGAGGTTCTTGTGCTTTCCTCGGTGGGACGCCAAAAGCAACTCTATTGGATTGCGCGTGTCATTGAGTTACCTCACTTGAGAGTGGAGTCTTGCGGTGCCTTGCGGGGCGTGCCTTGAGGGGCAAGTGACTTGAGGGTCACACCGAGGAACCATCTAAGTGTTGGTCGACACAACCGGTGACGTAGCTTGTCGGTGCACAAGTGAACACCGGGTGAACAAAATATTGTGTCTCTTGTCTCCCGGTGATTGGTCTACATATTGTGTTGTTGTCAATATTAATTGTTTGTATATCATCTTGGTGATTGGCAACATCTTCACTCCACCGTCGGTATAAGATTCACAATCCTATCTCTTGCATTTACTTTTACTAGATTATCTTGTGTTAGCTCTAGTAGTAGCCTTTGCTAGTGTTGTTAGCTTGCTCACTAGTGTAAGTTTAGTGTCTTAGCACTTGTGTGAACTAGAGATCATAATCTACTAGACTTGTGGATAGGAGGCTTGCATCACAACCCTTGGCTAAGCAAAACTCGCTTTACGCCGTTTGTTATTCTAACAAGTTTGCGTAGTGGCTTGTGTAGAATTTTTAATAGGCTATTCACCCCCCTCTAGCCATCTAGGACCTTACAAGTGGTATCGGAGCCGTGGTCACCGTTTTAATCAAGGCTTAACATCCTTCGGTGTGAAAAATGGCTCAAATTGTGTTCAATCATGTTGGGGGCAAGCCACCGTTCTTTGATGGTGTTAGTTCTTTTGCTCATTGGAAGAGAAAGATGACAATGTACCTTGGTTCTATTCATGAGAGAGTATTGCAAGTCACCGAGAATGATTTTGCTATCATTGATCCCAATCATCTCACCGATGAAGATAGAGCAAATAGAACATGCAATAGAATGGCTCTCAATACACTCTATAATGGTATTGACACAAAAGTGTTTGAGGGCATCAAAGATTTGGAATTGGCTAGTGAAGTATGGACAAGGTTGAGTGAGACATATGAAGGCACTAAGGTTGTGAAGAGTGCCAAGCTATATGGGCTCAAGAGTGAGTTTGAGAACTTCAAGAAAAAGGATGATGAAACAATCATTGAAATGTTTCATAGATTGCAAGTGATAGTCAATGATCTCAAGAGCTTAGGGCACAAGACTCAAGATCAAGATTTTTGTCACAAGTTCTTATTGAGCTTACCTAGAAGATTCAAGATGTTGATCATGATGTTGCAAAGAGATGGGCTTGAAGCAATGAAGCCTAATGATTTGCTTGGTGAAGTATTAACCTATGACAAATATGATCAAGATGTTGATGACAAGGAGAAGGTGGAAGATGAAAAGAAGAAGAAGACCGTGGCGTTCAAGGCCATCTCCTCCAAGGGCAAAGCTACCATCATTGAAGAAGAAGACAATAGTGAAGATGAAGATTATGAAATTGATGATGAGGCATTTGCTTTTGTAGTCAAGAAAATGGGTCACATGTTCATTAAGAGAAGAGGCTTCAAAAAGAGAAATGACAACTTCAAGAGCAATGAGCAACAAAGGAGGTGCTTCAATTGTGATAGCACCGAACATCTTCAAGCCGAATGTCCCTATGATAAGAAGAAGAACAACAAGAGGGGCAAGTTTGAGAAGAAAAAGAAAGAAGCCAAGATAACATTCAAGAAAGGCAAGAATGGAGTCTATGTGGCCACTTGGGAAAGTGATGATGAAGAAGAAGAAGAAGAATCATCCAACAAGGCTTTTGCTTCCATTGCTATTAACAAGAAGCCTTTACTATTTGATTCATCCTCTTCATGCTTCATGGCCAAAGAAGCTAAGGTATTATATGATGAAAGTGATGATGAAAGTGAAATGGAATATGTTCATGATAGTGATAATGATAAATATGATAATGAAAATGATGATGATGATGAACCAACTAAAGAACAACTATATGACTTGTTGCAACAAACTAGAGACATAGCTATTGCCAAGAACAAGGAGTGCAAGAAGCTTTCAATGAAAGTAGCAATACTTGAGAAAGTTCTTGGTGAGCTTAAGACCACTCATGAGAGTCTAGTGGAAGACCATGAGGATCTTGGTAAGGCTCATTCCAAGCTTGAAAAGGCTCACTCATTGCTACTTGAGCAACAAGAAAAGAAGGAGGTTGTTGTATCATGTGATATAGGTGTTACATGTGATATAATTGATGAATCCTTTAATGAACCTATCATCATGTCAAATACTAACCCTTCTTGTAGCTCTTCATCCACCACCACCAACTCTACCTCTACTACTAGTGATGGTTTCACTTGTGATGCCTCACTAATGGTTGAGAATGAGACTCTCAAGAGAGAGGTGGATAAGCTCACTCACGCCCTAGGCAAGGCCTATGGTGGTGAGGCCCGCTTGCTTAAGTGCTTGGGTAGCCAAAGGTTCTCTCTTAACAAAGAGGGATTGGGCTACACCCCCAAGAAAGGCAAGTCGGCCTTTGCAACTCCAAAGCCTAGCTTTGTGAAGGGCAATGGTCGGTTTTGCAATAGATGCAGGCAAGTTGGGCACCTAGAGCATAATTGTAATAAAAAGAACCAAAGCAAGAAATTTGTTAATGCTATACCTTTTGATTCTTGCTATGTGCTTACCAAAGGTGTGAAGGGTGTGCAAGCTAAGTTTGTTGGTACACCAATTGTGGGCCCAAAGAAGAAGGCTATTTGGGTACCAAAGAGCTTAGTTACTAACCTACAAGGACCCAAGCAAAAATGGGTACCTAAGCTTCATTGATTTGCTTGTAGGTCAATTACAAAGCCGGAGGAAGGCATTGGATTATTGATAGTGGGTGCACTCAACACATGACCGGTACATCAAGAATGTTTGATTCATTCAATGACAATGATAGTGGTGTTGATTCTATCACATTTGGCAATAACAAGAAAGGCAAGGTTATTGGCTTGGGCAAGATTGCAATATCAAATGATATGAGTATCTCCAATGTGTTGCTAGTTGAAAGTTTGGATTTCAATCTTCTATCCGTGGCACAAATATGTGATCTAGGCTATAAATGCATCTTTGGGGTTGATGATGTGGAAGTTATTAGTGTGGATGGTTCAAATGTGGCATTCAAGGGCTTTAGGTATGAGAATCTCTACCTAGTCGACTTCAATGCTAGAGAAACTTTTTGACAACTTGCTTAGTCTCCAAATCAAGCATGGGTTGGCTTTGGCATAGAAGGCTTGGTCATGTTGGCATGAAACAATTGAAGAAGCTTACAACTCACAATCTTGTCAATGGTTTGAAAGATGTTGAATTTGAGAAGAATAAGCTTTGTAGTGCATGTCAAGCCGGGAAGCAAGTTGGAAGCTCACATCCGAAGAAGAGTACAATGAGCACATGCAAAGCATTTGAGTTGATGCACATGGATCTATTTGGACCAACAACATATACAAGCATAGGCGGCAACAAGTATGGCTTTGTCATAGTGGATGACTTCACAAGATTCACATGGGTATTCTTTCTTAGTGACAAAAGTGAAGTGTTTGACACCTTCAAGACATTTCTCACTAGAGTTCACAATGAGTTTGAGATTAGAATCAAGAAAGTGAGAAGTGACAATGGAAGTGAGTTCAAGAATACAAGAATTGAAGAACTTTGTGATCATTATGGTATTGGACATCAATTCTCGGCCAAGTACACTCCACAATCAAATGGCCTAGTTGAGAGGAAGAATAGAACATTGCTTGATATGGCTAGATCAATGCTTCATGAGTACAATGTGAGTCAATCATTTTGGGATGAAGCAATCAATACCGCTTGCTACTACATCAATAGATTATATTGTCATCCATTGCTAGAGAAGACCCCATATGAGTTACTTCATGGAAGAAAGCCCAATATTTCTTACTTTAGGGTGTTTGGTTGTAAATGCTATATCTTGAAGAAGGGCACTAGATCGGGGAAGTTTGACAAGAGATGTGATGAGGGGTTCCTACTTGGTTATTCAACTACAAGCAAAGCTTATAGAGTTTGGAACAACTCAAGTGGCATTCTAGAAGAAGTCCATGATGTGCAATTTGATGAAACCAATGGGTCACAAGATGAAGAAGAGAATCTAGATGATGTTAGTGGAACTCTATTGGTGGAAGCAATGAAGAACATGGACATTGGAGACATTAGAGCAAAGCAAGAAATTGATATTCAAGATGATGATAAAGATCAAGTGCTAAATTCACCATTCAAGCTAGTTAGTGACTCTCAAGTGCAAGATCATGGTGCTAGTACATCTCATCAAGATACATCAAGTGATCAACCAAGCTCAAGCAATCAAGTGCAAGTACTCCAACCACAACATGTTGCAAGAGATCACCCCATTAATAGTATTATTGGTGATATTAGAAGTGGTGTGCAAACAAGATCAAGATTGACTATGTTTTGTGAGCATGCATCATTTGTGTCAACCATAGAACCAAAGAAGATAGAAGAAGCTTTGAGGGATGCGGATTGGATCATGGCTATGCAAGAAGAGCTTAACAATTTCACAAGAAATGATGTTTGGGAATTGGTAGAAAGGCCAAATGACTACAATGTGATTGGAACCAAGTGGGTGTTTAAAAACAAGCAAGATCAAGATGGCATTGTAGTGAGAAACAAAGCAAGACTAGTTGCTCAAGGTTACACTCAAGTTGAAGGTCTTGACTATGATGAGACATATGCTCCCGTGGCAAGATTGGAGGCAATAAGGATTCTATTGGCTTATGCTTGTGCACACAACATCAAACTATATCAAATGGATGTCAAAAGTGCATTTCTCAATGGGATTATCAATGAGTTAGTCTTTGTTGAGCAACCGCCCGGATTTGAAGATGACAAGAAACCCAACCATGTGTACAAGTTGAAGAAGGCTTTATATGGCTTAAAGCAAGCACCTAGAGCATGGTATGAGAGGCTAAGGGATTTTCTTCTCTCTAAGGGATTCAAGATGGGCAAAGTAGATACAACTCTATTCACCAAGAAGATTGGAAATGATCTATTCATAGTGCAAATATATGTTGATGACATCATCTTTGGATCAACCGATCAAGCTTATTGTGAAGAATTTGGTGCTATGATGGCCAAAGAGTTTGAAATGTCTATGATTGGTGAACTTAGCTACTTCCTTGGTCTCCAAGTCAAGCAATTGAAGAATGGAATATTTGTGAGTCAAGGGAAATACATGAGGGACATGTTGAAGAAGTTTGGAATGCAAGATGCAAAGCCAATTTCAACTCCAATGGGCACAAATGGCAATTTGGATAGTGATCTTGATGGCAAAATGGTGAATCAAAAGGAATATCGATCTTTGATTGGAAGTCTACTCTATGTCACCGCATCAAGGCCGGATGTCATGTTTAGTGTTTGCATGTGTGCTAGATATCAAGCCTCACCTAGAGAAAGTCATCTCACGGCCGCAAAGAGAATATTGAGGTACTTGAAGCAAACAAGAGATGTTGGACTATGGTATCCCAAGGGGTCAAAGTTTGAATTGATTGGATATTCGGACTCTGACTATGGGGGTTGCAAGATCAATAGAAAGAGCACAAGTGGCACATGTCAATTACTTGGAAGATCACTTGTGTCATGGTCCTCAAAGAAACAAAATAGTGTGGCAATCTCTACCGCCGAAGCCGAATATGTGAGTGCGGGGAGTTGTTGTGCACAATTGCTATGGATGACATCAACTTTGAAGGATTATGGCCTCAATTTCAAGAATGTGCCGTTACTATGTGATAATGAGAGTGCAATCAAGATGATACAAAACCCGGTTCAACATGGAAGAACAAAGCATATTGACATAAGACACCATTTCATTAGAGATCATCAACAAAAGGGAGATATTGCCATTGAAAGTGTTGGCACCGATGATCAACTTGCCGATATTCTCACTAAGCCACTTGATGAAAAGAGGTTTTGCAAGCTAAGGAATGAATTGAACATTCTTGATTTCTCAAACATGAGTTGAATGCACCCCACCCACTTATTGACATGCCTCTCCTTCGACATTGCAAGGTAAAATTGATTGACATGTCTTTCATCCTATGCTAAGGACTTGATAGAGCATGTAGACATAATAAGTGGTACGCATAAGCATTCATGATAAATCAAATGAATTTGATGGATATATGTTACCACTATTGCTTCTATGCTTATTTTGATCTAGTGGTGGCATATGACATGTTTGTGAGCTTGTAAACCTAGTGTTGAATCTAGAAGATTTGCTATAAGTGTTTAATTCAACATAGGCAAGATAACCCTTATTTTGAGGAGTGAATAAGCTTGTCTTTGGTTCAAATCGAATTAAATATCTTTGGCAAGTATTCTAGGTTAAACCAAATTTAATAAATTTTTTAACCTTACATGTGGTATCGAATTAATTTCAATCTACTCCATCAAACACTTTTCCTTCTCTCCACAATTTGATTCCCTTTTTGGGTAAGTTGTTGATAAAGGGGGAGAGAAAAAGATGATTCAACTTGATAAAGGGGTAAATAAAATTTATGATGAGAAAAAGATGATTTGACTTGATAAAGGGGTAAATAAAATTAAAATTTGTTGATGCACACAAGTAGGGGGAGCAAGCTCATAAACTAAGTTGTTGCATTTGTTTGTGCATTCTCATAAGACTTGCTCATTGCACATGTATTTAAATTCAATATGCATGCTTGTGTGGTGCAATGCTAGTATAGAAATTGGATGATGAAATGATCTACTAGCATGCATAGGAATAGTTTATATGTGGTATCTAGACTTGCCTAAAGCTTTACAAGTGGTTAGCTTTACAAGTAGTCCAAGAACCTTTGCATATAATGTTGATCTCACGAGGTTCTTGAGTTTTGATGGATGTCTAGTTACTTCATGATGCTAAGGATGGTGTAAAAGGCAACTCCGATTGGTATCACGCTTCAAAGGTCCATTTCTTACACCTTAGCATCATTTTGGTAGAATTACTCTCCCAACACTTCTATCCATGCATATGTGCAAAACTTTCAATCCAAACTCTATGCACATATGTAGGGGGAGCTAATGCTACCAAAACCGAGCTTGTGATAATTGTCCAAACTTTACTTATGAGCAAAATGATTGGACAAGTATGACAAGTTCAAAACTTTTATTATCAAAATCATCTTTGTGAGGGTTGTCATCAATTACCAAAAAGGGGGAGATTGAAAGTCCCTAGTTTGGTTTTGGCTAATTGATGAAACCTAGGACTAACCTTTGTATCTAAGTGGATGATTTAGATAAAGGTGGTCATTGCATATGAGACATGACATTGACTCATGTGACCAAGATGATGAAGACCAAGATGAGGCTTGGCTCAATGGACCGGTTGTGAAGGTGAAGGGCAAGTCGAGGCTTCGAAGCGAAGGACCATGCGATGGTGAAGCTTGAGCAAGACTTGGCGCCGACGGACCAACGCAACGGTGAAGAGCAAGTGAAGTCAAGGTCGATGGATCGAGACGGTCATGTGATGATATGAAGTGGATCATATCATTTGGAGAAACAAAATGGGCTCAAGGCAAAGGTATAACCATAGGGCCATTTTGTTTTACACTCAAGACACCATAGAGGGTGTGAGTGGTTTAGGATCGATAGCCGAACTATTAAGAGGGGAAGTCTTATCGGTTATTCGATGCACGGGTGCCACTAGGTGAATTCATGAAGTGCATTGCATGTAGGGCCTAGTGAGCTAATTGGAAAACCTTTGAAAATGATTGAGAAAATGCTAACACACAAGCACATGGAGATGTACACTTGATGGTGTTGGCACATTTGCAAAGGTGGCGTTGGTCACGCTGTGGTTTGCGGGTAGAGAGGGGTTTGGGTTGATTCAGGCGATTTCGGGGAAATGAAATGCCTATTTTCCACTACGCCGAAAGTCGGAAAAGAAATGGAGGCGAACGGGGTCATTGAGGTGACCGGACGCTGCACCGGACGCGGTCACGGTGTGACCGGACGCGTCCGGTCAGTACAGCGCGATTTCAGGCGCGCGGGCTAGGGTTTGCAACCGGCGCGTCCGGTCACTCGCGGGACCGGCGCGTCCGGTCATGCGCCCAGAAGGAACTGAGGTTCACAGAGGACGATCGGACGCGGGGCGCGTCCGGTCACACATGATCGGACGCGTCCGATCGTTGAAGGAGCTTACTGGACTCCGACCGGACGCTGGCTCTGTCGCGTCCGGTCGTTGCGAGGAGCGCGTCCGGTCGTTGTTTCGCGGCGCGGGTGCTGTGCGGATCGGCGCGTCCGGTCGTTGCGAGGGGAGCGTCCGGTCGTTACTTCGCTGGCGCGCGATGCTGAGCGATCGGTGCGTCCGGTCATTCGAAGCAGCGCGTCCGGTCGTTTGACAGGCGCGTCCGGTCGTTGCCTATGGCGCGTCCGGTCGTTGGTTTGACCGTTGAGGGTCAGTGACCGTTGGAGGATCGGACGCGGTTGAGCGCGTCCGGTCGTTTTGAGAGGCGCGTCCGGTCATGGGGTTTGACCGTTGGCGCAGTGACCGTTGGAGGACCGGACGCGGTTGAGCGCGTCCGGTCAGTTTCGACCGGCGCGTCCGGTCGTCCCGAAAAAAACGGTCAGTGGAGTTGCAACGGCTCTATTTGTTTGGGGTGCTTATAAATACTCGTTGGCCGGCCCTTGGGGAGGTCTCTTGGTATTTCTAACACTCTTGTGCATCCTTTGAGCTAGAGCTACTCCTCCCACTCATCTCTCTTGCTTGATTGCAAATCAAAAGTGAGATTGAGTGATCCCAAAGTGCATTGCATAGCTTGAGGGCATCTAGTGGCACTTGTGGGTGGTTTAGCCGGTGGATTTCTTGTTACTCTTGGAGAGTACCGCTCCTAGCCGGCTTGGAGATTGTTGGAGGCGTTGGCAAGAGAAGGTGATTGTTCTTGGCCACCTCCGGTTGTTTGTGAGAGGTTCTTGTGCTTTCCTCGGCGGGACGCCAAAAGCAACTCTATTGGATTGCGCGTGTCATTGAGTTACCTCACTTGAGAGTGGAGTCTTGCGGTGCCTTGCGGGGCGTGCCTTGAGGGGCAAGTGACTTGAGGGTCACACCGAGGAACCATCTAAGTGTTGGTCGACACAACCGGTGACGTAGCTTGTCGGTGCACAAGTGAACACCGGGTGAACAAAATATTGTGTCTCTTATCTCCCGGTGATTGGTCTACATATTGTGTTGTTGTCAATATTAATTGTTTGTATATCATCTTGGTGATTGGCAACATCTTCACTCCACCGTCGGTATAAGATTCACAATCCTATCTCTTGCATTTACTTTTACTAGATTATCTTGTGTTAGCTCTAGTAGTAGCCTTTGCTAGTGTTGTTAGCTTGCTCACTAGTGTAAGTTTAGTGTCTTAGCACTTGTGTGAACTAGAGATCATAATCTACTAGACTTGTGGATAGGAGGCTTGCATCACAACCCTTGGCTAAGCAAAACTCGCTTTACGTCGTTTGTTATTCTAACAAGTTTGCTTAGTGGCTTGTGTAGAATTTTTAATAGGCTATTCACCCCCCCTCTAGCCATCTAGGACCTTACACCAACCCATTTCACTCCTGTCATGGGGTCCAGGTCCCTGTCCAAACTGGGACTCCAAGCCCCCAACACTGTAGGCCCGACCTCAGTGTGGTGCTTAGACCTCCAACCCAATAATTCACCTATAACAGTCGGTCCGAAAAGAGTCAGAACCCTTGACAAAAGAGTAACAAGTCTTTCCGCTCCTATAAGCAAGTATGTGCTCGGGATAATGAGTCTGTGACCTGACTAGTGTCCAATGCAACAGACGGTCCTCAATCGACACAGACGAGACAAATGAAACTAGAGCCCTGCTCTGTTACCCAACCAAGTCTAAGTCCATTCAAGCCCAATCCCGCTCGGTCTTCAATTATTATACATATTTGTTCCATCTGATAGTAACATGATAATATTAACAATAATATATTTCCTATCTCTCGCGAGTGACAGGTAATCACTCGACTTCTATTGGGATCCTATAGCATAGCACGCTATACGATCATATCATATTAGTAAGACTCATAGGATATATATATATATATATATATATATATATATATATATATATATATATATATATATATATATATATATATATATATATATATATATATATATATATATATATGGGTTTCATTCAACTTCTTTGAACTTAATGCACAAGCATAAATAAAGTGCATAATAATAGAGGTTACGTACCCGGGCTTGCCTGGATAAGATATAACCAAGGTTAGCATTTCGTCATGGTGGCGTGATCCTCCGGACACCATCCTTTCCGATACTCACGATGACTCCACGATCCACCATTGTTTCTAATATGATATTTGCGGATGCACGTAAAAACGTAAATAATCAGCGATAACCGCAACTCATAATTACGATTCTCAAGCTACCGAGCTAGCTCTAACGTGCTAGGTCGCGCATTTGAGTTGTCGAATCAGACGTTACTTCCCAACAAGTATTTTAGTTATGAAATCCCAAGGTGTTCCTTTATTTATTCATTGATTAATATATATCCGAACTAGGGCTCATTAGCTACCTTAGCAAACTAATTATTTTGGAGCTAAAAATTACAAAGAGTAGATAATAACATTAGGAGTTTACTGGAAAATCTTTAGATGTAACACTATCACCATTTTATCACAAAAATTCCTACAAGTTATACTTTACTAAAATTTAAGCATGTTAGAATATTTAGAGCGACCTTAAAATATTTAGAGCTATGTGAACCAAATATACTAACAGGTAGAGCATGATTTTGGGAACCTAACAAAATTGGCTTCATAATTTTTGGACTTCTACACAATTTTATTTTGAATTTACAAGTTCACAGTATTATTAGAAAAATAAAAACTAATTTAATTCGCTGGAAAAAGAGAAAGGGACGGCGTCAGCCATTCGGCCCAGCGGCCCAACGCGGGGCGCGGCCGCGCGCAGCAGGCCGGCCCAGCAAGTGGCCCAGGCAAGGAGCCCATGCGCGCGCCGACTTTTTCGCAAAAAGAACCCTTAGCTTTCAACGAATTAACCTGCAGTACGTCAGGCACTATGCGATGTTATTCACATGAGTCACGTGATTTGCATTAAAAACCCTAGAAAAGTTTCTATTCAAACTTTCTAACCCTTTCCTCTTCTCTGTTCGTAGAGGCGGAGCAGAGGAGGACGGGGTGGAGTCGATTCGGTCGGCTGGAAGCGGAGCTGGTGGCAGGGAGGTGCCGCCGGGGTGCCGTGGGGCTGGGCCGCACCCGTGGGCACACTCGGACCCGCCAGAGGCGGCCCAGGGCGGTCTGGCCACACACGGTCGCAGTAGGGGAGGCGGCGCACCGACCTATTCGGCCGAAGACGGCCACGGCAGCGGCAGATAGGGCTTGGCGGCGACAGAGGACCGGTCCGCAACCTGAGAGGGCTAGGGGCGCACCGGTGGGTGGCCACAGCCTCGCCGGAGGCAGCCCGATGTGGTCCAGCCGCGAGCGTCGGCGGCCAGGGCGACGACGACAGCGGCGTTACAGGGCGCGGCGGGGCCGAGGGAGGAGTGCGGGAGGGGCAGCGCAGGTAGGAGAAGGCGGCAGCAGGGGCGGCTCTGCTGGGCGCAACAAGTGGTGGCATGGCCACACACGCTGCAGCCGCGGCAGGTGGCGGCACGGCGGCGGCGATGCAGACGGTGGCCCCCGGCCTGGCTGACGTGCCTCAGGCGGACAAGAGGATGAGGCGGAGGTGGTTACGGTGGTTAGGCGCGGGGAGTGACGGAGAGATGGGAATGGTGGTGGCCGAGCGTGAGCCCGGCGGTGGCCACGGCTAGTGCTCGCGTCCAGCGAGCAGAGAGTGGGGAAGGGAGCCAAGCAATAGCAGAGGGCAAGTGCGTGAGTCTAGCCTCCCTCCCCGGCCGTCCTTATAGGCGCGTGAGGGCAGCGCTCGTGTGTGGCAGCGAGGTATGGGGGGAGAAAGGCAGTGCTACGGACGAAACGTGTCTAGTCGGTCGGGACCACGGCCATGTGCAGCGTCATTCAAGGTGACGTGATGGCGTTGGCCAGAGCAAGTAGTGGCGTTAGGGGTGGCAGCGGTGCAACAGGCCTCGGCGTGCAAAAGAAGGCAGAGAGCGAGAGGGAGCAGCACGGCAAGGGCGCTTCGCGTCGCAATGACAGCGCGAGCGAGGCATGGTGCGGTAGCGGGGCAGCAACGCAGCACGGCAGCCACAGCTGGGCTGGGGGCGGCCAACGCGCGGACGGCCGTAGCCGACCAGCGCGCTGCGCAGCACGCGCGCACAGTGCGCCCGATCATGGCGGCGCAGTGCCGTGGACGCGGTGACCGTGGCCAAAGGCCTAACAGCCACGCCTAAACGTGTTTAGGTTGTTTAACAACATTTAATTAGTGGTTAAATCAAGCCCTAATGAGGACAACCAATATACCATTACAAAGTACTCACTAGGATGCAAACTGCTAGGCAAAAATGTGATACTAGTTTTTAACTCAATTTTTCAGAATTTAACTGCCAAAATGATGTTGCCGCCACATGTACCAGACTTAGGAATCTCTAGGTTTTGAAGCTGATTGGAATTTCAAATTCAATTTTAGAGCTTCCACCGATACTAGTTAACAATGTTTATTTTCTAAAACCAATGTTGCAATTCCATCTAAACAATTTGTACTACCATTTTCATTTAAACCTCAACACATGTTCTATATTACTTTGCTTATAAAAATTGCTTTTCAAGCCAAACCATTGTTTTACCAACATTACTAAGGAACTAGGTTACACATTTGTCATTCCCTTTTGTACTAATTTTCACACTAATAACATCACATCAACACCTGAAACAAATGTACTAATGCATCCACGACATCCGTACCTTGACGACGGTATAAATATTCCACCCATAAACATGTCACTTAAGCTTTCGAAAATTCATTCCCAAGCTAACTATTTATATAAAAACAAGCATAACTAGAGCACTAAGGCTTATTACATGGCATTTAGGAATCAAACCAGAAACTCATTTAGCACCTCACCTCATGAACTATCATTAAAACCTGATGATCATGACATGATTAACAACCTTTAATTAGGAATTAACACCAGAGGTGTTATAGGCTTATAGCTATAGAAGATTATCCCGAACTTTCTAATCGCCCAAACCTAGATTGATTAGTCACATGTATCGATTTTTATTAAGCCTTAACGTGGTGCTAAGTAAGTTCGTAACACCAGGGGTGTTACAGTTAATTAACAAGCCAGCTCGATCCAGCTCGCGAGCCAAAACGAGCCAAGGTAAATCAGATGACAACAACTTGTATCAACCCATATATGCCATGGTGCATTGGCCCAATATGGTAAAATCCTAGCCCCCAACTCCCAAGCTCCCACCCCTATGTCCTAGACTTTCCCCATCCAGCATTCTGCGCAGGCGTAGCCGTAAACGCATGCACGCTCGGCTATTCCCTCCTGAGCCGCCGCACGCGGGCACGTGGCACACGTGTAAGTCGCCGGGCGCCCGTTGCTCGCTAGGGCCTTGCAATCCTAGCTTTGCTTAATCCCTTGCAAGCCAACACACAACAGCAAGCATTAGCTTTTGTTTTTTCTTGATTTTTCCAAACCAGCATGAAATCATCTGTCTTTTTATTTATTTTGCTTTTCCCAAGTCAGTACTCGTCTATGTATTTTACTGGTTGAATAACTTTAACCGGAAGAAAAAAAAGATTAAGTTAGCTCGCGAGCCCAACGAGCAAGCTCGAGCTGCCAAGCGAGCCGAGCCACATTCAGTTGTTGCTTGTTAAGTGCTCGGAATCGTACGCTCCTGCTTTATCTGTAAGCGCTCTTGACAATTATCGTTTTCGCATTCGCAGGCAGGCCGGCGAGCACGCGATCCCGCGGGAAGGGAATAAGGAAAAGCGATGTTGACAAAGACGCTGAAGGGGAATCCTGCGCTTTTTTTGGAGGCAAAGATGAGAAGGAATATATCGCCTGTGTCGACCTCGCCTGCTTGGTTCTTCTGTTCCGTGACTTGGTTGTGCTCCGCTGGATCGTGCCAGCCGCCTACAGGATGAGCACGTGTGAACCGTGGCGTAGGTATGTCATTGTTTGCTCTAAGAGTGTTTTGCTCAGCGGTCGTTCTTTGTTTAGGTCTTCTTTGATACATGATACATGTGTATCCATCACAATATATATATATTGGAGTAGAATAGAATGAAATTTAGTTTAATTTTATTTTAATCCACTTCAACGCACGTGGATTGAGATGAATACATACACATCCAAACAAGGCCTTACTGCATGAACTCATCCATTCGTCTCGGTTGGTTGCAGAATACGGGAACACTTCGAACGATGCGAATTGGAAAGTACATAGAGTAAGACCGCTAGACAAGCTGTTTCTATAGTTTGGTGAAATGAATTAATGATACTTATGCTCGTCTAAAAAACTAATCGTTCTATTCTGCTGCACTATTTCAGCAGTATTTTTCGTATTTTCCTCTCGTAACATTTTAGCATAAGCATCAGCATAAGCCAAATTTTAGCATAAGTGAATTGGTTCATGTATCTATTACTAGAACCCTTGTGGATGTTTTTATTTCTCGCCTCATCAGATATATGTTTACTTCTGTTGTAGAGTTGGCAGAGGAAATATGGGTGTTCCACAAATTAGTTGGCTAGGTGGAGACTTGGAAGTTATTATGTGCTTAGCAGCTTTGATAAAATTGAAGAAATGAATATGGTGAAATTTTTATGGTGAGCTAATTATTGTATGCTTAAATTGTAGTAAAAATTTTATACTCATTGGATCATGTATAATTTAGTTATACATTTTATTTAGGCTTATGCTTGTTAAATATAAATAAATCTATAACTAAACTATACATGATCTAATGAGTATGAAATTTTTACTATAGTTTAATCATACAATAATTAGCTTACCATAAAAATTTCATCACAATTGGACCACAGAACTGTAGCTATGAATTATTCCAATTAATTACAGAAAAGCATAGATCTAAAGCCACAGCAAAAACTTCGTACTAAAGCATATCATATTATATGTTCACTGCGTAGATTTACTCATGTGGAGTCCAACAAAATTGGATTTTCTATTTTATGATTTTTATGTGATTTACTATGATTGTTTAAAGATTCAGCCGAAATAAATAAAAAAGAAAAAACAAAACAAGCTGCTTATTTTCAGAAGATGAAGGACGGGACGATACGTTAAGGGAGATGATTTGTCTGATTTTAAAAGTTGAGGGAGAAACAACGGAGTTTCGTGAAAGTTAAGAGGAAGTGTGGACTTTTTCTTCTCCAAATTCGCATTTATTTCCAGAAGACGAAGGACGGGACGATACGTTCCCGATGCTGCCTGGGAACATGAACCATCGCAACTCATTTTCCAGAAGACGAAGCGAACAACGGTAGAATCCCATGTACTACTACTGTGAACCATTGTTTCTTTTTCGTGTATAAGGCGAGTCTCAATGCATGGTTTCATCTCCCGATTTTCAAGACGTGAAACTCAACATGAAATAGGATCGCTCTCACAATGTATAATTTCATTGCACGGTTTTATATATTTTTTTAGGCTTTTGTGGGTCCCATCGCTCTCTCTCTACCCCTTCCTAGTGCTGCGGCTCCGCTCACCACCATAGCGCTCGTGGCCGTCGGAGCCGCGACCCGCGGAGCTCGCGCACGCGGCCAGCGCTGGCACTCGTGGACGGAGCAGAGGTCGTCGCCGTAGCAGAAGGCGCTGCACGGCTCGAAGATCTTGGCCTTCCAGCTATCGTTGTCCGCTAGTCAGTTCGTCCAAATAAACAACAAATCGCCCACTAGTTAGTTCATCCATCGAGCTGTCGAAGCCCACGGAGACGGCGCCGGCGGTGGTAGCACCGCCTACGCCTACACCCGTGCGCCTGGCGAGGCAAGCTGGAGCTCGCGGCGGAGAGGTTGTGCTGCTACTGCTGCCGCGGTCGTGCCCGCGACCGGCGGACGCCGCGCGCGGCGCTGCTCGTGCCTGCGGCCGGGGAGCCCACGCGCGGCGGCGAAGCGGTGCGGCTGCCGCCGCTGCGGTCGTGCCCGCGACCGGCGGCCTCGCCTCGCGGAGCCCGTGCCTGGCGGCGCCCATGGCCGGCGGAGCCGGAGCTCACGACCACGACCCTCTCGGCGGACCTCTGCTCGCACCAGCGGCCGCCCGGCGGACCTCTGCTCGCGGCTATGGAGGATCTCTGCTCGCGGCGCAGCGGTGGCCTCGTCCACGGAATGCAACAGGGGATTTCCACGGGATGAAACGACCGAACAGCCTCAGTGCGGGTTTCGTTTCGATTTCACGGTATTGGAAACGCCACCCGGCTCATGTCGTGGGGATGAAACAAATCTCTTCTCTCTCCTGTTTGTTTCATGCAAAAAGTGCAGATTTGCTGATGTGGCATCCTATTAAATGTGCATGACACTCCTCATGAAACCTCATTGAGACTGGCCTAATACTCCACTGACCTTGCTTGCGGCTCGCTTCTGCCACCACCATGGCGTCCACGTTCAACATCCACTGACGCAAGTGCGACGACCTCAGCCTCGCGACCGTCGACGGCGATCTAACCCTAACTAAGGCCAACCCACGCGACGAACGTCAGGTACAGCGAGTTCCTTTGCTTCTCGGATCCTTGTGTTGTTTCGGACCTGCAAACTGGCGTCCATGCGTCGCATCTAGCTAGTAGAAAGTAACGCGTGCGTTGTCTTGCATTCTGTTACGTACGTAGGTGTGGTACAAGGACATGGAGCACGCGTGGCCACTGCGAATCCTGTGCCAGAGCGGCCAGGACCTGAGCCTCACCGTTCGTGACGGCGCCGCCGTCCTCGCCCGCGCGGACTACAAGGACCAGCGACAGGTCGTTCGCCCGCCTCTCCTCCTCCCTCAATTCCAGTTCCGCGTTCGTTCGGTTTCTGCAGCGGTCGTCAGCGCGGCTGGCGTTCCTCACACGTCACGGTGTTTCCCCCCTGCCTTTGCAGTGCTGGGTGCAGAGCTTTCGGAACACCGGCCGCGTCACGGACGACGAGGGACACCTCGCGTTCGCGCTCGTGAACTGGGCCACCGGCAAGGCGCTGAGGCATTACAGCGGCAGCGGCAGCGAGCTGGTACGTCCGTCCGTGGTTTTCTCGTTCCATCCATCGCGCGAGGAGACGGGTGATCGTCAATCTTGCCGTGTTACCTGTCGCAGCGTTTTCTCATTTTCTTTTCGCCGCAGGTTGGCCTCGTCGGCCACAGACCGGACTCCGTGGACGTGGCGCTGCTCTGGACCCAGAGCGACGACCTTGGCGAGGGGTTCCACGGCCTCCGCTCCGTGAGCGACGTCGGTGTCGTCCTCGACGCGGAGAACGCCGTGCCTGACGCCGGAGGTGCGCATGACGGCACGCCAATCCTAGCTTTCCCGTGGAACGGCGGCCCCAACCAGAAGTGGAAGATGGTTCCGTTCTATTGATGACTTGGGGCATGCGACGAGGCGTAATCGGACTGATGCGTTCTTGCTGTGGGGAACAAGTTGGGTATCCCAATCGTTTAAGTCTAGTTTATGTTGAAACCTATGTCAAGTTGATAAATGGATTTTTCTTTCAACAAAAAAAATTACTGAAATGAAAATCGTTGCATGGTAAGTTTCATTGCCTAATGGGAAGGAGGTTCGTATTCGAGAAAAATGGGAAGGAGGTTGTTTAGATGCCTTGATGCTGAATTAAAACCATTAAATATCACTGTTCTAGAGCTATGTGTTGAGAAATTGGAGCCAGCAGATGCTGGAACTACTGTTGATCATGTAATCTTGTTGTTTCGATGATGAGGGGTTTATTTGAGTGGGCAAAAAATGTTGCATAAAACTAACTTCTGAAGATAGCGGAGTATGGCGATTGGCGAGTACACGGCCCAATAGCTTATGAGCCCCTGCTTGCTCAATGTAATCTGTACCTGCTTGCTGATCACCGCCTGTTGATAGCTAAATTGAGCCACATCTGACGAAACCACCTAATGGCTGGTTTGGTTGCACTTTGACTCACCCCAATTACATGTGGATTGTGTTTGGATTATAATGCAGCCAAACAGGCCTAAGCAGTTTTCCTACGACTTTGCATCGACTCTGGCCATGTGGTAGAATCCGAGAAGTTAGGATCTTTGCGAATTTTGAAGTTGTAAGCATTTCCTGACGGAATAATGTCACCTATAAATATAAAGGCACAGCCGATTGAGGGAATCTCAATCATCAAAATCATACATTTACATTTATGCATCTTTAACCCTAAACAAGATGCGTTAGTCTGTAGGATGCAAAGATATGCTTGATCTAGGCTTTGGTGATGATCGAGAAATCGATACCTCAAATGGAAGATTAAATAGGAGTATTGAAAACCTAGAAGACAAGCAAAGAGCCCAAAATATTATACAAGTGAAGTCCAGACAAATGAACGTAAGGGAACAAGGCTCAGAGGGCGCTAGAGATTTTTAGTGGAGCCACTTGCAAACGTACACCGCATGCTCCCAAAACTTGTATAAGTTTTTACAAGTGGTTTTGGGGCCTTAGTTTTCCAGTGACCCAATTCACTCTTCCCTTAAGGGTCATGGTCTCTTTTTAATGTAAGCGCTCCTATCCCTCCTACAATGGATCAATATGCACAGATGCTCATAGATTGTAAAGAAAACTCTAATGAAGGTCGTAGATGATAAATTTGGTGAGATTTATGCTAAATTTGATAATATTGAGGGGAAAAAGTTAGATCTGAATATGCTACATTACCTCAAGATGAATCTAGGAGCAGATCAACAACACTTGCTAGTCAACCTCTTTATGGGATGCCAACTATTATGAAGGGCAAGAGAGACATGCATCAACAAGCCGTCTCAAACTGGCCAATTTGGCCAACAAATCCGAAACAACTAATTTAGGATCAGTGAAAATCACACTTACAATTGTCACCTCTTTCTGCTTCTACAGGCAAGTCAGATCTCGTCTGATCTCTAATATGATGAATTAAGGAACTGCCCATGAGCTTAGGTGGGCCTGATGAGGGTGGCCATGGCTGGATTGAGAAGGTGATGGAGGTGCGATGTGGGAGGAAAGGGAGTATGCATGGGTCTTGTATGCTAGTGGTAGAGAAAGACATCATAGCAGGTTCATTTGGGGGGGGGAATACGGAAATACAATCGTCTATACGTGAGTCCAAAGTTGTCTAAAATATCGAAAGTGGCATAGTTCAAGTAAGGCACGAGTTATAATGAGATGATTCCAAAATATGTGAATAATAATAGCAGATCTCCAAACTATTTAGAATGGCATGGTTTAAATTAACACAAGATGAATGACTATTATGACAACAAGCTGTGTTTCATTGGTCTAGTATGATAGTTGATTGTTTTCGCTATAGAATATGCCTTTTATTGTAAAGGAAAGAAATATTTAAGGATTAATTTTCTTTGGTTTCTCCTCTCCTTCCAGGCTGCCGCCCCCTTCTTTCTTGCACCTTCTCTCGTTGTCTTTCTCCCATGCACTGGCCCTCCTTGGTCCGTAAACAATCCTTGCGCCTCCCTAGGGTAGACCCATTACCTGTGCTTTGACAATGGTCGTTCAAAGTATCATGCAAGCTAGCCGAAAATATCTTCGTTAGAAACCATAGCTGGTGGTGGAATTGAAGTTAACCTAACTTCTTAGCCAACACTTTTTGTGCTAATTGACTTGTATTTTTTTCCTAAGGTTTTCTTAGCCTTTTTGGCCAATCTACTACCTTTATGTTGGCTATCGCTTGTATCAATAGGGGTTGATGTAGTGGCTTCCTCCGCACTGTTGGGCTATAGTATTGACTCAAGTTGAACATTAGGTAGAGGTTTTGGCAATGGAGCATGATATGAGCGATAGATTGGTTGATGTCTTGTGTCTCGCTATGCTCCTCTGGTAGAGGTGGAGGCGTGGACCTCCATAGCTTAGTTTAGGGCCCTCCATGTCTATGTTGTTCTCTTGTATGGAGTGAATAAGATTTTGATGAACATCAGGAGCTGGGTTGTGTTGGTGACTAAATTAAGTCAATTTCAGAATTGACCCATGATAGTTTGGCCCAAATACGAAAAACTCTATAGAGCGACATAAGAATAGTACCATATCGGTTTTCCAATAGGATAAGACTACTCCCACTCCTTATAAAATTAGCGGTACATGGCTAATCGAGACATCCAACATCCGATTGATATTTTACAATTATTATATATTAAAAATCATTTTTCCCAATCTCATGCTGTTGCTTATACCTCGATCCGACGACCAAGGATGACGTCCTAGCTTGCGGGCTGATCTAGGGCAATCTAACGATGTCCTTGCCCTGACTGGATCCCTCCCGGACGAGAGCTTCACCGTTTTCTTTGCTAGTTTGCTCGTAAACTATCCATTCTTTGTTACGTAAGTGATTGGTTATGTTCTTCACCACGTAAGTGTGATAGTTATCAAGTGCATTCTTTTGATCCGTAGCGACCCGATCGATCTAGCCCTAACTGGTGTATGACAAATCTTCGCGTCAACACACTTTTTGAAGCTTTAACGCCTTTTGAAGCTTCGCCTAAAAAGGTTGTCAACTTCATCTGGCGTGGAACAGGTAGCTCACAACTCGATTTAAACGATAATCTAAAAAAACACTAAGGGAAGAAGGGATTCTAAATACCAACCTCGCAACTTGTTTTTTTTTTTTTGAAGGTCACCGGGGGGAGAGGATCCCCACCTGAATTTTATTGATCATAACCCGCCGTTAAGGCGTTGGATTTAACCTCGCAACTTGTTGCCTGTTCGTCTGAAGGAATACCAAACATTGAGATTGAATAGGGGCTTCTAGGTATGAACTCTCTTACCGCTTTTGTATATCCACGGCGCCGCCCCGGCCGGCCGCAAACCATCGCCGGTGCCTGGCTTGAGCCTGTAGCAGCAGCAGAAGTCGTAGTGCAACTCGTTTTCACGATTTCCCTTTGGCAGCAGTAGTAGTATCATCAGTAGTGGCACTAGGTCATCGTAGTTCTGTTGCATCTTAGTAGTAGCATCGGTTGTACTTGATCGGTGGATTTGGAAGGAGGACGTGATGGTTGGTCTAGCAGTAGTCCCCGTATGGTCATACCTGCAGTACTATGGTTTCGGTTGAATAGTGGATGGTTCGATCTGGGATCAGGGGCCTGGGGTAGAAGAGGCCGCACCCGGTTGTTGTTGGCCAGCCCTACTGAATCTGGTATTAAGGCCTCCTTGGTTGGCATTGGCAACATTCACCCAGTTGATATTATGCAAAATGATGTTGTGCTGACCAGCTGCATCTTGTGACAGCGACAGGGGAAGGAATTTCCCAAATTCCCTAGTCCATGCAATGTTATCCTATCATTTGTATAAAACTTTAACTGAACCAACATTAATAGCGTTCTTCACGAAATTACTGGAGTCAATAAACGCTGCCTGAAAGTCTGAAACTAGATAAGGCTGCAACATAGCTTGTACGATTTCTGAATCTGTACAATCGAGTCTAGTGACTGAACTGTACACCATCATAAGACATGTCGATCAGTTTCTATTTTGTACAATGAACTCCTGTACGATCTCCTTTCATGTAAATCAACGCCCTTGTTCAGTTCCGGAATCGGGCCGGCCGATTCGGCACTGCACGCTACAGTGTTCCTGTCGGAACACTGTAGCGCGTTTTGTTTTTTAGTATAAAAAATTGTCCAAAAATTGATTAATTAGACTCAAAATGTTCATCTCGCAAAGTACAACAAAACTGTGCAATTAGTTTTTGATTTCATCTACATTTAGTACTCCATGCATTTGCCGACATTTTGATGTCATAAAGAATCTCCTTTTTGCATAGTAGAATTTGGGGGTTGGATTTGGAAACTAAACAAGGGCAACAAAATTTGGCTGGTGGATACACAGAATGGTACAAGGGACCTATCCTTTGGATAGCTGACGAGGGAGCAAGCATCAAGAAAGCTTGCCCACTGCTGAAAGAATTGCCTATACACACAACAAAAAGAACCAAAGAAAGGTGTAGCGCTAACCTACTCGAATGAACAAAAGATCACTGTGTAACCCCCTACCCTAAGCTCTACTCACTGTACTCATTTGAACTTCTGGATGAGTTAGATCGTGGAAATCTTGCGACTTCTCCATTTCTCTTGCAATCTGAATGTCACTGGGGATGAAATACTCACTGAAGGCCTTTGCGGCAAAATGAGGAATCGTCCCAACAACGGTTACCGCAAGCAGCAGTGCCCAGAACAACCCAGTTCCCATCACCTTATAGATTGCCCTGTCATACAATTACCGATTCAGTAACTGTGAACATACTTTCCATATGAGTGTAGAAAACAAATAGAATGCGTGCTTACCAGAAACCAGGCATGATTGGTATGGAATCTATGATCATGACGCAAATCCATGTCGCAGCAATGCTACCCCATATTGCCACATGTGTAATCCAGTTCCATCTGATGACATCCATTGCCAGGTGAATGTTAACAAGAATAACCACAGATAGTGTCCATAGGTCTCCGAGGCTGGAACCGTCAATTACACTCTTCCTGTATGCAAGGTAAGGGATGAAGAAACATGCAAGGCTCTGCCAGACGGAGTCTATCATGATGAATATGAATAGCCTCAGGTTGTAATTCTCCTCACGCTGCCCTGGGCCATAGAGTTGGGGATACTTCAGCAATGTCCGGTGGCTGAGATCCTTATCGAGAATGGCAACAACAATAGTAGGGACAGCAGTATATATCACAGAGTATAGCACGCTGCTCCACTCAGTTATTGCTGTTGTCAGGGTGAAACCAGTGTACAGTACATACCTGAAATGGTTAACGAATTAATATGTGTTCCTTATGCAGACTGAACCAAGTAGTAAGTATGGTAACGTGCTTACCAGAATAGCACAAAGACAAAAGTAGCATTTCTGTAGAAGTTATATAGGATCATGTAGGCCATCCTCTGGTAGTTCCAATGGCCATGAACCAACAATAGAGGAACCAAAAATCTGAATTGCCCCATGGCAAAATCTGAGGCCATTACAGCTTGCCTTCCCTCTTGCCCACTGATGCCAATGCCAACGTCAGCCATTTGAATCATGGATACATCATTTGCACCTGAAAATGTGCATCTTTTCAGATTTTTGACTCGTGAAAAAAAAAAATCATAGATGAAGTTTCTGAACTAGAATATAACTTAAGAAGGCGTACCATCTCCAATAGCTAGAGTCATGTCGCTTGTTCGCTTCTTTATGAGATCAACAATACCAGCCTTCTGAAGTGGAGCTACACGACAGCATAGGACAACGTCGCAAGCTATAGCGATTTCAAAAAGCTGAAAAGTTGAAAATTCATGAGTTGCTGACAATAGAATTTACTCAGTTGGTAAGATTTTAGTATGATAGTATACCTTCTCTTCCCAATCCGTATCGAAAATGTAGACAAGGCTATTACCATCAATAATCAAAGCAAGGGGCACCCTAAGTTGGGGGTCTGTCGAGAATGATTGGTATTTGTTAACCATGGCAATTGCATCTTCTAGACTCTTCCTGCATGAGTCTCTTGAGCGACTGTTAATTACAATCTGTGTCATGTCCCTTGTCAAAAGCTTGCAGGAATAGCCGATGGAGATGGCAGTTTCTTGCTTGTCACCTGTTAACACCCAAACCTTAATCCCTGCTTCCCTCAGTTTCTCAATTGCTTCAGGTACTCCATCCTGCAGCTTGTCATCAATTCCAGTGGCACCTAATAGACGCAAGTTCGTCTCGATGTTGGCAGCCACATTGCGGAGTTGGTTTCCTCTTCCTAGTAGTGCGGTGCTAGCCTTTTCATAAGCCATTTGCCACTCCTGAAACTCTCCTTGGCTAAGTTCCCGCATACCAATGACAAGTGTTCGCAGACCTAATGACGAATATGAATGGAGATGCTTCTCTGTTGATTGGACAACATCTGAATTCACAGTTTTGTCAGTGACTCCAAACATCGAACTATCTGCGCCTTTTACAAACAGCTTGACAGACTTATCAGGGCAGCCAATTATAACAGACATCCTCTTGCGATCACTGTCAAACTCGTGAAGACCAAGGACATCATATCTGCAAATCAAGTCCAGTAAAAAGGTAATTAATTAAGCAAATATTCTAGGAAATACGAAAGGCCGCGGAGACACTAAAAAAAATGCTAAGATGAAATTAAAAAAAATGGTAACAAGGACTAGTCTTATACATGTACAAATGCAGTAGGCAAATCCATCATCCATGCATTGCAAGACAAACAGGAGTCATTCAGGGTACAATGCTAATTCAGGTAAAGTAGTAGTTGAAACAGTTTTCCGTCTGTTCCAGAACCAAAGACACCACCAATTGTCTGCAGTCTGCACTACAGGCCCCCAAAACAAGATGCAAGCAACGGCCACAAACAACAAAAGTTTGGCCTACTAAAAGACAGAAACCAATCGTAGCCGGGAGCAAAGAAATCTCCACTTCCCGGTGTCCCTATTTCTAATGCTGTTAATCTGTGAATCGCACCCCACAGAAAGTGTCAATCAGTGCCTACATTATCTATCGCAAGAAGAATGTTTCAGTCAATAATACCTCTGCTTCTCACCAAGGACGTCGATAACAATGTGGCCCGATGTTCGTTCCACTAGCACAAAGCCATATGCCGCGGCGGCAGAGACCAATGCCTGCTCATCTGGTGACTCGCCTTGGTAATCAATCACCTTCTTCTTAGGGTCCGGACCATCGGCGATCATGGGAACAATGGTGTTGCACGTTGCCAGGGCAACAAAGAACTCTCGAGTCTGCGTCCCTTGCTCGGTATCAGCCCCATCCCTGATCAACTTCACCAGCTCCGGATCGGTGTTCACCGATATTTTTGGCGCCCAAATCCGATCACCCTCTGCTATGAATCAAAAGTAATCAATTGCCAACGATGGCTCTCCTAATCAAAAGAATTGATGGGATAAGGGAGATGCCATACTACCAGGAGGCCGCTGCCGTGCGATGTCACTGTAATCGATACCGTCAACGCTCGCGCACCGGAACTCCATCTTATTCTGCGTGAGCGTGCCGGTCTTATCGGAGAATATGCACTTAATCTGGCCTAGGTCCTCGTTGATGTTGAGAGCCCGGCACTGGAACCTCGAATTGGAGGACTCGTCGTACAGCCTCGTGTCTCGGATCATGAAGTAGGCCTGCCCCAGCCTGACCAGCTCCATGGAGATGTAGAGCGAGATGGGTATCATGATCTGGAACACGATGACCGCCATGAGGTAGATGAACACGATTTGGGCCGCGATGCCGTAGTAATTGTAGTTCCGGTAGTCATTGTCCTTGTCGCGGCGCAGGTAGTCCTTCTTGTGAAAGAATTGCGCGAGCTCGAGCCCCTCCTCGTGGGTGTGCAGCCAGACGCCGGAGAGCGCGGCGACGATGGAGCAGAGCACGACGAGGATGGCAGAGAGGAAGAGCGTCTCGCGGTTCATGTGCGTCTCCAGGCGGCTGCGCTTCTTGGGCGCGCCGGCGTTGTTGAGCATGGCCTTGGTCTCCCGCCCCGCGTACACCACCACGCCGACGGCCCATGCCGTGTTCTTGAGCTCGCAGCCGCGCAGCACGATGTTGGACGGGCCGAGCGGTATCCGGCGGGTCTCCCCTTCGAGCTCGAGGTTGGCCTGGAAGCCGTAGATGTTGCGGTTGGGGCGCTCGCTGCGGATGATGGCCCCGGCGAGGCGCTCGGGCGGCGTAGACAGCGTCTCTTGTTTGGCGTAGCGGGTCTTGAGGTTGGACTCGCCGTCAAGGTTTAGCGTCTGCACGTAGGCGACGCCGGTGGGTTCGCTGGTGGCGAGGAGGACCATGTCCGCCGGGAGCGACTCGTCGGACACGACGCGCACGACGTCGCCGACGCGGACGTGCTTCCACTCGGTCGGGACGAACTGGGCGCCCCCGGGGCCGGCCCCGGGGGAGAGGACCGCGGCGAGGCGTCCGTTCTCGGCGCGGTCGGAGCGGTGGCGTCGCCAGTCCTCGTACGCGTCCTTGACGGCGGTGACGAGTAGGACGAAGGCGAGCGGCATGACGGAGGCGCCCCGGCCGAAGACGGCGAGCTGGGGCAGCTGGTTGAGCACGGCGATGACGAGGAAGTAGACGTAGGCGAGGCGGTGGAACTGCTCGAAGAGGTTCCGCGGCAGGAAGGTGAGCGGCGAGTACTTGGCGGTGCGCACGGCGTTGCCCGCGAGGTCGAGGCGCTCGTTGGTGCGCGCGGCGTCGCCCACGCGCACCACGCGGGCGTCCTCGTCGCCCAGCTCCTTCTGCGACGCCGACATGTGCCGCGACGACCCGTGGTCCTCGGCCATGGCGGGCGAGGCGAGCGCGAGGCTTGGGCGCTGCTGACCGGCGCGGCGTCAGACGAGCGGGAGCCGCCGCGGAGTCCCAGCTCCCGCGTTCCCGGGCATGCCGCTCCCGGCGCGCGCGTGAAGGTCGCGTTTTGGAGCCGCGGGTCGGGGTCGGGCGACGGTCGCCGTGTTCGGGTGAGCGAGCGAACAGGGGAGCGGAGGGACAGAAACGGGCAACGAGCAGAGCCTAGCGGAAGACGAGTTGGGTTTTGGCAGGTAAAAGCAAGCGAGGAGGAGGACTGGAGGCGGCGGCGGCGGTTGGCCGAGGTGGACGCCTGGGAGTAACTAGGGTGACTGCCGCATTAAAGATTGGATTTTCACCAGGCCGGGGAGGAGGAGGAAGCGAAGCGCAGACGGAAAGAAAGGGAGAAGTGGATCGTTGGCTATGGCGTTTAAAATCTGGCAGGGGGAGTTGGTGAGGACGACGGGGCGACGGCACCGTTTGTATGAGAGACAGACAAGGGAGAGGGGGAAGTCGAAGACTTTCGTGCGTGCTCCGCTCGCCTGCCAGCCAGCATTGGGTTTGCGTTCTTTGAATGATGAAGCCTGGCAAGAGAGGAATCTGTCGCAGAAGTACTAATTAAGCAGAGCCTGATGAAGATTTGGTAACGTTCCCCCCTCTGTCCGTCCGTCCCCGTGGAAGCTTCTGTGGATCTCTCTGCTCCGCTCCACTTGATAGGATATAGGGCCCTGTTTAGTTTCCTAAATTCATCCCTAAATTCTACTATGCAAAAAGAAGATTCTCCATCACATCAAAATACCGGCACATATATGGAGTACTAAATGTAGATGAAATCAAAAACTAATTGCACAGTTTTATTGTACTTTGCGAGACCAATATTTTAAGCCTAATTAATCAATGTTTGGACAATTATTACCAAATAAAAACAAAATCGCTACAGTAGTAAACAATAAATCGGGAAAGCCCGATTCGGGCAACTAAACACGGCCTAGGACAGAAAATCGACAAGCGGATGGGGCTAAACGCACGCCGGACTTGTTTTGATTTCTTTGACCCATTTTCCCTGCTATTCATCCCAGCAAATCGCGGAGAAATCAGGCCTCCGTGCGCGTGCCGTGGGGGGCGGGCGGCGAGGGGTTTCGCTTTCGCGGCCACTAAACAAGCCTTTTGTTTCCGGCAGTTTGGTACCTGGGGCGCCGGTGCCGGCCCCGCCCCGGCCGGCTCTGCTTCGTGTCGTGGGCGGAGGAGATCTTGAACCTTCCGATCCGATCCGAAAGTCAGATCGGATGGGTGACTGACGCTTCCTTTGTCGCGCGAGTGGGTCCTCATCTGTTAAACCTGAGGTCTATCTGCATGGTGTTGTTGATGCAAGGAGTATTGCGCTGCTCTTTAAATCTTTTCCTGGATGAGAAAAGGCTTCACATCCTATTCAGGAATAAAGAAAGCTTCCCTTCGTGCTTAAGCTTCCAGTTCCAAGCCACACCATCTATAGCCGCTATTGCAGACACTTTTTTAATTTATTATAGGGCATATGATGATCTGATGATTATATAGTGCGCGGCAAATAGGGTATATGTTTAGATACAAACATCTTAATTAGTTTTCCATCGGCTGAACATTTATTCACTTTGTCATGCACTGTACTATCATTTAGTATGCACGAATTACCCTGCCATGTCATATTAGCGGGGGTCATCGTGCTTTAAACAGCTCCACGTCTTAATCATAAACCGTTGTAAGGAAAAAAGAAAAGAAAAGTATGAGAGATTTGCATTACTTGCACGGCAATCACACAAGGGTGTATCCTACTACGAAAATAGGATCTCCTCTGACTTGCTGACTTTTGCTGTGCCCGCACGTAGGTGCTTCTTTTCCACCATTTTGAATTCGATTCGAAATCACGGCAAGCTAGGCTTGCGATCACGCTAAAACAAGTTGACGTGTATAATATCCGGGCCCTATTATTCTACCAGTAGAGAATCTTGTCAGGGAGCTGCTCCTAATCCACACGATAAGCCACGCACAAACTTCCGTTAAGCCGCCGGGTGGGGATCAACTTGGCTTGCAGACAAGCGGCTCTGGCAGGGAGCAGTTGACATGAAGCCGCCTCCCCTCTAAACTACTAGTAAGGCTTAACGACTGAAAGGGACTTTTTCCGCGCATAAACTACGTCCATTAGCGCCCTGTAAACTTCGTGGCGGGTCATCCCATCCCTCGTCCGCTTCTAGAACCGGCCGGATCATATGCCATGCGTGACGACCGTGCTTACGTTGCGCCGCTGTCCAAGTCCCATGCCATGACCGATGCCACAGGCCATGCATGATATTATACGCTTAAAAAACGTGCAAGCTCTTGGCTGAGCCTGCATGGCCCTATTGGTTTCTGAAACAAAAACAATTCCAGCTGATGGATGAGGTGACAGTGTGGTAAAAATATTTTTGAGACGTTCCGGAGTACTGTACTCCTACAGTACCATCACTGGATCAGAGCGTGGCAGGGCTGGCTAGCAACAGTAGCTGACGTTTTCTTGGCACCTTTGATAAAAAGGAAACTTGTGCTTTGAGTGGTCCGGTGATGACTGAGGACTACTGGTGTGTGTGGCAGAGAAATGCGTTTTTTTTTTCAAGCCATCGTGATAGATCGATGCAGATTTCGTGAAACTTGGATTGGAGGATACTGGTGTGTTGGATCAGGATGAAGGAATGGGTCGGCAACTGATAGATAATACGGAGCACAGTATATATCAATTAGTCACAGTACGTGTACTTGCCATAAAATGAAGGTGCACTGTGCGGACTTGAATTCGTGAAGAGTGTGGCACTGTAGGCATCGTCCTCAACTTCAGAGTTTTGGATGGCTGGGTGGACGACCGACCGAACCCCACTACCACTACGAACTGACCACGCCATATCCCACAGTAGATATAGATTTGATAAAAAAAATTGCATCTCTGCTCTGCAACGAGAGCTTTATGATTGGATTTATTTTTTTTATCTATACTATCCGTGGATTTATTCTGCATGCATATAGGACGATGAATCAGAGCTTGCTTGTACGACGATTGATTGAGCTAGTAGAGGAGAGGACAAAATAATGTGCCATTTCTTTGCTATCTTCCTCTGGAGAGCCTGGTTGGTCAGTTCTCCAGTTCTCCCTTTCCAGGAAAACGGCAGACATTAGAGTACTCGTACTCCATATATTGTAGTTGTACTAATAAGCAGGCTTGTACGATAGCAACAGGTTTGGCATGAGGAAAATTCCATGTTTATTAATATATCCTATCGTCTACTGTACGAACTAACCAACGCTGATCGTTACATTGGAGAATACTCCCAGTTTGTTTGTTTGCTGGGTGTTTTTCTTTTCGTTATTAAGTGCGTCTTTGGGTTTCTTGTGAATGATGAAGTTCATGCATGTTTGACGAGAAGAAAGTTCATCTGCGGAGTATCTCTCCGATCCGCGTGGTGAGTTGTCCAGAATTGACCAGCTAAAAACAATAGTAGAGTGGAACAGGCAACCTTATGATGAAGATGTGATCAAGGAAAGGATCTCTTGGAATCATGCGGTGGTGGCTGTAACACTAATTAATCTAAACCAAGTCAAACCTGCTGCTAAAAGGAAAACTGGAAGCCTGGACTACTTAACGAACCAGGGCGCTGAAAAAAGTTAGGCGTCCACGTGCTATCAGAAAGACAGACTCCTTTTTTTTATGAGAAACAGAAAGACAGACTTGTAAGAGTACACCACTAGATTGTTGCAGGGTTACGCCGCGCCGTGGCCTCGCAACGCGGTCAACAGCTTGACCTTGCAACTTGCCTTGCAGGTTGCGTCGTTGGCTTGCGGTCGAGGGTCCTATCTTTCTTCTCGTTGTTGTTCTGTTGTTGTTGTTGTTTAGGGTTTAGTCACTTTTTCTGTGGTTTTGTATTGTGTTTGCCGTGCTTTCGGTCTCCTTCTTCTTAATGAAAAGACACGTGAAGTCGTGTTCGAGAGAATCCACTGCGGTTGACACGCCACCGGTGAAAGTGAAGATTAATCAACGTCGGGTGAACCATGCATGGCAAGCACGGTCAACCGGCCAAGTCTCGCCGGAGCCTCGCTCCGTCCTACACGGCACGCCAACTCTCGCCAACACCGATCGGTCAAGCGGAGGGCACAGTTAGCGCACGATGCTACCAATAGAAAGTCTTGGTCCAGCTCGCCGGCCCGCCGGCCACGCACACGCAGCACCGCAGCAGGAGAGGGTCCCCGTACGCGCGCGGTGAGTGGTGGAACGCGCGCGACATCTGGCGCCCGGCGGCCGGGTGACGCAGGCAGAGGGTCCGCCGGCCGCGGCCGTGCGCGTCAGTGTCCGTGTCGCGCGCGGGGCAGCCAGGCGACCAGGCCAGCTTGGTTGGCAACAGGTCCTAGACATCTGGCCAGGCGGACGGGGAGTTTTGGAACTTGGGAGCCTCGTGGTCGCGAGTCGTGACTCGTGGGCGCCGTCCGTCCGGTCTGGCCGGCAGTGGGGGCGCGGATATGGCTTGTGGAGCACGGGAGCATCCCGGCCGCCTGGTTCCCATCGAGCACCCGCCCCCGCACCGCACGGAACGGTCAAATCCTGGCTGCGCCACCCGAAAAGGCCGTGCTGGTGGCGTTGCCATGGCCCGTGGGCCCGTCGCCGGGCCGGGTTTGATTTGTTCAGAACTTGGGAGCTCCTATTTTCAGATTTGTTGTAAGTACTCATTGTACTATAGTACCATCCAATAGGGCGCACATGTGAATGGCACACGCATCCCGTGTGCTTTGGCGCGCCTGGGCCCCGCATGTAAGCCAGTAGAAGGTTCGCGACCCAATCTGGGAGTTGACACGTTGATGGCTTCCACTCTTTTAGTCTTCGCTCCTCGCACACGTCCATTAACTGAGAGGATGATGGTGCACTTCTAGATAGATGGGGTTGAAAGATTTCGTGATCATTTATTTCATCGTCTAGCTTTCTCTATCCGAAATGCACTTCTAGATGGGTTTGAAAGGAATTCGTGATCATTTGATCGTCTAGTTTTTTTTTTCTATCGGAATTGATTGCTGAAGGCGTGGCCTGCGTGCTAGCTAGCTAAGGGGGCACCAACCTGTCAAATCCAGGCATCCAGCGCACCGTTCTCGCTCACGTAAACGTGCCGAGGCGCTGATCTGATACCTGGAATTGCAACTACGTGTGGTACATGCAAACCAAAACCATGCATCCCCGCAGCGTCAATAGGCTACTAGCTCCAGGCTTCTGATTTCTGAAATTGAGCCCTTGTTTAGTTCCCCCAATTCTCCCCAAATTTCACTATGCAAAAAAAAAATCTCTGTCACATTAAAATGTCGGCAAATGTATGGAGTACTAAATGTTGATAAAATTAAAAACTAATTGCACAATTTTATTGTACTTTGCGAGATGAACATTTTAAGCCTAGTTAGTCCAAATTTGGATAATTTTTACCAAATACAAACGAAATGCTACAGGAATTCTGATACTGTGTTTTTCTCCCCAATTCACCGAACTAAACGAGGCCTGAATTGTACTCCGTAGGAGCAAGTAACAGCTGGGCCCGGATACTGAAGAATATATATTCCTGGTCACTTTCAGACTTGGCTGGCGTTAGAGGCAAAAAAAAAAAAAAAGGCTAGAAAGGTCGCTAGTCTGAATCTTGTATTCTCTCTGGCGATGCCGATGCCTCATGCGGTCATTCCTGATGGAAGCCGACGGTTTTGGCTGTGCTCTAAGGTCCTGTTTCGTTTATGAATGTTAAAGTTTAACTTCTATCACATTAATATTGTGGTAAATACATGAAGTACTAAATGTAGACTAATTGCATGCATGTCGGCACATATTAGGAGTAATTTACGAGACGAATCTATTAAGCCTAATTAGTCCAAAATTAAAAAAAATTTGTCAAATAAAACGAAAATGTTACAGTGTTTATTAAATTTTAACACCTCTCACAAACAGGCCCTAACTAAGCCGCCGCCTGGTCCCTAGAAAAAAGCCCTAGGGGCCAACCAAATTCTAGTTCCGTGGTGGCTGGCGGCTTTGAGCCACCGCAAAACCAATTTGCTACTACCAATCAGCAACTGCTCCACAGACAGAATAATAACACTGATTTTGCGCGTCGTCGTGCAAAAAGATGTTCAGCGTCAAAGTACAGTGCCCTGGCCTGAAAAACGTGGTGCCCGGTGGTCCGTGCACGGCAGACCGGCGAACTGGGGCGACGATTTTCAATGGTCAAACTGCCAATTTGCCGGTGTGCTATGCCGGGTATATATGCTGTATATGCAGATACTACACACACCAACAAGGAAAACCCTGACGAGGCTAGTCATCGTAGCATCCTTGCGCAGGAAAAAATTGCATGGAGACGGTATGCAGCGTGGTGCCGTGCATATCTAGCCTGGTTACATGACACGTGTCTCCGCAGCCTGTACTTCAGGACGTCGTGCGTCAAGAGCCGAGGCGAGTCGTGCTCAGGTCTCTTCTGCTTGCTCTCTAGCGAAGTGGAGCAGTTGATGTGCAGTCTCCTTTCGCTGATCACAGATGCAAAGAGAAACGTACTACGTATCAGGCCGGACGGGCCCGAGATTTTGGTGACAACATTGGGGAAAAAAAACATATTCCTCGTATGCTTGTTTCCCCCTTGTCTCATGCGACGCGATCAATCCCGACACCTGCCTACGTGTTGCTATCAATGACCAATCCCATCGCGCCGCCCAATCATGCACTATATGAGTCTATCTCTGTTATCCAGAACAACTGAAAACTGGACAAAGAGGAACTAAAGGACCAGCGGAACGGCAACGCGGTCAACTCGAAAGCAAGCAACAAGCAAACGAACAATTCACCAAACACAGCAATAATGTAACGCAGGCAACTGAAGCAAGAAATTTCAGATGATGGACGGGTATGTAGCTAGGGCGAAGAACGTCATGTACCTTTGCCTGGAGCCGAAGACGTCGACGGTGATGTGCCCGGAGGTGCGCTCCACGAGCATGTACCCGTACGCCGCAGCGGCGTACACCAGCGCCTGCTCGTCGGGGGACTCGCCCTGGTACTCCAGCAGCCTCGCACCCGCCGCGGCGGCGTCGACCGCGATCGGCACGATGGTGTTGCACGTCGCCAGCGTCAGGAAGAAGTCGCGGGCGCGGTCGGCGTGCGCGCCGGCCCCGTCCTTGAGCAGCGCCACCAGCTTGGGGTCCGTCTTCACGGCCGTCTTCGGACGCAGCACAACGCCGTCCTCCCCTGATCAAGGCGCAAGCGCAACACAGAAAAAAAATCTCAGGTTCACAAACTGGAGCACTGCACGTTTCCTGAGACTGAGAAATGTCGGCATTGCGGTTGTTTTTTTTATAAAAAAAATCAAATCCATCTCCTCGTGACAGGTCAACAGACGACACGACAGCAAAGAGTACTACTGCTCGAGCAGCCTGACGCACTCATTTGCCCGGGTAATTGATCTTTGGACCGTGTCAGGCTCCAAGTCCAGGAAAACAATCGAATGATGATGACGATTCATCGCTATCGACTTATCGAGAAATCGGAATCCATAAACAATGATAGATTAGATAGATAGGTGTTGGATTAGTTGGGAAGGTTTGGTAATTCCTATCAGCTAGGGCAATTAGCGATCCTAGAATAATGTCGGTCGCGTGGTTGGACCGTGTGATCATTGGCGTTGCAAGGGAAGGGATGATCATTGATCAAGGACGGACGGTCAAATGCATGGCAACAAAAGCTGCAGCAATCTCATGGCCTTTTCAATCCACTCCCTGGGATTAAAAGAAGTGCCCAAAGTTTCAGAAATCTCAGCTTCCTATACTTTTGCCTTTGTCATTGCAGGGGCCAGGGAGAGAGGCTTTTGCCCGTGTGGGTCGAAAAGTACATTCGAAGGCTTATTCAAACAGTGACAGTATCGATTACGGTGAACAGTGTAGCATGATTGCAAAAAACTGGTTCAAGATTGTGGATCGTAAAAAGCTGACGAAAGCTAGAGGGAGATGACTTGTGAAATTGTCACAACCTGGACTAGGTAGAGATTATTAAAAGCTATCGGCCTGTTTGAATTTGAATAAGCTAGAAGCCGCATTTCACAATCTCTAGTTGGTCCACATGCCGCCGGTAGTTATAAAAGACAATTTGTTGGTCAGCGTTATCAGAACCCTCATTCTATCGGATTTCCAAGCCCGTGCGCTGGGACTGGGAATGGAGCATGGTGACAATTTTAGCATTGCAACATACAAGTGTCAGCGAAATAGAGTGTTTTTTTCTATATATATAAAAAAATCTGTTTGACAATGCTAAAACCAACGACCTCGGTGGCTAGTCAACCAGACTGAATGAATGAGAATGTGTTCAACTGAATCAAGTAACTGAATGCTGCTTACCGATCACAGAATGCCCGTCGTCGGCGTCGCCGCCGGCAGTGTCGCTGAAGTCGGCGCCGTGCACGCTGGCGCACCGGAACTCCATCCGGTTCTCGGTGAGCGTGCCGGTCTTGTCGGAGAACACGTACTTGATCTGCCCCAGGTCCTCGTTGATGTTGAGCGCGCGGCACTGGAACTTGGCCTGCCGCTTGTCGTCGAACATGTGCTTGTCCTGCACCATGAAGAAAGCCTGCCCGACCCTGACGATCTCCATGGAGATGTACAGCGCGATGGGGATCATCACCTGGAACTGGATCACCGACTTCATGAAGGTGAAGGCCACCTCGGCACCCGTCCCGTACCAGTTGTACGTGGCGTCCGGGTTGTCCTTGACGGAGAAGTCCCTCTTGCGGAAGAAGGGAATCACCCCGAGCTCGTCGCTGTGGTCGCCTAGCCAGATGCCCGCGAGCAGCGACACGATGGCGCAGAGGAGGAACAGGACGACGGCGAGCATGATGGTCTCGCGGTTCATGTGCGTCTCCAGGCGGCTGCGCTTGGACGGCGCCCCGGAGCTGTTGAGCATCACCTTGGTGTCCCGGCCGGTGTAGACGGCCACGCCGATGGCCCAGGCCGTGTTCTTGAGCTCGCACCCGCGGAGCACGATGTTGGAGGGGCCGAGCGAGACGGCGCGGCGGCCGTCGAGGTCGACCGTGGCGAGGAAGCCGTAGATGTTGCGGTTGGGCCTCTCGCACTTGATGACGCCCGCGAGCGCCTCGGCCGGCGTGGGCATCGTCTCCTGCTTGGCGTACCGCGTCTTGAGGTTGGACTCGCCGTCGAGGTTGATGGTCTGCACGTAGGCGACGCCCGTGGGGTCGCTCGTCGACAGCAGCACCATGTCGCACGGCAGCGTCTCGTTGGCCACCACGCGCAGCACTTCGCCCGCCTGCACCTCCTTCCAACGCTTGGGCACGAACACGCCGCCCACCAGCACCGACGCGGTGCGGTTGTTCTCGTTCTTGTCGGACCGGTGGCGCCTCCAGTCCTCGTACGCGTCCTTCACCGCCGTCACGCCGAGCACGAACGCCAGCGGGAGCACGGACGCGGCCGGCGTGAGCACGCCGAGCTGCGGCACCATGTTCAGCGCCACCAGCACGAGGAAGTAGAGGTAGGCCACCCGGTGGAACTGCTCGTAGAGGTTGCGCGGGAGGAAGGTGAGGACGGTGTACTTGGTGGTGTGGATCGAGTTGTCGGGGAGCCCGGCCGGCGGCGCGTTCGTGCGCTCCGCGTCGTTGATGTACACGAACCGGGCGTCCTCGTCGCGGAGGTCGCGCTGCGAGCCGGCGCGCTCTGACGCGGACCGCCTGGTGGACACCCGCCCGAGCCCGGCGGGGGTCCCCGACGCGGACCCTTCGCGGTGGAACCGGAAGCTCTCGAGCGACGACGCCGTGGACTCGGCCTTGGAGCCCGACCTGAGGTTGTTGGTTGCGAAGGTGACGGACGGCGAGTCGGCCATGAGGGACCGCAGCGACCGCGACCGCCTCATCCAGTTGGCAGACGAGTGCCTCAGTATCGGCGACGGCACCGGGTCTGGCAGCCTTGCGGGCACGTCCATTCCTGGTGCTCCCGCGGCCGCTTCCTCTGTCTGTTGTGACGGCGGCAGCGGCGGAGTGGACAGCGGCGGCAATGGCCGTTCCGGTCGCATGCTGGTGCGCTCTCGGTTGGTACTTGGTACTCGCTGCCGCCAACTAAGCAGCGCGGCGCGCAGATAAGATTGGAATCAGCGATGTTGCGGAACAAGAAGGGATCATCACTTGATTTTGTCCTGGCTGGAGTTTACAAGAGACGTGGCCAAGTTTTTTGCAGGGAATTGGCGGGGAGTTCGAAGGGGAAGAGCTTTAGCGCGATGTGACGCTCTGTTGCTTCCGGGAGCCGGGAGCGGGAGAGGAGAGCTCAGGGTGTGGAGGACGGCACGTGGATGACGTCTTGTGGACTGTGGTGCAGGGAGATAGAGGTGTGGAGAAGGGATGCGGAAGGTTAAAAAAAAAATCCGAGAAGAAGTCAGTGGATGGCTGGCGGCCGCACGAATTGGACCGGAATGCGTCAGCGTTTGAGTTTGCGCCTGCCCTGGCTCCGCGTGGAGGCGGTTCACGGCATTTCAAGTACCTACAGCGCTACCGTTTCCGTTCCACAATTGTACTCTCCCTGTCAAACAAAATTGTTTAGGATAAAATTTATGGCCTGATTTGTTGGCTACCAAAATTTACCATGCACAAGATTTGGCAAGAAAAAGTTGTCAAAACTTGGGCAAAAAAAATCACCATGGATTTGGCAATGCTAATTGTAAGGTATTGGCAAATTTTGGTAACCAACCAAATGGCTCCTAAAATTTTGGTTTCCCCAAGTTTTGGTAACCAAATTTTGGCCTTCAACCAATCAGACTCTCAATTATACCATAACAAACACAAGCCTCAACAACTTGTTGAATCATTTAGTTTAGAAACATACAAAACATATGCCTAGATTTGTATTGAAAATACTTGCGAAATCCTTAAATTTAGAGGATTATAAGAATATAGTAGCCAAAGTTATGTATAGAAGATGGTCGAAAGTCAAATATGATCAGTATGTTTGACTATATGGACTAAGCCGTTTTAGTTTATCCTAAGTTGACTTCTTTAACTTTAATAAAGTTCCTCAAAAAATGCATGAACGTCTATAATATCTGTCGATGTTTTACCACCAATAGCTTATCGCGGGGGTACCCGGGACAGTTGTTCGGGCTTCGGCTGGTGCGAAACTCAACGGTGAACGCAAGAGATAGTCTATTTATACTGGTTTGGGCCCTCGACCGTGATCAAGTAATAGCCTTTCCGTCCAGGCGGCGTTAGCCTTTTACGTTAGATTAATTGGTATATTGTGTTGTTGTTTATAGGGGTGCCCATAGTCTCTCTTTATATCAATAGAGAAGACTATGGTGCGGTTACAATCCTAATCGAATCCAAAGAAGGTGTTCTGATTTAAATTCAGAAGGTACTTTCCTATAGGAGCCCGACTAGTCTGGCCTATTCTACTCGGATTAGGTGTAGCAGTTGTTGCACCCTTTTCTGCCTCGGTCCATGGGCTAGACCAAGGCCCACGACTTATAGTCGTATCGCTGGGGAACCTTGTGGGTCCTGCATCGATAAGCCCCCGAACATTTTATAGTTGAAGTCGAAAGCCTCCTTGTTTCTCTGGCCTTGTTTGGTGAAACAAGCCTTGTCCAGGTTCTTTCGAAGAGAAGCCTTGAAGTGGTCTTTTCTTGAAGAAATCTCCTGAGTGACGAAGAAAAAGCGCACTCACTGAGTGCAGCTCTCGAGCCTCTTGTTATTTGGGACAAAAAGTTGGAGGGTCTTGATTTTGATCGTTAGAAAAACTGAAAATCTCTTCTGAGGATATGTACCCTGCAGCCCCTGAGCATATATCCGGATTCTTTTGTTTAAGAAGAACTCGGATAGAGGGTCTCTTGTCATGTTCTCTGGTAACCTGCTTTTTGTCAGAGGTAGGTGGTAGTTGAGTTGGTTGAATGCTACGCAGACACGAGTTGCACAGTGTTAGCATATTCTTTCGGATATACTGTCCTCGAGTACCGTGTCTTCACGCGCGGTTATTTTTCTTTACTACTTTCTGTCACTTCTTTGAATCATTTTTTAGGTTTGATTTGTTGGTGCACTAGGTCCATGTACGCCGCTTCTTGGCCTATAAATGCCCCTGTGGTGAGCTGCTATAAACTGGTAAGGTCTTGGTGTAGATCTTGAAGTCTTGTAGTCATGAATTTGATAGTTTGTGAAGTAGAGCAGCCCCCGTGCGTGAGTTGTAAGTCTAGTATATCTTGTAGTGGGTGAAAGAAGTCTTGTGATTTGGGATTGTCGCCAGCTTCCTTCGTCGTCGAGTTCAACATCTGAAGGCGAGGGAGAACTACGGCTTCGAGTACTCTAGAGTTAAGGACCCATCTCGGATGGTTTCGGCTCTGGAGTTGACAGAAGAAGTGTTGGAGCGTCTCAGGAAGGTCCTGAAGGGGGTGACCGTTGTCCCTCATACGGTCCTAGAGTACCGTGCTGATCGTTCGCCCCCTTCTGTAAGTCGTTTTATTCTTCACGAGTACTTTATGTCTTTCTTTCTTCTGCTTACCTTGTTGTTTTTTGGTTGTTTGTAGGACTTGGGGTGAAATTTTGATGACTTGACCCCGCTCTCATTTGAGAACAACCCTGTTGGGGCGGGGGTTGATGAAAACTAGGCAGGGGCTTCTGTAACTAGTAAGTCCTGCTCTGTCACTATACTTTCTGGCATGTCTTTTGGGGAATTCGGTCATTATGTTGAATATGTGTCGTGCCCAGTTCCTCGAGCTCTCCACACCACCTCTAAGAGGGCACGGGCAGACGATACTTCCGCTAGTGTGTCCGCTACCAAGAAGCCCCGCCATCCAAGTACTCATGCAGGTACTCAAGTCACATGTAGCATGCTCCTAGGTGAGCGTATCAATATTCTTCGTCTTCATTGTTGTTTGTTTGCGTCCTTGAACGAGTACTTCTTTTTCTTTTCAGATGGCAGCGTGGTCGAGCTCCTTGAGGATGAGGATAAAGAAGATGTTTTGGCCCTTGCTACTCGTCGGTGAGTAGTTAGAGTGTTTATTCTTGTTTAATCTTGCGTTGATTTGAGTTCTTTTGCTGATTCGTCTTGCCTTCGTCTTTTGCAGTAAGCGGGGGTCGAGCTTGAGTTCCGCAGGGACTCAGGCGCCAATCTTGCCAACCTTGAAGCAAGACAGCGATGATATTTTTTTCACCACCATGCCCCCGCCTAAGCCATCTATTCGGCTTGGGGGTATCAGTCTGAAGAGAAGAACAGTCAGGTGAGTGAATCCTGACTAGCTTGTTCTATCCTTGTTCCTCGTCTTTCTTGTATATTTCCTTATTGGAGAGTTCTTTATCGTCTTGTAGGCCATCGTCATCGCCTTCTCCCAACCCCCAGCCGACTTCATCTCAGTCGGTTGGTGCTCCTCCGCACACTGAATCCCTAGATTCAGAGTGTACGGTCAGCGAGGCGACTGTGGGGGAGGCGGTGGCCCGGGTTGATCAAGCCATTGTGGAGTCGCCTAATCCCGAGGCGGCCGTGACCGTGGTAGAGAAACTGGCTTTGGAGACGGCTGGGGCCTCTACCGCGCAAGACACGACTTTGGTCGTGGATTCAGCTCCTCTGCCGATTTCTTCTCCTGTCGGCCACGCTTCAAGCGGTCAGCGTCTGGAGGATGATGTGGTGTTGGAGTTTGATGCCACCCACCATCTGTCCAAGCTGACCGCAGCTTGGGAGAACTTCTCGGTTGGAGCGACTTCTTTTGGAGAGCAGCTTCAGATAGGTTTCTTCTTTCTTCTATTTGGCATTCCTACTTCTTTTACTTCTTTTTCTCATTTCCTTCCTTTTTCTATTGGAGAAGTCCTTCTCTCGGGATCACTCTAGCTTCTTTGGCTCGGGTGAGACTGAGAAGAAGCTAGCCTTCAAATTGAGCTAGCTAAAGGCAGAGCTGGCTAGTAAGGAGGTGGAGCTAGACTCCGAGCACCAAGGGTGCCAAACTTCTGAGAGGGCTCTCCGCGTGCAAGTCATCGAGGCGGAGCAGAGGAGGGATGATGCCATGGCCGCCTTGTGAGAGTTATCTAGGAAATTTGATAGTCTCAACAAGGAGTGTGAAGGTATCCTGAGTACTTATATGTTTTGTTTTCTTTCATCTCTTATTTCTTTGTTCTTCATTTGTCTAATTTTCTCTAATTGCCTTGATTAGCCCTCCATAGAGCTAAGCAGAAGCTCTTGGATAATGTCGAAGAGATGAAGATATCGGTCCGCTCTAATCATAATAGGGCCGAAGAGGTAAAAGCTCGTGCTGAAGAAGAACTCGCTCGCACCCAGCTGATGAGACTTGGAGCTGACCAGAATCTTGTGCAGGGAATGAAAACCATTGATGATTTATCGAAGAAGTTGGTGGTATCTGACCAACGGTTTGCCACCCTGTGAAAATCTTTCAAGACCCTTGCGAAGCTTCTTCGGACTTCTGAAGACGATGGAAGGACCTGGGGCGACTTCATCTCGCTGATCCCTATGCGCCTTTAGAGTTTCGTCAATAATGGGGTCCAGACGTGCGTTAAGAACGTTGTAACAGAACCGACCAATTATACGAAATTAAGTAAGAAAATCACCCGTCAGAGCAGATAGTTTAGCAAACTTAAACCCGTATAACCCGGTAGTCCGTGAAATCATGACGGATTTAAAACCAACCAATATACCAACCAAGATCGTACAAGTTTAGCAGCCATAGTCACATATTACATAAAATTCACAACATCATTCGAATACATCAGAGTTTAGAACATAAAGTGTTACAACCCAAGTTCATCATAAAGTAGCGGAACCAAATAGTTTTGAAACCACATACACACACTTAGTTTAGATACAGTGCCAGATAATGATCAAGTCCCACAAAAGCAGTAGGTGAGACGTATGGAGTGACCACGCCCATGGTCCTAGTTGTCGCCCATCGCGGGATACAAACAGTTGATGCAATATCCATAGTACATCTAGCCATCTGCAATAACAATGGGAACAAAGCCCTGAGTACGAGAAGGTACTCAACTAGACTTACCCGTTTTAAATGAAAATAAAGTGACACCAAAGAGTATGCAAGGTTTTCTTTTAGTGGGCTAGCTGACTCATTTGTGAAAAGCATAATTTATCATGAATAAACCATTTTAAGTACTTTTGTATCATCTTTGTTATAGCCTATTAATCTAGGTAAGCACCTATGCTAAAGTAATCACTTGATTAATCATTAACATCAAAGTTACCATTTCAGGTTTAGCATTTTCAGCATAATCCACATACCATCCGTCTTCTATCATCATTACTACGTTGCCGTAGCTCGAGTCAAGTGCTTACTATCCAGGAGCGATGGCGATTCGAATCGATTCCTAACCAGCTAGTAATTTATTCCTCACACAAACCACGCTTCCTCCGTCAGGGTCGCTTAGATCACCAATGATGCTATTCCAGTAAACGTCGCGGGATAAACTAGAGCCGCAGTACCCAGGGACCGCCCGACTGCTAGGAATCAAGCCTCGCCTGCCCCTGGGCTCACTCTTCGCGCCCCTGTCATACCCCCATCAGCACCAATACGCGCACCCATGTAGATTCTGGCCTAAATAGTGTAACTAGCTTCGTGGTCGAAAGGTACTTTATTTGGCCAGCTAAATATGAGGCATGCGTTCAACATGACACGAGGGACGAGCAACGATCGATCCTTAACCGACACAGATGGAAACTATAAGCACCCCAGAACCCTGTCTGGTCGCCCCAACAATTATTCCGCCCGGTCTCCATTTATCCATCAACACTTGGTTATCTCCAGGATATCATCTTTTCTATAGCTAAAATATTCTGGTAACCACCTATAGTTGCCGGTGATAAGAAATCACCGACTGCTATCGATCTAAGCAGGGTTAAGCATTTATTCGATCCTAACCCTAACATGATATAAGGATATAATAAGGTAGGCAAGGATAATAATAAATGCATCAACGGTTTCACTTAACTCATATAACTTAATGCAACAATATATATAGAACTTATATAATTAATTGCTTTTATAAAGTAGGAGACTTATAATGCTCCGAGGCTTGTCTAGGACCCAACACAGAGTCAAATCAGTTAGCTTGTACTGTCTTATCGACATCTCCGATCCTAGCACTTATTCAGTCCCTCTACCTTCGGGATGGTCCACTGGACACCGTCTCGGGTTTGGTTCTACACCACGTCCTTCTCGTGCATCTCGCATACCTAAATGAGATGCAACAATGCAGATGTCTGAATGCATGGAAGTGCGATATGCATATATGATTATAAGGAATGCACTTGGAAATGAACTTGCATATGACGTGATGCATATGAGTGCTTGCATATATCTAAGCATGACCACATTTAGGTGATAAGCAACTAACTCTATTTTACCGAGTATGCGCATATCCCTTCTCTAGTAACTTATAACACATATTCACCATGATCAAGTTACATAAGACAAATCAACTTATCTTGCAGCTAACATCCTGTTTCTCATAGACTAAATATTTGTAAACAAGCATGAAAGAGCTACATACACTCATGAGGAAGGCATGCATGCACACTAATAAATTACTCATATACATGCTATCTATATAAACTCCAAACTGATCACAACCAATAACATCATCAGGTCACATATATTTAGAAGCTTACAAAAGTATCATGGATGGCCAAGATTAAATTATTAAAGCCTCACTAACCATATATCACTAAAAGGATAGAACTGGACCATATATTTAGATTGCTCAGAAAATTCTTATAAAATTACAACAGCATAAACATACTCATATGGACCTATCATAAAAATATCATGCCAAAATGATAAGCATATTGGCCTACACAAAAATGACAAACAGCAGGGCATAAATGCACATGAAAATACTTTGTGCTATGAAAGGTGTTAAACAACAGATTTTATATTTTTCTTGCTTACTTCTTAGCACAAGAGCAGTGTACAAAAATTATCAAGCATGAATCACACATATTTTATTTATTACAAATTTCACAAGAGGCAAGCAGTTAATCCACTTAATTCATAAATCCATTTTCTTGCATAGTCATGGCATGTGATATATTTTTCCTAGAATCTACATGACCTTACAAGACTAACAAAATAAGAACCACATTTTTCTGACATTCACAGAATCAGATATGCATTTTCAAAGTTTACAAGTATTTAAAGAATTAAATAAAGCCCTATATAAAAGTATCACAAAAATGACATTTTAAAATTTTAAACTGTAGACCTACTCAAGGAAAACACACAAATTTTGGACAAGTATAACTCAAGATATGGATTTTATAAGCATTAAACAGATTCTGGAATTCATTTTCAAAAACAAAAACCGAAACTAAAGGCTAGGTGCACCTGGGTAGGGATCCCCAGATCCGCTGCCACGCAGGCCCGGCCGGTTGACCCGACCCCACCTGTCATCTGCACAAAGACAGGGGCCGACTTTGACTGGCGAGACCTCGTCGCCGGTGAGGTCTCTGACGACGCGAGTACCCCCAACGGCTTCCCCCCGACAACCCGAACCCAACGAGCTACTTGGTCAGAGTTATTGCGGCGGCTAGCTACGGTCGCAAGGCATAGTGATAGGTGGTGAAGCTGTGCGGTGGCGCGTCGGCATGCCAGAGCCCGAGCCAGCCACACCATCAAGGGCTTGAGCATCAATGGCCCAAGGCGGACGCGAATTGAAGCACGCAAAAGAGGGGGAATAACGGGACGGAGACGCCCTGGCCATGGCGAACCGGGAGCTCGCCGTAGTTCCGGTGGCGACAGCCATGGAGGAAATGCCCGATTAGGCTTCACCGTGCGTCGTCTTCGGCTGTGGATCAGTCGAGGAGGTGACACAGAGGAGGAAGAAGCTCGACGCGAGTGGAGGTGGACAAGGCACGGTGGTGGAGGCATGGTGGCCGGTGAGCTAGCGCGGTGCTGCTGCGGCTGCTTGCTCCACTATGCTACGCAAGAGCGAGGACAAACAAGTAGGGGGCACAGTGGAGGGAGTGGAGCACGTGGGGACGTTGGGTGTTGTCCCGACTGGCCATAAGGCGCGGTCGGAGCGCCGGCACCGCCCACGACCGCCGGTGGCCGGCTGCCACGCGGCGCGCTGTTGATAGTAGATAAGTGTCAATTTTAACCGTTAACATAGCATGAAAAAGGACTAAACAATAATTACCACTTAGATATAAGGGGTTTACTGACATAATTCCATGAGTTTTGGTAAATGTCTGTTTCTGCAGGGTGTCAGCTAAAAAGAACCAAGGATGGCCCACATGTCAGGTTTACATAGAGACAATAGGGCCACACATAACTTTTCTATAATCTAGAAGATACGAGAAGACTCTAGAAACAAACCGAAGGCAAAACGGGCCCGAAAGTGGGGCACCCGCCCCCTGGCCTGGGCGCCCACCCCACCTGCAGAGCCAATTAGGCTCCACCTTGCGGATCCTGCCTCCACCGCCTTTGAGGATCAATAATAATCGTAGATCAAGGTCAGTTTGATCCGAGGGCTGTGGTGCTTCCTAGAGGGCTATATAAGCAAGGCCCCTAGCCCCTAGAGGAGGCAATCCCTTGAAACCCTAATTCATTATTTCCTGTGAGGATCAGCAGGGAGGGGTCCCTTGAATGGATCTCTCTTAGGGGACATATAAGAGAGATTAGCTTTGTAGTCTCCATGTGAGATTAGAGTTCTTCTTCTAGATTGAGAGAGTTAGAGTGGAGGGAGAGTTGGAGGAAGCCCGACATGTCGGTGTCTCCTCTCCGGCTTGTACCTACGGGATCAAGTCTCCTAACCCGAGGCTTGGTTCTAGGATTCTTCAGTAATTCAACTTCTAATACTAAGTAAGTACGTTGTTATTATTGTTCTATGGTTTATGAGTTTACTTTATTCTCTTCCATGGTAGAGGGTAGGGTAATCGTCTATAGCGTAAGCATGGCGCTTAGGCTAGAGATACTCATAGATATCCCCTCTCTGACCGGATCCGTGGTAGTAGCGTGGGACATGATAATCCCGTTGTTTCCTTTGTACCCCACATCCCGTCAGAAGGATTGGTAGAATTAAGTGCCCTAGTCAAGCATCCTCTGTGGTGTCTCTTTTCCATCGATATGTCTCCATAGACCAATAGTTTCATAGCTTACCATAGGTTGGAACCAGACTATCATCGTAATCTTCTCTAATTGCTTATATCTTCGCTACCTTGTAGTGCGGCCCAGGGGTTAAGTATAGATTTAGGTTAGTCATCGCACGCTTTCTCCTTGCGGATAAACAAATATGATACTCTAGAAATATCTACCTGGTGAAATGCTCACCGATATCCGTGTGCTTGCGGATCCTTTTCTGTGTGCGTTAACAAATATCAACAAGTATTTCTGGCGCCATTGCCGGGGAGAAAGACGTCAGCTGAGTTAACCTCAAGTCTTGCTTAACCTTGTATTATACTTTTATCTTTTTCTCTTTTCCTTTTGCCTTTTCTTTTCTATCCTTATGGATAACCCAAATTCCATGCCTATCTATCAATATCCTACACCCATGAACCAAAGCTTAGAGCCACTAGAACCCATGATTCTCACATCTAGCTATGAGCTACACCCATGTTTGGTTGCAATAGGTCAAAACCAACCCTTTCCTACAGCCAAGGTCCTATCTTCTAATCAAGAAGATAATGAACACAAGGTCCTATCTTCTAATCAAGAGAGTAATGAACCAAAGGTCCTATGTTCTGATCAAGGAGATAATGAACTTTTGGCTACACTAAGGGAATCTTTCAAGCGTCTTATAAATTTAGGTTTAGACCTAGCCTTACAAGACCCTATTTTTCTTTAATATTTTTTATACGGGTCTTGATAATATCGCCTTTGGAGGAGTTTTCCTTTCTTTACCTATTAGTGGAGCAAGGTTTGTCCTTATTAGTAGACACACTCCTCACACTAGCCTTCATGATAAACTCCTAGAGGAAGAGAAGGAACCATCCCCCAAACTAGAAGAGGAAGTTTTTATAGCCACATTACAAACTTTCCAATCCCACGATTTGGCTACCCATCCCAAACCAGTTGTACTCCCAAATCATTTGAGGGAAGAAGTAATTCTACCCTTGGAAATCCTTTCTAATGATTTTAGGAGGAGCATAAACTTCTCGCTTCATAAGAGAGCTTTTAGTACATATAGTTTGAATCTTCTCAAGAAGGGATCTCTTTGGAAGCTTTTCAAATCCAATCCCTTTGAAGGACATTTAGAAAGAATCAAGGATGGCATGTTAAGTGATACCATAGAAGGAGAGCAAAGCCATCTAGAATCCACTCCTATCTTCTCCCTTTCTATGCCCACGTTAGATTTGAAATTCAAACCCATCCTTGATCCCTATGAATCTTCCTATGCTCTTTCTCCTGAGCGATCCTAGAAATCCACCAAGACATCTAAAGCATAAGATTCATCAAGACCATAAGGAGGATCAAGAAGAGCAACATCAATGGCAAAAGAGCATTAAAAACCTATGTGCTATTTCCATTGAATGTGTAGGCAAGTCCTTATATGAGACCTACTCGAGAGGCAATACAAGGAAAATTTTGGACATTTATGCCGAATCACCCTTGGAAGTTAAAAATGATGGATACTTCAATGAATAAGGAAGCTACTTTATAAAAATCCTATCAAGTCCTTGCTCATGTAAGAAATCTCCTAATTCACTTAGTCTCTCTAACATTGCCCCACATGAGATCTTCAACCCCCTTATGCTTCCTGTTCCTAAAGATTTTGAAAGGGTGATTGAAGACACATATGTTTATCATAAACATTGCTGATCTTGTTGTGTTGAATCTTGAGATTAGTACACATAAATTAGTGTTAGAGGGGAAACCACTTTGCCAATTCATATCTTGAAGGTTTCCCAAGGACAAGCTTAGTGTCCTAAAACAAGCACTTTTCGACCATAATATGAGTATTCACCTATCTGCTGCGCTGCCCTTGTGAAATTAGCATAGAGTTATAATTGTAAAAATATTCCTTCGAGTATTCTTGTCACTAACCATTCTAGGTTGGAGGAAAAAGATTGAAGGAACAACAAATGCAATGTATGTTCAACCAATCATTATGCAACATTGAATTACATTCATCCAATCTTAATTTTTACAAAATTCAAACTTGGGGGATATACTCCCATGAAAGCATCTTTTGCCATGTTGCTACATTATCTTGGTTGTCCCTACCTTTAAGACATGCTCAATTTGCTAAATAACAATCATGCTCTTTCATCACTTTTTGAGTAAATCTCTATTATGCTTTAATGCTGCCTCCATTTACTATTGTATATGTTTAGGTTTGGAGTAGTTTCATTCATCTCTTAAATAAGGCATGGTGCTTAATTTAGGAGGTAGTGATCTTACTTTCAAAGGTTTTTAATTGCGCGCGGTTAGAATGCCTTCCTAAATCAAATTAGACGTGGTGTCTAGCTTGATTTTTGAGCCGATAGTATGCTATAGTAGATGTTGGATATTTTGTTAGACTAACCCCTGCAGAGAAACTCCTAAATTCAAATTGGGAAAAGTCCTGAGATGAACTCATACTAGAGATGAAGAGAGACAGAATAATCTTGCACAAGGGAGACACAACTCATTCATAGCTAAAGAGAAAGAAGAAGAGTGCCACAAAACAAGATCCACAATCAAAGCACTCCTGAAAATTGACAAGAGGAGAGCATGCAATTTTCTGCACCCTCACTAGATTGAGAAGCTGATACATGAGGAAGGAAGACAAACTCCTTTAGATGATCCAACCATGACCATCCTCCTATCATGCTCTCATCGCTCATCACGCTGGTTTGCAATCTCTCAATTAACTATTGCTTTATTTCTATAAGTTTGAGTTATTTCATAATACCTATATATGATAATCAAATATAAGATAAAATCAATCCTCTAGAAAAGAAGTAATAGTGAATGTTTCTATGCTAGTATGTTCAAATAAATTCTTCTATAGCATAGAAACTAACCCTTAGCTTTGTGACAACAATGCCCCTATCATTACTTGTATACTCCTTCGGGTATGTGTGTCCACTAATGATTCGTAGGAATGAAACAATAAGAAGAGCTAACGGTCCAAGCATAAATTAAAGAGAGAACAGAACATAGCATTACTAAATGTAAGAAAGAAGGAGTGCAACAGAGAAGACATTGGCGCATGAACAAAAGAACAAGAACGACCAATGAAGGAAAGCTTCCGCAAGATGTTATAGTGCCAGCACGCTCCAACATTAAAGGTAACATCCTATGGTTAGTGATCATCACATTAAAATCCTTTCCTTGATGCTGGTATACACATAAATAGAGAACCAACCATGTTTGAGTTATAACCTCATTTGACCCAACCTAATTAACTCAACATGCTTAGTTCTCTAATCTTTGTTCCTGTCATTACTTTTCTTGATCTTATAATCTTAACTCAATGATCTGAAATGATTGCACGTCTTTTCTTTGGAAGTTGATAGTCATAATCATGAAATCATTACACAATATGCATAGATAGACTATTCTTCCATAAGGTTAAGAAATTTGATCTGCCCAATTGATTTAATGCTACATTCATGCTCATTATTTGATCCTATCACCCATGTCAAGTTCAAGCAAAACACATAAACATCAACTTTATCTTGCTCAATATGCCTAAGGTTAGAGAAGAATAAACTTTTGGTTCTATTGGTGTTTTTCCACCAATAGAGCCCATGCACTTGATCTCTGCCTTGTCTCTATGAGCAGGACACACTTTGAACACAACAGTAGAGGAGCTTGTCAACTCTCTAAGAATCCTACAAGTGAAAATCCTAGACCTATGAACATGTACAATGAGTAAGATGCTGCCAGTTTCCACAACTAGTACTTCACTTCAAACTGCTGGAAGAGCAAGGAACATGGGTGATACCATCTCAAGAGGTGCAAGCTATCAAGGTCTCTACTATGGGACCAGATGGTGCACCTATAGAATGAACATGGTAAGAGGTCCTGTTTAGATGACCTAAAAACACTGAACCCTTGCCGAAAGGTAAAATCGGTAGTTATCCATATTTATCCTTTTCAGCATTGCATCACTTTCCCTTTTCACATAGTTACTTTCCAGCAGTTGCATAATCATTCTCCTTTTAGCATGTTTAATTTTCTGCATTTGCATTGCATTAGAAAATAAAATAAATATATGTTTGCTTTGCTGCATCATAAATTATAAGCCCCATGTGAATAATTTTATGACATGTAAGGATCTATAGGAATATTCACTGTGGTGGCATAAAAATAAATATGCATTCATCTTGTTAGACTTTCTCTGCATTATAAAAATATAAAAAGTATTTGAGAGAAATCCTGTTGAAACTCTGCTTAAAAGAATCAAGAACAATCTTAAAAACTCTGGACAATTAAGGCTTGAGTGGCCAACCACTAACGCTTAATCTATTCTACAAGTTTTGTTGTCTATTTGAGTTCCACAGGATTTGAAAGACCAAGAAGAGCCAACAAGCAAGTGGATGTTCTATCCACTGGTGGAGCACTGTCTCAACAATTATCAACATCAATTAATGCTCTACTAGATGAGGAAGAACATCCCCGCTGCCAGTCTGCTACTTCATAAGATTGAACGACTACGTCAACATCCAGCTTGGGGGAAAGCACCCCCATGTATCTAGCTAAGTATTTTCTTCTCTCAATTTTACCTTATTCTTTATGAGTTTTCTTATTGAGTAATAATAATGTTTTAAAATAATAGAAACAAACTAAAAAGGGTGTGTCTAGTTTGCTTGTCTTTGTTCTTAAAGAAGTTGTTAATAAAAGAAGAATCTTGAATAATCTCTTGCATGGAAATGATGAATAGTTGCTCTACCATAATTCCTTTTAAGTACCTAGTTTTCAACCTCGAACTCTTCTAAGTTTTAGACATAACTGTTTTGATCTAAGATTTGCTCTGAACCTAAAACTCGTGGGTAGCGAATGCTTGATCTAAGTCTAGGTAGTTGGCGGATATGATATGGGAAGGTTTTAAGCTGCTGTTTATCATGCTCCTAGAGATACTAGAGTTCTAGAGAATTTATCTTTGAAAATTAAAAATCCTACATGATGAGTTCTTGTATGATGAGAGTTTAATTCCTACCACATCCATATATACATGCTTACTAGATTAGGAAAGACTTTCACTTATTAGCTTAACTGCTTGTAAGCATTGAGTGTGGTCAGTCTGTGTTGACCCTAGAGGATTAATCATGCGGTTAAAATCAAGATTCACGTGCACACCACCTACTTATGCTACTTCTATCCTGGAGGTATGCATTTAAATATTTTCTATTAGACACAACCCAACAAGTTGTTCTGCTCCTATACTGGGAGTGAACAGAACCCTTCATCTATTGCTAGCCCCTTTTGTTATAGGCTCCAACATTTCTGTTACTATCTCTTATCTATGTTTCCAAAAAGATACTTGGGAATTATTCCATCGTATTCAGTTTCTTTAAAAAAAGAAAAAAGATAAAAAAAGAAAAGAGAGTGAGAAAGAAAAATAAAGAGAGAATAAAAGGACAAGGGTCCTAATTATGAGAGATGTTTCAGCAACCCAAGTTCTCAGCAAGTTCTTCAAAGTTTAACAGAGGTATAAATTTCTTTTAAGGAGCAAAAGTAGAAATAGATATTCACTATTTTTCCTCTACCCCTTCATTTCCACTTATATCCACCATCATTACCACTATATATACATATCCACTCAGCCCATATTTAGGATCACACACATGCACATCTTGATTTGACTGTATGGCCGGACTTGTCCCTCTGGATCCATGTGTCTGACTATGCAATAAATGTTTGCAATTATGGATTCCTTGTCTCCCACCTATAAGCTCCAGATAGACCTATTAGAAGTAGGGTGAGAGAGAAGGTATAATGTTACTATGCCTTATGCCAAAAATACCACATATCTTGAGAGAAGAGAGAAGGCATACACCATTAGTGCCTTGGTAAGGATCCACAAATACTACAAATGAGAGACTTGAGAAGGTCATACACAGGAATATCTAAGTTTTATTTGAAAACCCTGCAAAACTCTGGAATAATGATTGATCAAAGAGCTTCAGACATAGCGGTTGACTTGACCGTTCTATCTTTCAACTGCTCAAGATCCAAGTGATGGCTATAAGCCCCATGGTAAAAGGTAATATGGGTAAGTTTGAAGTCAGGATAGTTTGTTATAATCTAGAGGAGAGTTCTTGTTTGAACGCATGTGTACTTTTGAGGCGTGAAAGCATTGTAGCAACTCCTGATCCATCACTGAGTTTATCTTTGCTCAGGGATGAGCAAAGAGTAAGCTTGGAGGAGTTGTTTGTAACATCCTAGGTGTTAAGCATCGCATTGAAATCTCCAATCATGAGCATTAGCATCAAATGCATTTCATAATCACATGCAATGTAAGTTTTAAACTGAATTGAAACATTTGAAACATCATTTTGAAACATGCATGTTGCATATGCTTGTAAATTGTAATTTGGCCCTAACTTTGCTTGCTAGGTTAGTAAAACTTGTTTTGGCTATAATTTTAAATCATATAGAATTATTTAGCATGATTTTTGGAGCAACTTTTGTATTCAAAATCTCCCCAAATTCTATTTTTAAAAATATTCTAGAAAATGGATTTTTAATTGAGAAATGGACTTTAAATCTTTAGTTCAAAATCTGTTTGAAATTTTAAAAAGTGCCCTAAAGCAAAGTTGTAAAGAATTAAATTTTGAACAACTTTTGTTTTGGGTCAACTTTTGAAAATGTCTTTTTCTTCTTCAAAATTCAAATTTAAATCAATTTAGAATTTCTGGAATTAAATTTGGAAAAAGAAAAGAGATTTCCGGCTTAGCAGGCCGCCGCCCTGCTTCTGGCCCAGCTGGCCAGGCCGGCCCGGCCCGCGTGAAAGGTCTTGATGGCTAGAGGGGGGGGTGAATAGCCTTTTAAAATTTTCTACAAAGACAAGCTAAATAAGTTTATCAAAATAACAAATAGCGAGATGCGAGTTTTGCTTAGCCTACGGGGTGTTTGCAGGCCACCTATCCAAATCACAATTCTAGTAATTGCACTCAACCACACAAGTCAAACCGAGAAGGTAACTACAACTACAACTAGCAAGCTACACAAAGAAGCTACTAAAGCAAAGCTAACTAGCTAGCAAAGATAACTAAGAAAGTAATACAGAGTTGAGTTGGGAGAGTTTCACCGAGGGGCGAAGTATTGAGCCAACCAATATGATCAACAATGAATACCAAGATAACCGAACACCGGGATCAATCAATCACAATATAAAAGTGATGACATAAAGATTTATCCCGAGGTTCACGTGCTTGCCGGCACGCTAGTCCCCGTTGTGTCCCTCTTCACCACGTGGTTCGGTGGCTAATCGGTCTCACACCAAGCCTCTCAAAAGACGCCACAAGAACCTACCAAATGGCAAAAGGTTGCAATGACACAAGCAATTCACTAATGTTGCCTTTGGCGCTTCGCCAAGGTAGGCACCAACCCCTCACAATCACTGGAGGTGACCAAGAACAATCACCAACTCTTGCCAACGCCTCCAAGCTGCTCCAAGCCATCTAGGTGGCGGCAACCACCAAGAGAAACAAGAATTCCATAGCAAATCAACCACCAAGTGCCAACTAGATGCAATCTTACAATGCAAATGCACTCTGATCACTCAATCTCACTTCGAATATGCAAAGAAACAAGAGAGATGAGTGGAGGGGAGTTGCTTAGCTCAAAGTGCTCATAAGTATGTCAAAGAATGCTAGAAGAGAGCCTTGAGCTGGCCAACGAGTATTTATAGACGTACCCCTTCGAATATAGCAGTTAGGCACTTTAAACAGCCAAAGTCGCACTGACCGGACGCGCTGATCAAACTGACCGGACGCGCCGATCGCACAACGGCTATGCCGTGAAGCACCGACCGGACGCGCCCCACGCAACAATTAGACGTGCGAAGCTCAACTGGACGCACTGGTCCCATAACAGACCGGACGCGCTGGTCAAGCCTGAGCAGTGCACAACGAAACAACGACCGGACATGCTGCAGAACTGACCGGACGCCATAGTGCCAGCGTCCGGTTGGAGTCCAGTAAGCTCCCTGAATGACCGGACGCGTCCGGTCGTCAGTGACCGGACGCGCCACCGCGTCCGATCAAAAACAGAAACACGCGCAGACGCCGAACACTGACCGGACACGTCCAGTCAAAACAGAGACCGCGTCCGGTCACCTCTGTGACCTCCATTCGCCTCCGTTTCTTTTCCGACTTCCGGCGTAGTGGAAAAATAGTCATTTCAACTCCTCAAAAACGCCTGAATCCTGCCTCGCAAGCTCGGCGGGAGGGAGAGAGGACCCCAAACCCTCTCTACCGCTCAAACTCCACCGCCTTCGCAAACGTGCTAACACCACCAAGTGATCTCGTCATGTGTGAGTGTGTTAGCATTTTCACAATCATTTTTCGAGGCGATATTAGTTCTATCCAAGTGTGTATGATTATGAAATGCACACCTAGAGGCACTTAGGAGTCCAATAGCCGCGTCATTCCCCTCTTTATAGTACGGCTAACTATCCTATAATGTAACCACAAACACTATGTATCTTGGTTACTAAAACACAACCCTTAAGCATATACCTTTGCCTTGATCACGTAGGGTTGCGTCCAAATCCAAGTGTGGCCATCATGATCACCATGTCCATCTTGCCACCAACCTTGGAATGTACTAATCCTCATATGCTACATACAACTTAGGCATAGGATTAGTACTTAGGCATTGTCACTAATTACCAACACCAAACATAGGACTTTCAATCTCTCCCTTGTTGGTAATTGGTGACAAACCTTTCACAAAGATATTATGATAAAATTTTGATTGAACCCATGTCACATTGTCCAAGTATATTACCATGTGTAAGAATTATGGACATGTGATCATGAATTCAAATTGATAGCAATGGCTCCCCCTACATGTATGCTATATGTTTGGATTTTAGAAGCATACATGTTAGATAGGAAAGATTAGGAGCATTGACTACCAATAGGTGCTAAGTGTTTAAGATTATAGACCTTTGAAGCGTGATACCATCGGAGTAGCGATAAACACCATCTTAGCACCTTGTGTAGTTAGATTCCACTTGGAAAAGCACAAACATAACTAAAAACCTCGTGAGATCAATATTATAAGCAAGGTTCTAGAACCACTTTGAAAAACATGAAGCAAGAAAAATCTAACTACTTCCTATTCATGCTAGTACCTCAATGCATTATTCAAATTATACTAGCAAGTCACCACACAAGCAATGTATCAGAGAAAAAGAAATGCATAACTATGCATCATACATATGAAGTGCACATGAAAATGCAACAATCATGCTTAAGAGCTTGCTCCCCCTACTTGTGTGCTCAAAATTTTAGTTGATCCCCTTCTTTTATCAATTCTCCCCTTTAGGTTTTCTCACCCTTGAACAACATTTTTCTCCCCCTTTGTGCTTCTTCCCCTTTGAGTTCTATCTTTGTGAACAACATTTTCTCCCCCTTTGGCACCAATGACCACAAGGGACCAATTTTAGATAGATTATCATGTTGAATTATGGGGTGAGGATCAAGTTTGTGATTCAACTTAGATTGCTTGCATAAATAAAATGCTTCGGTTTGATCCAAGGGCAAGCTTCTTCACACCTCACTATAAGGGTTATCATGCACCATGTTGAAGCAAATATTTAGACAAGTTTTCTAGATTAAACACTTAGGATCACAAGCTACTTAAACAAGTTGTATGCTACCACTAGATCATACAAGTCATGGAAACAATAGTGGCACCATATAAACTTCAAATTCATTTGATTTTCATGAATGAGCATAGAACATGTAAATTATGACTAGATGCACTAAACAAGTCCTTAACATAGAATGTATGACATGTCAACCAATTATACCTTGGGGCTCGAAGGAGAGGCATGTCATATATGGGGTGCATCAACTCATGTTGGAGAAGTCAAGTATGTTAAACTTATTCTTTAGCTTGTGAAATCTCTTCTCATCAAGTGGCTTGGTAAATAGATCGGCTAATTGATCTTCGGTGCCCACACTCTCAATAGCAACATCACCCTTTTGTTGATGATCTCTAATAAAGTGATGGCGAACATCAATATGCTTTGTTCTTTGATGTTAAACCGGATTGTAGGTTAGCTTCACGGCACTTTCATTATCACATAGCAATGACATATTCTTGAAGTTGATTCCAAAATCTTTCAATGTTACCTTCATCCACAAGATTTGTGCACAACAACTACCCGTGGCGATGTATTCGGCCTTGGCGGTAGATAGTGCAATACTATTTTGCTTCTTGGATGACCATGAAACAAGTGATCTTCCCAACAATTGACAAGTCCCGGAAGTGCTCTTTCTCTCCACTTTGTCACCGGCATAGTCGGAATCCGAATATCCAACTAGCTCAAAGCTTGCACCTTTGGGATACCAATCATTGATCTAATAGCTTTTGATCCACCATGTTGCCATTCTTGTCACTATCCAAGCTTCCAATAGTGCTCATTGGAGTAGTGATTCCTTTTGCATCTTCCATACCAAACTTCTTTAGCATATCCTTTATGTATTTGGTTTGGCTTACAAATGTTCCTTCCTTCATTTGTTTAATTTGAAGTCCAAGAAAGAAACTAAGTTCACCAATCATTGACATTTCAAATTCTTTTGCCATCATTTTCCCAAACTCATCACAATAATCTTGATTGGTTGAACCGAATATGATATTATCAACATATATTTGCAACACAAACAAGTCTTTCCCAATCTTCTTAGTGAATAGTGTTGTATCAACTTTGTCTATGACAAATCCTTTAGATAGCAAGAAGTCCCTTAATCTTTCATACTATGCTCTAGGTGCTTGCTTCAATCCATACAAAGCTTTTCTTAACTTGTATACATGGTTGGGTTTCTTGTCATCTTCAAAACCGGGAGGTTGCTCCACATACACCTCCTCTTGGATGTACCCATTGAGAAATGCACTCTTCACATCCATTTGATATAACTTGATATTGTGAGCACAAGCATAGGCAAGTAAGATTCTAATTGCTTCCAATCTTGCAACCGGGGCATAAGTTTCACCAAAGTCAAGACCCTCTATTTGTGTGTAACCTTGAGCCACTAGTCTTGCTTTGTTTCTTACTACTATTCTATCTTGATCTTGTTTGTTGTGAAAGACTCATCTTGTTCTAATGACATTGTGATCACTAGGTCTCTCAACTAATTCCCATACTTTATTTCTATTGAAGTTGTTGAGCTCTTCATGCATTGCATTTACCCAATCTGGATCTCTCAATGCTTTATCAATGTCCTTGGGTTCTTCCATTGACACAAAAGAAGAGTGAGCATAAAAAGATTTCAATCTTGATCTAGTTTGAACTCCCCTTTGTATGTCACCAATGATGGAATCCAATGGATGGTCTCTTGCAATGTTAGTTGGTTGAAGCACTTGGACTTGATTGCTTGGATGTTGATGTTGATCATAAGTTGGTGATGATGAACTAGCTACTTGTTGATCTTGTTGCACTTGAGATGATGTACTAGCTTGATTTTGTATTAGAGAACCACTAGCTTGAGTGATTGGACTTGGGAGCACTTGATCTTTGTTGTCATCCACATCAATCACTTGCTTTGGCCTAATATCACCAATGTCCATTTCTTTCATAGCATTAGTCAATTGAGTTCCTCTCACATCATCCAAGTTATCTTTCTCATCTTGAGAACCATTTATTTCATCAAACTCAACATCATGCACTTCTTCAAGTTGTCCACTAGCTAGGTTCCATACTCTATAAGCTTTGCTAGTAGTTGAGTAACCAAGTAGAAATCCTTCATCATATTTCTTTTCAAACTTGCTCAATCTAGTGTCCTTCTTCAAGATGTAGCATTTGCAACCAAATACCCAAAAGTATGCAATGTTAGGCTTTCTTCCATTTAAGATCTCATATGGTGTTTTCTCTAAGAACTTGTGGCAATAGAGGCGGTTGCTATAGAAGCAAGCCGTGTTGATTGCTTCGGCCCAAAATGAATGACTCACATTATACTCATTCAACATTGATCTTGCCATATCAATTAAGGTTCTATTCTTCCTCTCAACTAAGCCATTTGATTGAGGTGTATACTTGGCCGAGAATTGATGCTTGATTCCAAGCACATCACATAGCTCATCAACTCTTGTGTTTCTAAACTCACTTCCATTGTCACTTCTTACTTTCTTGATTGTGGTCTCAAACTCATTTTGCACTCTCTTGATAAACTTCTTGAATATGTCAAATACATCACTCTTGTCCACAAGAAAGAATACCCATGTATATCTAGTGAAATCATCCACAATCACAAAACCACACTTGATGCCACCAATGCTTGTGTATGTAGTTGGCTCAAATAGATCCATGTGCAACAACTCAAATGCCTTGGAAGTACTCATAACGCTCTTTAATGGATGAGTGTTGCCCACTTGCTTTCCGGCTTGACATTCACTATATAGCTTATCTTTCTCAAATGTGACATCCTTCAAGCCTCTAACTAAGTCATGCTTCACTAACTTGTTCAATTGCTTCATGCCAACATGACCAAGTCTTCTATGCCATAACCAACCCATACTTGATTTGGTGAGCAAACATGTTGAAAGTTGAGTGTCACTAGCATTGAAATCAACAAAGTAAAGATTCTCATATCTAAAACCTTTGAAGATCAAATTAGAGCCGTCAACACTAACTATCTCCACATCATCAACACCAAATATGCACTTGAAACCAAGATCACATAATTGAGCAACTGAGAGAAGATTGAAGTTCAACTTTTCAACTAAGAGCACATTGAAAATGCTATGATCATTTGAGATTGCAATCCTTCCAAGAGCCTTTACATCACCCTTGCTATTGTCACCAAATGTGATACTATCAATGCCACTATCATTTGACTTGAGAGAGTTGAACATTCTTGAATCACCGGTCATATGTTGAGAGTGTAACAGAACCGACCAATTATATGAGATTAAGTAAGAAAATCATCCACCGAGCAGACGATTTAGCAAACTTAAGCCCGTATAACCCGGTAGTCCGTGAAATCACGACGGATTTCAAACCAACTTACATACCAGCCAAGATCGTAATAAGTTCAGCGGTCACCATCACAAGTTACATAAAAGTTCGCATCACAAATACATCGGAGTTTAAACATAGTTATTACAAACCAGTTTCGAATGAAAGTAGCGGAAGCATTTAGTTCAAATCACACACTCACATAAAGTTCAAAATACAGTGCCAGTTCAGGATCATCTTCCAACAAAAGCATCAAACGAGATATAGTGAATGACCATTGCCCATGGTCCTAAGCTTCTCCTATTGCAGGATAAAGGCAGTTGATACAGTAGCCGTAATACATCTGTCCATCTGCAACAAGTGGGAACAAAGCCCTGAGTACGAGAAGGTACTCAGCTAGACTTACCCGACAGAACCAAAATAAAAGACACCAAGGAATCATGATAGGCTTTCTGGTGGGGTAGCTGACTCATTTGCAAAAAGGTATTTTTAGCATTTAAAGAATCTTTCCAAAATCTTTGCATCAAGTTTAATCTTTATTAACCTGCCAACTACATTTGCACCTGTACTAGAGTAACATGTAAATAAACAGGTAATGATAACCAATGATCATTAACAACTTCCATTATGTCATATTTCATATAACTGTCCAAATGTTCCATCAATATTACTACGATGAAGTAGCTCAAGTCAAGTGCTCACTATCCAGTGAACAATGGCGATTCGAATCGATTATTAACCAGCTGGTAAGTTATTCCTCACACAAACCTCACTCACCCGCTAAAGTGAGGTGTTGGTCACCGAGTCAACCATTCAGGTAAAGTCGCGAGCTTGCCAGGAACCACATGTACCCGGGGGCCGCCCGACTGCTCTTTGGCCTTATCATCACGCCCCCATATCCTGCCACTACTGCTCTGGTACAGTGCGTTGCGGGCAATCCACTCGGCCCGAATAATCTCCCAGCTTCGCGGTCGAAAGGTACATTATTCGGCCAGCTAAATGTAAGGCATGCGTTCAACATGACTCGAGGCCCAACAATGGTCGGTCCTTAATCGACACAGACGGAAAACACTACAGTCCGAAACCCTGCAAGTTTCCGTCCGGTCTCAACTTCACATTAACACTTAGTTATTTTTTCGATGACATCTTTTCTCAAACAGATCTAGGTAACCACCTATAGCTCGCAGGTGACAGGAAATCACCCGACTTCTACCGGTCTAAGCAAGCTAAGCAATTACTTGACTACGAATGACAAGGTGACAAGGATAGGGTAGAACAGAGTAAACAAGGTATAATGCAGCAACGGTTGCAAACAACTCCTAAACATAATGCAACAGTTAAAGTAAAGCATTAATAAATTATTTGCAAACCAGGGGAGAAAATGCTCCGGGGCTTGCCTCTCTCAAAAGAGCTCGGACGGTGGTCTAGGCACTTGAGAAGATCCTCACCGACCTCCTCGTCGGCTTCGGGCACTTCCTGCTCTTCGGGCTGCTCTTCCGGCTCCTCGGGAACTGCTACCGGCGTTACTTCCTGTGATCCTATATGATGCAACAGTATAAGTGCTTATGCCTAGGTACATTGCAGAAATGATATGTAATGGTCATGATGAATGAAATGTAGATAAATAGGTTCACTTTACTTCATAAAGTGGGAATACATTTCTTCTACAAGGTAGTCAACATCATCTGAGAATACAGACTATAATCACATGACATCTACTACATTCTCTTCCATTACTATTGTGCTAAGTCAACATATCTTATTAATGCTTTAAAGATACACCAAAGCAAATCTTATTAACTAGTCATGTATTAACAAGGTTAAATAAAACCCTAATTGCAACTAGGTTTGAACAGCAACATCTATTTTAGTAGCACAGAAAAATCTAAAAAAATTACAGTAGCTTTCTATCATCAATTCTAGCATACCACAAAAATTTCATTGCATTTGGATTACTAGAAATGCCTACACAAAATAACAAGCTAGGACCTAAAAATGAGCATAAAAATACTTTATACTATGAAAAGTATCAAACAACAAATTTAACATTTTTCCTACATTATTCACAATAAACAATCACCATATAAAAATTATTACATGCATGTTTTATTCATATTTTTCTCTCTAGCAAAAATAACAATTATTAGCAATATTCAACACTTGTACTACACCTCAAGATTTTTCTACAGAACATGCATGGCATATATTTTTCCTAGAAAGTACATCACCAAAGAAAATTATTGCAAGTGGAACCATATTTTTCTGAGCTTTCTGTGATTTATTACATATTTAACAAGAAAACAACAATTTCATTGATTAAATAAAAACTCTACAGAAAAGTATTTCAAACTTGACATGCAATATTTTTAAACTGTAGATCTAGTCAAGAGAAACACTACAAAATTTGTTTCATAATTTTTGGAGCTAAAATGAGCAAGTTATGGATTTTAGAAACCCTTTTAACAATTTCTGGAAAAATCATTTTCAAAAATCCATTTAACATCAGTCGCTGAAAATGCTGGGTGCACCCGGTGCAGTTCACGCGCGAGCGCGAGAGGAGGCAGACAGGTGGGTCCGTGACCCCACATGTCAGCCACACAGAGGAGAGGGAGATGCCGACTGCGCGGTTCTCGCCGCCGGTGAGCTCGCCGGCGGTGAGGTCACCACCAGCGGCTTCCCCGCGGAGAGGCAAACTCACTGCGCTAGCTTAGGGCACCGGAGGAGCTCTCGGGTGACCCTGATGGCGCACATGGTGGAACGGTGGCACGGCTCACCGACGACACGCCGGTTCCGGCCATGGCGAGGGTGGGTTCGGAGCGCGCGAGGTCCGCGGAGCCAAGGCGAATGCGAAAGCACGAGAAATTGGAGGGAAAGGAGGGAATACGGCTCCCTCCACGGAAGCACATGCTTGGCAGCCATGGCGCCACCGTGCCAAGGAAAAGCTGGCCCTGGCCTTACCGTGGTGCAAATGAGGGCGAAAACATGCGCACGGGATGGAAGAGGTACACACGGAGCTGGAGCCAGACGCAATCGATGAATGGCGTTGCGGTGGCGGAGCTAAACGTCGGCGGACCGAGCGGCGGCGTGCGGTGGCGAGAGCTCTGGCTCGGCTTGCTGCTGTAGTGGAGAGCGAGCGCGTGAGCGTGGAGGGAAGCAGGGGACAGAGGAGATGGAGGCGGAGGCAGTGCGCGACCGGGTGGAAGTTAAGGCGAGCCGGAGGCTCCACGCGGCGAGTTCGTCGGCGCATGGACGCCACGCGGCGAGCGCGGTCTGCCGCGGCGGCCAGCAACGCGCGCGAGCGAGCGGGAGAGGGAGAAAACCACGCGGGCGTGGGCCGGGCCGTGGTCACGCGCGGGCGAGCGCGGGCCGGCTTCGGCCGCTGGGCCGAAAGTGGGGCGGTGGCCCGTTAAGGTAGGAAATTCCTTTTTCTTTTCTAAATAAAATTCCAGATTTTATAATTTGATTCAAATTCAAATTTTGAAGATAAAAAGACATTTTCACAAATTGCCCCCAAAACAAAAGTTGTTCAAAAATTTATTCTCTACAACTTTCATTTAGGGCACTTTTCAAAATTCTAATTAGATTTTGAATTGATGATTTAAAGTCAATTTTTTTAAATGAAAACTCAATTTTCTGTAATATTTTTAGAAGCACAATTTGGGAAGATTTTGAATACAAAACTTGCGCCAAAAATCATGCTAATTATTTTTAAGTTATTTAAAGCTATAGCTCCACAAATTTTTACCACTTTACCTAGGATTTTTACCAAACTCAGAGCCTAAACATGATTATCACAGTTTAAATAAATTCTAACTTAATTTGCATGTGATGATGATCATGTATGAAATGTAAATGCTCATGATTTAGGATGTGAATGCATGCTTAACACCCAGAGGTGTTACAGAGAGCACCCACTATTAAGCACCCAATGCCTTCCTCCGGCCTTATAATTTACCTACAAAACAAAATAATGTCTTTTAGGTACCCATACTTGCTTGGGTCCTTGGAGGTTAGTAACTAAGTTCTTTGGTACCCAAATGGCCTTCTTCTTTGGACCCACAATTGGTATACCAACAAACTTAGCATGCACACCTTTCTCACCCTTGGTAAGCACATAACAAGAATCAAAAGGAAAGTAATCCATTTTAGCATGAAACTTGTTGTTGTTCTTGTTCATTTTATTATAATTAATCTCTAGATACCCAACTTGCTTGTATCTATTGCAATAACGACCATTGCTCTTCACAAAGCGAGGCTTTGGAGTAGCAAAGGCCGCCTTGCTCTTCTTGGGAGTATAACCCAAACCCTCTTTGTTGAGAGAGAACCTTTGGCTACCCAAGTATTTTAGCAAGCGGGCATCCCCACCATAGGCATTGCCTAATGCGTGGGTGAGATCATCCACCTCTCTCTTGAGAGTCTCATTCTCAACCACAAGTGATGAATCACTAGTAGTAGAGAAAGAGTTGGTTGTGGTGGATGATGATGAGCTACATGAAGCATTAGTAGGACCAACAAATAAAGAATCATCAATAATATCACATGTTAGTCCAATATCACAAGTGACAATCACTTGCTCCTCCTTAGCTTCCTTCATGAACTTCTCCAACTTGAGGTCATTTTCCTTGATGAGCTCAAGTAGAGTGGAGTGGGCTTCCTTAAGCCTAGTGTGAGCAACTTCAAGGTCCTAGTGGTCTTCCTTTAGACACTCACGAGAAGCCTCTAGCTCATCAAAGGATTTCCTAAGAGCTTTGAGCTCTTGTTCAATTCCTTTGCACTCCTTACTCTTTTTTAGAGCAACAAGCTCCTCCATCAAGGCATTATTTTCATTGCTCTTGGCAATGAGCTCTTGTTCCAAGATTTTATATTTCTTGGTGGTCCTCTTGTAGCCCTTGCTCATTTGATCTATTTATGCCTAATAGATCATCCTTGGAGTAGTCCTCATCCTCCTCATTATCACTTCTACAATCATCACTAGCACAAGAATCATCATCACTATCATCATATTTTACCTTGGTAGGCTTGGCCATAAGGCATGTCGATGTAGTGTCAAATATGGATGGCTTGTTGGAGAGGGCGATGCTTGCAATAGCTCGCCGAGTGGTCCTCTCATCATCACTAGAGCTTGCATCATCATCACTATCGGAGTTATCACTATCCCAAGTGACCACATAGCCACCACCCTTCTTCTTCTTGTTGATAGTGAAGCTCTTCTTCTCTTTCTTCTCCTTCTTGTCCTTCTTGTTCTTCTTGTTCTTTTTCAACTTCAACTCCCCATCATGATATCTTTTGTCTTCATAGGGGCACTTCGCCACTACATGATCGGGGCTATTGCAATTGTAGCAAAGCACCTCCTTTGCCTTCATGAAGTCCCTTCTCTTTCTTGCACCATAGCCTCTCTTCTTCATGAACCGACCCATCTTTTGCACTAGAAGGGTCATGGTCTCATCATCAAATAGATCATCATCATCATCAACCATGCTCTTGCCCTTGGAAGAAGAAGCTTCTCTTGCTTGACCTTGATCTCCTTCTTCTCATCTTCATCTTCATCATCATCATATTGAGCATCGGTCATGACATCTCCAAGCACTTGGTTTGGAGTCACCTTGTCCAAACCCTCTCTTTGGATCATCTTCCTCAAGATAGCAAACTTCTTAGGTAAGTTCATTAAGAACTTATGTGAGAAGTCCTTGTCCTTGACATCTTCTCCTAGGCTCTTGAGATCATTGACAATAACTTGTAGCCTATAGAACATCTCCGGTATGGACTCATCATCCTTCATCTTGAAGCTTACAAACTTATCCTTGAGCATATAGAGCTTGGCACTCTTTACCGTTGAAGTGCCCTCATATGTTTCCTCTAATCTTGTCCACACTTCACTTGCCATCTCAAGATCCTTGATTTGCTCAAAGACCTTTGCATCAATCCCATTGTAGAGAGTATTGAGAGCCATAGTGTTGCATTGGTTGTTGATGCGGTCATTGTTGGTGAGGTTGTCGGGATCAATGATAGCATAATCATGGTGTGTCACCTCCCAAATGTTCTCATGAATAGAGCCAAGATATTGCTTCATCTTTCTTTTCCAATGATCAAAAGATGTGACACCATCAAAGAATGGAGGCTTGCCCCTGACATGGTTGAACACAACTTGAGCCATCTTACACCGAGGTTGTTAAGCCTTGCAAACAGTGACCATGGCTCCGATACCACTCGAAAGGTCTTGATGGCTAGAGGAGGGGTGAATAGCCTTTTAAAATTTTCTACAAAGACAAGCTAAACAAGTTTATCAAAATAACAAATAGCGAGATGCGATTTTTGCTTAGCCTACAGGGTGTTTGCAGGACACCTATCCAAATCACAATTCTAGTAATTGCACTCAACCGTACAAGTCAAACCGAGAAGGTAACTACAACTACAACTAGCAAGCTACACAAAGCAGCTACTAAAGCAAAGCTAACTAGCTAGCAAAGATAACTAAGAAAGTAATGCGGAGTTGAGTTGGGAGAGTTTCACCGAGGGGAGAAGTACTGAGCCAACCAATATGATCAACAATGAATACCAAGATAATCGAACACCGGGATCAATCAATCACAATATGAAAGTGATGACACGAAGATTTATCCCGAGGTTCACGTGCTTGCCGGCACGCTAGTCCCCGTTGTGTCCCTCTTCACCACGTGGTTCGGTGGCTAATTGGTCTCACACCGAGCCTCTCAAAAGGCGCCACAAGAACCTACCAAATGGCAAAAGGTTGCAATGACACGAGCAATTCACTAATGTTGCCTTTGGCGCTTCGCCGAGGTAGGCACAAACCCCTCACAAACACCGGAGGTGGCCAAGAACAATCATCAACTCTTGTCAACGCCTCCAAGCTGCTCCAAGCCATCTAGGTGGCGGCAACCACCAAGAGAAACAAGAATCCCACAGCAAATCAACCACCAAGTGCCAACTAGATGCAATCTCACAATGCAAATGCACTTGGATCACTCAATCTCACTTCGAATATGCAAAGAAGCAAGAGAGATGAGTGGAGGGGAGTTGCTTAGCTCAAAGTGCTCACAAGTATGTCAAAGAATGCTAGAAGAGAGCCTTGAGCCAGCCAACGAGTATTTATAGACGTACCCCTTCGAATATAGTCGTTAGGCACTTCAAACAGCCAAAGTCACGCTGACCGGACGCGCTGGTCAAACTGACTGGACGCGCCGATCGCACAACGGCTATGCCGCGAAGCACCGACAGGACGCGCTCCACGCAACAATTGGACACGCGAAGCTCGACCGGACATGCTGGTCTCGTAACAGACCGGACGCGCTGGTCAAGCCTGAGCAGCGCACAACGAAACAACGACCGGACGCGCTGCAGAACTGACCGGACGCGTCCGGTTGGAGTCCAGTAAGCTCCCTGAACGACCGGACGCGTCCGGTCGTCAGTGACCGGATGCGCCACCGCGTCCGATCAAAAACAGTAACACACGCAGACACCGAACACTGACCGGGCGCGTCCGGTCAAAACAGAGACCGCGTCCGGTCACCTCTGTGACCTCCGTTCGCCTCCGTTTCTTTTCCGACTTCCGCCATAGTGGAAAATAGTCGTTTCAACTCCTCGAAAACGCCTGAATCCCACCTCGCAAGCTCGGCGGGAGGGAGAGAGGACCCCAAACCTTCTCTACCGCTCAAATTCCACCACCTTCGCAAACGTGCTAACACCACCAAGTGATCTCGTCATGTGTGAGTGTGTTAGCATTTGCACAATCATTTTTTGAGGCGATATTAGTTCTATCCAAGTGTGTATGATTATGAAATGCACACCTAGAGGCACTTAGGAGTCCAATAGCCGCATCATTCCCCTCTTTATAGTACGGCTAACTATCCTATAATGTAACCACACCCACTATGTGTCTTGGTTACTAAAATACAACCCTTAAGCATATACATTTGCCTTGATCACGTAGGGTTACGTCCAAATCCAAGTGTGGCCATCATGATCACCATGTCCATCTTGCCACCAACCTTGGAATGTACTAATCCTCATATGCTACATACAACTTAGGCATAGGATTAGTACTTAGGCATTGTCACTAATTACCAACACCAAACATAGGACTTTCACCGCGTCTGCGCCTGCCCCCGCCCTCGCCCACGCGAGCGCACCCGCGGTCGACCAGCGCAGGATAACGCCATCGTGTGGTCGTGCGACGCCGGTGCTGCTCGCCCGCTGGCACGCCGCCAGCCCCACCGAGCCACGTCCTGCCCTCTTGAGCCTATCCGCGCCCATTCCACCCTCATTCCTCTTCCTTCTGCCTTGCCTCCTCTCGCCAGCAGCATTGCAGAGCAAGCCGAGCGGCCACCACACCATTGCCGACCCTCCGAGCTCCGCCACCGCCTATCACCGCCGTTGTTCCTCCCGCGCCCAATTCGTCTTGCCCACCGCTCCAACTCCCCTTGCTGCTGCTATTGCGCCCTTTCTCGCCATCGGAAACACCAAGGTAAAGCCTTTTTAGGCGTTCTTCTTCATCTTCGGCGTGGCCGCCATGGCGGTCCACCGTCGCTAGCACGGTTTTGCTCTCTTCCTCCCCATTCTCTCACACGCACCACCTCTGCCTCGGCATCGCAGAGCTCATGCGCTCCTTCCCGTGCCTCCCCGTGGCTGGGAGCACCTTGCCCGACGGCAAGCCACACCGCCATTCACCGGCATGCCGCTCCGGTGAGCTGCCCGGCCATCTGTTGGCACCTATCGGTGTGGCTCAGTGTGCTGAGCACATTGGTGCCACCCGTGTCGCATGTGGGCTCGCCGCCGGTGAGCTCCGGCCGGCGATGCTCCTGCTGGCTTCCTCTCTGGCTGACCAGTGGGTCCGGTTCGACCCCTGGGCCCGCTGAAAGTCCTATGTTTGGTGTTGGTAATTAGTGACAATGCCTAAGTACTAATCATATGCCTAAGTTATATATAGCATATGAGGATTAGTACATTCCAAGGTTGGTGGCAAGATGGACATGGTGATCATGATGGCCACACTTGAATTTGGACGTAACCCTACGTGATCAAGGCAAAGGTATACGCTTAAGGGTTGTGTTTTAGTAACCAAGACACCTAGTGGGTGTGGTTACATTATATGATAGATAGCCATACTATAAAGAGGGGAATGACGCGGCTATTGAACTCCTAAGTGCCTCTAGGTGTGCATTTCATGATCATATGCATTTGGATAGAACTAATATCACCTCGAAAAATAATTGTGAAAATGCTAACACACTCACACTTGACGAAGATCACTTGGTGGTGTTAGCACGTTTGCGAAGGCGGTGGAGTTTGAGCGGTAGAGAGGGTTTGAGATCCTCTCTCCCTCCCGCCGAGCTTGCGAGGTGGGATTCAGGCGTTTTTGAGAAGTTGAAACGACTATTTTCCACTACGCCGGAAGTCCGAAAAAGAAACGGAGGCGAACGGAGGTCACAGAGGTGACCGGACGCTGAACCGGACGCGGTCTTTGCATGACCAGACGCGTTCGGTCAGTGTTCAGTGTCTGCGCGTTTTTCAGTTCGATGATCGGACGCGAGGCGCGTCCGGTCACTGATGATCGGACGCGTTCGGTCATTCAGGGAGCTTACTGGACTCTAACCCGGACGCTGGCACTATCGCGTCCGGTCATTTTCTTCAGCGCGTCCGGTCACTGTTTCATTGAGCGCTGCTCAGGCGACCAGCGCGTCCGGTCCTTCACGGGACCAGCGCGTCCGGTCATTCCCGGCGCGTCCGGTCAGTTGGACCAGCGCGTCCGGTCGTTGCTTCGCAGTTAGCCGTTGGGCGACCAGCGCGTCCGGTCGTTTGGACCAGCGCGTCCGGTCAGTACTTCACGAGTTAGCCGTTGGGCGACCGGTGTGTCCGGTCAGTTGGACCAGCGCGTCCGGTCAGCCCGATTTTGGCTGTTTAAGTTTCTAACGGCTATATTCGAAGGGGTACGTCTATAAATACTCGTTGGCCGGCTCAAGGCTCACACTCTCGGACATCTCTCGAACATTTGACATACTTGTGAGCACTTTGAGCTAGGCAACTCCCCCCCCACTCATCTCTCTTGCTTCTTTGCATATTTGAAGTGAGATTGAGTGATCCAAGTGCATTTGCATTGTGAGATTGCATCTAGTTGGCACTTGGTGGTTGATTTGCTACGGGATTCTTATTTCTCTTGGTGGTTGCTGCCACCTAGATGGCTTGGAGCAGCTTGGAGGCATTGGCAAGAGTTGGTGTTTGTTCTTGGCCACCTCCGGTGTTTGTGAGGGGTTTGTGCCTACCTCGGCGAAGCGCCAAAGGCAACATTAGTAAATTGCTTCGTGTCATTGCAACCTTTTGCCATTTAGTAGGTTCTTGTGGCGCCTTTTGAGAGGCTCGGTGTGAGACCGATTAGCCACCGAACCACGTGGTGAAGAGGGACACAACGGGGACTAGCGTGCCGGCAAGCACGTGAACCTCGAGATAAATCTTCGTGCCATCACTTTCATATTGTGATTGATTGACCCCGATGTTCGGTTATCTTGGTATTCATTGTTGATCATATTGGTTGGCTTAATACTTCGCCCCTCGGTGAAACTCTCCTAACTCAACTCCGCATTACTTTCTTAGTTATCCATGCTAGCTAGTTTGCTTTGCTTTAGTAGCTTCTTTTGTGTAGCTTGCTAGTTGTAGGTGTAGTTACCTTCTCGTTTTTTCTTGTGTGGCTGAGTGCAATTACTAGAATTGTGAATTGGTTAGGTGGCTTGCAAACACCCCATAGGCTAAGCAAAACTCACACCTCGCTATTTGTTTTATTGATAAACTTGTTTAGCTTGTCTTTGTTGAAAATTTTAATAGGCTATTCACTCCCCTCTAGCCATCAAGACCTTTCAAGTGGTATCAGAGCCGTGGTCACCGTTTATAAGGCTTAACAACCTCGGTGTAAGATGGCTCAAGTTATGTTCAATCATGTTAATGGCAAGCCTCCATTCTTTGATGGCGTCTCTTCCTTTGATCATTGGAAAAGAAAGATGAAGCAATATCTAGGCAATATACATGAGAAGGTTTGGGATGTGACTAAAGAAGGATACAACATTCTTGATGAGGAAAACCTCACTCCCAATGACCGCATCAACAAACAATGCAATACGGCGGCACTTGACACAATCTATCGTGCCATTGATGATAAAGTATTTGAGCAAATCAAAGATCTTGAAAAGGCAAATGAGCTTTGGATAAGGCTTGAAGAAACATATGAAGGCACTTCAACGGTAAAAAGTGCCAAACTATATATGCTCAAGGACAAGTTCTCCACATTCAAGATGAAGGATGATGAATCCATCCCGGAGATGTTCTATAGGCTCCAAGTCATTGTCAATGATCTCAAGGGGCTTGGGGAGAAGGTTGAGGACAAGGACTTCTCACACAAGTTCTTGATGTGCTTACCCAAGAAGTTTGCCACCTTGAGAAGAATGATCTTTAGAGAGAGATTGGACAAGGTCAAACCAACCAATGTGCTTGGAGATATAATGACCGATGCCCAATACAATGATGATGAAGATGAGGTAGAAGAGAAGAAGGAGACCAAGGTCAAGCAAGAGAAGCCCATTGCATTCAAGGCTTCATCCTCTAAGGGCAAGAGCAAGGTGGAGAGTGATGATGATGATCCATTCGATGATGAGACCATGGCCCTCCTTGTGCACAAGATGGGAAGGTTCATGAAGAAGAGAGGATATGGGGCAAGGAAGAGGAGAGACATTATAAAGGCAAAGACCCTTTGCTACAATTGCAATAGCCCCGATCACATAGTGGTGGATTGCCCCTATGAAGATAAGAGATTTCATAATAGGGACTTGAAGCTCAAGAAGAACAAGAAGGATAAGAAAGAGAATGAGAAGAAAGCAAAGAAGAGCTTCACATTCAACAAGAAGAAGAAGGGTGGTGGTTATGTAGTCACTTGGGATAGTGACAACTCCGATAGTGATGATGATGCAAGCTCTTAAACATGAATGTTGCATTTCTATGTGCACTTCATATGTATGATGCATAGTTATGCATTTCGTTTTCTCCGATACATTGCTTGTGTGGTGACTTGCTAGTATAATTTGAATGATGCATTGTGGTACTAGCATAAATAGGAAGTAGTTAGATTTTTTTCTTGCTTCATGTTTTTCATAGTGGTACTAGAGCCTTTCTTATAATGTTGATCTCACGAGGTTTCTAGTTATGTTTGTGCTTTTACAAGTGGAATCTAACTACATAAGGTGCTAAGATGGTGTTTATCGCTACTCCGATGGTATCACGCTTCAAAGCATACATGTAGGGGGAGCCATTGCTATCAATTTGAATTCATGATCACATGTCCATAATTCTTACACATGGTAATTTACTTGAACAATGTGACATGGGTTCAATCAAAATTTTATCATAATATCTTTGTGAATGGTTTGTCACCAATTACCAACAAGGGGGAGATTGAAAGTCCTATGTTTGGTGTTGGTAATTAGTGACAATGCCTAAGTACTAATTATATGCCTAAGTTGTATATAGCATATGAGGATTAGTACATTCCAAGGTTGGTGGCAAGATGGACATGGTGATCATGATGGCCACACTTGAATTTGGACGTAACCCTACGTGATCAAGGCAAAGGTATACGCTTAAGGGTTGTGTTTTAGTAACCAAGACACCTAGTGGGTGTGGTTACATTATAGGATAGATAGCCGTACTATAAAGAGGGGAATGACGCGGCTATTGAACTCCTAAGTGCCTCTAGGTGTGCATTTCATGATCATATGCATTTGGATAGAACTAATATCGCCTCGAAAAATGATTGTGAAAATGCTAACACACTCACACTTGACGAAGATCACTTGGTGGTGTTAGCACGTTTGCGAAGGCGGTGGAGTTTGAGCGGTAGAGAGGGTTTGGGATCCTCTCTCCCTCCCGCCGAGCTTGCGAGGTGGGATTCAGGCGTTTTTGAGAAGTTGAAACGACTATTTTCCACTACGCCGGAAGTTCGAAAAAGAAACGGAGGCGAACGGAGGTCACAGAGGTGACCGGACGCTGAACCGGACGCGGTCTTTGCATGACCAGACGCGTTCGGTCAGTGTTCAGTGTCTGCGCGTTTTTCAGTTCGATGATCGGACGCGAGGCGCGTCCGGTCACTGATGATCGGACGCGTTCGGTCATTCAGGGAGCTTACTGGACTCTAACCAGACGCTGGCACTATCGCGTCCGGTCATTTTCTTCAGCGTGTCCGGTCACTGTTTCATTGAGCGCTGCTCAGGCGACCAGCGCGTCCGGTCCTTCACGGGACCAGCGCGTCCGGTCAGTTGGACCAGCGCGTCCGGTCGTTGCTTCGCAGTTAGCCGTTGGGCGACCAGCGCGTCTGGTCATTTGGACCAGCGCGTCCGGTCAGTACTTCACGAGTTAGCCGTTGGGCGACCGGCGCGTCCGGTCAGTTGGACCAGCGCGTCCGGTCAGCCCGATTTCGGCTGTTTAAGTTTCTAACGGCTATATTCGAAGGGGTACGTCTATAAATACTCGTTGGCCGGCTCAAGGCTCACACTCTCGGACATCTCTCGAACATTTGACATACTTGTGAGCACTTTGAGCTAGGCAACTCCCCTCCCACTCATCTCTCTTGCTTCTTTGCATATTCGAAGTGAGATTGAGTGATCCAAGTGCATTTGCATTGTGAGATTGCATCTAGTTGGCACTTGGTGGTTGATTTGCTGCGGGATTCTTATTTCTCTTGGTGGTTGCCGCCACCTAGATGGCTTGGAGCAGCTTGGAGGCATTGGCAAGAGTTGGTGTTTGTTCTTGGCCACCTCCGGTGTTTGTGAGGGGTTTGTGCCTACCTCGGCGAAGCACCAAAGGCAACATTAGTAAATTGCTTCGTGTCATTGCAACCTTTTGCCATTTGGTAGGTTCTTGTGGCGCCTTTTGAGAGGCTCGGTGTGAGATCGATTAGCCACCGAACCACGTGGTGAAGAGGGACACAACGGGGACTAGCGTGCCGGCAAGCACGTGAACCTCGAGAGAAATCTTCGTGCCATCACTTTCATATTGTGATTGATTGATCCCGGTGTTCGGTTATCTTGGTATTCATTGTTGATCATATTGGTTGGCTCAATACTTCGCCCCTCGGTGAAACTCTCCTAACTCAACTCCGCATTACTTTCTTAGTTATCTTTGCTAGCTAGTTTGCTTTGCTTTAGTAGCTTCTTTTGTGTAGCTTGCTAGTTGTAGGTGTAGTTACCTTCTTGTTTTTTCTTGTGCGATTGAGTGCAATTACTAGAATTGTGAATTGGTTAGGTGGCTTGCAAACACCCCGTAGGCTAAGCAAAACTCGCATCTCGCTATTTGTTTTATTGATAAACTTGTTTAGCTTGTCTTTGTAGAAAATTTTAATAGGCTATTCATCCCCCTCTAGCCATCAAGACCTTTCACCCGCCTGTCTGTCTCGGTGCACTGATCTAGCGTGTGGTAGTGTGGTGCGCGTAGCATTTGCGACCGTGTGGATTTTTGGATTTAAAGAAAATAGATTTTCAGAAATTGTGAAAAAGCTCTCAAAAATCATATCTCAAGATTTATAGCTCCAAAAATTGTGAAACAAATTTTGGTAGACTTCTTAAGACCAGATCTATGATGTAAAAATATTGCATGTCAAGTTTGAAATACTTTTATATGGAGATTTATTTAATCCTTGTAATTGTTAGTTTCTTAAGAAATGCATAGTAAATCATATAAATCTTAGAAAAATATGGTTCCACTTGCATTAGTTTTATTTTGTGATTTAGTTTCTAGGAAAAATATATGCTAGGCATGTTATATGTAAAATTTTTGATGTCTAGTTCAAGTGCTATTTATTGCCTAGATTTTTTATTTTTGATGGAGGGAAAAATATGAATAAAACATGTCTATAATAATTTTTGTACAATGATTGTTTGTTGTGGGGAGCATAGGAAAAATGCTAAATCTATTGTTTGATACTTTTCATAGTACAAAGTATTTTCATACTCAATATCATGCTAGAGCTTGTCATTTTTGTGTAGGTTGTAATACTCATCCAAATCTCCTAAAATTTTTATGGTGTGCTATTTGGAGTAACACTAGGCTACTGTAATTTTTATAGATTTTTATAGGCAACAAAAATGCTTGTCACTGTTGTAACCCTACTTTAAATCAGAAATAAAATGTCATTCTTATGAATAATTAGAAGTATTAAAGAGTGTTTGGTGTATCTTTGAAGCACCCCAACCACCTTGCTAGTGTCACTTGAAAAGTTAGTGTAGTGTTGTTGGTGAAGAGTAGTGGCTCTTATGTAGGGTTATATGCTAGCTATAGTATGAAAATGATGACTTGCTTGATTAATGAGTAGTCTTGGATGATGTGGACTACCTTATAGAAAAGCTTTTGCCTCAAATCCATTCGATAAGTTTCAATGTGCTCATCTGCATATCGTGTCATCATAAGCATGGCATTCCACCGCATCCGATGCATCGTTGGCATGTTTACTTACGCAATTGCATCATACAGGATCGCAGGAGAAATCGCAAGTAGCAGTGCCGGAAGAGTAGACCGAGGCAGATCCGCAAGAACCCCAAGCACAGGAGGTGCCCGAGGAAGAGGAGCAAGGAGAGGACTTGCCCGAGTGCATAGATCACTAGCCTGGTTCGTTTGAAAGAGGCAAGCCCCGGAGCATTCTAAAATCCCTACTTTATGCAATCAATTCCTTTTATATAAGTTATATATTGTTGCATTAAGTTATAGGACTTGAGTGGAACCGTTGTTGCATATACTACTATCCTTTCCACATTATTACCACCGAAAGTTATGTCAAATATTGTTTAGCCCTGCTTAGACCGGTAGCGATCGGTGATTTCCGGTCACCTAAGATGATAGGTGGTTACTAGAAGGTTTTAGCTATGAAAGGGTTGATATCCGGGAAAATAACCATGTGTTGATGGATAACTGGAGACCAGGCGGAGAAGTTGGTGGCAACCATATAGGGTTCTGGGGTGCTAGTAGTTTTCCGTCTGTGTCGATTAAGGACCGATCGTTGCTCGTCCCTCTTGTCATGTTGAACGCATGCCTCACATTTAGCTGGCCGAACAAAGTACCTTTCGACTGCGAAGCTAGTGGCACTTTTCAGGCCAGGGTAAACTCGGATTGGCAGACTGGTGATGAAGGGGGTTGTACGGGGACGTGAAGAGTAAGCCCACGGTGTGCCCTAGCAGTCGGGCGGTCCCTAGGTAGTGCGGTCCATGATTGTTACCCCGCGACGTTTACCTAGAAAGTGTCCTTGGTGACCTATAGCTCACTTGATCAGTGAGTATGGTTTGTGTGAGGAATAAATCACCAGCTGGTTAGGAATCGATTCGAATCGCCATCGCTCCTGGATAGTGAGGACTTGACTCGAGTTACGGCATTGTAGTAATTGTGATGGAACATTGATGGTTATTGGATGGTTTTGGGAAATGCTAAATTCAATTGGTAACTGGATGTATTGGTTAATCAATTGATTGCTATAGTCTAGGTGCTCACCTAGTTGAATAGGTCCTAATAAAGATGATGCAAAGTACTTAAAGTAGTTTCTCCATTATAGCTCATGCCTTTCGCAAATGAGTCAGCTAGTCCACTAAAAGAAAGCCTTGCATAATCCTTGGTGTCACTTTATTTTGGTTTAGGACGGGTAAGTCTAGCTGAGTACCTTCTCGTACCTAGGGCGTTGTTCCCATTTTTGTTGCAGATGGTCAAATATACTACGACTATTGCATTAACTGCCTGTATCTAGCGATGGGCGACAACTAGGACCAAGGGCAATGGTCACTCCGTATCTCTCATCTGATGCTTTTGTGGAGGATGGCTACCTAATGGCACTGTATCTGAACTAAATGAGTGTGTGTGTGTCTTATGAAACTATTTGCTTCCGCTACTTTAATTTGAACTTGGTTTGTAATAACTTTCTGTTCTAAACTCCGATGTGTTCAAATGTCATTGTGAACTTTATGTAATATGTGACTGTGGCTGCTAAACTTATACGATCTTGGTTTGTATGTTGGTTGGTTTGAAATCCTTCGTGGTTTCACGGACTACCGGGTTATACGGGCTTAAGTTTGTTAAATTGTCTACCTCGGCGGACGATTTTCTTACTTAATTTTGTATAATTGGTCGGTTCTGTTACATTGTTGATGGTAGATAAGTGTCAATTTTAACCATCAATATAGCATGAAAAAGGACTAAACAATAATTACCACTTAGATATAGAGGGTTTACTGACACAATTCCATGAGTTTTGGTGAATGTCTATTTCTGCAAGGTGTCAGCTAAAAAGAACAAAGGATGGCCCACATGTCAGGTTTATATAGAGACAAGAGAGCCACATATAACTTTTCTGTAATCTAGAAGATACGAGAAGACTCTAGAAACAAACTGGAGGCGAAACGAGCCTGAAAGTGGGGCGCCCGCCCCACCTGCAGAGCCAATCAGGCTCCACCTCATGGATCCTGCCTCCACCGCCTTTGAGGATCAATAATAATCATAGATCAAGGTCGGTTTGATCAGAGGGCTGTGGTGCTTCCTAGAGGGCTATATAAGCAAGGCCCCTGGCCCCTAGAGGAGGCAATCCCTTGAAATCCTAATTCATTATTTTATATGAGGATCAGCAGGGAGGGGTCCCTTGAATGGATCTCTCTTAGGGCACATATAAGAGAGATTAGCTTTATAGTCTCCATGTGAGATTATAGTTCTTCTTCTAGATTGAGAGAGTTAGAGTGGAGGGAGAGTTGGAGGAAGCCCGGCATGTCGGTGTCTCCTCTCTGGCTTGTACCTATAGGATCAAGTCTCCTAACTCGAGGCTTGGTTCTAGGATTCTTCGGTAATTCAACTTCCAATACTAAGTAAGTACGTTGTTATTATTGTTCTATGGTTTATGAGTTTACTTTATTCTCTTCTATAGTAGAGGGTAGGGTAATCGTCTGTAGCGTAAACGTGGTGCTTAGGCTAGAGATACTCGTAGATATCCCCTCTCTGGCCGGATCCGTGGTAGTAGCGCGGGACGTGACAATCCCGTTGTTTCATTTGTACCCCACATCCCATCAGAAAGATTGGTAGGATTAAGTGCCCTAGTCAAGCATCCTCTGTGGTGTCTCTTTTCCATCGGTATGTCCCCATAGAACAATAGTTTCATAACTTACCATAGGTTGAAACCAGACTATCGTCATAATCTTCTCTAATCGCTTATATCTTCACTACCTTATAGTGCGGCCCAGGGGTTAAGTATAGATTTAGGTTAGTCATCGCACGCTTTCTCCTTGCGGATAAACAAATATGATACTCTAGAAATATCTCCCGGGTAAAATGCTCACCGATATCCGTGCGCTTGCGGATCCTTTTCTGTGTGCGTTAACAAATATCAACACGCGCACAGTGCGGGGCAACGCGGGCGCGGGAGCGGGCCTAGGCCGGCTGCCAGCTGGGCCAGAAAGGAGGGGCGCAACCCATTTTCAATATGAAAATTCCTTTTCTTATTCTTTTCTAAAGATAGCACATAAAAATGCAATTTGGGGCATTGTCCAAATGTTTTTAAGAAAAGTCCCATAAATAAAAGTTGCCCCAATTATCATGCTCTCCAACTTTGCTTAAAGGTTCTAGGTCAAATTCTCAATAGATTTTTATATTACAAAAATCAACTCGATTTTAAATCAAAAACCTATTTTGATTATCACACTTAGGAGCTTAATTAGGCAAAATAGTTAACATGAACATTGCTTCAAATTGTAACCTAATATTTCTAAGTTGGTTTGGTGACCAAACAAAGACAACACATGGCATTACAAGTATGAGCATGGCATAGGCACACTTTGAAACATAGCATATCCAGACATGTTGCAAGGCAATGTTTCACATCATTATTTCATGTGATGCTTATGAATGCATGATGATACTTATGCACATGATTTGCAAATGTAAATGCAAGCTTTAACACTGGGGTGTTACAAACGTCTTGGCTCATATCCAGGTTCTTGCTCCGACGGTCCCGCTGGAAAAACTTAGGGAGGAAGCCGATGATGATGACTGTTTGGATTTCATCAAGAAGGCTAAGCCTGAAGTTGAAGATTTTGCCAACTTCATTATCGAGAAGCTTGATATTCAGCTCCCTTCTGATGATGATGAACCTGATAGCTAGGCTTTGTAGTGCCTAGGTGCCTCCTTCTCCTCTGTAAAAATATACTTTATAAGCTGCCTTGTAAAGAAATTTTGGCTCTTTGGATACATCTTTACTATTTTGCTTGAATAATTCAAGTAGTCATCCTTTTGTGACTCTTTTTGAGTTGTTTTCCAAGATCTTGAAATTTTCTTTAGCTATGTGCTAGTTATGTCCCTCCAACTGGCCATACTCTTGTTTTTTCGTCTTCATGAGTCTTGTCGAGCGTAGGCACTAGGTCAGTCGGGTTCTTAGGATAGGGCAAGCTCAAGCTTCTTTTCAGCTCTTTTGCTTTCATCCGGGCTGAATAACTCTGGGATAGGGCGAGCGCTATTCTGGCTCTCATCCGTGCTATGAAAACAACTTGGGATCGGTCGAGTGTTGGCTTGTCAGCCTTCTTACTCTCATCCAAGCCCGAAAAGGCTTGGGATAGGGCGAGCTCAAGTTTCTTTTTAGCTCTTTTGCTCTCATCCAGGCTGAATAACTCTGGGATAGGGTGAGCGCTATCTGGCTCTCATCTGTGCTATGAAAACTACTTGGGATAAGTCGAGTGTTGGCTCGTCAGCCTTCTTACTCTCATCGAAGCCTGAAAAGGCTTAGGGTAGGGCGAGCTCAAGCTTTTTTTAGCTCTTCTGCTCTCATCCGGGCTGAATAACTCTAGGATAGGTTTTGTAGATCTTAGCAAGATAATTGTTGGTGAGGAACATTATCTTTATTACTTTGACCATGAATCTTGATTATATAGTGTTTTCTTGGTATAGAAGATTCAGTCTTGTGCTATTTAGGCGTAGAATTTTCGTAACTGGCTGATGTGCCATGAATTTTTAGCTTGTATTCCGTCTTCGATTATCAGCTCATATGTTCTTGGTCCGATGACCTTAGCGATGATGAAAGGGTCTTCCCATGGACTAAGTAGTTTGTGACGTCCATCTGTCTTTTGTATTTTTTGAAGTACTAGATCCCCGACTTGGACTGAAAGTGGTTAGGTACTTTTGTTGTAGTGGCGTCTCAAACCTTGGAGGTAACAAGCTAACTATAAGGTGGCGTTGACCCTGACTTCTTCTCTGCTATCTAGTTCTAGTTTTCTAGTGTGTTCGGCTTCTCCTTCGTCATAATGCTCGATTCTTGGTGATGTCCAGATCAGGTCGGCAGGTAATACAGCTTTTGATCCGTAGACTAAGAAAAAAGGTGAGTATCTGGTGGCTCTGCTTACTTGAGTTCGTAGTCCCCATACTACTTTGGATACTCTTCAATCCATTTGAATCCATAGTCCTCTAGTTCTTTATACAACCTGGGTTTTAATCCGGCTAGTATAAATCTGTTAGCTCTCTCTACTTGTCTGTTGGCCTCTGGGTGTGCGACTGATGTGTAATCTATATTGATGCTACAATTTTGTGCCCAACTTTTGAATTCCATAGCCATGAAGGGGGAACCCAAATCTGTGATGACTCGATTGGGTATGCCGAAGCAGTGCATGATGTCCTAGATGAACTCGACTGCTTTGGCTGCGCTGTATTTTACGAGTGGTTTGTACTCGATCCACTTGGTGAACTTGTCAATAGCCACAAAGATGTACTCAAAACTGTCCTTGGCTTTCTTGAGAGGTCCTACTTGATCTAGCCCCCAGCAGGAGAACAGCCAAGCGGGTGGGATGCAGATGAGATTGTGTGCTAGGACGTGAGCCTGTCTTGTAAATATTTGGCAACCTTTATATTTTCTGATGAGTTCTTTTGCGTCTTTCAAAGCAGTTGGCCAGCAGAATCTGGTGTGGAATGCTTTACCGACCAACGTTCTTGAAGCAGCGTGATTTTCACAGCAACCTGAGTGGATATCGTCTAAGATCTCTTTGCCTTTTTCTGATGAGACACATTTGAGGAGTATTCCTGATGATGCGGCTCTTCTATATACGTTGTCTCCCACGAGGACATAGTTCTTGCTTCTTCAAATTATCCAAGTGGCTTCTTCTTTATTCGTCGGTAACTTGTTTTCTTTGATGTAACCGATGAAGTCTTGAGTCCACGACTGGGTGATTACCAAAATCTAAGTAGCTGGTGCTGAGAGTTTAGGGGTTATCTCACCGGGTTGTTTGATAGAGGGTGCTGACAACTCCTCTACGAACACACTAGGTGGAACCTTCGTCTTGTTCGATCCAAGCTTTGCGAGGACGTCTGCTGTGACATTTGAGTCATGCAGAACATATAGAATTTCTAATCCTTCAAAGTTTTTTCTCTAGTTTGCGTACTTCAGCACAATAAGCGTCCATGTTATCCTTGGTGCAATTCCAATCCTTGTTGACTTGATTGACAACTACTTCCGAATCACCGTAGATGAGGAGTCGCTTGATTCCAAGGGAGATAGCTACCCGGAGCCCATGGATGAGTGCTTCATGTTCTGCTTTATTGTTCATGGCTTGCCATAATATCTAAAGGACATATTTTAGTTGCTTTCAGTCTAGAGAGATGAAGAGAACGCCTATGCCAGATCCGCCTAGTTTGAGTGATCCATCAAAGTACATCTTCCAATGATCAAGGATGGCATCTGGCATATGTCGTTAGATTTCTATCCATTCGACAACAAAATCAGCTAGAGCTTGAGATTTGATCACTTTTCATGGGGTGAATTCAATGTTGAGAGCGCCAAGTTCAACTGCCCACTTAGATATGCGCTCTGTTGCATCTCTATTATGTAGGATGTCTCCGAGTGAAAAATCTGTTACCACAGTAATTTTATGGCTTTCAAAGTAGTGGCGAAGCTTGCGGGAGGTGATCAGAAGGGCGTAGAGTAGTTTTTGCACATGTGGGTATTGAATTTTGGATTCTAATAGTACCTCACTGATATAGTAAACTGGCCGATGTACTTTATAACCGCGTCCTTCTTCTCTTTCCACGACGATCGCTGCGCTAACCACCATAGAAGTTGCCGCAATGTAAAGCATCATGTCTTCATGCTTCTTTGGAAGTGTGAGGACGGGCGAGGAGGTGAGCTATGCCTTAAGGCTTTCAAAAGCCTCCTTGGCTTCCTTTGTCCACTCAAACTTGCCCGTCTTCTTTAGTAACTTGAAGAAAGGTAACCCTTTTTCACCGAGTCATGATATGAAACGATTGAGAGCTGCCATGCAACCTATCAGTTTCTACACATCTTTAACATATCGAGGAGGGCCCATCTCTGTTATAGCTCGAATTTGTTTGGTACTAGCCTCGATTCCATGATGACTGACCAAGAATCCGAGTAGTTGTCCTGATGGTACTCCGAATACAGGCTTGTTTGGGTTTAATTTGGACTTCCACTTCTTTAGATTCTTGAAAGTTTATTTCAAGTCTTCAATTAGTGTGTCTAGGTTTTTTGTCTTTACTACTACGTCGTGCACATATGCTTTTGCGTTCTCGGCAATCTGCTCACCAAGGCATGTCTGGATAGCTCTCTGGTAAGTAGCGCCAGCGTTCTTGAGTCCAAATGACATGGTTTTGTAGCAGTATGCGCCGAACAAATTGATAAAAGATGTCTTGCTCTGGTCTTCTTCCTTTAATGCGATCTAATGATATCCTGAATAGCAATCAAGAAAAGACAGTAGGGCAGATCCTGCTGTTGAGTCAACTATCTGATCAATGCGTGGTAGTCCAAACAGATCTTTCGAGCAATGCTTGTTGAGATCTGTGTAGTCGACGCACATGCGCCACTCGGCCGTGTTCTTTTTCTGTACTAACACTAGGTTGGCCAACTAATCTAGATGAAGGATTTCTCTTATGAACCCTGCTACCATCAACTTTGTAATCTTCTTTTTAATTGCTTCTTTTTTGTCGGGTGAGAATCATCATAGTCGTTGCTTCACAGGCTTAGAGCCTTTGTTAACATCAATTCAGGTGCTCAGCCAATTCTCTTGGGACATCTGGCATGTCGGCCGGCTTCCAAGTGAAGATATCTTTGTTGTCCCAAAGAAAATTGGTGAGCACGAGTTCCTATTTTGCTGAGAGGTGGGCACTCATGGTCGCCGTTTTGGAGGGATCACCAATACCTAGGTCAATTTGCATTACGTCGACTTCTTTTGGAGTAGCGAGGATGCTAGGCTTCTTGGCTAGGATCTCTAGTTCTTCCGGGTTAATTTGGGCTGCTACGGTCGCTATCTCTTACCTTTCACTAGTTGCTTGTGCCTTAGCTACGATCTGGATTGCCTGTACGTCGCAGTCGAAGGCACGCTTTAGGTCGCCTCTGAGGGATAATATAACACCCTAGGAGTTAAGCATGCATTAGCATTTTCAAATCATTAGCATAATCATCATTATGCATTCATAAGGATCACATGAAATATGGACTTCAAACAGGTTTTCGAAACATGCATGTTGCGATGTTTTGTTTCAGTAGCTTTAATGTCATATTGATGCTTGTCATGCCTTGTATGTGCTTGTTTTAGTAAATAAACAACATAGAAATGCTTAGTAAATAATTTGGAGCAAGTTTGGTATTCAAAATTTCCTCAAATTTTGATTTTAAAAATAACCTAGAAAAATAGGATTTTGATTTAAATGAACTTTAAATCTTCATTTTAAAATCTAGTTGGAATTTCAACATGAACCCTAAAGCAATGATGTAGAGAATAAAATTTTGGACAACTTTTATTTTTGGGTCACCTTGTGAAAATGAATTTTTGTTGCTCAAAAATGTAAATGTATTGCTATTCTTCAGAAAATAAAAAGAAAATCATTTTCTCTGGTTATCGGGTCGCCTGCCTCCTTTCTTGGCCCACGGCCGAAGTTGGCCTGGCCCGCCTCCACCCCGCGCGCTTGCCCCCTGCTGCGCGTCGCGCCCGCGTCCCGACCACGCGCAGGGCGCGACCGCCGCGTGGTGGCCGTACGCCGGCGACGCCGATCGGGTGGCGTTCGGTGGCCCCCGCGCCCCTCCACGCTCGCCTACACCCGCCGCGCGCGCGTTCGCCTCCTCTGCTCCCTCTCATTTCCTCCCACCGAGCTAGCAGTAGCAGAACACGCGCACGCGCTCGCTTCCACCACTGCCCGCAAGCGCACCTCGCCGGAGTTGGCCGTTCCGGCCACCACCGCTCACCGCCGGCCCCTTGATCCCGCTATGAGCACCGCCTCCACCTCGTGCATCCTGCGCTCGCCTTGGCTTGCCATGGTAAGGCCCCTGTCCGCAGGAATCGCTCGCCGGAGCCCCAGCCAAGCTCACCGGAGAGCTCCGCTCCATGGACTCCCCCTCTCCGCTCTCCCTTTTTCATCCTTGTGGCGCGCATTTCCTTCGCCTCAGCTCCCTAGTGCAGCTCCCTAGTGCTGGAGCACCCCTTTTCGTGTCGTCTATTGGCCAGAGATGGCCGACCGTCGTGCACCAGCGCCGCCGCTCCGCCATTACTGCCGGCGAGCCCGTACCGGTGCTCCATCGGCTCGGTCAGCTAGTGCACCTAAATCGCCTCACTGCGGGGAGCATGATGGTGCTCACCCTACGGCCGGAGACATCACCGTCAGCGAGTTCTCGCCGCCGGTGATATCCTCTCTCTCTCTCTCTGTGTCTAACCGGTAGGGTCGGGGGCCCACTTTCAGCCACTGGGCTGTGCGCCTGGGGGCGGACTCGGGTAGATCTAGCAATTTCAGCGGCTGATTTTGAAAAGGATTTCAGAAATGATTTTCTAGAAAATAGTTAAATGCTTGCTTATTTCATAACTCGAAAAATAATGCTCTAAAATTGTTGAAACAAATTTTGCTAGACTCCTTATGAATAGATCTACAGTTTAAAAATATTAGATGTCAAATTTGTGATACTTTTATACAGGACTTTATTTAATTCTTGTAAATCTTGTTTTCTTGGAAAATGCCTAGTAAATACAATATAGGTTGGAAAAATGTGAAACTTGTTTTGTTAGTCTAGTAATGTGATGCACCTTCTATGAAAAATATGTGTCATGCATGTTCTATAGAAAATATAGCTATCTATTTTTTGTGCATTTAATTGCTTTTTCTTGTAAATTTTCTAGAGCCAAAAATATGAATAAAACATATATGTGAAACTTTTTTACAAGGTTTGTAGACTATATAGATCATGTAAAAAATACTAAATCTATTATTTGATACTTTTCATAGTACAAAGTATTTTCATGCTCATTTATCCACCATAGCTTGTCATTTTTGTGTAGGCTATTTTACTTATCCAAATGCCATGAAAATTTTATGGTAGACTACTTATAGTATGATAAAGCTACTGTAATTTTCTTAGATTTTTCTGAGCACCAGAAATATATGTTGATGTTGTAGTCCTAGATTAAAGTGAAATAAAAATAGAATTCTTATTGCATGATTAGTTTATGTTGTACACTTTGTTGTATCTTTGAAGCACCTTGAATTGCTGATGTGACTTGGCATGGTAGGTTAGTGTTGTGGTGTTAGCATTAGTAGCATATGTGTGTGGCCTTACGATAGTTAGGGTGTATAGTGGTAGTTAGTAATAGAAGAGAATACAGTAGATGACATGTACTTGTGGTACATGTTCTTGGATGACGTTGAGTACTTAGTAGAAGAGTTTTGCACCAACCGGTCAAATAAAGTTAAACATGTTCAGCTGCATTACATGCAATCATGATCATCATATGTCATCTCACCTAATGCACCAATTGCATACTCACTTATACAAATACATTATATAGGATCGCAGGAGGAAGTGCAAGTAGTAGTACAAGAGGAGCAGGCCGGGGCTGACCCACAGGAAATCCAGGCACAGGAGGTGCCAGAGGTAGAGGAGCAAGGAAAGGACCTGCCCGAGTGTGTGGACCATCAACCAGTTCCTTTGAGCGAGGCAATCCCCGGAGCCATCTAAGTCTCCTACTTTATAAAAGTAATCTTTTATATATAAGTTTATATATTGTTGCATTAAGTTATAGGAGTTGAGTGAAACAATTGATGCATTTATTACTATCCTTGCCTACCTTATTATCTTCTTACCCTGTTAGGTTTAGGATCGAATAACTGTTTAGCCCTACTTAGACCGGTAGCGATCGGTGATTTCCTGTCACCTGCAATTATAGGTGGTTACTGGAATACTTTAGCTATGGAATGGATGATATCCTAAAAATAACCATGTGTTGATGGATAATTGGAGACCGAACAAAAAAGTTAGAGGCAACCAGATAGGATTCTGGGGTGCTATTAGTTTTCCATCTGTGTCGGTTAAGGACCAGTCGTTGCTCGTCTCTCTTGTCATGTTGAACGCATGCCTCACATTTATCTGGCCAAATAACGTACCTTTTGACCGTGAAACTAGTGACACTATTTGGGCCAGGATAAACTTAGGCTGGCAGACTGGCGCTGAAGAGGGTATGACGGGGACATGAAGAGTGAGCCCAAGGGCAGGCTGGGTCCTGATTCCTGGCAGTCGGGAGGCCCCTGAGTATTGCAGTCCATGATTGTTATCCTATGACGTTTACTGGAATGGTGTCATTGGTGATCTGTAGCTCACTTGATCGGTGAGTGTGGTTTGTGTGAGGAATAAATCACCAGTTGGTTAGGAATCGATTCGAATCACCATCGCTCCTGAATAGTGAGCACTTGACTCGAGTTACGGCATCGTAGTAATGATGATGGAACACTGAAGGTTATATGGATGATGTTGGAAATGCTAAATCCAAGTTGGTAACTGAATGTTATTGGTTAATCAAGTGATTGCTATAGCATAGGTGCTTAACTAGATTGATAGGTTATAATAAAGATGATGTAAAGTACTTAAATGGTTCATTATGTTAACTTATTGCTCTTTCGCAAATGTTGTCAAGCTAGCTCCACTTTATATCAGCCTTGCATACTCCTTGGTGTCATTTTATTTTAGTTTAAGATGGGTAAGTCTAGCTGAGTACTTTCTCGTACTCAGAGCGTTGTTTCCATTGTTGTTGCAGATGGTCAGATGTACTACGGTTATTGCATCAACTGCCTATACCCTGCGATGGGCGACAACTAGGACCAAGGGCATGGTCGCTCTGTATGTCTTATTTGAAGTTTTTGTTAGAAATGACTATCTCCTGGCACTGTATCTGTACTAAACGTGTGTGTGTGGTTTTAAAACTATTTGCTTCCGCTACTTTAGAATGAACTTGGTTTGTAATAACTTTATGTTTAAACTCTGATGTATCTCAATGCTGTTGCAAACTTTATGTAATATGTGACTGTGGCTGCTAAACTTGTACGATCTTGGTTTGTATGTTGATTGGTTTGAAATCCGTCGTAGTTTCACTGACTACCGGGTTATACGGGCTTAAGGTTGCTAAATTATCTGCTTTGGTGGGTGATTTTCTTACTTAATTTCGTATAATTGGTCGGTTCTGTTATAGATAGGACCTCATTGGGCCCTGGCATTTTGAGTAGGAGGTATGGGTAATGTGGTACCGCCATGAACTTGGCTAATGTTGGTCTTCTAAGGATAGCGTGATATGAAGATTCAAAGTCTGTAACCTCAAATTTGATGAACTCTGTACGGTAGTTTGAGGGAGTCCCAAAAGTAACTGGTAGAGTGATCTATCCATGTGGCATGGCTACCTTGCCGAGTACTATCCCGTAGAAAGGAACACTTGTTGGAGTAATCATTCCGACGAATTCTAGTCCCATCTTCCTTAGTGTTTCTAAAAATATTATGTTGAGTCTGGCTCCCCCATCGATTAGCACCTTTGTGACGGTCATATCAGCGATTGTTGGATCTAAAACTAGTGGGTAGTGGCCAATATTTTCCACGCTAGTCCATTGATCCTCTTTTGAAAACTGGATTGGATACTGCGACCAATTGAGGTACTTGGGAGTAGCTGGTTTCGCCGCCATGATGGTTCGTAGAGCTAGCTTGTCCTGGTGTTTGCTCCTAGAACCCGGAATCCTAGCAAAGATGACTACTATCATTCCCTTTGATTGCTGAAATCCCTTATCCCCTGGGTTGTTCTCATCTTTCTTCTAGTTATCTTCTTTCTTGTCTCTGTTGTTGCCCTTTCTTGTATATCTATCGAGGAAGATGCGGCAATCTCCAGTTATATGATTTTCTTATGGGTGCCATATACAATGCATATACTCAATGTCTTCAAATTTCTTGAATTTTGAGAATTTCTTTGATTTGTCAGCTACAACTATAGTGTTGTCAGGTCCACGCTTTCTGTCTTGATGCCCATTGTTTCAATGGTTTTGCCTGTCCAGGTTGTCTATGTTGTTTCTATCTGGGAACCTTTCTCGTGATTTCTCCTCCGCAGTGATCACCTTTTCTACTGTGCGTCTGAACTCTTCATTGTTTCTCGGGTTCTCTTTGCAAAAAATCTTGGAACTACCACTTAGCCATGATCCCGTGAGAGAAAGCTTCGATTACTTCTCGTTCAGTATGTCATGTACTTGAGCACGTAGTTCACCAAATCGACGATAATAATCTCTGAGACTTTCACCACCTTTATGTTTGAGTCCCTTCAGTTCTGCGTGGGTGATAGGGTGCATGATGATGCCTACGAAATTTTCACAAAAAGCTCTCTGCAAGTCCCCCCATCCCCTAATTGATCCAGGGCTTAGCTTATCAAATCATTGGAGAGGCATATTCTCTAATGCCATAGGGAAGAAGAGTGCTTTGATGTCGTCATCTCTATAGCTAGTTCGATTGACTGAGAGTAGATTCTGAGCCACTATTTAGGTTTGGTTTTACCGTCGTATTTGGAGTGGTTAGAAGGTCTAAATTTGTGAGGTAGTCGTACCGAAGCAAGTCGGCTTGCAAAGCAAGGGAACCTGTCGTGTGCTCCGGCTTCTCTATATTCTGATTCAGCCCCTCCTTCCTGCCAGCTATCGTTTTAGCGAGAGTAGTTTCGTGGGGCTGTTTGGACGAGTACCCTGCTCTTGCTTTCCCTCAATTGTTTAACTCGATTGCTTTGACTATGTTTTCCTCTGCTTTCTCTGTTGTGGCTTCCGTTTGGTCCTAGTCTTTCAAAAGCGGACCTCCTTTGACTTTGATTTTCTTGTCTGTAAGATGCTGATCTTGTGGGTAGTCTTGAGCGGGTCCTTCCGTCGTGTGCTCTTAAGCCTGTCGACTGAAGAGCCTCCCTGAGTCATTCTTGCTCTCCATTGGGGTGAGAATAGCTTCGAGTTCTTCGGCTAGTTCTCTGATCCTATCGTATGGAGAGTTGTTTGCCCTTCCAGCTGCGTATCTTTCTTCTGCTTCTTGTTCTAACTTCTTTCTATCATATTCAGTCAGGTCAGACTCGTATCTTGTCCAGGCTTCTTTGTGTTGCTTTGCATGGCATCTGCGACCTTCTTTCGACTTATTCTTCCTTTCCTTGGCACGCTTCTGGCTTTCGGTCTCGCCATCATATTCTAGAGCGTTGGGTGATATGTTGGTCTCTGATTTATCTGAGGACCTGACATCGGGTGCTTTCGGCGGAATCAGAGGTGGCCGCCGAATCATGAATACTTCTCAGACGTGCGTTGCTTTTGCATCCGTGACTGTGCCATTAGAGTTGCTAATGATCTCTATAGAGGTGTCAGTATCGTAGAGCGTACTCCTTTCTTGGTAGGGTAGAATTGTTGCTTCATTGACCAGTCGATTGTCGCCATCTCTAGAGATAGAACCTGGCCAATGGACGAAGCAATCTTGTGGAGTTATGGTCAGTACGAGGCCTTCTTGGGCTCCTGCAAGTTGTACCCTTTGCACTAATCCAGCTGCTTCTTGGAGTAGAATCTGGCATGACTTCGCCATGTTGTTAAATCCGAATGGGAAGGAGCCCAATTTTTTTGGAAGAATTCTGAAGTAAGCTTGAATTGATCTCTTGATGGATTAAAGCTGTATTTCGGAGTCCCATCGGAAAAGAACCCGATTTGCCATGAAAAGAACCCGGATTGGTTTTCGAGGTGGATTCCGTTCTAGAGTCTGAGTTGAATTCGATCGTCGACGAAGCCTGAATTGATTCAGACATCGTGAGATGTAAAAACCCTCCGGCGAGTTCTTTTGTCAATCTCGCTGAAAGAGTAAGGTCTTCTTGGTCTTCTCGATCCTTGAGGAGGTGTCCTTGGAGCTTGCCTTTGTCGTTCGCCTCGCAGATCCACGATCCGAAGGTGAAAGTTGATCCCGTCAAGAAGATCATGTTGTCGAGATCCATCGAACTCTTGATTGCAAATCCGCCAAAGGCCCCTAACTAGCGCGCTAGCTGTCAATGTTTTACCACCAATAGCCTGTCACGGGGGTACCCGGGACAATTGTTCGGGCTTCGGCTGGTGCATAACTCAATGGTAAACGCAAGAGACAGTCGATTTATACTGGTTCGTGCCCTAGACCGTGATTGAGTAATATACTTTACGTCTAGTCGGTGTTATCCTTTTGCGTTAGATTGATTGGTATATTGTGTTGTTGTTTACAGGGGTGCACATAGTCTCTCTTTATATCAATAGAGAAGACTATGGTGCGGTTATAATCCTAGTCGAATCCAAAGAAAGTGTTCTGATCTAAATTTAGAACGTACTTCCCTATAGGAGCCCGACTAATCTGGCCTATTCTACTCGGATTAGGTGTAGTAGTTGTTGCACCCTTTCCTGCTTCGGTCCGTGGGCCAGGTCAGGGCCCACGACTTGTAGTCGTATCGCTGGGGAACCTTGTGGGTCCTGCATCAACAATATCAAACCTGTCATTAAATTCACTATGAAATATATCTAGATAGTGCACTTTGTATTGAATGTGCATATGTTTTTTTCTACAAATTTAGGCCAAAATTAGGAAATGACTTAAGACTAATGTAAATGACTTGGGGGTCTATCTAGATCCATGGAGTTAATAGTTAGTCGCTAATAATTAGTATCTTTGGAGCTAAACAGGTCCAACTAATGGTTTAGCTAGTTGTTAGCTGGATGCCAACTACTAGTTGGTCAAAACCTGCTAATAGTTAGCTACCTAATATTAGCTATGAGTTATTAGCTAGCTAGTAACTATTAGCAGCTAATGCATCCAAAGAGTGTCTTAAGTTTTATAACAAAAGATAGTAGTAAACATGAGGGACCAGTATTGGCCCAGGAAAAAGAGAAGCTTCACGCTGCCAACACAAGGAATTATTTCCCTAGCAACATTTTCTCAACATGTGGCACACTAGAAAAATGGAAGAACTCTAAAATTTCTATAAAAATACAAAATATCCGGCCATCAAGGTTGGATACAACTTCACTACAAAAAGTAACATAAATTATCTCGCCTCTATCAAAATGTGCATTTATTTTCGAACGTAGTGAGTACTGCATACATAATATATGGGTTATCCCACGTTTACAGACCTTGTTCCCCTTTTGATTATTGGTGGCAGGAAAAGACATTGTAGCGTGGCGATACACTGAGGGCCTATTTGCTTCTTGCCCTCTCAGGCATGCGCTCGTCCAGGCAGCAATCAGAGCTCCAAGCGTCCGAGATTCTGGCGCCAGGCAAGTTGCCGGGGATGTAATCCAAACAGGCCGAATCATTCACCAGAAACCTGTGATAAGACCAAAGTGGTAATTCTTAACTATTTATTTACCAACTGGATAGAGAGTACTTCCATGTCCTTGTATACTGCCTACTCCCTCCGTCCATTTATATGTGTCGTCGTTGGTGTGTGCGTCACAAGTTTGACTCGATTTATAAAAAAATACATGTAATATTTGTATCTCTAAATAAAATTTTTAAAAAATTAGATTCAAAGATCTTTTCAGTGATACTAATTATATACTATAAATATTAATATTTTTTAATATATATTTAGTTAAAGTTGTTTCTCGAAAAATGTAAATGACAGATATTTAGGAAGAGAGGGAGCAGATGCTGTCATGTGAAAACTACTGGAAGAAAACAGCATGGACAACGGACAAAACTACTCAATGTCCGTACCCTTTTAAACAAAGCATTCCTTCAAATAATTAGACCAGCGGTTAAATCTCCGTTTCATTTGAAGGCCGCGCTAATACTGGAAGCAGCAAAAAGTGATTTTGGGGTGCTCGTAAATGAATTGCACCCATCTCTAGCACATAAATACTCCCCATATCCATGAAAGAATATAATTCTCACTTAAACGATTTGAAATTTGATCAAAGTTATAAAAATACTAATATTTATAATATAAGTAAGTACCATTAAACTAATGATGAAACATCTTCTTGTAGTAAATCTAGTTGGAAACATAAATACAATATTATTTATTATACACAAATTCTATAGTTGGATACAAAATACAGTCATGATACATAATTTGGACTTGACTACTTGAACCCATTTCAGTTAAATGGATGCGCCAACATTTCGGTGCGCTTGGTCCACAGACCATTCCTATGACACCGCACCATGGCTTCTAGAGGCCGACCTGATATGGAAGCTTCTGAATCATGGGCTCATGGCCTAGGTCAGCAGAAACGCCGGTGGTAGTAACAGTACCACGACAGCATGTTGAGATTCTTCTCCCTCGAGAGTCAACCGGGCAATGCATCAAGGTCACGCAGGCTTAAATGATTCAATGTACTAGGAGTAATACGGCAAGACTCCAGTAGTTCACCGGTATTCTCGCTTCTAGAGAGTGGGCCATTCTAGACGGCTACTGCTGGTGGTGCCTGTTTCCTTCTTTGTTTACCCTTTCCGTTTCAAGAATGCCCCCCACCTGTCGGAGGTGTAAAATTAAGACCAAGTAAATCACGCGCGCCTCTAGATCAGCTGAGATTTGGACGGCGGGACCGTGATTCCGTGAACCGTGATATTTTGGTTCCAGGCTTCCAGCACAAGTGCACAACTGTGCAAAACGCCTGGCTTCGTTCGTACCTGCACCTCTCAGGCTCTCACGCACGGTGGCGTGCCGTTTCGCTGCAAGTCATCACTCGCTCCGCGGGGGCGTCGATCGTCAAAGCGTTTAATATCCACCGGCGAGCTGCGTGCACCTCAGGATGTTTTTTTTTTTTTTTTGAACAAAAAGGTTTATAAAACGAGCTCAGCTCGCTGATGCACCGGGATGCAGTCATGCAGCCGAGTTTGTGGGCGGAGGCCGGAATCAGGGAGGGATGGCTGCTGCGTCTCGCAGGCGAAAAGTGCAGGCCCTGGGCTGGTTCCGCCGTTCACAGTCACAGCGTTGGTTCCTCTCGCCCGGTCTGCATGAGCTAGCCCTCCAAAGCCCAAGGCCTAAAGCCACCAGCCCACCACCCCCGGGGGCATTCGCGGTCGACCGTCGACGCCGACACGAAAAAGGCTTCGCGGAATCCACAAAAACAGTACCGATTCCAGTTCCAGCTACTCACTCCTAACGCGTCTTCGGTCGTTACGTCAACAACTCGCGCATGCCCTCGTCGGCGAGAAGCGGTGCTACGCGTGAACCAAACATCTGTCGATCAATTAAAGGCAAGCAGGGAAGAGGAGGTGCCCGTTGATGGCATGTCCTAATAAAGCAAGGCTGCACGGCGTGGATACCCCGGCAGCATGTGCTCACGCTGCACATGTGAGCAACGAGCAATAGGGCAAGTCAACATGTGAACAGGATCAAGCGGAACACGGAGAACATATTAATCATAGGCCATAGATTCTTACTGTAACGATCCAAAATACACCTCATAGTTAGCCAATGGTGGGTGCTACATGCATGCAATGCAAGCAGCCTCCATACATACAGAGCCCCGTCTTGGACGACTGACAACTGCGCATGGATGCCAAGTTTCGCATGCTATTATAGGTTTAGGTTATACTAAATATGATAACTGATGACATGGATACAATATCAGGAGGGCACACAACATATACTCTGTGCCACTAAGTTCTAGCTACTTCATGGGTCGGTCACCCTTTGGCTCTTGCTGTCGATGGTCATCCCGCTGACCTGAAGACGAGGACGATCCAACCCTGCTGAAAACCCTGCCGCCAAAGAGCTCCTTCCCGATCCTCGCTTTGAAGGGGAACTGCTTCTTGAAGCGGTTGCGGAACAATGAGCTGCCACCGCGTCTCGGCATGATAGCAGAATGGTTCCTCTTCAAGCCACGATCGCTGCAAGGAGGGTTTGCGCTGCTGCTACTCCCACCAGCACCACCGCCCAATGAAAGGTTCCTGCTGCAAGCAGACCGGAGGGCAACGTGCAGAGGTTCTGAGAATGACACATGCCCTTCGTCTTCGGTGGCTCGCGTGCACAGCGGGCAGGGTGGATCATGGACTTCTGTCTTGGGAGTGCTTTCCTCCAAGCAATCCGCGTGGAAGGCATGTCGGCAAGGAAGAACTGCTGCTACTGGCATGTCGGCGTTTCGAACAATCCGGTTTGAGGTCCAGGGTGACTTCTGGCGCAGGTATCTCTCGCACAGCCCACACTTTAGGAACCTCACTGAGCTTGTGGGAGATCTCTGGGACTCAATACTGATATGATCTGAAATGTCAATGGCATCTCCGTCGTATCCAAAATCATAACTGCTGGCATTGCTCCATCTGAACCCTTCCCTTCTTGAGCTTGTGTTCGGTTCAGGTGAAGCCTCCATCTTCCCAAGTTCATTCAGTGCATTATGGAACTTGAGCTCTGGACTCGCCAAGCTGCGACGCCACAGAGGAGAAGCCTGGCTGTCATCACTTGGTGTCACTCGCCCAGCATTAGTAACCTCAAGCATCCTGCACGCTTCTGATTCTGACACAGGATTCCGGAAGACAAGTGGGTAGACTGGTTTAGACATGAAAGACCGCCTGCCCATATGGTTGCGAGGTAGATATGGGGCTGGCTGTTTACTAGACGATGCTAGCTGGCTTGATTCTGAAAATGGGGATGCAGAACTGAAACTGCTTGTGGCAGTCAGGGGCCTCTGCAGCAGATGAACATAGAAGTCAGAATTGTGACATAGACTGTAAAAATTATTAATAAGTTGCATTAGGTTTATGTCATTTGTCAATGGAATGTGGAGATAACACATAGAAGACGAGATGTAGCTTACCTCACTTGACTGAGGATAGTCAGAAGTTTCTGGTCTCGATCCTGGTTCGATGAGTAAAGCAACCGGTTAATTCAACAGGAAGATATCAAAGGAATACAAGAAACACAGGACTGTCTCAGTTGCTTCTACAATTGTGTAGGATTATAGGAAAACATCTAGTAGTCATGAATGAAGAAGAAAATTGTGGCATAGCAGTACTTGACTTGTATACCATTAATGCCAACTCCAATGTTTACAATGAAGAAAATAGCACTACCCAGTAGACTCAGTTGAAAGCAAGCATTGAGAACAAGGCAGAATTAACATGTCCAAACATATACAACTTAGTCATTTATGGCTAACAGTGCATACAATGTATGAAATAGTAATACACCCAACCCAATGGAAACATTATAAGCAACAAGAGTGAATGACCATAAAAGCACAGTAGGAGATCCCTCCGTTCCAAAATGTAGGTCATGGTAGTTTCGTCCTAAGTCAAGCTTCTCTAATTTTAACCAACTTTATAGAAAAATGCACCAATATCTACATCATCAAAATTAGTTTCTTTAGATCCACCATGAAAATGTCTTGATAGTACATTTATTTGGTATTATAGATACATTTTTCTAGAAACCTGGTCAAACTTAAAGAAGTTTGGCTTAGGACAAAACTAAAACAACATACATTTTGGAATGGAGGGGGTACGTCTTAACACAAAGAAGAATATAAAGCAAAAAACTACCAATGAAGTGGCCAAACGAAACAAATTGCAAGTTCCCCATTGATTATGCAATGTAAAGCAATGTTTGTATCGAACCTAATTTGTTTTAGAAGTAAATAACAGAAGGCATAAAAGATTCAACAAAGAAGCCTACTCTTATTTGGGCTTAAATATTGTTCAACCCGATGCAAAACCAAACAAGCCATAACCATTTGTAAACCTGATACAACTGAATGCATGCTGAGTAACAGAGTATATATGTTAGACATAATCTGCTGATCCTCCATTGCAGTCAAGGGCAGGAACATGGTCAGCTCTGCTGTCCAGCCCTGAACACTGCAGCTTGTATGGCAATAGGTCATCCCTAGTACTATAGTTGGTAGAAGGTGATGTATACCATGCTCTAGGAGTAGGTAGAGGTACACCAGCCATGTCTTGGCTGTACCAAGGTGATGGGGGCTGTACTCAGCCATACCATCATGTACTATGTAGTTGGTAGCTTGCTTGTATAAATTAGGAAGCAATGCAATGGAAAATGTAGCTCTTGCCACCATCTCTTGTGACTTCAGTTTCAGCTGAAACTGAGCAGTGTGTGTGTGTGCTGAAGAAGAGCTCTGCTCTTCTTCTTCCTTGGTTCAGGGGAGAGGGAGAGGGAAGGGGAGCAGGTGCTGCTCACCTGGGCATTAGGTGCTAGTGCCAATACCTGGTATCAGAGCCGTACAAGTCGCTGGGTGTAGTCGCCGGTGATGGACACTGCTGCAGCGGGCGCTGGGGGCGGTGCAGAGGTAGCTGCGGCGGCGGCTGCAGCAGCGGCCATGGAGAGGCAGCTGGCCTCGGCATCCCAGCCCGCAGTAGAGGTGCGCACGGTGAGGGAGGTCGGCGGGTCCAATACCTGGCCGATGCTCACCCGCACCAACTACGGCGAGTGGGCTGTCCACATGAAGTGGAAGCTGCGCGCGCGGCGGTGGTGGGCGGCAGTGGAGACCGGCAATGCCGGTGAGGATGCGGAGGTGGGCGTCATGGAGGCGCTCATGGCGTCCACGCCGTCCGAGTTCCATGAGGCCATCGGGTCGAAGAACACGGCGAAGGAGGCATGGGACATGCTTGCGTCCTTCCGCCTCGGCTCGGACCGAGCCAAGAAGGCGAAGGCGCAGCAGCTGCGCCGCGAGTTCGACGACCTTCGTTTCAAGCCCGGAGAGGCCGTGGAGGACTTCGCGCTTCGGCTGCAGTCGATCGCGAGTCAGCTAGCCACCTACGGCAAGCCGGTCGACGACGAGGACGTCGTGGCAAGTTGCTGCGCGTCGTGCCGGCCAAGTACGCGCAGCTTGCCCTGTCCATCGAGACGATGCTGGACTTGTCCACATTGTCGCTCGAGGACGTCACCGGGCGGCTCCGCGCGGTGGAGGATCGCGCGCCGCCGGAGAAGGAGAAGCCCAAGCTGCTGTTGACAGAGGAGGAGTGGTCGGCGCGGATGAAGGAGAAGCGCAAGACCGGGGAAGGCTCCAGTCGCGGTGGTGGTGACCGTGGCGGCGGCAACGGCGGAAAGCAGCGTGGCAAGGCACCGGCGGAGAAGAAGAGGGGGAAGAAGAAGTTCCCCGACCCCAATGCTTGCCGCAAGTGCGGTGAGGTGGGGCACTGGGCACGGGAGTGCCCAAACAAGAAGCCGGAGAGGAAGGAGGAGGCGCACCTTGCTCGGGATGACAGCGACGGCGAGCACGCGCTCCTGATGGGGGTGTTCTGCGCGGAGAGCGGCGAAGCAGAGGTGGCGGAGCTGGAGCAGAGGTCTGCGCCGCCGGTTGTTCACCTTGATGAGCCGCGTGTGCAGGTCCACCTGGGAGCTGCCGGAGACGAGTCAGAGCTGAGGTGGTACCTCGACTCCGGGGTGAGCAACCACATGACAGGCTGCCGCGCCGCTTTCTCCGAGCTGGACGAGAAGCACGCCGGGAGCGTCAGGTTCGGCGATGGCTCCCGGGTGCAGATCCGAGGGCGCGGCACCGTGCTCTTCCGGTGCAAGAACGGAGAGCACCGCGCGCTCACGGACGTCTACTACATCCCGGAGCTCCGATCGAGCATCGTCAGCCTAGGACAGCTCGATGAGCACGGTGCAGAGGTGTTGATCCGCAATGGGGTGTTGCGCATCAGGGACCAGGATGGCCGACTCCTAGCTAAGGTATCGAGGTCCCATAACCGCCTCTACCTGCTGGATTTGAAGGTAGATCAGCCGGTGTGCCTTGCTGCGTCGTGCTCGGAGGAGCCGTGGTTATGGCATGGCCGATTCGGCCACCTGAGCTTCGACGCGCTCGGGCGGCTGGGAAAGATGGTGACCGGGCTGCCGCAGATCAAGCACGCCGGCGAGCTCTGCGACAGCTGCCTGGCAGGGAAGCAGAGGCGGCTGCCGTTCCCCAAGGCGGCAAGGTATCGCGCGGCTGATCCGCTCGAGCTGGTCCATGGGGACCTTTGCGGGCCAATCACGCCGGCGACGCACGGCGGCCGGAGGTACTTCCTCTTGCTCGTGGACGACTGCAGTCGCTACATGTGGCTGCAGCTCCTGACGAGCAAGAGCGACGCGGCGGACGCCATCAAGCGCTTCAAAGCACGCGCGGAGGTGGAGTCCGGGAAGAAGCTGCGGGTGCTTCGGACGGATCGCGGTGGCGAATTCACGGCGGTGGAGTTCGCCACCTACTGTGCGGATGAGGGGGTCGGCCGCCACCTCACGGCGCCCTACTCACCACAGCAGAACGGTGTGGTGGAGCGCCGGAATCAAACTATCGTCGGCATGGCGCGCTCGATGATGAAGGCGAAAGAGATGCCGGCGGAGTTCTGGGGCGAAGCAGTGAGCACGGCGGTGTTCATCCTGAACCGCTCGCCCACCAAGGCCTTGAAGGGGTGACACCGTTCGAAGCGTGGCATGGGCGCAAGCCTAATGTCACGTTCCTGCGCACCTTTGGCTGCATCGGCCACGTGAAGGCCACCAAGCCGGGCCTCGGCAAGCTGGAGGACAGAAGCACGCGCATGGTGTTCCTCGGCTATGAGGACGGATCGAAGGCATATCGCCTGTACGATCCGGTCGGCGGCAAGGTGGTGGTGTCCCGGGATGTGGTCTTCGATGAGGCCGCGGCATGGAGCTGGGACGGGCCAGAAGCAGCGGAAGGCCAAGGCGGTGGCAGACTCTGCAACACGTTTGCTGTGGAGCACTTGGTGATCCGCGGCCATGGTGAGGCGGTGGAGCCGCCGGTGGCCGGGGAAGCGCAGGCGCCAGAGCCTACGGTGGTGGAAGCAGAGCAGCCGGCAGCTGCAGAGGTGGAGCCACTCAGCCCAGGCGGGGCAGGCCATTTGAGCTCGCCTGGGCCAACTGGGGAGCAATCCCCTGCTTCGCCCGAACTAGGAACGCCGGCGGCAGAGGCCACAATCGAGTACGCATCCCCACCATCGGATGTCTCAGATTTCGTGGATGCTTTCCATGAAGGGGAGGACGTCAGATTCCGGCGGGTGGACAATATGGTCGGCGAGGCGACGGTGCCAGGGCTGGCGGCGCGGATGCTCGACGACGCTGACCAGACTCTGCTTCTCATGAGCGCAGAAGAGCCAGCCACGTTTGCTGTCGCGGAGCGCGATGCGGCGTGGCGAAAGGCAATGCTTGAAGAATTGAAGGCGATCGAGGACAACCACACCTGGGAGCTGGTCGATCCGCCGGCGGCATGCCGGTCGATCGGGCTCAAATGGGTGTTCAAGGTGAAGCGGGACGAGCGTGGCGCCGTGGTGAAGCACAAGGCGCGGCTCGTCGCCCGCGGTTTCGTCCAGCGTGAAGGAGTTGACTTCGAGGAGGTGTTCGCGCCAGTGGCGCGGATGGAGTCGGTGCGGCTCCTCCTCGCGCTCGCGGCGGCCAAGGACTGGCAAGTCCACCACCTCGACGTCAAGTCTGCCTTTCTCAATGGCGATTTGGCGGAGGTTGTCTACGTCAAGCAGGCGCCGGGGTTCGTGGTGAAGGGCGCTGAGCATAAGGTGTTGCGCCTCAGGAAGGCCCTGTACGGGCTGCGGCAAGCGCCGAGGGCGTGGAACGCCAAGCTCGACGCCACCATGGCGGAGCTCGGGTTCGCACGCTGCGCCACTGAGCATGCGTTGTACACCCGCCGACGGGGGAAGGAGCACCTCATCGTCGGGGTGTACGTCGACGATCTCATCGTCACCGGGGCGCGCGCGCAGGACATTGCGCGTTTCAAGGAGGAGATGGGCGCCAAGTTCCGCATGAGCGACCTGGGAGCTCTGTCGTACTACCTTGGCATCGAGGTGAAGCAGAGCGCGGATGCAGTGAAGCTTGGGCAGCGCGCCTACGCGCTGAAGCTGTTGGAGCGGGCGGGCATGGCGGGCTGCAAGGCTGTGGCCACACCCATGGAGGAGCGGATCAAGCTCTCGCGGGCAAGCTCGGCGGCGAAGGTAGACGCTACGCTCTACCGAAGCATCGTCGGCGGGCTGCGCTGGCTCACGCACACTCGGCCGGACATCGCGTTCGCGGTGGGTTACGTGAGCCGTTTCATGGAGGATCCAAGGGAAGACCACTGGGCGGCAGTCAAGCGGCTGCTCCGCTATGTCCAGGGCACGGCAGAGCTGGGCATTGTCTTCCCCAAGCGCGGGAGCATCCAGCTCTCGGTGTTCAGCGAGGCACCGCCCAAGGCCTCGGAAGATGCAGCGCTGACGGTCTTCAGCGATGCGGACATGGCCGGCGACGTTGATGGGAGGCGGAGTACTTCGGGTGTCCTCGTCTTCCTCGGATCGTCGCCGATTGCCTGGCAATCCTTGAAGCAAAAGATGGTGGCGCTGTCGACATGTGAGGCGGAGTATGTCGCAGCAGCCACGGCGGCATGCCAGGTGGTCTGGCTGCGGCGGCTGCTGGCAGAGCTCACCGGAGCCCAGGTCCAGCCGCCGGCACTCAAGGTGGACAACCAGCCAGCAATTGCGCTGGCAAAGAATCCAGTTCTCCACGACAGAAGCAAGCACATAGATGTGAAGTTTCACTTTCTTCGTGATTGCGTCGATGGAGGGCAGCTCGTCATCGAGTTCGTCGACACCAAACGGCAACTCGCTGACATCCTCACCAAGTCACTTGGTCGTCTTCGGTTCCAGGAGCTGAGGGGGATGATTGGTATGGTTGAGGTCAAGAAAGGACAGCAGGATTAGGGGAAGATTGTTCATAATCTGCTGATCCTCCATTGCAGTCAAGGGCAGGAACATGGTCAGCTCTGCTGTCCAGCCCTGAACACTGCAGCTTGTATGGCAATAGGTCATCCCTAGTACTATAGTTGGTAGAAGGTAATGTATACCATGCTCTAGGAGTAGGTAGAGGTACACCAGCCATGTCTTGGCTGTACCAAGGTGATGGGGGCTGTACTCAGCCATACCATCATGTACTATGTAGTTGGTAGCTTGCTTGTATAAATTAGGAAGCAATGCAATGGAAAATGTAGCTCTTGCCACCATCTCTTGTGACTTCAATTTCAGCTGAAACTGAGCAGTGTGTGTGTGTGCTGAAGAAGAGCTCTGCTCTTCTTCTTCCTTGGTTCAGGGGAGAGGGAGAGGGAAGGGGAGCAGGTGCTGCTCACCTGGGCATTAGGTGCTAGTGCCAATAATATATAATATATGAAAAGAATAACATGTCCAATAGAAAAACTTATAAGAAGAGTGTGTAACCATGCAAGTCCAGTAGGAAAAGGCTGGTAAATTGAGTAGCACCTACACAAGTGGCTAATAAAGAATCAAATTATAACTTTACAATCCCCCCAGTGATAATGCAATGGGAAGCATGTTTGTAAAGAATCAAATTTACTTAAGAAGTAGATTACAAAATTGTAGAAGATTGACTAAACAAGGAAGATACTGTATTTTTCCAATTGAAATAAGTTAGCACACTGTGTTAGTCTTTCCAATGCAAGCGTCAAATTCAGTCTAACTCACAAGTCACAATTCTATGAAGAGATAACCATATAAGAAAATAGTTAGCTGCTGAGCTAACAGTGATCTAACGTATGAAATGAAAAGTACATACCTCCTGCAGGGGTAGAGAATTCACCGAGATCAAATCTTTGAAGAGAAGGTGTCCAGCGTGGAGCCTGAAGACTGTCAGCTGGACTCCCAAAGTAAGAAAGTGCTCCATCAGACACAGAATGATGGTGATTGAGGTACTGATCACTGCCAAATGCACTTCTGCTTCCTTTACTATGGGATGATAGTGAAGAAACGTAAGGTGGGTGATCATGAGGAGCATCATGAACTCTGTGGGGCAATCCATCAGATGAATAGCGGCAGTCCCATCTCCTTGACGTTGGAGGAGAGAAGCTCGAGTTTATGCGCCAACGAGGCTCAGTGGGATCCATAGAACGATCTCTGCTTGCAGGGTCAGCCTTTGTCCCATGTGGCCTAGCGGCCACGCAGCAAAGAGCACCCGTCTTGACTAATTTTGGCAATCACGTGCAGAGACTATTTGCTTATTATGTTTGAAAAGCTCGGTCGGAGCAAAGGGAGATTATACACCGATTGAAGAAAAGGAATAGGATCACCTATGCACATAGAAGCATGTCAGTGTTGTCAATCAAGAAGATAAACAGGAAAAAATATCATCTGAAGAAAAGTCTCCTTTTCAGGGGTAATGAACATGCTATTGTCTCCAATCAACACAGATGCATAACTAGTTGAACAACTCCATTCACATGTAGGCCACACCAAACCCCATCCAAAACATATTATTATGCATCAGGTGAACCACTACTGCGCCATAGAGCTTCTGTATACATCATTCCGTAAAGCTTCTTCTTTATTTAGTAATATTTCATTGCCACAAGGTTTAGTAATAACTCCCACAAGGCCACAACAAGTTGCGTGAGTTAATCTGATCATGTGACACCAACCTAGTTCCAGAGGCGAATAAACGGGTTATATTTTCTTCTTCTTGTTCTATTTGCACCAAAATATTTCCATTCCTCTGCGGTCAGTCGGTCACCGATGCCCCTATCCAACAAGAAACCCCCCGTGCAGACTAAGAGCTAGTACTCAGCTCCCAGTCCAATAAACCAGCAATCCAATCCAACTCACTCACCCAGTAGAGGGCATGGATGTGGCGGGTGTGCACATGTACACCCGATATTCCATTTTTGCAAGAGCTCGAAGCTAGTAGGTATCGTGTACGTATATACATGTGGTCAGATCCGAATACGAATAGCTTACGCTAGGGTTTGGGGTGTTCGGTTGCGCACCACAGGATGGGAGGAGAAGGGCCGGGCATACCTGCTAGGTGCTCGTCGCCGGCGAAGACCTCACGAAGGGCGGCGACACTCGCCCAGTCGTCGCCACGAGGAAAGGAAGGGGAGAGAGAAAGGTGAAGGGGAGAAAGGGAAAAAGGCGAGCAGAGTGAACACAACGGAAAGACTATTCTATTTCCACGGCCGAACCCGAACGCCCGCGAGGCATCCATCAGCCGACGGCCACCAACGACATGCGGACGGGAACACGGAGAAAGCTCGCGCAGGCCGTCAGAGACGAAGCCCAACACACAGCCCACTTCGCTGCCGCTCGCAGCCTATCCCGGCCCGGGAGAGATGAGCGGGTGAGCGCGGCTCCGCGACTCTCCTCCCCAGACGGCCAGACCCCCAGTCCCCATGCCACGCAGCTGCTTGCCGACGGCCGCCGCCCTTCGCGCCGCTCCCTCGAGTGTGGACGCGCAGCTGCTTGCGTGTCCAAGCCCGAGCTGGAGCTGGCGAGTCTGGAGAAGCCGGGGACGCCTCGCCCTCGCCGTTTTAGCGTCGAGCCGCCGACTCTTTCTCCCTTTCCCCCTTTTGCTCGCCGCCGGCCACCTTCGGTTCGCCGGCTAAGTTCGCCACAACCATCCCATCCCACCTCCGTCCAATTACTCTCGCAGCCAGGTGCGCCTCGTCCGTGCGCGTCGTTTGATCCCAGAGTCGTCCCCAGCGCCGGTTCTTCTCCGCTGCCGTCCGTCTCGCCGCCGTGAGCTCCTTCGCCGTGGACAGCCCTCTGTGGCGCGTCTTTCTCTCTCTCTCTCTCTCTCTCTCTCTCTCTCTCTCTCTCTCTCTCTCCCTTCTTTCTCTTGTTCTAGCTTTGCTTGATGTCCTGATGCTCATCGGCTCGGCCGTTTCGAGTTTGGTGCACAGGACTCGCCGGAACATCGCCTCGACCGCCAGTTCGCGCCGCCGCATCCGCCGTCGTCGTCTGCAGCCGTCGCCGCCTCGCCTCCGCTTTGTCCGCCGGGAAGAGCAAGTCGTGGGGAGCTGCTTGGACATCTGCTGAACCCTATCTAGGCCGATTAGGGCCGGTAGCGTCGTGTCGTCGGGCGCTGCCGTGCCGCCATGGCCGGTGTTGAGCTCGCTCCGAAACCCTAACCGCCCAACCAACCCCTTGGGCGTGTCGCCGGCGAGAACCCGCCGGTCAAACGCGCTGCACCCGCGGCTGCGCGGCGGCGCACCGTGCGCTGACCCGGGGCCTGTCTGCCAGCCTCAGTGGCTGGCTGGGCGTGGGTACACAACGTTTTTCAAGCGGTTTAAGTTTTCAGAAAATGTTTATTCTGTGCAGTTTCTTGTAAAATGCATAGAAAAATGTAGAAACATTCTAAAAATGTGAAACTTGTTTTGTTAGGCCGCGTTCACTTCCCCTCCCAACCCAAAATATTTCATCTTACACACATCACATCAAATCTTTCGACGTATGCATGGAGCATTAAACGTAGGTAAAAAAGATAACTAATTGCATAGTTTGTCTGTAAATGTCGGGACGAATCTTTTGAGCCTAGTTAGTCCATAATTGGATAAATTTTGCCAAATAACAACGAAAGATGCTACAGTAACTTTTCAGCTACTTTTCGCGAAGTGAACACACCCTTAGTTTTGTTATGATGTACTCTGCATCTTAGAAATAATTGTTGGCATGGACAGTACTTCATCAGGGATGAAAACTGCATAAATGTTATTAATGGATACGTGTTGTTTGTTTTCTGTAGCATAAAAATGCATAAATGTTTATTAATGGACACCTGTTGTTTTGATAAGTCTAACTTTCTTAATTGATTTAAGTGTGTTTATGCCTTTCTGTAGCATAAAAATGCATAAACTATTAAACTTATTTGATATATTTAATAAATGCTTAAATGGCTTAAATAAATATGTAAATGGCTTTTATGTGTTATCAGCAATGTTTGTGGACCCTGGAACATGAAAAAACCTGCTGTTCTTTGGGAAGTCAAATTCTTTCTTATTAAATAAATAATCAACTTGTTGGTTAATACTTAAAATGCTTTTTGATAAGTTTAAACCCTAGTTGTACCGTGAAGGAAAGTTGTACCCAAGTTTGTTAACTTTGTTTGCATTTACCAATACACTTGTGCGCATCTTTCACTTATGATACACTCATGCAACTCATTATGTTAAGTATGCATCATATCTACATGTAGTGAACGAGAATGTGGAAGGTTTCATTGAGTTCCAGAGGAGGAACATCCAATGTTTTCAAATCGTCTGGTCGGACCTGGTCGACCTGGGACCGACCAGGACGATTAATCACGATTAATCGCGATTAATCGGACGACTTGTACAGGTCGACAGTACCCCTGATCGGTCACCTGAGACCGACCAGGACGATTAATCGCGATTAATCAGACGACTTGAAAACAATGGGAACATCAGCTAGTAGAAGTTGGGTTTGATATCAGAAGAGCCTTACTACCCTGCTATGTTTCCTCCGGTAGAAGTTAGGTTTGATATATGTGGTACTTTAGAAGAGCCTTACTACCCAGCTATATTCCTCTAGTGGAAGTTGGGTTTGATATCTGTGATTCGATTCAAATCGCGGCCAAAGAGACTTGATTCTCGTTCCCTCATCGTAGTTAATCAATGGAACAAGGATACTTATGAATATGAGATGTGATGTTTAATGAAGTGATTGATGTAGATCATGTGCAAACTGGATACTAATAATGACTTAATTTTTAGCTAAAACATTGAAAGAAGGATCCACTTGTGGTAAGCTTTTATGCCAAAGCTACTCCTGATTCTTACTTGGACCTCCTTGTATCCCTTAAGCATGCATACGCTTGGAGTCTTCTCTTTTAGCTGGTTAAATCTTGCAGAGTACAATTCAGTACTCAGGGTTTGTTAACCCCTGTTGCAGGTGAACCTTAGCAACAGGTTGACTTTTGCCCTTGTTGTATGACGGTTCTGGAGGAAGAGCACCAGGAATAGATGATGTGTATGTGAATCGTCCTTGGGAAGGATAACCCTTTTGCGTGTTGTATAATTTGTTAGTATTGCTACCCTACTATGTCTAAGAACACAAAACCTATGGTTTGTAATACTTAAAATAAATGGTATATAAACTTATGGTTTGTAATACTTTCACATTTTGATTAAAAAGGTTGCTTCTAACTTTCCCTCATGCTTGCTTTAGATGTCTTAGGGAACAATGGTTTTCATGACGAGGGCCGAGGGTACTAAAGGTTTTCCAGCCATTCTTCGGGAACTCATGTGGCGTGCTAACTTCTCCTATGCACCGGAGTACACCTCTACTCGACTCAAATAGGCCCTGGTCTTGTAGAATACTCTGCTAGTGTCTTTCTACACCGTCGTCTGATGGAACTATGGAAGGCCGAGCCGAAAGGTCCCATACCTTTACTGGTATAGGGAGTTCTCCTGAAGCTACAGTCCAAGATTGCACCTATAATGTTGTTGCGTACCTTAGATGCAGATATTCAGAGCTCAACAATTCCTACACTTTTGCCTGCTTTCCTTACCAAGTTCGTGGGAGTGTTAATGAAGTCCGATACCCACATCCTATCTATGATGAGGTGATGGAAAGTTGGATTATGTCAGAGCTCATTCGAGTTCTAGATGTCAATTAGTTCGAGTTAAATGTAGCTTGGAGACAGTTGGGGCAGTTGACAGCAGAGTTGGAGGAATTACAGGCATCCAACCCGATTCCTGCCCGAGTGACCGGAGAGCTAGTATTTCTCAATCCAGACATAGTAGATGAACCTTACTTGTTTCCGCCGAATGTGGGAGACCTTAGTAGGCCACCCCATGATCGACATAACCACGTGTCCCAACAAACAATGAGCGGATTAATGGCAGAGCCAATGAATTTTACCCATCCAAAAGCTCCATGAGTAGATGATGTGTATGTGACTCATACTTGGGTAGGATGACCCTTTTGCGTGTTGTATAATATGTTAGTATTGCTACCCTACTATGTCTAAGAAGGCAAAAACCATGGTCTGTAATACTTGAATAAATGGTTTTGTAAACTTATCGTTTGTAATAATTCCACACTTTAAATCTGATGTAATATATTTGTATCAACTGTTGTAATGATAAAGTGGATGATTCTGGATCCCCCAAGAGCACCCGATAGATTACCAGAGTTATCTAACTCCCATTCATAGTCAGAAGTCTGTAAGACAATGACAAGTGCATGTGGGCCAGTATAACTTTGGTGGTACGGGAGGGAGGCTTTTTCGTCATGTCCCGTGCCCCATGGCGAGGAGACCATGAGCCACCGCCATGGCCACATCCTCCATGGCTGACCACTCGGCCCCAGGTTTGCGCCGGGTCCGCTGGTCAGGGGAGGGCTTCGTCCTCTTCCCCACCGGTCAGAGGCGAAGTGGCTGGGAAGGCGACGCGTGGAGCTTGTGTGGAGGAGAGATGCCAGGAGAATATTCGGGATGAGGAGGTGAATGAAGAGTTCTTCGGTCAGCTCTAGGTCATTGACGCGTCGCCGTCGAGGAACCTTAGGGTTCGGCTCGCAAGTCCCACCCAATCCGCCTCCCCCAACTCCGACGGTCACCTCTTCTGGATCCGCAGGGATCTAGTGGAGTCCAGACGGATCTCGCCTGAGGATTGCTACCCGGTGAGCCGTTCAGATCGGATCATTAAACCTCTGGTGCGACTCAGTTTTGCGAGAGATATCTCGGGCAGAGGGGGTGAGAAGAAGTCCTTTGCTAAAATCCTCAAGAGATCGATGGCGGAAGGAGGAAGATGGGTGTGGCAACAGCCAAGGCGTCAGCCTCAAGGCCCGCGCCCAACACCGCCTCGTCCGACTATGCCGCAGCAGCAGAGGTTCCCTCAACCCCAGGCACATGGTTGGGTGGATCCGGGCCGTGGGCAACAAGATCAGTATCAGAGGCAGCCCCGCCAACCACCGCCACCGCCGAGACAGCAGGCGCCCCCTCCGCGTCAACAGCTTCTTCAGCCTCCTCCACCTAGGAAGGGGCCGATGCAGGGGCACGTTCAGCCTATTCAGCTCTCGGATCAAGCACCAGTCATTGACCCAAGGTATCGCAAACTAACTTGCTACAACTGCGGAGAGCCAGGTCACTTTGTTGGGAATTGCTTGAAACCAAAAATTTGCTTCATCTGTGGGATAGCTGGACACCATATGAATCTCTGTCCTGCTTGAAATCTGACCACCCAATAGCTGCCTATGTGGGGAGTTCAAGTCCGGGGCTAGGTTTCTATCACATTGAGATCCCTTCAGTAGAGTCTTACCAATGGTTGAACTTGACCAATTGCGGTGTTGTGAGGGTGAAGACTGGTCAAATCTCTTTGGCTGAGCTAGAGTTAGAATTGTCTGAGATATACAGCAAAGAATGGCCGTGGCAAATCAGGGAGCTTGAACCTGGGAAGTTTCTGGTGAGGTTCCCCTCTCATAAGAAGGTATCTGACATAAAAAAACTACCCATTTTTTAACTTGAGAAAGGAAGGGGTTCAAGTGGAGGTGTTGGAATGGATAGGGGATCTGAACCCATATGCAGAGTTGCAAGAGGTGTGGATACAGATTCTGGGGATTCCTCCTAGGTGGTGTCACTGGAAGGTTTTTGCTCAAGTTGCCTCTAGCTTTTGGTTAATGGTTGAGGTTGATTGGACAACAATTTTCAAGACTTTCTATGAGGTGGTGAGAATTAAGGTGACCTGCAGAGACAAAAGCAAGATCCCTAGGGAAAGACTATATGAGATGAACAAGAGCATTTTTGTTGTTTCTTTTGATGTTGAGGGGGAGAATGCTACTGGACCTGGACATTCTGGAGATAATGGGAATGGTGGAGATGATGATGACAAGAGAAAGGATGATGGTACAGAGGATGAAGATGATGATCTGTTAGATGATGAAAAAGATCTGAATAAAGGTCAGCCTGCAGAAGCTAAGGAGAAGACTCCTGTGATCAAATCAAAGCAGGGTTCAGTTTCTGGTGCTAGAACAGTTAACATTGGGATAGAGCAAGATGATGTCTGGGAACAAGAGAAGCAATTAATTGCTAGTATGGGAAGGAGAGCAGGGGAGTTGTTAACAGCTACTGGGCAGGATTTTAGTAAACATCATACTACTAGTAATGGGCAGGATGCTAGGCATATTGGCGAGTCAAAGGATAAGGGAAAGATGCATCCGATGGAAGATGTTCCTATTGAAACAAGGGTGGTAAGGTCATCACCAGGTCTGAACCTGTCTGGTGAGAATTCTATGACACAATTGGGTGGATTCCTTAAGGGTTTGCCTGCTACTCTTTCTTGTATGACACCTGAGGTGCTGCAAGTTTACCAGACACCTGAAGCAAGAGTGATGGATCCTGACCTTGTGGGAAACAAGTTTTATCAACTAGTCAATGAGGAATCCAATCACTCGAAGTGGGAAGAATTTAGGCAGTTGGCTCTAGCTGATAACATGAATGAGGATTGCTCAGATTGGCTGAGGAAAATGGAACTTGAAGACTCTGAGACTGAAGTGGAGTCTGTTAAGTCAGTAGTAGATCTTGAAGAAGATGGGTGCTCTCTAGGAGACTTGATGCAACTGAATAGTACTACTCAAACTAAGACAGCTCAAGAGGAAGCAGACTTAAGGGGTGGTCTGGAATCTCAGAAGATGGTTGATCAGCCTGTGGGTGATATAGGAGCAGTCAAGAAGCAGAAAAGAAAGTGGGGACCTAGTCAGAAAATGGATAGACCACGGAGAGTTCCAGAGCATAACAGAACCATGCTATAAAAAGCCCAAGACCTTAAAAAAGCCAGGAATTCTATGACAGGTATGATTCAAAAAACTTCCTTTGCTTTTAAAAGCAATGAAGTGTTACTGTCTAATGCTAATAGTGTTAAAATTTCCTTTGGAGAAGATATTACAGCTGCTCATGAGAAATTGCATAAGCTAAAAGATAAAGAATTAAATGATAGAAATGTGTTTGAGGAGAAACACCCAGAGGTTAACCTCCCTAGTAGCTTAGAGGTTGAGATTAATGTGGATGATTTTCCTCCTTTAACTAATTCCAGTTGTACTCCTTCAAAGGATGCTGGTGATGTGATCCCAGATTCTTGGGTTAAAATAGCTTCTAAAAGCTGTGATAGTAGTTCAAATCCTATTAACAATGATAGGTGCTTTTTGGAATGTGAGAGGCCTTAATAAAGAAGGCAGATTGCAATGCTTAGCTGACTTTGTGAAAGATAACAATCTTGACTTTGTAGGCTTTCAGAAAACAAAAAAAGAGAGAGTTTCAATGAATCTTTTCTTTCTTACATCCTTAAGGATTTTAACTGGCAGATCCTTCCTGCTGAGGGGACTGCTGGTGGAATTTTAGTAGGCTTTAATGATAGAAAGTTTGAAGTGTTGGCTTGTATGAATGTGTAGGGTCGAGATGGCGGACTAGAGGGGGGGGGGTGAATAGTCCTTTCTAAAATAAACGTGTCGGCAAACCGAAACAAATGCGGAATTAAAACTATCGGTCTAGCCAAGACTACACCCCTCTATCTAAGTTCACAAGCACCTCACAAAGATCCTAAAAGTGTAACTAAGGTGCTTTCCTTAGCAAGAGCTCTCCTAAACAATTCTAGAGCAAGGTCACACAAACCTATGCACTAGTACTTTAGCAAAGCCGGGGAGCTCCTACACAATTCTAGTAAGCAAAAGCACGAAGCCACCTATGCTCACTAGCAATGCTCAATAGCAAGGCAACTAATGCCAAACTAGAGAGCGCAAAATACTTAGCTACACAAACTAAGCAATATGACTAACAAGGTTACACAAACCAAATTAGCCACGCAACGGGAGCTACTTCTATGCTACACAAGCAAGAAGGTAACTAGCTAACTACACAAACAAACTAGTTACAAGAGCAACTACACAAGCACAAATATATGAAAGTAAATACAAGCTTGTGAATCGAAAGCAAACCACCGAGAAGATGTACACAATGTTGACACGGTGGTTTTTCACCGAGGTTCACTTGGTTGCCACCAAGCTAGTCCCCGTTGTGGCGATACACCCACTTGATGGATCACGAGCTAATTGACTATCAAGAGTCAAACCCTCAGCGGGTGCCGCACATCCACTCTCAAGATGGGGATCCTCCAAGCCACAAGCTTTACTAGAGTTGCTCTTCGCGATCCCCGCGGGGTGAGCACAATCCCCCTCACAAATTCTCCTCCGGAGCCACGCACAATCTCCACGCGTGCTTCAACGGAGTCGCAAGCCACCAAGCCGTCTAGGAGGTGGCAACCTCCAAGAGTAACAAGCACCACCGGCTTGCAACACGATCACCTAGTGCCACTCGATGCAATCCTCTCGATGCAACGCACTAGAATCGCTCTCTCACTCGATCCGATGAACACTATCAAGCATGAGTGAGTTAGAGGGCTTCCAAGCACTACCACATAAGCCACCAAGGCCAAAGTGTGCTCAGCTACCGGCCAAGGCCGGCCACAAGGTCTATTTATAACCCCACAGTCAAATAGAGCCGTTGCACACTTGTCCGTTTTCTGCGGGAGCACCGGACGCGCCGGTGGTAACTCACCGGACGCGCTCAACCGCGTCCGGTGTCCCTCCGACATCCGCGTGTCCACCGAATTTCAAATTCGTCCGTTAGATCCTCCAACGGTCACTGTGCGCCAACGGTCAAACGACCCACCGGACGCGCTGATGCGAACCACCGGACGCGCCGGTGCGCACAGCACCCGCGCCCGCGAAGCAACCACCGGACGCGCTCCTCGCAACCACCGGACGCCACAGTACCCGCGTCCGGTGCGAGTCCAGTAAGCGCCCGAGACCACCGGACGCGTCCGATGGTGTGTCACCGGACGCGCACCGCGTCCGATGACTTCGTGACCCGCTGTTCGCCAGACCGGACGCGCCGGTCCCGTGGGTCACCGGACGCGCCGGTGTCAAACCCTAGCAGCACCCGCGCCGCGATGAACTGACCGGACGCGCCCCGCGTCCGGTGCAGCGTCCGGTGCTGCGTCCGGTGCAGCGTCCTGTCACTTCCGTGACCGCGTTCGCCTCCGTTTCTTTTCCGACTTCCGGCGCAGTAGAAAATAGGCGTTTCACTTCTCCAAAAAGCGCCGAATCCCGCCTCGCAAGCTCGGCGGGAGGGAGAGAGGAACCCAAACCCTCTCTACCGCTCAAACTCCACCGCCTTCGCAAAAGTGCCAACACCAACAAGTGATCACCACCTTGTGCACGTGTGTTAGCATTTTCACAAACATTTTCTTCGAAGGAATTAGGCACTCAACTTGCCTCGCCACTCGATCCTAACACGTATGCAAAGTTAGATCGCTCAAGTGGCACTAGATGACCGATATGCAAACAAGTTTGCCCCTCTTAATAGTACGGCCATCTATCCTAAACCCGGTCATAAACTTCTCTACACACCTATGACCGGTGAAATGGAAATGCCCTAGGTTATACCTTTGCCTTGCGCATTCCACTCTATCTCCTCCGACGTTGATGCAACACATGCACCAACCAATCACCAAATGATATGATCCACTTCATATCATCACATGACCGTATTGGTTCATCGATCTTGACCTCACTTGCTCTTCACCGTTGCGTCGGTCCATCGGCGCCAAGTCTTGCTCAAGCTTCACCGCCTCGCGGTCCATCGCTCCAAAGCCTCCGACTTGCCCTTCACACTTGCAACCGGTCCATCAAGCCAAGCCTCATCTTGATCTTTGCCACCTTGGTCACATGACTCCATGTCATGTCTCATATGCAATGAGCTCCTTCATAACACAATCATCTGTGGACTAATTCCCTGTGTATCTCACATAAACACAATTAGTCCACCTAAGGTTGTCACTCAATTACCAAAACCAAACAAGGACCTTTCAATCTCCCCCTTTTTGGTAATTGATGACAACTCTACAAAGATATGGAAATTAAGTTCTTTTGGACTTTATGCCACTTATCCAACATTTAAGCTCTATGTTAGAATTTGGATAAGCACCATAAAATCCAACTTGGTAGTGATAACTCTCCCTACATATGTGCTCAAATGGTTTGGTTTCAAGCTTGCACATATGCATAAATATGAAATTTGTGGGAGGGTTAGCACTACTAAGTGATGCTAAGGTGTATAGAATAAACCTTTGTAGTTTGATACCATTTGATAGCTCGATACCATTTGAAAATCATAAGTTTGCCATCATCCTTAGCATCATGAGTAGCTAGACATCAAAAACACTAGAAACCCCGTGAGATCAACATTATAAGTAAGGTTCTAGTTTTTCATGATAAACACAAGTCTAGCTATCATCCTATGCATGCTAGTTATCATATCATCATTCAAGTTCTATAACTAGCAAACACCACACAAGCATGCATGTTAAATATAAAAACTTATGCAATGCTAGCAAGCACATGAATATGCACATATCAAATGTAATCAATCAAAGTTCATGAGCTTGCTCCCCCTACTTGTGTGCTTCTCTTGTCCAAGAATTTTGATCCTTCTCTTTTCTTCATTGTTGCTCCCTCTTTGTCCATTTCCATGTCCAAACCCCATCTTCTCATGATGTCCCCAAACCCCTCTCTTGGTGCATTGACATATCTTTGTTCCAACTTCTCCCCCTTTGTCATCAATTTCCATAAAGGGTGTATTTCTCATTGATACAAAGGCTTGCATTAGGGTAGATGGTTGAGACTTGAATATTGCATTGTTGATGGACATCACTGCACATGTTGGAATGACATTACTTGTATGTTGCTCTTAAGATACCACTTAGGATCTTTGATCTTGATACCATTAGGTGGGGCTCCTCCCCCTATGTCATAGCATGGGTCATTCACTTGATAATCTTGAGCTCTTGTATGTGAGGGAACTTTCTTCATTTGATGATCACTTGAAGTTGAGGATCACTTGTGGAACCACGGTCTTGTATAAATGATATCATGTGTAGAAATACCACGAATAAATGTGTGATACCAATTTGAAGAATCCTCTATCATGGAACCACTTGTAGGATTTTGTCAATATGATCTTTTCTTGAACATTTGCTATCTTTATGAGTACCACTTGTAGGATATCACTTGTAAATCATGATCTAGACACCACTTGTAAATACCAATTGAAGAAATATTTTGAGTCTAGATACCATTTGAAACACCCTAGATATCCATTTGCATTGTTGTCTTGTGCTTGTACCCATATCATTGTCATGAGCTTCTAGTATGACTTGAACTAAGTTGATTTGCCTAAGATTCTAAGTCCGGTTTGGTCCAATGGCAAGCTTCTTCACTCCTCATACTAAGGGTTATCTTGCCAATGTTGTACTTGTCACTTGTTAGCAATCCAAACTAGATCAAGTACTTGGGTTCACTAGCTCATGAACAAATTCATACACATACCACTAGATCATTCAAATAATTCAAGCAATAGTGGTAGGCTATGAATTTAAATATTTCATTTGTTATGCATGATCCTAGTAAGCATGTACTATATGCACTAATCGCATACTAGTAAGGGATGAAATGATCATGCACATTGCAATGATACCTTTGTTATGTTGGAGTAGAGGATAGTCACATAGATTCCAATTCATTACTCCAATAGAAATGTAAAGTCCAATTTATAAGCTTGGTGAAGACCAATCATTATAGAGAAATTCATTCTTCACCCATATGAAATGAGAACCACTAATAATCAAGTGCATTATCTCTTGTTGTGGTTGGCTTGCTTTTTCTCTTTGATCAATGCTTGCATGAGAGAAGTACTTATGATACCAATTTTATAACCATGACTAGCTCTCTTTTGGGTGTTGCTTGCTTTTCTTGATCAATCCTATTGATTGCTTCAATTTAGCATCTCAAATGTCCCTTGAATTCATCACTTCCATGTTAGCCTTCCAAGCCGGTGCTCGGTTTACCCACCCATGGGCGGCAAGCCCCCTCAGCAGGGAGAAGTGACCTCTCTCCAAAGAACCATCCTTGACACTTACTTGAATTGCCTTTGATTGATTGATCTATGGACTTAACTTGATGAGTAACCTTGAATTATTCTTTAAGTCATTTTCTTTCTACCAAATGATCTCCAATCATTACTAATCCTCATCTTCAACTTCAGTTTGATCTTTATTTTCAAATTTGAGTACCAAATTTGTACACTAAGTACATTCCACAATCAATGCCCTTGTACTCATTTCTTGTCATGCTTCTAGATCAATTCAAAACCAAACTTAGGTGCCTCAGACACTTATAAATATGTTTCCAACTTGAGGACCTTTCACTTAAAGTGACTCTAGATCAATCCAATAATTGTCACTTTTCTGGCAGATTCTGTACCCTTCAAGGAATAATTCATATCTCCCAATATACAGATCCAAATGCCATAAAATTTTGTGGAGATGTGATTCACTAAGTCATCTAGCAGCTGTAAAAATTTGAGATTCATTTGACATATAGATTGCTACCAGATTTCAAATCTTCCACCACTGCTACATGCTGAAAACTGCTGCACTATAGCTGACAAGATGTACTCCAAAGCCGAAGCATCTCTTATCCAATTCTCATGAAATTTGTACAGCATCTTATAACATAAGTCTAGAGCATGTATGCCAAATTTCAAGCCAATCCAATATGATTTAGTCACTCAAACTCGGACTTGATCTCACCTAGCTCAGATTTTCAACTTTGGACAGATTTCAATACATTGAGCAATACTTCATCAAATATGAATCAAACTTGAAACTAACTTGTTTGAATACTTTCACAAGACATATATCCATCCAATCCACTTACTAAATGTCATCTCATGAATTTATCCAACACAAATCAATTCAAACTTGATTACTTAAGCATTTAATCCATTCAAACATCTCATAGCAAGCAACATTGCATATATATCCAATTCAATCAACTCATATGCACCCAAGTGAAATGATCAACAAGAGATATACCTTGGTTAGCTCATGATCATCCAATAGCAAGCTTTCAACTTGAATATTTGCAAGCCATCAAATATATCCAATAAATCACCACAATCTTGAATGTTGCACTTGTATGTTGTAGTATTTGGACTCCACTTATTTTGACTTGGCATTGGGATAGAATATGCACTAAGCTTTAAAACTTGATTCAACATATGATGAACAATATGAATCCAAATGAATCAAGCCTCCAATGCCGATGGTACCTATAAACAATCATCCACTTTTTGATGGTACCCAAACAAGTTTGGGTCCTCTCAAGTTAGGAGCAACATACTTAGGCAAAGCCTTAGTATGGGTAGCGGGATGTTTTGCAATAGCAACAATAGAGGTACCATTTACATCCTTTCTAAGCACATTAGTATTATCAATTGAAATATGCTTAGAAATGTTACCTAGGGGACATGAATGTGCCATGTGTCCCCTTTCCCGGCATGAATAGCATCTTCTCTTTGATTGAGCCTTTTCTTCATTGCTCATGTGATGCTTTTCATTGCCTTGCCTCTCATGAGTTACTTGAGCCTTCCTCTCAAGCTTGGTAGGACACCCCGAGGCGAAGTGTCCTATATCTTCACACTTGAAGCACTTGATGTGAGCCAAATTTCTTTTCTCAATTTGATTCTTGCTCATCATCTTGATATCTTGGATTTGCATTGGATGCCTTCCTCTTCCACCCCTTCTTGTTTTCTTCTTCATGATCATCAAGTCACCAACATCTTCATCATTGATCTTTACTTGAGCTTGGGGTATCTTCTTTTCATCTTGTGGCCTCATTTTTGGCTTCTTGGTTGGGCAAGACTTGGCAAGGTGACCCATCTCATGGCATTTAAAGCACACGAAATGAGATAGCTTCTTTTGTTCTTGCTTCTTCATTTTCTTGCCCTTGTTCTTGTTGAAGCCAATGCCACTCTTGTCACCATAGCTTCTTTGAGTCTTTATCATGTGCTCAAAGGTGACTTTTGAGTTGTAGCACCTCTCTAACTTGTTGCTCAATTTCTTTACTTCACTTTTGAGCTCATTGTTCTCCTTCAAAATGTTAGTCTCACAAGACGTAGAAGTAGAACAAGCATATATATGTGAAGAACATGGCATATCTAATAAGTCATCACAAGAGGTGGATACATGCTTTCTCCCTACATCACATGGGTTAGTCACATTTTGCAATTGATCATTTGATCCATGTGATGAGCTCTCATTATTTTTAATTTTCTTTAAAAACATCTTAATGAGAGAAGCATGTTTTTCTAACAATTCCTCATGAGATGCAAGTACTTTCTCATGAGTCAACATTAGCTTCTCATGTGAAGATTTAAGATCATCAAGTAAGCTCTTATGTTCTTCACATGAGTTCTTTAGAAAAGAGTTTTCATTTTCTAATTTCATTGTTTTAGCTTTCTCATTTTCTAAAGACGTGTTCATGCTAGCAAGTCTACTAACAAGCTCATCATATGAATCAACATGATCAATCACATTATCATTTGATACCTTTGTGTCACCTAGTGACATGAAGCAATGTGATGTAGTGGATGGGCTTGTAGTAGCATCATCAAGGCCCGAGCATGAACCAATGTTGTCACCATCAAGTGTGCTTGGGGTAGAAACATCACTTGCAACACTTGATGCATCATCACCATCCTTGTCAAGTGAACTTGTGGTAGATCGATCATTATCATCACTTGACCATGAGGTGGAGCAATCCTCCACAACCATCATGTTGTGGTCATGCTCAACATCATCATGTACAACCTCCTTGGGCTTGACATCATCGTCATCATTGGTGATAGCTCCATACTTTTCATTGAGATAGGCCCATATCTCATGAGCAGATTTGAGGTCCATGATCTTACCAAAGATGCTATCATCCAAAGATCTATACATGATGTTAGTAGCTTGGATGTCAAGATCTAGGCATTTCTCTTGTGCTTGAGTTAGATTATCTTCATCCAACACATGAGAAAAGCCTACATCTACCATCCACCACATTTGAGGGCAAATAAACTTAAAATTGCATATCATCCAATTTTTCCACCGTGCAAAGTGTGTGCCATCAAACATGTGAGGACAATCAACATCTAGTCCATATTCCGCCATCCTCTCGGGTCGGTGAAGACCACAAATGAGAGACCGGGCTCTGATACCAATTGTAGGGTCGAGATGGCGGACTAGAGGGGGGGGTGAATAGTCCTTTCTAAAATAAACGTGTCGGCAAACCGAAACAAATGCGGAATTAAAACTATCGGTCTAGCCAAGACTACACCCCTCTATCTAAGTTCACAAGCACCTCACAAAGATCCTAAAAGTGTAACTAAGGTGCTTTCCTTAGCAAGAGCTCTCCTAAACAATTCTAGAGCAAGGTCACACAAACCTATGCACTAGTACTTTAGCAAAGCCGGGGAGCTCCTACACAATTCTAGTAAGCAAAAGCACGAAGCCACCTATGCTCACTAGCAATGCTCAATAGCAAGGCAACTAATGCCAAACTAGAGAGCGCAAAATACTTAGCTACACAAACTAAGCAATATGACTAACAAGGTTACACAAACCAAATTAGCCACGCAACGGGAGCTACTTCTATGCTACACAAGCAAGAAGGTAACTAGCTAACTACACAAACAAACTAGTTACAAGAGCAACTACACAAGCACAAATATATGAAAGTAAATACAAGCTTGTGAATCGAAAGCAAACCACCGAGAAGATGTACACAATGTTGACACGGTGGTTTTTCACCGAGGTTCACTTGGTTGCCACCAAGCTAGTCCCCGTTGTGGCGATACACCCACTTGATGGATCACGAGCTAATTGACTATCAAGAGTCAAACCCTCAGCGGGTGCCGCACATCCACTCTCAAGATGGGGATCCTCCAAGCCACAAGCTTTACTAGAGTTGCTCTTCGCGATCCCCGCGGGGTGAGCACAATCCCCCTCACAAATTCTCCTCCGGAGCCACGCACAATCTCCACGCGTGCTTCAACGGAGTCGCAAGCCACCAAGCCGTCTAGGAGGTGGCAACCTCCAAGAGTAACAAGCACCACCGGCTTGCAACACGATCACCTAGTGCCACTCGATGCAATCCTCTCGATGCAACGCACTAGAATCGCTCTCTCACTCGATCCGATGAACACTATCAAGCATGAGTGAGTTAGAGGGCTTCCAAGCACTACCACATAAGCCACCAAGGCCAAAGTGTGCTCAGCTACCGGCCAAGGCCGGCCACAAGGTCTATTTATAACCCCACAGTCAAATAGAGCCGTTGCACACTTGTCCGTTTTCTGCGGGAGCACCGGACGCGCCGGTGGTAACTCACCGGACGCGCTCAACCGCGTCCGGTGTCCCTCCGACATCCGCGTGTCCACCGAATTTCAAATTCGTCCGTTAGATCCTCCAACGGTCACTGTGCGCCAACGGTCAAACGACCCACCGGACGCGCTGATGCGAACCACCGGACGCGCCGGTGCGCACAGCACCCGCGCCCGCGAAGCAACCACCGGACGCGCTCCTCGCAACCACCGGACGCCACAGTACCCGCGTCCGGTGCGAGTCCAGTAAGCGCCCGAGACCACCGGACGCGTCCGATGGTGTGTCACCGGACGCGCACCGCGTCCGATGACTTCGTGACCCGCTGTTCGCCAGACCGGACGCGCCGGTCCCGTGGGTCACCGGACGCGCCGGTGTCAAACCCTAGCAGCACCCGCGCCGCGATGAACTGACCGGACGCGCCCCGCGTCCGGTGCAGCGTCCGGTGCTGCGTCCGGTGCAGCGTCCTGTCACTTCCGTGACCGCGTTCGCCTCCGTTTCTTTTCCGACTTCCGGCGCAGTAGAAAATAGGCGTTTCACTTCTCCAAAAAGCGCCGAATCCCGCCTCGCAAGCTCGGCGGGAGGGAGAGAGGAACCCAAACCCTCTCTACCGCTCAAACTCCACCGCCTTCGCAAAAGTGCCAACACCAACAAGTGATCACCACCTTGTGCACGTGTGTTAGCATTTTCACAAACATTTTCTTCGAAGGAATTAGGCACTCAACTTGCCTCGCCACTCGATCCTAACACGTATGCAAAGTTAGATCGCTCAAGTGGCACTAGATGACCGATATGCAAACAAGTTTGCCCCTCTTAATAGTACGGCCATCTATCCTAAACCCGGTCATAAACTTCTCTACACACCTATGACCGGTGAAATGGAAATGCCCTAGGTTATACCTTTGCCTTGCGCATTCCACTCTATCTCCTCCGACGTTGATGCAACACATGCACCAACCAATCACCAAATGATATGATCCACTTCATATCATCACATGACCGTATTGGTTCATCGATCTTGACCTCACTTGCTCTTCACCGTTGCGTCGGTCCATCGGCGCCAAGTCTTGCTCAAGCTTCACCGCCTCGCGGTCCATCGCTCCAAAGCCTCCGACTTGCCCTTCACACTTGCAACCGGTCCATCAAGCCAAGCCTCATCTTGATCTTTGCCACCTTGGTCACATGACTCCATGTCATGTCTCATATGCAATGAGCTCCTTCATAACACAATCATCTGTGGACTAATTCCCTGTGTATCTCACATAAACACAATTAGTCCACCTAAGGTTGTCACTCAATTACCAAAACCAAACAAGGACCTTTCAGAATGGCGAATTTTGTGTTTCTGTTATGGTCAAGAACTGCTCTGATAATTTTGTTTGGCGTTTAATTGTGGTGTATGGGTCTCCTTATGAGGAGGGGAAACTAAGGTTCATCCAGGAGTTGGGAGCCTTCTTAGATAACTGGGAAGGCCCAACAGTAATTGGTGGTGATTTTAATTTAGTGTCAAGTTACAAGGAGAAAAAATAATGGTATAGTTAATATGAGATGGGTAGATCTTTTCAAGGATTGAATAAATAAGTTTGGCCTTATAGAGTTGAAGTCTTCTATTAGATCTTATACCTGGACTAATAACCAAGAACAGCCAATTATGGCAGCAATTGATAAAATTTTTTGTACCAATTCCTTTGAGCAAAAATTTCCTCTGGCCTTTGTTTCAACAAGAGCCAGAGCACATAGTGACCATGTGCCTCTGGTTTTGAACTTTAATGGTAATGAAATAAAGAAACCTAATATATTTAGGTTTGAAAAATGGTGGCTTGAGCAAACCGATTTTAAAGAATTAGTTATTAAAGTGTGGAATACTGCTTGTGCTTTTACTGACCCATTGGATATATAGCAGTTTAAAATTAGGCTCCTTAGAAAAAAAGGCCAAGGGATGGTCTTGGAATAGAAATGCTGAGGTTAAAAAACTTAAATTACAACTGCTTAAGGAGTTTGACTACCTTGACATTAAACAAGAGAAGGGTGGCTTGAGCCAGCAGGAGAGGGTGAGAATGGACACTATTACCAGTGAGTTAGAGGCCTTATGGAAGCTAGAGGAAATTAAAGTTCGACAGCGATCTAGGGATAAGAAGATTAAGGAGGGGGATAGGAACACAACTTATTTCCAAGCTATGGCTAATCAACGGAATAGAAAGAAAAGGATTCCTGGCCTTGAGAGCCCGGAGGGTTGGATTGAAGATAACGAAGCTATGCTTAAACATGCTGTTTCTTTTTATAAGAATCTCTTTGGAGAAGAGAATGAGAGTGGTGTTAATTTGGGGAGTGAGTTCTGGGAAGAGGAGGACAAGGTGACTGCGGTGGAAAATGAAATGCTTGAAGCCCCTTTCTCTGAAGAAGAGGTGAAAGAAGCTGTTTTTGGCTCATATGCAGAAGGTGCTCTAGGTCCTGATGGGTTCTCCTTTCTTTTCTATCAAGTGTTTTGGGATGTCATAAAAAAGGATCTGATGAGCTTAGTCAATTGCTTTGAGCAAAACCAGTTATGTCTAGACAGGTTAAATTTTGCAATGATTACTCTTTTACCCAAAGAACCTGAAGCTAAAACTCTAAAGAAGTATAGGCCTATTAGTCTCATTAATTGTAGTTTTAAGATTTTTGGTAAGTTGTTGAATAACAGGCTGGTTAGTGTGGCTAATAGACTAATTGCCTCCAATCAAACTGCTTTTATAAAAGGCAGATATATACTTGAGAGTGTGGTGGCTGCTCATGAAATAATTCATGACATCCACAGGAAGAAAGAATCAGGTGTTGTTTTGAAGTTGGATTATGAGAAGGCATATGACAGGGTTAGCTGGAGTTTTTTAGGCGACATGTTAGAATCAAGGGGTTTTGGTGCTAAGTGGAGAAGTTGGATAGATAGGGTTGTTCAAGGTGGCTCTATCTGTATTAGAATCAACGATGAGAATAGTTCTTTTTTCAAACCTGGGAAGGGGCTGAGGCAAGGGGATCCCCTGTCTCCCCTTCTGTTTAATCTGGTAGTAGATGTTTTTACTAGGATGCTCATGAGAGCAGCTAGAGTTGGCCTTATTTCTGGTCTTTTACCTCAGGCTGAACATGGGGGTATTATCAGTCTACAATATGCTGATGATACTTTACTCTTTTTGGAAAATGATCTAGACAAAGCTGCAAATTTGAAATGGTTATTAGTATGTTTTGAACAGCTATCTGGGATGAAAATCAACTATGATAAAAGTGACCTTTTGGTAGTGGGGGTTGAGGAGGATAGGGCTAATGAGTTTGCTAGAATCTTCTGTTGTAAGAAAAGTAATTTTCCTATCAAATATTTGGGAGTGCCTTTGCACTTTTCCAAGTTAAGAAGAGAGGATCTACAGCCAATTATTGATAAGATCATTAAGAGGATCGCAGGATGGAAAGGGAGACTTCTGTCCTATGCAGGCAGATTGACCCTTCTTAAGTCCTGTTTAGCTAGCATACCAATCTACCTTCTTTCTGTTATTAAGTTTCCTAGGTGGGCTATTAATCTGATTAATTCTCATATGGGACACTTCCTTTGGAATAATACTGAGGATAAACATAAATATCATCTTGCTAATTGGAAACTGGTTTCTCAGAAAAAAGAAATGGGGGGTTTAGAGATACCTGACATGAGAAGTTTGAATATGGCGTTGTTAACTTCATGGGTATTTAGATATCATCTGAATTCGAACTCCATTTGGACCAAATTGGTGGATTTTAAGTATAAAACCACCAAACCAAACATTTTCTGTTGTTCTGATGTGGGGGTTTCACCCTTTTGGAAGGGAATTATTTGGGCTATGCAAGCAGCCCACATGGGCATAAAGTGGGTTGTTAGTAATGGGCAGAAGATTAGATTTTGGGAAGATCAGTGGCTAGGAAATACTAGTTTAGCTATTCTCTACTGGCCTTTATATGTTATTAATGAACAACAAGGGAAGTCAATTAGTGATATCTGGAATGGTGAGGAGTTACAACTGTCTTTCAGAAGGAATGTCTCTGAGAGACTTATGCGTATGTGGGAAGAATTAAACTCTATTGGGGAGAGTATTAATCTTACTGAGGAGGAGGATAGTATCATGTGGAGTTTTAGCTCGTCTGGGCAATATTCTGTCCAATCTCTTTATGCTATTATAAATCACAAAGGTGTTACGCCTGTGTTTGTCCATACTGTTTGGAAATTGAACATCCCGCCGAGGGTGCAGTTTTTTCTGTGGTTGCTGTCTAGTAATAGACTTTTGACTAGAGACAACCTTGCTAAAAGAAGGGAGGTTAACGATCCTACGTGCTTATTTTGTGATGAGCAGGAATCGATTTCACATCTTTTCTTTCAATGCTGTGTTGCTAAACATGTTTGGGCTGCTATATCTGGTTGGCTGGAGAGAGAGAGATGGGAGAGGATTTTGAATCTATAGCTTCCTTGTGGATTGCTAATAAGAGACATATGATCCGTAACATTGTGTCTTCTGCTGTTTTGTGGGTATTATGGAAATTACACAACCTGTTATGTTTTCAGGGAGTGCCGTGGAGTGGAATGAAGAAAGTGTTTGCCATGACTGGAAGGATGCTAAGAGGATGGTTACCAATGTTCAAGCTGAATGTTCAGGAAAAGCTAGAGAAGATTATTCAGCTGGTGGAGGAAGAAGCAAGCTCGGTGCTGCGGATCGGATGGAAGATGGATATATCAGAATCGGGACAATCAAGTGCTCAGCTTTCGGAGGACTCTGGAAATGTGATCAGACATCGATGTAATAGGTGCTAGTATGGTGTTTCAGACTCTGGGATGTGTTTCTCAGTTTGCCGTATGGCAGTTTTTGCGTCTTGAGCACAATACTCTGAACTGAAAACGATGTATTTCGCTTTATGATAATAAAGCGGGGGAACCTATTATTCAAAAAAAAAACTTTGGTGGTACAGCCACAGCCATAGAAGCTGTTACATCAGAGGTATACAGTGGTTTAAGTTTATCTCTAAGTTCCTTGGTTAGTTTGGTTGATGCTGTGGTTGTCTACGGAGAAATCCAGCTTTTTTTTATGGCATCATCGATCAGGCGGGGGCTCTCAGATGGTTCCCGCTTCTATACTATGATGGTTTTAGAGCTCAAGGGTGGTAATGATGTGGAATATACTCGGCATGAATCTGCTGATCGGCATATCAAGTTCGAAGCTAAGCTATTTGGATGTGCCCGCAAACAGATAAGGCTTAAAGTTGCTACTATCTCGGTGAAGGTGATTTGGTCCACTATTTGACTTCCTGGCGTGCTTTCATGAATAGTTGTTTTGCTGTGTTGTGAATCTTGCGCGGATCTATACTTAATTACATACTTCTTTTTTGTGCTGGAACAGTGGAACTATGGTTTAGCCTGAAACCACATCAGCTCTAGAAGTGTTTCACTGCACCTAGTTATTGATTTGGTTATGTCTATTCATCTTTGTTGTAAAAAATCATGATAATTTTATAACAATTCCTCTTCCTAAACCGAGCTTCAGAAATGGGAGTCCTACAGGAGAAAAGGGCAATTCACATAAGTGCTTATACAAACTGTAACCATAGAAGGGCCCATAATGGAGCGCAAGTCCAGTGTTTTGTATGTAATGGGCCAAAACAAAAGACAGGATTTATGGTGGGTTAGTATTCAACACGGACAGGCTGGGCTTACCAAACTTTTACAGTCTTTGAGTGATATCATACAATACTTTGTCCACTTTTGTTTTATTTGTGCACTTCGCCTTTGAAAGTATTAGATGGTGTTCGACCCATATCTTTTTTTAAAAATATATAAACAACCTAGAAGAAATTAGACATTCTTCAAATAAAATATGTATCCAAAAATAAGGTGCATGACACACCTTCCACTCAACTAGTTGAGGTTGAGGTAGACTCACTCGTTCTAAGAACCATCTTTATTTCTTTAGATGAAATGTCTCATCATTATCCTATGAGATTTGGGACTAATTTAGGGCACGTTTGGTTACTTCAACGGTTTTGCTCGCCTTATCTCGCTTAGCAAGGTGAGTTTTGCCAGCGTGGGTGAGCTAACCTTGCTCTCCCCCACCGGCAAGCATAAATGTTGCCAGTACAAAAGGCAAACTTGCCAAGAAACGAAGCACTAGTTGTATATCAACTTCTGTCAGAGCAAGGCGAGGCGAAGTTTGCCGGGAGAACCAAACGCACCTGCATTCACTTGTACTATCTCCGTTTTCGTTTATTTGTCACCGAACATTTACTGTAACAATTTTGACCATATGTTTTTTTTCTATAAAAGATTTTTAGATACATAGTTTTCACGTATATGATTCTTTATTGAACATACTTCATAAATGTTATATACATTGAAGTATCTAAAATTTTTTAGAAGAAAAAAACAGATGATCAAATCTGCTACATTAAATGGTTGATGACAAGTAAACGAAAACATAGAGAAGTACTAATAAAGGCGCGTTTGGTTGACGCTACAGACGCGGCCGCCACAACTCTGGCCGCGCCAAGAGTCGAGCGGACGAAACGGCCACCACACAGTTGGCGAGCTGCGGTGCTCATTTTCAATTGGCAGCTGCTTGGTGCGCCGAAGCTTGGGCGAAGTGTGGCGCCAGCGTTTGGTAGATGCGGCGTGACGTGGTTGCGGCACGGCGACCTACGGCGCGAGTTGGTCACGAACCAAACGTACCCCTAAATACACAACTTTATTCTACTAAGGGTCTCTTTGGAACGCAGGATTTCACAGGAATTATATAGGAATTTCACAGATTCAATTCATTTTTTACGGAAAAAACATAGGAACGGGTAAAAGCCCGTGTTCCAAAGGAGGCGTAAAAGAAAGAGACAAACAGACGTTACTCCTAGAAGATAACGGACCACTCTATAGCTTTAAACAAACATGCCGAATGTTATCCTTCTGCCAAAATATAGCTAGCATCCGTGAAAATATACTCGGCAACAAAAAAAAAGTTTTTTTTATCAAGTCAACAAGACGTACGAGACTGTTTACTTGGGCTGATCTGGCTGACTGAAAGTACTGCTGACTGATTTTTTTGTGAGAAAAAATATTGTTGGTCGGTTAGCTGATTTGACTAATAATCTCAAGCGGGCCGATGATGTACCTTTTGTGTTGCATATATGTGTACTTTTCTTTGATTGATTTTTAGGGGTAGCAGCGGGCTATTTCAATGCAGCATTTTGTTAGAGTTCCACGGTTAATGACAATATTTTAGTGGAGCAAAGCGGCCGGCCAGGATTCATCGGCTGTTTGAAATCTGTACACTAGTCTGTACGTATGGCCGTACCAGATGGATGGGACAAAGCAAAAAATCCTGAGCCCGGAGCGATGTGCACCCGTGACAGCAGCCTCAGCCACGCGTAACCGCAGAGTGTAGCAGGTCTGGTCGCTATGCAGTAGGGCTGTGTTTAGTTAGATGAAAAAAGTACTATAAAAAAAGATTTTTAGTCACATCAAACTTACGATATATATATATGAAGTACTAAATATAGATAAAATTTAAAACTAATTATACATCTTGGTTGTACTTTACGAGACGAACATTTTGAATCTAATTAGTCAACGGTTAGACACTATTTGTCAAATAAAACCAAAACATTATAGTACAATTTTCTCCCTTTTTCAGGACAACACAGGAGTAGTAGACTGCAGCCGCATGTCAGGACTCACGAGGCACACATGCGGCAAGGTGTGGCACGCAGGGCCGCAGCTGTACCACCCCGGTCCACGACCACACGAACCCCTCTCGGTCGCTCCGATCGGCTCTCGAACGTTCAGCAGGGGTTCCACCTTTCCACGTTAGAGACAGGCCAAAACCGCCCGTCCCCATCCCGCCGCCCCCGTCCGCCCGCGCCAAGTGTGTGGGTGCTCGACGGCCGTACGCGCGCGCTTGGCCCATCCCTGCGACTGCGACCCTGCCTGCCGGTCTGGGGCGCAGCGTGGGACTGGGAGCGGGACCGAACAGGACAGGCGAACGCCGAACGCGACCGTTGCGATGCCACAGGCGGACAGGGGCCGCGGCCGGGGCGTACGTGGACGCTGGCGGCAGTTGTTTGCTCGGCATTCAGCGGCGCCACCGTCAACTGTTCTCGTCGCGTTCCTCCTCCGGCGGACGTGGGTCAGTCATGCACGCGCGTCTGGCTTGTTGCTTGTTGGTTTGGGCCGTGTTTAGTTGAACCAATTTTGGATGTCCAAAATCTGCATAGTGCAGGATGTCGCACTGTAGTATTTCGTTTGTATTTGTGAATTTTTGTCCAAACATTGACTAATTAGGCTCAAAAGATTCGTCTCGCAAAGTACAACTAAACTGTGCAATTAGTTTTTTATTTCATCTACATTTAGTACTCCATGCATGTGCCGGCATTTTGATGTGATGTGAAATCTTCTTTTTGTATAGTAGAATTTGGTGAAAAATTTGGCATCTAAACAGGGCCTTGGTTTCCAGAGAGGAACCTGTCTAAAGAGGCGACTGAAACGAATTCAGGACCTGTAGTAGTAGTTTTATAATGCGCGCGCGCGTTCTGCTGGCGTTCGGTCCAATTCCACGAGGAGGCGCGTCGAACTTCGGCTGCAATTCTGCATGGGCGCCGCCGCGCCGGTGCTCATCTCCGTCCCGTGCACGTGCAATCGTTTCTCCGGCCGAACACGCCGCGTGTCAAAATCTTGCTCCCTGAGCGGGGGCGGCGTTGACAACTCTGAATCCGATCCAATCCAAACTTTGATCGTACTTTCTCGGTGAATCAAAACCATTTTGGGTTTTGCTATTTGACTGGATTCTCCGGAAGAACTAGAATAAGGAAAAACAACAATATGGCTGTTAATATGTACGCTAGCTAGAAATTGTGTGTAAGCGTGCATGACTTTGGTAGGACTTCTGCTCAAGAACTTCTCCAGAGGAGCCGGAGCCTCCGACTTCTTCTTCTTTTTCTTCTTTAAAAAAAAAAAGGCTCCAAACAGCATATCCTACTAAACCGTTTCATATGACTTCTCCGTAGGAGCCAGAACCAGAGCCATAGAGGAGCCCTACATCCCAACCAAATGGGGCTAACTCTACCTCTGTAGCTGGTTTTTCTAGATTGTGTCTCTAGCTAGGTACCGATCTCCATATTTCGTAGAGAATTAAACAATGTATTATAAAATACAACAAATGTATCAGAGTCTGTTTGATCACCGCTAGATTATTATAATCTAGATCATGCACAGAATTACTATAATCAGGATTATGGATTACAATAATCAGAATGTTTAGGTCAATAGAACATAGTGATTGATTATGGTTGATCAAAGCAAGAAATTCCTATCTTATCCTTTATAGTTTGGTAAATTAGACAATCGGTTGGAGGCAAGTTGGACCTTCAACACCCATAATTCCTATAACATGGTGTCACTGGGATTAAGGGATTATGGTAATCAAGAGTTTTGATTATAATAGTCCATCATAAAATCAATCTGGTTTGGATCAAATTTAATTATATAATCAAATTATTATAGTCGGAGGGCTATCTAAACAAGGCCTTAGTTAGGATGTGATAATTATTCTTTTTTTACTTGATTGTTGTGAAGATGATTCTTTAAATACTCTGGTTCCCCATTTTTGCATCTTTTGTTTAACTATAATGAAGAGGGAAAATTGACCTTCGAAGTTGTTTCAAACTTTGACTCATCTGAAGTTTTTATACACCTACTGGTTTATTCAACACCTTAGAGGTATTAATGTTAGATAAATGTTTTTTAATGAAAACACACTTTATAATATTGTTCTTATATATAGACACAATTAGCTATAGTATCCAAACTCATGTTTATTTTGTCGATATCTAAAACAACTAGATGGACTATAATAAACTTTTTAATTTAGATTATTATCTTTTGTCACCTTGGTCCTTATCATCTAATCCTAGCGCTCTAACGTTGTGCTAAGTTTAAAAATGTTAGCATTATTTAGTATGCTCTATAACAAATTCACACCATTTTCAAATTTGACCTTTCTTCACCTAATATGCACTTGCGTTATATCATGTAACATTTTTTTCCATATGTATACAATATTTGCTTATGATTTGAGCGACAATGATATCTCTCACCCTTACACCACACAAAAAGGTCTTTATAGGGCATCTAAACATTACGAGCCTATTCAGCCAAGAAGTGCTTTGACGATAGCTACATCGCACCACTGGAAGCCAACCACGTTGAGGCGCTTCAAGAGCTTTTCCTGATGCCTAGAACGGCGACGCCGAGACTAAGGTGCCGAAAGGGCGCCGTCGGTGTCTAAGCGCACAACTGTAGTCATTTTATGGATGCCTAGTGCCTAGTATGTATCTTGATAATAGAACTAAACTCTTGTACCTTGGCTTTGCTTGATGGCTCGCTCACCGAGAGAGCCTCAAAGGCGTGAACGAGCGCTCCACGCATTGATGTGTTTCGAATTCTCGAATTTTCTATCTCAATACAACGATGCACAACTCTTTTGAAAGCATCTAGGCCCCGGTGTTGGTTTCGGCAATTAATGACAACACATATTTACCATGACTAACGTGTGTTTTGCAGAAACGTTGGTAAGTTAAGTCATGGAGATGATAACTGCTTTGGGCAATATGGTATTCATGTCCCTTGATGGAAATCGTTTCGGTTTTCAAAGGATCAACGATAAGATTAAGGACGGTTAGTTCTGGATGTCAAGGTGTTGAGATACATCTGGAATAGTCGTTAGGATCTTTGTTTCTTCCTTTGACCGTACTATTAAGAGGGGCATGAGCGAGTAGCTTGACCTAGGTGGGTCTTGTGTTTAGGTGTGGTGCACACTTATCAAACTTAGCACTAGGTAGCTCGAGAAAAGCTCAGAGTTCAGTTAGAAGCAACTTGGTTCAAGTTGCATCGCGTTTAGAAGACGTTTGAGCCGTTTACCTATGACCGGACGCGGTCCTGGTCATGACCGGACGCGGTCCTGGTCATGACCGGACGCGTCCGGTCAGTACTAAATCTTCACTGCGTTTTTCAGCTGACTGACCGGACGCGGTCCTTGAGATGACCGGACGCGGTGGTCAGGCTGACACGTGTTCAAGAGGGTAAACAGCGTAACCGGACGCGACTGTGAAAATGATCGGCGCGTCCGGTCATGTTCCAGTAAGGTCCCGTGGAGACCTGACGCGTCCGGTCACCTATGATCGGACGCGGTCGTGCGTCCGGTCATGTTCCAGTAAGGTCCCGTGGTGACCTGACGCGTCCGGTCACCTATGATCGGACACGGTGATGCGTCAGGTCAGTTTTCCAGAGAGCTCTTGCATGATCGGACGCGTCCGGGCATCCCTGATCGGCGCGTTCGGTCATCTCAGACCGGCGCGTCCGGTCATCACAGATCGGCGCGTCCGGTCACTCAGCACATGTTTCCGTTATTCGACCGTTACACCTGACCGGCGCGTCCGGTCATATCGACAGGCGCGTCCGGTCAGTACGCGTCTGGCTGTTTTGAAAGGTAACGGTTGGATTTGTTTGAGGGATCTATAAATACAACCCCTCCACCTCTTTTAGAGGTCTCTTGCTCATTTGTTTAGCTGAGAAACATCTTTGAAGTGCAAGGGAGTGCAAGAGCCCTAGTGAGGATAGTGATTTGCGAATCAAAGTTTGAGAATCCTCTCTAGTGACAAGAGTCAAGCAAGTGTGCATCCATCTTCTCATTAGGCTTGTTGTGGTCAAGTGAGAGTTCTAGCTTGTTACTCTTGGTGATCGCCATCACCTAGACGGTTCGGTGGTGATTGGGAGTTTGGTGATCATCCGACGAGATTGTGGGTGACCCAACTCAAGTTGTGAGCGGTTTTGGGTGATTCGCCGCGACGGAGTGTCGAAGAATCAACCCGTAGAGAACACTTGATCCTTGCGTGGATCAAGGGGGAGTTACACCCTTGCGCGGGTGCTCCAACGAGGACCAGTGGGGAGTGGCGACTCTCCGATACCTCGGCAAAACATCGCTGTGTTCCTATCCCCTACTTTCAAGCATTTACTTTCTTGTATTACTTTCATTGCTTGTTTACTTTCCTAGAATTGCCTTGCTAGACTAGGATTGGAACTTAGGGTGCAAAACTTTTATCGGTAGAATCACAAGGAACACAAGTATGCACTAGGGGTGAAGTTTGGTTTGTAGGATTTAATTCTTGCAATTAATTTTTAGAAAAGCCCAATTCACCCCCCTTTTGGGCATCTTGATCCTTTCATCTTTTACATATTTGAGGAAAAACATTATGAGTCTATTTGGTTGATAACTAAATTTGCCACACTTTCTTGCTCCTTGAAGCTACTAAGATTAGTGTCATGACACTTTGTGGTAAGAAAATTGACCGCCTAACCTTAGACAAAGTTAGGCAAAAAAAAAACCACTCAGACAAGTGGAGTAATTGATTAAGAAGTTAAGCAAACAAAATTGTGGCAGCAACAAACACCAGAAAACAGTGGCTGTCTAAAGTTAGTCGTGACAACCTTAGACTACAATCCAAACAGGCCTATGCATCGTCTCCATCCTCCAACTTGTATTTATCCTCTTAAAATCTGTCACTTAAGAGAAGGTAAAAAAATAGAAATGAGGTTCCCCAAAAGACCATTTTTCTGTACAAGTTCGTCTAGCCTTTATCGCAAAGTTTCTCTTTTCATCGTATACAATCTCATTTGAATTATAGAATGTGCTGTACCACTTTTCATGATACGCCTTCCACTCCTAAGAACCAGGGTCACCGTACTACCTTGTTTTAATTCATTTCCCTGCCTTCATTCGTGACTACTAATAAGAACCAGTTGAATGAGTACATCTGAAGTAGGAGGTAGCAATGTCATTAACTAATTAATTATGCATGTTCCAATGTGAATTACTAACCGGTGTCTACGAATGGAGAAAGACAGAAAGTACCTCTTTAGGGTGGTTGGCTTTCAAAATATGCCGAGCCAAAGATTTGGCAAGCCATAATTTTGGCTATTATTTGGTTTGCTACCAAAACTTGCTAACTTCTTACATTAACTTGCCAAATCCGTGGTAATTTTTTACTTAACTTTGGCTTGCTAAGTCCTTGTCATGACAAATTTTGGCCACAAACCAATCTAGTTTTCAGCTTAACAAATACTATTGCTATGCATTAGAACTGTAGAATAGTAGAGCTACCAAGCAATAGAAAAAGCTGGATGTGAATCAATGGCTCCTGTTCAACAGTACTTTTCAGTGAATAAACAGTATTTTTCTCTCACAACAAATGAGCATACCAAATTTTGGGAAACAAACAGGACCATTACTTTTTTCTAGAAGTTCGACACTGAAACTTCCAGGCAGCTACACACTCTGGATATTTTATCTGTGAATTTCAGGACCTTTCATTTTTTTTCAATAAAACCATCGCTGTCCCGATTCCTCGGATGAGTAAATACGGTGGCTCCATTCATGCACCAGTTTGGATAAGGCCCTGGTTAGTTGGCATGCAAACCCAAAATATTTTCCCTTTCATCCATCATATCAAATCTTTCGACACATGCATGCAGCATTAAATGTAGGTAAAAAAGATAACTAATTGCATAGTTTGTCTGTAAATGTCGGGACGAATCTTTTGAGCCTAGTTAGTCCATGATTGGACAAATTTTATCAAATAACAACGAAAGATGCTACAGTAACTTTTCACCTAATTTTCGCGTGAACACACCCTAACAACGGATGGCACCAATTTGAGTGGATCAATCAGGCTGTGTTTAGTTGAGAAAATTTAGGTGAAAAGTTACTGTAGCACTTTTCGTTGTTATTTGGTAAAATTTGTCCAATCATGGATTAATTAGACTTAAAAGATTTGTTTCGAACTTTACAGATAAACTATATAATTAGTTATTTTTTTACCTACATTTAATGCTTCATGCATGCGTCTAAAGATTCGACGTGACGGGTGGAAAGGAAATATTTTGGGAATGCATGGCAAGTGAACGCGGCCTCAATCAACTCGTCGAAATTGGCATTCGGCAGCGCGCCACGTAGTGGCCTCGCCGTGCAGATATTTCCGATGAGACAAGCCGAAGCCTCCAGAACCAGAAGTGCTCCTTTGGCCGCGTTTACTTGGCATGCATATCCAAAATATTTTCTTTTTCATCTATCACATCGAATCTTTAGACGCATGCATAAAGCATTAAATATAGGTAAACAAAAAAAACTAATTACATAGTTTGTCTGTAAAGTTCGAGACGAATCTTTTAAGTCTAATTAATCCATAGTTGGATAAATTTTACCAAATAACAACGAAAAATGCTATATTAACTTTTCACCCAAATTTTCCCAACTAAACACAGCCTTGGAAGAACTACTGCTAACACTGTTGTAACCGACAAGAGCGTACTACTCCAAAGGGAAGATGGAAAACGAAGTCCCAATTCCAAGCCTCCATCCATACCCTGCTGATGTTCAGAAGCAAGATATCCTTTTCAGCTCCAGATCCGATTGATAAGATATCATGCACCGCATGGCCAAGAGCTCTCTTTGAATGCTTCAATGCTGCATCTGCATGATTGGAGCTGGATCATGCCATTTTCCTCTCAGTTCTTGCGCCACTCTGAAGTTTGTGTGCCTGGCTTGTTTAGAACTATTAATGCTAACAGTTAACCCTTAATACTAGCATGTAGAGATCTAAACAAATCTGTTAATAGACATGCTAAATATTAGTTAAAAGGCATGAGTTAATAATTAGTTCATAAGAGTAACTCCAGCACTACCTCAAATTAGAGTCCTACTTTTAATTTGACGGAACCTCATAATTTGTGGTGTCTTATTTCTGAGTTCAACTTCAGCAATAGCGCCTCTACTTTAGGCTTTTCTCTTGTCAGTCAGAGGTTGACACCAGTGACTTTCCAATTAAAATAGGACTGCATCAGGGGTCAGCTTTGAGCCCTTATTTATTTGCTTTGGTGATGGATGAGGTCACAAGGGACATACAAGGTGATATCCCTTGGTGTATGCTCTTTGCTGATGATGTGGTGCTAGTTGACGACAGTAGGGCGGGAGTTAATAGGAAGTTAGAACTATGGAGGCACACGTTAGAGTCGAAAGGGTTCAGACTTAGTAGGACTAAGACCGAGTATATGAGGTGTGATTTCAGCGCGACTAGGCACGAGGAGGGAGACGTTAGCCTCGATGGGCAAGTGGTGGCCAAGAAGGATACTTTTCGGTATTTAGGGTCGATGCTACAAAAGGATGGAGACATTGATGAAGATGTTAGGCATAGAATTTCAGCCGGCTGGTTGAAATGGCGTCAAGCTTCTGGCGTTCTCTGTGACAAAAGGGTGCCTCAGAAGCTGAAAGGTAAGTTCTATAGGACGGCGATTCGTCCGGCGATGTTATATGGTGCTGAGTGTTGGCCTACAAAAAGGCGACATGTCCAGCAATTGAGTGTAGCGGAGATGCGTATGTTGCGTTGGTGTTGTGGGCACACAAGGAGGGATAGAGTACGGAACGACGATATTCGGGATAGGGTTGGGGTGGCACCAATTGAGGAGAAATTGATTCAACATCGGTTGAGATGGTTTGGACATGTCCAACGGAGGCCTCCTGAGGCGCCGGTGCGTAGTGGAGTTCTAAAGCGGGCCGATAATGTAAAGAGCGGTAGAGGTCGACCTAAATTAACTTGGGACGAGTCCGTTAAGAGAGATCTTAAGGAGTGAAATATCCCCAAGGATTTAGCTATGGACAGGAGCGCTTGGAGATTAGCAATCAACGTGCCTGAACCGTGACATCTTTTGTCTTGTGCCCTTTATGTCCCTTTATGTGTCTCCCTGTTTCTCATCTCTTTTGGGTTTCATCTCTAGCCTACCCTAACTTGCTTGGGACAAAAGGCTATGTTGTTGTTGTTGTTGTTGTAGTCAGAGGTTTTGTCCAACTTAATGTTCAACCATGACAATTCAAATTCAAGACAATGGATGCGTACTTAGGAACAATTATATATTAGCATTTGTTAATCAAAAGACATCATAGCTAATTAATTTGCGCTCTAGAACAATTATAGTTAGAAATTGCAAATCGAAAGACATCATAGGCAATGGATTAGCCCAGAAACATTTACAATCAGAAGACATCAGTAAAAGATGAGGTTCATCACTGAACAATCCAATTGCCTCAGTCAAAAATAGTAGTTCATCATTGCACAACTCAATTGCCTCAATCAAAATCAGAATTAAACATCATTGCACATGCCAATGTCGCTGAAATTAAACAAATTTAACCAAACATATCTAAATTCATCATTTTTTAACAATCATTGTCGTAGACAAGTTCTCCGTCAGCTCACATCGGGCGACGGCGGCAGACACCTACGTACAATTGTAACACCCGTGAATAGCAAGTTGTACATAGCTTTAGATGACAAGTGGGCCACACACCCATGGGACCCAGGTAGAAGACCAGATGATGTGAGCTTTAGATGACAAGTGGGCCACACACCCATGGGACCCAGGTAGAAGACCAGATGATGTGTATAAGTTCCAAGAGTATCAACTGGGGAGGCCAAGAAAAGAATACAGAGAAGCCAGGTGAAAAACACGGTTACATGATTTGTTGCAAGAGAAAAACACGGTTCTGGTTGAAAAAACAAGCTGAAAAGTACGGATTATGAACCGGATAAACAGGGCCATAGTCGTCTTCTTCCTTGGGAAGGGGGGTCTAGGTGAGATTATCGGCTTGTCGAGATCCTCACGTCCCGGTCCTCACCACCGGTGGCCAAGGGGTGTGACAACAATGCTGGCACCCTGCTCGCGGAAGAAGGCAGAGAGCAGCGTCGGCGCATGCCTGCCTACTCGACGAGAGCAGTAGTGGCTGACGGTGGCGCATGCCTGCCATCCTACCTCCCTGCTCATGGATGAGGTTAGCGTGTGGCGGTGGCGCACGCACACCAGCCTGCTCGGGTAAGACGCTGATTGTTGTTGTTGATGAGTTATCTTATCCAGTTCAAAAGAAGACTGGACCACCTTTATCTAGCTTTATAGAAAGAGAAACCACAAATCCATACATAATTCGACCTTTCTAGTTTACCACTGCTAATTAAGCCATCTCCACCAGTTTCTTCATCACCCGTTCCCTGGCACCGAAAAGGCCAAGGCAGGAAACTACTCACAAACTCAAACATTATCACAACAGTAACCTCCAAGCACCACAATGTCTGGCACAAACATAAAGCATGATTTGTTTCAGAAAAAAAACATAAAGCGTGATTGATTATTCAGTTTTGCGACAGACACCCATACAATATCCTGAGGCTGAAGGAGAAATGAAACAAGAGCAACTCATCATCCACATGGTCTATAGAATTCGACGAAATAGCATAGCATGCAGACAAATTCATTCATCCATACAACTACCATGCGATTTCCTGAAGGCAAAGCTCCACAGCATCACTCATTGCTACTGCTAATACAACCGAGCTAAGCTACCGGAGGACAGGTGGGCAGGCTTCACATGTAAAAAATCTTAGCCTGCACTCTGCTACCATGGGAAGCTACAACCTGTACACATCATGAACCACGGAACTGTACAGAATGAAAGCATCTGATCATCCTCAAGATAATCATGCATCTCATCTTCCTGAAGAGACCAAGGACCTCTCCTCGGACCCCAGCCTGACCAAAGGTTTTGTGGCCGCAGGAAGCTTTGCAGGCTCGGGAGCAATGACCTCCCCAGGAGCATCTCCCCTGGGAATGAGTTCAGGCTCCCTGGTGTAGGTGAACTGCAGGTCCTTGTTTGCGGCCAAGGCTAATAACTCTGATTCCTCTAGCCCCCTGGTTGGGCCGAGGCTACATCTATCTGGCTTGTGCTTCGCAAGTGCATCCTTGAACTTCTTAATCTGCATACGGAAATAACAGTCCCATCAGTCCTGATCGATGACCACAGCAAACAACAATCCTAAGAATAGCTAAAAAATTGTATAATAATAGCCAGGAAATCAATCGCATAATCATGGCAACCTCCAGTTGGGTTCGCAAGGGAAAAGGTTTCTATCCGATCAGTAAAGGTTGCAATGTTGCATGAACTGCTAGGGGAAACTTAAAAGGCCATCCTTTGCCTGTCAAATTCAACTTGAAATGCCATTCTTTGTTTGTTAAATTCTCAAAGTACCCGAACAAAATTAACATTTGGGTCTGTACATCTAGACCCAAGAGGGTAACCGTAATTCTATAGTATTGAAGAAAGATTGTTGGCCCTATGTTGCATGTTATTCAGGACATAGTAACAAATCATATGAAAAGAAGAAACGTGAACAGCTGATCGGATCAGGAACTTACAGTTGCGTTTGTACAACTGAAGCTGCAGAGTCGTCCCTGTGCTCCCCTGTAGAATCTGAAGAAGGGTAGGACATGGACATGAAGGCTGTAGCACATAGACTTGTGCTCCTCGTAGTTCACTTGCAAGAAGAGCACATCTGGGTTCTGCTCCGCAAATTGACAAATCTGCACGAGATAGATTCATCAGAAAACCCACAATCCTCTCAAAAGTTCTCGGATATAGGAAGAATATCATGCGACAGTGAATTCGGTATCCTTTTTGTCCCTCACCTTGGGGTGAAGAGCACGGCAGCCGCCACAGCCAGGGGAGAAAAAGTCGACGATGACGAGCTTGTCGCCGGCGTTGGTCAAGGAATCGACAAGGTCTTGGGCGGACTCGATCTCACGCATGTTGGACTGCAACCCCTTCTCCCACCACCTCATCGATTTCCCAATCGCAAGATTCATGTTCATCTGAGTAACCGGTCAAACAAAATCATATCATTAGCGAAAATCTTTACCTTTCTTTTCTATTCCTGGACAAAGGCTCGCGAATCAAAGATCTTATTTTTGGATGGTCAAACGGACTAGAAACTTCTAAGAGTAAACCTAAGCAAAAGAAAAGAAAACAAAACTAAAAATGATTTTAGGAAGGGATGAAAACTAAATTAATTAATCGAAAGAATTTCGAAGAAAAAAAATAACGATACACATGAATGAATTTATACGAAAATAGAGAGAGAGAAAAAACTTGAAAGGAACGCATGATAACTAGTACTCCTGAATCTATATTCACCTGCGCCGGCGACGCGAAGAGACTCCGGGACGCGGGTCTGGATCTCCTCGTCCCCAACCCCAAGGTTAGCCTCCCGCCAGGAAACGCGTTCTTCCTCCAGGAGCCCCCGATCCTCACCGCCGACGGCGCCATCCGCGCAGCCACGGCACCCCTCCGCCTGCCAAGGAGGCCCGGCGCCGCTCGATTGCCGCACGGCGCAACCACGCTCCCCTTCGCGAATGCCTGCGCTGCCGCCATCGCCAAACCGCGCTCGAAGAAGGGATGAAGAAGAGCTCGCGAGGAGAAGGAGAGAGAGAGAGAGGGAACACGGCGCAAGAGAGGAGGAATGGAAGATTGCGGAAGCGGCGAAGAAAAGTAGCTCCTTTTAAAAAGGAGGCCCACGGATAAAGGCAAACCGGATTACCGGAGAGAAAAATCGCCGCGTATTACCTTTTAATTTAATTTATTTTAATCTTCCATCTAATTATCTCTCCAACCCTAACGAGAACCACTGACGGCCGTCCGATGCGCCTCACAGTCTTCCTTTGCTCGCCACGTGGACTGCAGACTCTGGGATTTTCTCCCTCACTGGCTGTAAGAAATTTCCGGAATGGATATATTCTGGATAAGAATAAGAAACGGTTGTGGGGCTCACATGTCACGCGGCGGCCGTGGGGATCGGGAGGCGCGCGTGGTGCGCGTAGCTTCGCGGGGACTCGTGGCAGAAATGTACTACTACTACGTGTGTTCACTTCGCCAAAAGCAGGTGAAAAGTTATTATAGCATCTTTTGTTGTTATTTGGTAAAATTTGTCTAATCATAGACTAACTAGGCTCAAAAGATTCGTCCCGATATTTACAAACAAACTATGCAATTAGGCACCGTTTAGATGCCAAAAATTTTGCCAAAATTTTTAGATTCCCCGTCACATCGAATCTTTGAACATATGCATGAAATATTAAATATAGATAAAAAATAAAACTAATTACACAGTTTAGACGAAATGGACGAGACAAATCTTTTAAGTCTAATTAGACCATGATTGGACAATATTTACCAAATAACAACGAAACTGCTACAGTAGCGTTTCGCCAAAAATTTTGCCAATTAAACAACCCCTTAGTTATCTTTTTTACCTACATTTAATGCTCCATGCATGCGTCGAAAGATTTGATGTGATGGGTGAAAGAGGAAATATTTTAGGTTGGGATGGGAAGTGAACAGGCCCTAGTAATCTTTAGGTCAAGGATGCGGAGGTGGGCCACAGTCGCAGAGAGAGGAAGTGACACGTATTGATCACACGTGAGGTCACCTGTCTGGATAGAGAACGAAAAAAAGAAAGATATAGGGCCTATTTAGATGTCCAAAAACACCTAAAAAATTTTTGTACAGTATCCGTTACATCAAATCTTTGGACGTATGCATGGAGTATTAAATGTAGATAAAAAAATAACTAATTGCACAGTTTGTCTGTAAATGTCGAGATGAATCTTTTGAGCCTAGTTAGTCCATGGTTAGATAATTTTTGCCAAATAACAACGAAAAGTGCTACAGGAACTTTTTCCAAAAAAATTGACATCTAAACACGCCCATATTGTTCAGGAGATAAAAAGCTGTTATAGATTGTATTACAATGACATCCAATAGTACTTAGTAGTATAGTACTATGTAAACTCCTCGCAATTAAGAGCACGCTGAGAAGTCCGGTAATCTACTCAAAACTTTTGTAAATTACGGGCCACAATATTTTTCCAGCCCAAGATGAGAATCGCTGATAGGAAGACTGGTGAGCCCACTAAAAGTACACATGTTTTGGGCTAAAACCATATGAAAAAAAATAAACATGTGTGGAGGCCTGGAAAAAAATACGAAAAACATCGGGCTCTTCCAGCAACCCGCGCCTCTCGCACGTCCGTCTCAGCTGCGGCGACGGCAATCGCAACCCTGATTCCCCGAGTGCCCTCTCCGCGATGGCGCCCAACTCCGCGTCCTTCTGCACACCGCTGTGGCCGACATGCTCACCGAGGTGCCAGTCGGGGAGAGCGCACCGGCCATACTGAGCAGTGGCGGGAGCCGAAGCAGAAGGCTGGCAATGGCGTCATCGGACATGGTGGGGAGCATCCTCAGCTACGAGCTCTGTTGAAGTCGCCGTTGTCGTCTCGCCAGCTTCGAGGTCGTCGGCCTGGGATGCTGGCAGCGCGCGAGGTGGTGGGCTTGCCGCAGGAGGGCCACCCTCACCATGTTCATGGGTTTGTACAGTAGCTAGCTTGTTGTTCTCCTGTATGCGTCATGAAGCTTGTCTCGTCTCCCAAACAAGAAGCTTATACCACTGAAAAAAGATATCACTGTAACCTTATGTACAACCAATTATAGGTGAAACGATATTACAGGTGAAAAACAGTACGCCACTTCCAAAAAGAACTAAGATTATTTAAATTGTTTGTACATAACTCAAACAGCGCTACTTTCGATGACATGTATCCGTCGTCCCAGAGGCAGCCAGGATTTGAACAAAGCGATGTCGTCGAAATGCATATATACAATAAAATCTATATGCTCTAATAAAGCTAAAGCAGCGAACTAAGGGGGTGTTTGAGACTGCTCTACAAACTTCATCGTAGAGCAGCTCCACAAAAAACTAGAGTTTGTGGAGTACTTCTTTATGTGCTCTCACAACTCCATCATTTTTCCTTAACAGAGTGCATCAAGTTGAAACTGTATGGCTAAAAAGTGTGGAGGAGCTGAAAACGTCACCCCCTAAAATGTTACGTCTCTTTAGTCTTTATACAAGATCTCCATATCTTTTCTCACTAAGTGCCCCCACTGGCTTGCGGTTCTTTCATGCAAGCTATCCATGCATCCCTATTAATTACAAAATTATCCATGTCATTTCATTATATGCAATACTTTTAATCTTTTAATCTATCAACATAAGTCATCTACATATGTTATTTGATTCATCATCCTATCATTCTAAAATATAATATGATATAATATTATATTATATTAGCTTTTCTTCTATTAGCTTACTGATTTTTATCAGATCCGATGTAATAAAATAACATGCGGACCAAACTCATATATATATATACACATAGTAGCTATGGTACCATATAGCAATGTTATATATACAATAATTTTATTTCTAAGAAAGTCCCGTAGCAACACGTGAGGTATTATTCTAGTATACATAACAGCAAAATAAATATTTATGTTACAGTACAAAAAGAAAGCTAAAAAACTAAAAGGAAAAGGAAACAAAATTAATTAGTCTCAGGTCTCTAACCTTCACCCATTCAATCTAATTCTTTGGTCAGAAAAAATCATGGTAATTACAGGAAGTTGTTAAACGAGTGCAAAATGAATTATCCATAGATCCTAAACTTTAAACAGCAAATAGTCGGTCACTTATCGTTTAATCATTATCCAGATAAAATGATCACTTAAATGAGTAAAATGGTAGTTTAAACAGGTTAAACAGATAATTAAACAGAAATGACGTACCACTGTGTAGTGTTTAAAACATTGAATACATGGGGTAAACGACAATTCATGCGAACGGTGACAGGAACATAGAAGATAAGGAAGCCAAGAAGACTAATGCTAAATTATATAGATGCAGAGATCAATTTGGATGGAGCAAACAAACAAAACACTAATTACATTTAACTAGCTAATTAAAGGATGTGCTATGCGACAAACTAATGTTTCGTAGACAATAATAGAACGGGCATCCTAGCGCCGGACCTCCGGCGTGAGTAAAGGGTTAAGATGGCGGACTAGAGGGGGGTGGGCGTTGGCTAACCGAAACAAATGCAGAATTAAATTTATCGGTCTAGCCAAGACTACACCCCTCTATCTAAGTTTTCTAGCACCTTGCAAAGATCCTAATTAAGCAACTAAGGTGTTAAGCTTACTAAGAGCTCACCTAATCAATTTAGAGCAAGGTCACACAAACCTATGCATTAATACTTTGCCAACCGAGGGAGCTCCTACACAACTAGCGAAGCAAAAACACAAAGCTCCTAAGCTCACTAGCAATGCTCAATAATAAGGCAACCAATGCTAAATTAGAGAGCGCAAATAACTTAGCTATACAAACTAAGCAATGTGACTAACAAGGTTACACAAACCGAATTAGCCACGCAAAGGGGATACTTCTAGCTACACAAGCAAGAAGATATCTAGCTAGCTACACAAGCACAACTAGAACAAGAGCAACTACACAAGCACAATATATATAAAAAAGTAAATACAAGCTTGTGTTACACGAAGACAAACCACCGAGAAGAGTAGACAATGTTAACACGATGATTTTTCTCCTGAGGTTCACTTGGTTGCCACCAAGCTACGTCCCCGTTGTGTCAACCAACACTTCGTAGTTCGCGCGACTAATCGGTCACACACCGAGTCTCTCAAAAGGCGTCGCAAAAAACCCACCATCAAGTGTGGTAGCTCAATGACACGTTCAACTAGAGTTGCTCTTCGCGATCCTAGCGGGGTGAACACAATCCCCCTCACAAAGCTTCTTCGGAGCCTCGTACATTCTTCTTGCGAGCTTCGACGGAGCCACAAGCCACCAAGCCGTCTAGGAGGTGGCAACCTCCAAGAGTAACAAGCACCACCAGCTTGCAACACGATCACCTAGTGTCACTCGATGCAATCTCACAATGCAACACACTAGAATCGCTTTCTCACTCGATCCGATGAACACTATCAAGCATGAGTGAGTTAGAGGGCTCCCAAGCACTACCATATAAGCAACCAAGGCCAAAGTGTGCTCAACTACCGGTCAAGGCTGGTCAATGGGCTATTTATAAGCCCCTCCACGAAAAGAGTCATTGTACCCCTTCACTAGGCACAACACGCAACGACCGGACGCGCTGGTCGAACTGACCGGACGCGTGAAAGTCCTATGTTTGGTGTTGGCAATTATTGGCAATGCCTAAGTACTAATCCTATGCCTAAGTTGTATGTAGCATATGAGGATTAGTATATTCCAAGGTTGGTGGCAAGATGGACATGGTGATCATGATGGCCACACTTAGATTTGGATGCAACCCTACGTGATCAAGGCAAAGGTATATGCTTAAGGGTTGTATTTTAGTAACCAAGACACCTAGTGGGTGTGGTTATATTATAGGATAGATAGCCGTACTATAAAGAGGGGAATGATGCGGCTATTAAACTCCTAAGTGCCTCTAGGTGTGCATTTCATAATCATATGCATTTGGATAGAACTAATATCGCCTCGAAAAATAATTTGTGAAAATGCTAACACACTCACACATGATGAGATCACTTAGTGGTGTTAGCACGTTTGCGAAGGCGGTGGAGTTTGAGCGGTAGAGAGTGTTTGGGGTCCTTTCTCCCTCCCGCCGAGCTTGCGAGGCGGGATTCAGGCGTTTTTGAGGAGTTGAAATGACTATTTTCCACTACGCCGGAAGTCGAAAAAGAAACGAAGACGAACAAAGGTCACAGAGGTGACCGGACGCTGGACCGGACGCGATCTCTGTTTGATCGGATGCGTCCGGTCAGCGTTCAGCGTCTACGCGTGTTTCAGTATGTTGATCGGACGCGCAGCGCGTCCGGTCACAGTCGATCGGACATGTCCGGTCGTTCAGGGAGCTTACTGAACTCCAACGGGACGCTGGCACTGTGGCGTCCGGTCAGTTCTACAGCGCGTCCGATCGCTGTTTCGTTGTGCGCTGCTCAGGCTTAACCCACGCGTCTGGTCCGTTACGGGACCAGCGCATCCGATCATACTTCGCGCGTCCGGTCCGCGCGACCAGCGCGTCCGGTCGGTGCTTCGTGAGCGTAAACACCGTGCGATCGGCGCGTCCGGTCAGTTTGACCAGCGTGTTCGGTCAACGCGACTTCAGCTATTTCAAGTTCCTAATGGCTATATTCGAAGGGGGTACGTCTATAAATACTTGTTGGCCGGCTCAAGGCTCTATCTCTTGCACTTTTGACATACTTGTGAGCACCTTGAGCTAAGCAACTCCCCTCCCACTCATCTCTCTTGCTTCTTTGCATATTCGAAGTGAGATTGAGTGATCCAAGTGCATTTGCATTGTGAGGTTACATCTAGTTGGCACTTGGTGGTTGATTTGCTACGAGATTCTTGTTTCTCTTGGTGGTTGCCGCCACCTAGACGGCTTGGAGCAGCTTGAAGACGTTGGCAAGAGTTAGTGATTGTTCTTGGCCACCTCCGGTGATTGTGAGGGGTTTGTACCTATCTCGGCGAAGCGCCAAAGGCAATGTTAGTAAATTGCTCGTGTCATTGCAACCTTTTGCCATTTGGTAGGTTCTTGTGGCGCCTTTTGAGAGGCTCGGTGTGAGACCGATTAGCCACCGAACCATGTGGTGAAAAGAGACACAACAGGGACTAGAGTGCCGGCAAGCACGTGAACCTCGGGATAAATCTTCGTGTCATCACTTTCATATTATGATTGATTGATCCCGGTGTTCGGTTGTCTTGGTATTCATTGTTGATCATATTGGTTGGCTCAATACTTCGCCCCTCGGTGAAACTCTCCTAATGTAACAGAACCGCCAAATTATACGAAATTAAGTAGGAAAATCATCCAACGGAAGGACAATTCAACAAACTTAAGCCCGTATAACCCGGCAGTCCGTGAAATCCCGACGGATTTCAAACCATTTCTCATAACAGCCAAGATCGTACTAAGTTTAACGGTTACCATCATAAGTTACATAAAAGTTCGCGGCATAAAATACATCGGAGTTTAAACATAGTTATTACAAACCAGGTTTGAATAAAAGTAGCGGAAGCGGTAGTTCAAATCACGCACACACACAACATTTTGGAATAAAGTGCCAGCTTGTGATCATCTCCAGCAAAAGCATCAGACGAGAAGTAACGAATGACCATTGCCCATGGTCCTATGCTTTGCCCATTGCAGGATAGAGACAGTTGATACAATAGCCATAGTACATCTGTCCATCTGCAACAAGTGAGAACAAATCCCTGAGTACGAGAAGGTACTCAGCTAGACTTACCCGTCATAAACCAGAAATAAAAGACACCAAGGAATCATGATAGGCTTTCTGGTGGGATAGCTGACTCATTTGCAAAAGACATTTTTAGCATTTAGGAAAACCTTTACAAGGGCTTTGCATCAAGTTAAATCTTTATTAACCTGTCAACTACATTTGCACCTGTACTAAAGTAACATGTAATTAAACAGGTAATGATAACCAATGATCATTAACAACTTCCATTATGTCATAATTCATATAACTGTCCAAGTGTTCCATTAATATTACTATGATGAAGTAGCTCAAGTCAAGTGTTCACTATCCAGTGAATGATGGCGATTCGAATCGATTATTAACCAGCTGGTAAGTTATTCCTCACACAAACCTCACTCACCCGCTAAAGTGAGGTGTTGGTCACCGAGTCAACCATTCAGGTAAAGTCGCGAGCTTGCCAGGAACCACTTGTACCCGGGGGCCGCCCGACTGCTCTTTGGCCTTATCATCGCGACCCCGTATCCTGCCACTACTGCTCCGGTACAGTGCGTTGCGGGCAATTCACTCGGCCCGAATAATCTCCCAGTTTCGCGGTCGGAAGGTACTTTATCCGGCCAGCTAAATGTGAGGCATGCGTTCAACATGACCCGAGGGACAATAACGGACGATCCTTAACCGACACAGACGGAAAACACTACAGTCCGAAACCCTGCAAGTTTCCGCCCGGTCTCAAATTCATTTCACACTTAGTTATACCATGACTTCATAGTCAACCAAACAGATCTAGGTAACCACCTATAGCTCGCAGGTGATAGGAAATCACCCGACTTCTACCGGTCTAAGCCAGCTAAGCATTGACTTGACTGCGGATACCAGGGTAACAAGGATATGGTATAACAAAGGTAAGCAAGGTATAATGCAGCAACGTTTGCAAACAACTCCTAAACGTAATGCATCAAATTAAGTAAAGTTAATAATAAATTATTTGCAAATCGGGAGAGAAATGCTCCGGGGCTTGCCTCTCTCGAAGGAGCTCGGACGGTGATCAGGGCACTCCGGGAGATCTTCACCGACCTCTTCTTCGGCTTCTGTCACCTCCTGCTGCTGCACCTCGATCTGCTCCTCTGGCTCCTCGGGTAAGACGACTGGGTTCTCGGTTTGCGATCCTGTATGATGCAATGCGCGTAAGTGATTATGCAAGTGTGCATCGAAGGAGATGAATGCAATGAATATGTTGAAATGCAAGGTAGTCAACATCATCCAAGAAACTATACACTACAAGCACATGTCATCTACTGTATTCTCTTCTACTACTATTATGTTAAGTTAACCTATCTTATGAAATGCTTCAAAGATACACCAAAGCTTTACTAATTTCTTAATCACACTTAAAGCAACACTTGCTTAAACCCTAAGTAATAATAGGTTTGAATAGCAACATATATTTTTGATGCTCCTAAAAATCTAAGAAAATTACAGTAGCATAATACTACTCTAAACAGACTACCATAAAAATTTCATGGCATTTGGATAAGTAAACTATCTTATACAAAAATGACAAGCTATAGCATAAAAAATGAGCATAAAATTACTCTGTACTATTAAAAGTGTCAAACAACAGAATTAATATTTTTTCTAGGTTCTTCATAGCATACTATGACTGTACAAAAATTATCACATGCATGTTTTATACAAAGTTTGCTCTCTAGCAAAAATAACAAAAATCAGCCATTAAAGGTACTTGAACTACTTCTCTAAAGTTTTCCATAGCACATGCATGAAACATATTTTTCCTAGTAAGTACATGATATATGAAGATTAACAAACTTAAAATCATATTTTTCTGATATATATAGGATTTACTAGCTATTTTACAAGATATATGCAATATTAAGAATTAATTAAAGCTATACAGAAAAGTATTCCAAAAATAACATGCAATATTTTTAGATTGTAGATCTGGTTCCAATGAATCTAGATAAATTTATTTCACAATTTTTGGAGCTGAAATGACTGCTAAGATATTTTCCAAAGCATTTTCATCAAGAATAATAAAAGAAAACAGAAAATGGTTTTTATTATTGAAACTGGGCCGGCCCGTGGAATCAAACCGGCCCATGGCCATTCTTGGCCTGGTCCACGCGCGCGGGGGAACGGCCGAGCCGGCCTGCTCGGGGCGCGGCTCACAGGCGCAGCCCAGTGACGACCGACGGGGGGAGACAGGGCGCCCTCGTCGGCGTTCGGAGCCGCGACGGCGTGGCGGTGGCCGACGGCCAACGGCCGGCTCCGGCCAAACCGCGACCAGCTAAGGTGCGCAAAACGCTCGCAAGAGAGTGGCGAACGCGTGAAGGAGACGCGGGAGAGCAGAGATAGGGCGAGCGAGGCGGTGGCGGAGCACGGGCTCGACGGCACCGTCGCGGTGGCGCGGCGAGGCGAGGGAAAAATTGAGCCCTACCGGGGCGAACGAGGAGAAGGCGACACTCGTTCGGAGGAGGGGAGGATGGGGCGGAGCCTCGTGCACGGGCAATTGGACGGAGGTGGTCCACCGGTGCCGGAACAGGGCGATGACGGTGGTGGAGCTCGGTGGCGAGCGGTGTTCCGCTGCGGTTTTCACCGGAGGGAGGAAGAAAGGGAGCAGGCGAGGCGGAAATGGAAGGGAGACCAGGTGCCCGGTCGTTTTTGAAGTGGAGCGCGGGCGCGGGGATCCACAGCGGCCACGCGGTGGCGTCGCCGGCATGCGGCCGCCACGCGGCGGGCGTTTGCTGCCGGGGCGCCAGCGTGCGCGCGCGCGGGCGGGAAGAAGGGAGAGGGGGCTGGCTGGGCCGGGCCGCGGCGGAGGCGGACGCGGGCGCGCGCGCGGGAGTGGCGCGGGCCGATTCGGCCAGCGGGCCGAATCCGAGGCGGCGGCCTGCTAAGCTGGTTTTAATTTTTTTTTTCAAATTTTTCATTTCAAATCAAATTCAAACACAGATTTCAAACCCCATTTTGAACAAGAAGAAGATATTTTCTAGAATTGACCCAAAAATAAAAGTTGCTTAGAATTTAATTCTCTACAACTTTGATTGAGGGGCCAACTAAAAATTCTCAATAGATTTTGAATTGAAGAATAAAAGCTAAAATAGGGAGTATTTTTGAATATTTTAATTAATATTTTTGAACAAGTTTTTTTTTTGACAAAACTTTGAGTCATCTAGTTGCTTCCAAAAATTGAACTATTGTTCTAAGTGATATAAGATTTATAGTTGCAAAATTTTGATGGAATGTGATTAGCACATTAATATATTACATCTCAAATACCACTTTCTAAGCTTTTATTTCACTCAAATTATAATATTAACATGTATGATTATGATGATATGAAATGCCATGCATATGATTGCCATGCAAATGCTTGCGTAACACTGGAGTGTTACAACCCTCCCCCCTTATAAAAATCTCGTCCCGAGATTTGGGTTACGAACCATTTATTATAAAAATCTTCGTATGCTTTTTTGTAAGTATTCACCCGTTTCCCACGATGCATCTCCCTCATCATGATGACTCAATTGTATCTTATATGTTTTCACCACACTGTTCCGAGTAGCCCTTTCTTTGGAATCCAAAACTCGAATTGGCTGCTCACGATACACCAGATCTGACTTAAGTTTTATGCTTCGGGGTTCAATTATTTCCTCTGGAACGCGCAAACATTTCTTGAGATGTGATATGTGAAAAACTGGGAATATAGCACCCATTGATTCTGGTAATTCCAATTTGTAAGCCACTGGACCCTTTCTTTCTAAGATTTTGTAGGATCCTACAAATCTGGCGGCAAGCTTTCTACGTAATCCAAACCGCTTCTTCTTCATTGGCGTGACTTTCAGATAAATATAGTCTTCAACTTCAAACACAAGTGGTCTCCTTTTATCCGCATAACTTTTCTGACGTGAATGAGCTGCTCTCATATTTTGCTGAATGATATGAACTTTCTTTTCGGCTTCTTCCACGAAGTCAATACCATAATACCTTCTTTCCCCTGGCTCAATCCAGTTTAAAGGTGTTCTACACTTTCGTCCATACAAAGCCTCAAAAGGTGCCATTTTGATACTTTCTTGATAGCTATTATTATATGCGAATTCTGCTAGAGGTAACCACGACTCCCATGAACCTCTAGAAGACAACACACAAGCTCTCAACATATCTTCTAAAACAGCATTAACTCTTTCAGTCTGACCATCTGTTTGTGGATGATAGGCAGTGCTACGAATCAAACTAGTCCCCAAACCTTTGTGCAAATGCTCCCAAAAGTGAGCAGTGAACTGGGACCCTCTGTCAGACACTATAGTCTTCGGTATGCCATGCAATCTCACGATCTCCGCAATATACTTCTCGGCATATTGAGGTGGTCTATAAACTGTCTTGACAGGAAAAAAGTGAGCGGTCTTGGTAAGACGATCCATGATTACCCAAATCGAATCATGGCCTTTCTGAGTAGTGGGCAAACCTATGATGAAATCCATACTTATATCATCCCACTTCCAACTAGGTACTGACAAAGGTTGCAACAATCCAGCAGGTTTCATGTGAATAGCTTTCACTCGACAACATGTGTCACATCTGGCCACATAGGCTGCAATTTCCTTCTTCATCTTTGTCCACCAAAAACGAGGTCTTAGTTCTTGATACATTTTACTACTGCCAGGATGAATGGATAACTTAGAGTGATGAGCTTCATCCATAATTTTATTCTTAAGCTCTCTATCCTTTGGAACAACAAGACGGTTGTCGAACCACAACATGTCCTGCTCGTCCACTCTGAAGTGTTTTGAAGGTTCTTCTTTAAATTTCCTTTTGATGCGGAATATCCCTTTGTCTGCTTTCTGACCTTCTATTATCTTACTCTCTAAGGTGCAACTGATCTGAATACTATGTAACACGACAGGGTGCATTAGATTAAAACCATCTTCGAGTAAGGGTTGCATATTCAGACAATGCGACTTTCTACTCAAAGCATCGGCTACCACATTGGCTTTCCCAGGGTGATACTGTACATTCAAGTTATAATCTTTAATTAGTTCTAACCATCTTCGCTATCTCATGTTTAATTCTGGTTGGGTGAAAATGTACTTGAGACTCTTGTGATCGGTGAAAACATTGCACACATTACCAAGTAAATAGTGTCTCCAAATCTTTAAGGCATGCACCACGGCGGCAAGCTCAAGATCATGTGTCGGATAATTGATTTCATGTTTTCTCAACTGACGGGAGGCATAAGCAATGACTCTTCCTTCTTGCATTAGAACACAGCCTAATCCTGTTTTTGAGGCGTCACAGAACACATCAAAAGGTTTCTCGATGTCTGGCTGTGCAAGAACTGGAGTAGTGGTCAACAGTTTCCGCAAGGTGTGGAAAGCTGTCTCACACTCCTCTGTCCACACGAACTTATGATCTTTCTGTAACAGACTTGTCATTGGCTTAGCAATCTTCGAGAAGTCTGGGATAAAGCGGCGATAGTAACCAGCTAACCCTAGGAAACTCCTGACTTCTGGCACTATGGTTAGAGTTTTCCAATCCATAACCTCTTGCACTTTGCTCGGATCTACCGAAACTCCATTCTCCGATAGAATATGACCAAGGAAAGGAACTTTCTTCAACCAAAATTCACATTTGCTGAACTTAGCATACAACTTATGATCTCTCAGTCTGGTCAAGACAATTCTCAGATGTTCTTCATGATCTTTCTCATTCTCAGAGTATACTAGAATGTCATCAATGAAGACAACTACAAACTTGTCCAACTCTGGCATGAAAACCGTATTCATCAGATACATAAAATATGCAGGAGCATTTGTTAAGCCAAAGGACATAACAAGATACTTGTACAACCCGTATCTGGTAGAAAAGGCGGTTTTCGGGACATCTTGTGGCCTGATCTTTATCTGATGATACCCTGATCTTAGGTCTATTTTGGAGAACACTCTAGCTTTAGCCAACTGATCAAATAAAACATCGATATGAGGCAAAGGATATTTATTCTTGATAGTTACAGCATTAAGAGGTCGATAATCCACACACATTCTTAGAGTACCCTCTTTCTTTTTCTTCACGAACAAGGCAGGACATCCCCATTCAGACTTACTTGGTCGGATAAACCCCTTCTTTAGCAATTCTTCCAGTTGCTTTTTCAACTCAGCTAACTCATCCGGAGGCATCCGATAGGGTCTCCTCGAAATAGGAGCTGTTCCGGGGATCAACTCGATTCCAAACTCAACATCTCTATCTGGAGGAAGGCCAGGTAACTCTTCTGGAAACACATCCGGAAACTCACACACTACCGGGATCTGGTGGATAGGAACAACTTCCATGACATAGGTCACACTCACAAGGTTTGTTCTTTTGGGCAATGGTACCTGAAAAGTACCCCCTGTCTGCGGATCCTTAAGGGTAAGCAATCGACTGCTTGTATCTATAACTGCTCCCCAGTCTTTCATCCAGTTCATTCCTATTATTACATCCAAAACTAGTCCCGGCATAACTATCAGGTTCACTCGAAACTTCCGACTATCTAACTCAAGGGTTGCCCCTCTAACCATCTTATTGGTTAGCACATCAGCCCCTGCTGAACTTATGCGATAACCATAATTCAATTCTATGCATAGTTGTTCATGCTTCCGTGCAAATGCTTGACTCATAAAAGAATGCAAGGATCCAGAATCAAATAGAACAACTGCAGGGTGATGGTTAATAAGAAACTTACCGGCAGTTACAGGTTCTCCTTCTGGAATCTCATCAACGGTGGTATGGTGTACACGGGCAGTGTAAGTCTGTTGCTTCTTTCTAGGCGGATAAGGGCAGAACTTTGAAAAGTGGCCTGGCTGACCACAATTGTAGCAAGGCCCCTTCACTGTACCAGTAGATCCTATTGCTCCCTTGGAGTTGCTCTGTTCTGCAGCTGCGGTGATCTTTGCTGGCGGCACGACCATCTTGTACGGCTTCTGTGGTCCCTTATAGTTCTGAGTTTTATGCTGTGGAGGCCTGAACCTTGCACCAGGTGTGGACGGACGATAAGAAAGACGATTTGCAGTGACAACTCTGGACTGGGATGGTCCTGACTCAAACACCCTCTTGCGATTCTTAGATGCAGTGTAGGCGTTGTTGTTCTTTTCTTGTTTCAAACAATCACTGACAAAGTCATTGAACCTGGCGCGGGTATTGGTACCCACATGCTTTATCATCTTCGGACTTAACCCTCTCTTGAAACTAGCAATTCTCTTTGCATCTGTGTCGACCATGTCTGGAGCATAGCGGCACAAGTTGTTAAATGCATGCAAATACTGTGTTACAGTCTTGGTACCCTGATTTAAGGCTAAGAACTCTCCGAGCTTCATCTCAACCAACCCTGGGGGAATATAAGCTCCCTTAAACGCTTCAGTGAATTCTCTCCAAGTAATCTGGGCATTGGGAGGAAAGGTGGTGCGGTGATGCTTCCACCACATCCCTGCCGGTCCCTGTAGTTGATGTGCAGCATATTCTGTTTTCAGAACTTCTGTCAGTCTCAACACACGGAACTTATCCTCCATAGTGTTGATCCATTCTTTAGCGTCGAGTGGCTCGGCTGCTTCCTTAAAAATAGGTGGCCTAGTATCCATAAAATCCTTGAAATTGTTGTACTAGTTCACTCCATGGCCACCACCTTGATTATTTCCTCTCTAAACATTTTCAGCGATGGTACGTAGAAAATCTTTTATATTCCTTTGTGACTGCTCGGCGTTGCGCTGGCTTCCAAGAAACTGTGCGAAGAACACTTCTGCAGTGAGCGGTGGAGGAGGGGGCAATTGTGGCTCTGGCTGTGGCTCCTGGTGGTTGACGTTATTTGCACCACCCCCACCAGCCCCTGCACCGTTGCCACCAGTTTCAGCGGCCTCATACGTGGCACGGCGAGTGTTTGCCATCTGCATATTTCAGCAACAAGTAATAATTGAGCGAAGTGTTAGTAATTGTATCCGAATGAACAATCATGTCATACTGAATTTATTGGAGAGAACAAGTCATGCAATAAAACAGAGGCACAATAATCACATTCCAATTAAAACAACATCACTAATCAAATTACTTTGAATGCAACATCGCGTTCCATACAACCACGTTGCCTGCATACATACACTGGACTTTCATGCGTTCAAGCATCACATACACAACCAAGATCCAAAAGATCGCCAGTCTCAAGATCGAACAGGATACAACACGATACATGGGAACCAAAAGAAGGCCATCGCGATAAAGCCTATCACTAACGCAAGGCAACTAGCCTACTCCTTGGGGCCGTCGTCGAGGTCGGAGGCGTCACCATCGCTACCATCAGTGGCGGCGGCGTCGTCGACGTCCATCTGGGCGGCGTCCGGAGGAGCATACGGGCCTATCCCGTTGTAGAGGGCATGAAACTCTTCATGCAAGTTGGCATTATACCCTTCTAGCTCCTCGACCCTTTGCCTGAGAAGGTCCCTCTCGTTCCAGGCTTCATTCCTTTCCTGCACTAGCTGTCCCATCATGCGGTCTGCATTTCTGTTGGCCTGAGTCAACGTCTGTACCCGCTGCATAGCACTCTCACCTCTCTCGAGAGCCCGATCTCGCTGTAAGCTCATGTCGGCCAACTGCTCCTGCAAGCTAGCTATAGCATGTGCTTGCTTCTTCTTCTGCTTCCTTGCTTCAAGCCGATCATTACCTCTCAGACCGGTCAAGGTCCAATAGGTATTCTCAAGACCCTGGTATGCTTTGATGGCTGCATACATGGCACTCATCGTGTGGTTGTCGCTAGCCTGTCCTTCACTTGGGCCTCTAACCAAGGCACTTCCTTGCGGTTGCACCCAAATGGCATCACGAGGATCATCTCTCGGGAAATTACCCGCCAAAGCTGCTGCCAACTCATTAGGAAACCTACTCATTATGTCTCGGATGACGTGAAAGGCTGCACCCTCTGCACCCTCAACTGGAGTGCGTCCTTCAAACTCCAAATGCCAACCATCCCATTCTGGCACATCACCAAGGGCAGGGACGGTGATCTCCACTATTGCAAGTCCATCCTTAGGTAGCTGGTTCTCATTCCAAGAGTACACCGGCTCTTGACCCTCTGGGTACCCCACATCATGGAGCACTCTCCAAAGCAAGGTGGGCATGCCAAACTCACTTAGAAAAGTGTCCGTGCTGCGGCGTTCCTGCGGGGCCATCTGGTGACATGGTGCTCTTCCACCAGTGGACTTACGGGCAGTCTTCTTCGTGCGGGCCATCTGTAGCACAAGTTTTAAATTACCCGGTGAGACATATTTTAAGTTGATGTCACTTTTATCAAACTGGGATAATCCTTTTATAAGGGGAGGAATGCAGGTTATGAATGAAATGCTCAGGCAGTATGATGCACGCGCGAGTCTTACGTTCTCACAAACTTAGAAAATAAAGACATCTAATGATGAATTCGGTGGCATACAACGATTTCTCATATACGTAACTAATTCGATCTACATGATAAACGCTGTTATGTACCTGCAGAAAATTCATTTCAGCCCATTCCCCATGAATGCATGAAAGCAGTAAATCTACCTACACGCTCTACACGAATCCCCAGATGCGTGTACAACGGTAGTAACTACCCAAACACATCGTCCTATTGACGGCATCGCCTCAACGGTAGTAACTACCCAAACACATGCGATACTTTCATAAAAACATGTGTACAAGATGTAATTATTCTAGTATCATATAAAACACTCTCCCTAGATCAGCGGTGTATCCGATCATGCTCTCACAGCTCACACTTACCAGAGCGTAGAGGTAACTGATCCATACATTACCACTCAATTAAGTGGCACTCATACAATATCACGTCGTATGAGCAACGAAAGAGAAATATGGTGCAAGAACCCCAAGTTAGTACTTAAAAAGCCACCTAGAGTCCTTAACTGGGCATACAGGATATGACCACTAGCACACATTTAGTTTTAAAATCACACTTTTTAAATAGAATTTTGTTTTAAATACACTTATGAACAGTAATCACGCTAAACCATGCTCCGATGCCAGCTGTAACAGAACCACCCAATTATACGAAATTAAGTAGGAAAATCATCCAACGGAAGGACAATTCAACAAACTTAAGCCCGTATAACCCGGTAGTCCGTGAAATCCCGACGGATTTCAAACCATTTCTCATAACAGCCAAGATCGTACTAAGTTTAACGGTTACCATCATAAGTTACATAAAAGTTCGCGGCATAAAATACATCGGAGTTTAAACATAGTTATTACAAACCAGGTTTGAATAAAAGTAGCGGAAGCGGTAGTTCAAATCACGCACACACACAACATTTTGGAATAAAGTGCCAGCTTGTGATCATCTCCAGCAAAAGCATCAGACGAGAAGTAACGAATGACCATTGCCCATGGTCCTATGCTTCGCCCATTGCAGGATAGAGACAGTTGATACAATAGCCATAGTACATCTGTCCATCTGCAACAAGTGGAAACAAATCCCTGAGTACGAGAAGGTACTCAGCTAGACTTACCCGTCATAAACCAGAAATAAAAGACACCAAGGAATCATGATAGGCTTTCTGGTGGGATAACTGACTCATTTGCAAAAGGCATTTTTAGCATTTAGGAAAACCTTTACAAGGGCTTTGCATCAAGTTAAATCTTTATTAACCTGTCAACTACATTTGCACCTGTACTAAAGTAACATGTAATTAAACAGGTAATGATAACCAATGATCATTAACAACTTCCATTATGTCATAATTCATATAACTGTCCAAGTGTTCCATTAATATTACTATGATGAAGTAGCTCAAGTCAAGTGTTCACTATCCAGTGAACGATGGCGATTCGAATCGATTATTAACCAGCTGGTAAGTTATTCCTCACACAAACCTCACTCACCCGCTAAAGTGAGGTGTTGGTCACCGAGTCAACCATTCAGGTAAAGTCGCGAGCTTGCCAGGAACCACTTGTACCCGGGGGCCGCCCGACTGCTCTTTGGCCTTATCATCGCGACCCCGTATCCTGCCACTACTGCTCCGGTACAGTGCGTTGCGGGCAATTCACTCGGCCCGAATAATCTCCCAGTTTCACGGTCGGAAGGTACTTTATCCGGCCAGCTAAATGTGAGGCATGCGTTCAACATGACCCGAGGGACAATAACGGACGATCCTTAACCGACACAGACGGAAAACACTACAGTCCGAAACCCTGCAAGTTTCCGCCCGGTCTCAAATTCATTTCACACTTAGTTATACCATGACTTCATAGTCAACCAAACAGATCTAGGTAACCACCTATAGCTCGCAGGTGATAGGAAATCACCCGACTTCTACCGGTCTAAGCCAGCTAAGCATTGACTTGACTGCGGATACCAGGGTAACAAGGATATGGTATAACAAAGGTAAGCAAGGTATAATGCAGCAACGTTTGCAAACAACTCCTAAACGTAATGCATCAAATTAAGTAAAGTTAATAATAAATTATTTGCAAATCGGGAGAGAAATGCTCCGGGGCTTGCCTCTCTCGAAGGAGCTCGGACGGTGATCAGGGCACTCCGGGAGATCTTCACCGACCTCTTCTTCGGCTTCTGTCACCTCCTACTGCTGCACCTCGATCTGCTCCTCTGGCTCCTCGGGTAAGACGACTGGGTTCTCGGTTTGCGATCCTATATGATGCAATGCGCGTAAGTGATTATGCAAGTGTGCATCGAAGGAGATGAATGCAATGAATATGTTGAAATGCAAGGTAGTCAACATCATCCAAGAAACTATACACTACAAGCACATGTCATCTACTGTATTCTCTTCTACTACTATTATGTTAAGTTAACCTATCTTATGAAATGCTTCAAAGATACACCAAAGCTTTACTAATTTCTTAATCACACTTAAAGCAACACTTGCTTAAACCCTAAGTAATAATAGGTTTGAATAGCAACATATATTTTTGATGCTCCTAAAAATCTAAGAAAATTACAGTAGCATAATACTACTCTAAACAGACTACCATAAAAATTTCATGGCATTTGGATAAGTAAACTATCTTATACAAAAATGACAAGCTATAGCATAAAAAATGAGCATAAAATTACTCTGTACTATTAAAAGTGTCAAACAACAGAATTAATATTTTTTCTAGGTTCTTCATAGCATACTATGACTGTACAAAAATTATCACATGCATGTTTTATACAAAGGTTGCTCTCTAGCAAAAATAACAAAAATCAGCCATTAAAGGTACTTGAACTACTTCTCTAAAGTTTTCCATAGCACATGCATGAAACATATTTTTCCTAGTAAGTACATGATATATGAAGATTAACAAACTTAAAATCATATTTTTCTGATACATATAGGATTTACTAGCTATTTTACAAGATATATGCAATATTAAGAATTAATTAAAGCTATACAGAAAAGTATTCCAAAAATAACATGCAATATTTTTAGATTGTAGATCTGGTTCCAATGAATCTAGATAAATTTATTTCACAATTTTTGGAGCTGAAATGACTGCTAAGATATTTTCCAAAGCATTTTCATCAAGAATAATAAAAGAAAACAGAAAATGGTTTTTATTATTGAAACTGGGCCGGCCCGTGGAATCAAACCGGCCCATGGCCGTTCTTGGCCTGGTCCACGCGCGCGGGGGAACGGCCGAGCCGGCCTGCTCGGGGCGTGGCCCACAGGCGCAGCCCAGTGACGACCGACGGGGGGAGACAGGGCGCCCTCGTCGGCGTTCGGAGCCGCGACGGCGTGGCGGTGGCCGACGGCCAACGGCCGGCTCCGGCCAAACCGCGACCAGCTAAGGTGCGCAAAACGCTCGCAAGAGAGTGGCGAACGCGTGAAGGAGACGCGGGAGAGCAGAGATAGGGCGAGCGAGGCGGTGGCGGAGCACGGGCTCGACGGCACCGTCGCGGTGGCGCGGCGAGGCGAGGGAAAAATTGAGCCCTACCGGGGCGAACGAGGAGAAGGCGACACTCGTTCGGAGGAGGGGAGGATGGGGCGGAGCCTCGTGCACGGGCAATTGGACGGAGGTGGTCCACCGGTGCCGGAACAGGGCGATGACGGTGGTGGAGCTCGGTGGCGAGCGGTGTTCCGCTGCGGTTTTCACCGGAGGGAGGAAGAAAGGGAGCAGGCGAGGCGGAAATGGAAGGGAGACCAGGTGCCCGGTCGTTTTTGAAGTGGAGCGCGGGCGCGGGGATCCACAGCGGCCACGCGGTGGCGTCGCCGGCATGCGACCGCCACGCGGCGGGCGTTTGCTGCCGGGGCGCCAGCGTGCGCGCGCGCGGGCGGGAAGAAGGGAGAGGGGGCTGGCTGGGCCGGGCCGCGGCGGAGGCGGACGTGGGCGCGCGCGCGGGAGTGGCGCGGGCCGATTCGGCCAGCGGGCCGAATCCGAGGCGGCGGCCTGCTAAGCTGGTTTTAATTTTTTTTTTTCAAATTTTTCATTTCAAATCAAATTCAAACACAGATTTCAAACCCCATTTTGAACAAGAAGAAGATATTTTCTAGAATTGACCCAAAAATAAAAGTTGCTTAGAATTTAATTCTCTACAACTTTGATTAAGGGGCCAACTAAAAATTCCCAATAGATTTTGAATTGAAGAATAAAAGCTAAAATAGGGAGTATTTTTGAATATTTTAATTAATATTTTTGAACAAGTTTTTTTTTGACAAAACTTTGAGTCATCTAGTTGCTTCCAAAAATTGAACTATTGTTCTAAGTGATATAAGATTTGTAGTTGCAAAATTTTGATGGAATGTGATTAGCACATTAATATATTACATCTCAAATACCACTTTCTAAGCTTTTATTTCACTCAAATTATAATATTAACATGTATGATTATGATGATATGAAATGTCATGCATATGATTGCCATGCAAATGCTTGCGTAACACTGGAGTGTTACAACCCTCCCCCCTTATAAAAATCTCGTCCCGAGATTTGGGTTACGAACCATTTATTATAAAAATCTTCGTATGCTTTTTTGTAAGTATTCACCCGTTTCCCACGATGCATCTCCCTCATCATGATGACTCAATTGTATCTTATATGTTTTCACCACACTGTTCCGAGTAGCCCTTTCTTTGGAATCCAAAACTCGAATTGGCTGCTCACGATACACCAGATCTGACTTAAGTTTTATGCTTCGGGGTTCAATTATTTCCTCTGGAACGCGCAAACATTTCTTGAGATGTGATATGTGAAAAACTGGGAATATAGCACCCATTGATTCTGGTAATTCCAATTTGTAAGCCACTGGACCCTTTCTTTCTAAGATTTTGTAGGATCCTACAAATCTGGCGGCAAGCTTTCTACGTAATCCAAACCGCTTCTTCTTCATTGGCGTGACTTTCAGATAAATATAGTCTTCAACTTCAAACACAAGTGGTCTCCTTTTATCCGCATAACTTTTCTGACGTGAATGAGCTGCTCTCATATTTTGCTGAATGATATGAACTTTCTTTTCGGCTTCTTCCACGAAGTCAATACCATAATACCTTCTTTCCCCTGGCTCAATCCAGTTTAAAGGTGTTCTACACTTTCGTCCATACAAAGCCTCAAAAGGTGCCATTTTGATACTTTCTTGATAGCTATTATTATATGCGAATTCTGCTAGAGGTAACCACGACTCCCATGAACCTCTAGAAGACAACACACAAGCTCTCAACATATCTTCTAAAACAGCATTAACTCTTTCAGTCTGACCATCTGTTTGTGGATGATAGGCAGTGCTACGAATCAAACTAGTCCCCAAACCTTTGTGCAAATGCTCCCAAAAGTGAGCAGTGAACTGGGACCCTCTGTCAGACACTATAGTCTTCGGTATGCCATGCAATCTCACGATCTCCGCAATATACTTCTCGGCATATTGAGGTGGTCTATAAACTGTCTTGACAGGAAAAAAGTGAGCGGTCTTGGTAAGACGATCCATGATTACCCAAATCGAATCATGGCCTTTCTGAGTAGTGGGCAAACCTATGATGAAATCCATACTTATATCATCCCACTTCCAACTAGGTACTGACAAAGGTTGCAACAATCCAGCAGGTTTCATGTGAATAGCTTTCACTCGACAACATGTGTCACATCTGGCCACATAGGCTGCAATTTCCTTCTTCATCTTTGTCCACCAAAAACGAGGTCTTAGTTCTTGATACATTTTACTACTGCCAGGATGAATGGATAACTTAGAGTGATGAGCTTCATCCATAATTTTATTCTTAAGCTCTCTATCCTTTGGAACAACAAGACGGTTGTCGAACCACAACATGTCCTGCTCGTCCACTCTGAAGTGTTTTGAAGGTTCTTCTTTAAATTTCCTTTTGATGCGGAATATCCCTTTGTCTGCTTTCTGACCTTCTATTATCTTACTCTCTAAGGTGCAACTGATCTGAATACTATGTAACACGACAGGGTGCATTAGATTAAAACCATCTTCGAGTAAGGGTTGCATATTCAGACAATGCGACTTTCTACTCAAAGCATCGGCTACCACATTGGCTTTCCCAGGGTGATACTGTACATTCAAGTTATAATCTTTAATTAGTTCTAACCATCTTCGCTATCTCATGTTTAATTCTGGTTGGGTGAAAATGTACTTGAGACTCTTGTGATCGGTGAAAACATTGCACACATTACCAAGTAAATAGTGTCTCCAAATCTTTAAGGCATGCACCACGGCGGCAAGCTCAAGATCATGTGTCGGATAATTGATTTCATGTTTTCTCAACTGACGGGAGGCATAAGCAATGACTCTTCCTTCTTGCATTAGAACACAGCCTAATCCTGTTTTTGAGGCGTCACAGAACACATCAAAAGGTTTCTCGATGTCTGGCTGTGCAAGAACTGGAGTAGTGGTCAACAGTTTCCGCAAGGTGTGGAAAGCTGTCTCACACTCCTCTGTCCACACGAACTTATGATCTTTCTGTAACAGACTTGTCATTGGCTTAGCAATCTTCGAGAAGTCTGGGATAAAGCGGCGATAGTAACCAGCTAACCCTAGGAAACTCCTGACTTCTGGCACTATGGTTAGAGTTTTCCAATCCATAACCTCTTGCACTTTGCTCGGATCTACCGAAACTCCATTCTCCGATAGAATATGACCAAGGAAAGGAACTTTCTTCAACCAAAATTCACATTTGCTGAACTTAGCATACAACTTATGATCTCTCAGTCTGGTCAAGACAATTCTCAGATGTTCTTCATGATCTTTCTCATTCTCAGAGTATACTAGAATGTCATCAATGAAGACAACTACAAACTTGTCCAACTCTGGCATGAAAACCGTATTCATCAGATACATAAAATATGCAGGAGCATTTGTTAAGCCAAAGGACATAACAAGATACTTGTACAACCCGTATCTGGTAGAAAAGGCGGTTTTCGGGACATCTTGTGGCCTGATCTTTATCTGATGATACCCTGATCTTAGGTCTATTTTGGAGAACACTCTAGCTTTAGCCAACTGATCAAATAAAACATCGATATGAGGCAAAGGATATTTATTCTTGATAGTTACAGCATTAAGAGGTCGATAATCCACACACATTCTTAGAGTACCCTCTTTCTTTTTCTTCACGAACAAGGCAGGACATCCCCATTCAGACTTACTTGGTCGGATAAACCCCTTCTTTAGCAATTCTTCCAGTTGCTTTTTCAACTCAGCTAACTCATCCGGAGGCATCCGATAGGGTCTCCTCGAAATAGGAGCTGTTCCGGGGATCAACTCGATTCCAAACTCAACATCTCTATCTGGAGGAAGGCCAGGTAACTCTTCTGGAAACACATCCGGAAACTCACACACTACCGGGATCTGGTGGATAGGAACAACTTCCATGACATAGGTCACACTCACAAGGTTTGTTCTTTTGGGCAATGGTACCTGAAAAGTACCCCCTGTCTGCGGATCCTTAAGGGTAAGCAATCGACTGCTTGTATCTATAACTGCTCCCCAGTCTTTCATCCAGTTCATTCCTATTATTACATCCAAAACTAGTCCCGGCATAACTATCAGGTTCACTCGAAACTTCCGACTATCTAACTCAAGGGTTGCCCCTCTAACCATCTTATTGGTTAGCACATCAGCCCCTGCTGAACTTATGCGATAACCATAATTCAATTCTATGCATAGTTGTTCATGCTTCCGTGCAAATGCTTGACTCATAAAAGAATGCAAGGATCCAGAATCAAATAGAACAACTGCAGGGTGATGGTTAATAAGAAACTTACCGGCAGTTACAGGTTCTCCTTCTGGAATCTCATCAACGGTGGTATGGTGTACACGGGCAATCAAATGGCCTAGTTGAGAGAAAGAATAGAACATTGCTTGATATGGCTAGATCAATGCTTCATGAGTACAATGTGAGTCAATCATTTTGGGATGAAGCAATCAATACAGCTTGCTACTACATCAATAGACTATATTGTCATCCATTGCTAGAGAAGACCCCATATGAGTTACTTCATGGAAGAAAGCCCAATATTTCTTACTTTAGGGTATTTGGTTGCAAATGCTATATCTTGAAGAAGGGCACTAGATTGGGGAAGTTTGACAAAAGATGTGATGAGGGGTTCCTACTTGGTTATTCAACTACAAGCAAAGCTTATAGAGTTTGGAACAACTCAAGTGGCATTCTAGAAGAAGTCCATGATGTGCAATTTGATGAAACCAATGGGTCACAAGATGAAGAAGAGAATCTAGATGATGTTGGTGGAACTCAATTGGTGGAAGCAATGAAGAACTTGGATATTGGGGACATTAGAGCAAAGCAAGTGATTGATATTCAAAATGATGATAAAGATCAAGTGCTCAATTCTCCATTCAAGCTAGCTAGTGACTCTCAAGTGCAAGATCAATGTGCTAGTTCATCTCATCAAGATACATCAAGTGATCAACCAAGCTCAAGCAATCAAGTGCAAGTACTCCAACCACAACATGTTGCAAGAGATCACCCCATTGATAGTGTTATTGGTGATATTAGAAGTGGTGTGCAAACAAGATCAAGATTGACTATGTTTTGTGAGCATGCATCATTTGTGTCAACCATAGAACCAAAGAAGATAGAAGAAGCTTTGAGGGATGCCGATTGGATCATGGCTATGCAAGAAGAGCTTAACAATTTCACAAGAAATGATGTTTGGGAATTGGTAGAAAGGCCAAATGACTACAATGTGATTGGAACCAAATGGGTGTTCAAAAATAAGCAAGATCAAGATGGCATTGTGGTGAGAAACAAAGCAAGACTAGTTGCTCAAGGTTACACTCAAGTTGAAGGTCTTGACTATGATGAGACATATGCTCCCGTGGCAAGATTGGAGGCAATAAGGATTCTATTGGCTTATGCTTGTGCACACAACATCAAATTATATCAAATGGATGTCAAAAGTGCATTTCTCAATGGGATCATCAATGAGTTAGTCTTTGTTGAGCAACCTCCCGGATTTGAAGATGACAAGAAACCCAACCATATCTACAAGTTGAAGAAGGCTTTATATGGCTTAAAGCAAGCACCTAGAGCATGGTATGAGAGGCTAAGGGATTTCCTTCTCTCTAAGGGATTCAAAATGGGCAAGGTTGATACTACTCTATTCACCAAGAAGATTGGAAATGATCTATTCATAGTGCAAATATATGTTGATGACATCATTTTTGGGTCAACCGATCAAGATTATTGTGAAGAATTTGGAGCTATGATGGCCAAGGAGTTTGAAATGTCTATGATTGGTGAACTTAGTTACTTCCTTGGTCTCCAAGTCAAGCAATTAAAGAATGGAACATTTGTGAGTCAAGGGAAATACATAAGGGACATGTTGAAGAAGTTTGGAATGCAAGATGCAAAGCCAATTTCAACTCCAATGGGCACAAATGGCAATTTGGATAGTGATCTTGATGGTAAAATGGTGAATCAAAAGGAATATCGGTCTTTGATTGGAAGTCTACTCTATGTCACCGCATCAAGGCCAGATGTCATGTTTAGTGTTTGCATGTGTGCTAGATATCAAGCCTCACCTAGAGAAAGTCATCTCACGGCGGCAAAAAGAATATTGAGGTACTTGAAGCAAACAAGAAATGTTGGACTATGGTATCCCAAGGGGTCAAAGTTTGAATTGATTGGATATTCGGACTCCGACTATGGGGGCTGCAAGATCAATAGGAAAAGCACAAGTGGCACATGTCAATTACTTGGAAGATCACTTGTGTCGTGGTCCTCAAAGAAACAAAATAGTGTGGCAATCTCTACCGCCGAAGCCGAATATGTAAGTGCGGGGAGTTGTTGTGCACAATTGCTATGGATGAAATCAACTTTGAAGGATTATGGCCTCAACTTCAAGAATGTGCCGTTGCTATGTGATAATGAGAGTGCAATCAAGATGATACAAAACCCGGTTCAACATGGAAGAACAAAGCATATTGACATAAGATATCATTTCATTAGAGATCATCAACAAAAGGGAGATATTGCCATTGAAAGTGTTGGCACCGATGATCAACTTGCCGATATTCTCACTAAGCCACTTGATGAAAAGAGGTTTTGCAAGCTAAGGAATGAATTGAACATTCTTGATTTCTCAAACATGAGTTGAATGCACCCCACCCACTTATTGACATGCCTCTCCTTCGACATTGCAAGGTAAAATTGATTGACATGTCTTTCATCCCATGCTAAGGACTTGATAGAGCATGTAGACATAATAAGTGGTACGCATAAGCATTCATGATAAATCAAATGAATTTGATGGATATATGTTACCACTATTGCTTCTATGTTTTTTTATCTAGTGGTGGCATATGACATGTTTGTGAGCTTGTAAACCTAGTGTTGAATCTAGAAGATTTGCTATAAGTGTTTAAATTCAACATAGGCAAGATAACCCTTATTTTGAGGAATGAAGAAGCTTGTCTTTGGTTCAAATCGAATTAAATATCTTTGGCAAGTATTCTAGGTTAAACCAAATTTGATAAATTTTTTTTAACCTTACATATGGTATCGAATTAATTTCAAGCTACTCCATCAAACACTTTTCCTTCTCTCCACAATTTGATCTCCTTTTTGGGTAAGTTGTTGACAAAGGGGGAGAGAAAAAGATGATTCAACTTGATAAAGGGGCAAATAAAATTTATGATGAGAAAAAGATGATTCAACTTGATAAAGGGGTAAATAAAATTTATGATGAGAAAAAGATGATTCAACTTGATAAAAGGGTAAATAAAATTTGTTGATGCACACAAGTAGGGGGAGCAAGCTCATAAACAAAGTTGTTGCATTTGTTTGTGCATTCTCATATGACTTGCTCATTGCACATGTATTTAAATTCAATATACATGCTTGTGTGGTGCAATGCTAGTATAGAAATTGGATGATGAAATGATCTACTAGCATGCATAGGAATAGTTTACATGTGGTATCTAGACTTGCCTAAAGCTTTACAAGTGGTTAGCTTTACAAGTGGTCCAAGAACCTTTACATATAATGTTGATCTCACGGGGTTCTTGAGTTTTGATGGATGTCTAGTTACTTCATGATGCTAAGGATGGTGTAAAAGGCAACTCCGATTGGTATCACGCTTCAAAGGTCCATTTCTTACACCATAGCATCATTTTGGTAGAATTACTCTCCCAACACTTCTATCCATGCGTATGTGCAAAGCCTTCAATCCAAACTCTATGCACATATGTAGGGGGAGCTAATGCTACCAAAACCGAGCTTGTGATAATTGTCCAAACTTTACTTATGAGCAAAATGATTGGACAAGTATGACAAGCTCAAAACTTTTATTATCAAAATCATCTTTGTGAGGGTTGTCATCAATTACCAAAAAGGGGGAGATTGAAAGTCCCTAGTTTGGTTTTGGCTAATTGATGAAACCTAGGACTAACCTTTGTATCTAAGTGGATGATTTAGATAAAGGTGGTCATTGAATATGAGACATGACATTGACTCATATGACCAAGATGGTGAAGACCAAGATGAGGCTTGGCTCGATGGACCGATTGTGAGGGTGAAGGGCAAGTCGAGGCTTCGAAGCGAGGGACCATGCGATGGTGAAGCTTGAGCGAGACTTGGCGCCGACGGACCGATGCAACGGTGAAGAGCAAGTGAAGTCAAGGTCGATGGATCGAGACGGTCATGTGATGATATGAAGTGGATCATATCATTTGGAGAAACAAAATGGGCTCAAGGCAAAGGTATAACCATAGGGCCATTTTGTTTTACACTCAAGACACCATAGAGGGTGTGAGTGGTTTAGGATCGATAGCCGAACTATTAAGAGGGGAAGTCTTATCGGTTATTCGATGCACGGGTGCCACTAGGTGAATTCATGAAGTGCATTGCATGTAGGGCCTAGTGAGCTAATTGGAAAACCTTTGAAAATGATTGAGAAAAAGCTAACACACAAGCACATGGAGATGTACACTTGATGGTGTTGGCACATTTGCAAAGGTGGCGTTGGTCGCGCTGTGGTTTGCGGGTAGAGAGGGGTTTGGGTTCCTCTCTCCCTCCCGCCGAGCGTGTGAGCGCGGGACTCAGGCGATTTCGGGGAAATAAAATGCCTATTTTCCACTACGCCGAAAGTCGGAAAAGAAACAGAGGTGAACGGGGTCACTGAGGTGATCGGACGCTGCACCGGACGCGGTCACGGTGTGACCGGACGCGTCCGGTCAGTACAGCGCGGTTTCGGGCGCGCGGGCTAGGGTTTGCAACCGGCGCGTCCGGTCACTCGCGGGACCGGCGCGTCCGGTCATGCGCCCAGAAGGAACTGAGGTTCACAGAGGACGATCGGATGTGGGGCGCGTCCGGTCACACGCGATCGGACGCGTCCGATCGTTGAAGGAGCTTACTGGACTCCGACCGGACGCTGGCACTGTCGCGTCCGGTCGTTGCGAGGAGCGCGTCCGGTCGTTGTTTCGTGGGCGCGGGTGCTGTGCGGATCGGCGCGTCCGGTCGTTCGACAGGCGCGTCCGGTCATCGGGACCAGCGCGTCCGGTCGTTTTGAGAGGCGCATCCGGTCATGGGGTTTGACCGTTGGCGCAGTGACCGTTGGAGGGTCGGACGCGGTTGAGCGCGTCCGGTCAGTTATGACCGGCGCGTCCGGTCATCCCGACAGAACCCAGTGAAGGGGTATAACGGCTCTATTCGGATGGGAGGCTTATAAATACTCGTTGGCCGGCCCTTGGGGAGGTAACTCGTGATTTCTAACATTCTTATACATCCTTTGAGCTAGAGCATCATCTCCCACTCATCTCTCTTGAGTGATTGCAAATCATAAGTGAGATTGAGTGATCCCAAAGTGCATTGCATAGCTTGAGGGCATCTAGTGGCACTTGTGGGTGGTTTAGCCGGTGGATTTCTTATTACTCTTGGAGAGTACCGCTCCTAGCCGGCTTGGAGATTGTTGGAGGCGTTGGCAAGAGAAGGTGATTGTTCTTGGCCACCTCCGGTTGGTTGTAAGAGGTTCTTGTGCTTTCCTCGGCGGGACGTCAAAAGCAACTCTATTGGATTGCGCGTGTCATTGAGTTACCTCACTTGAGAGTGGTGTCTTGCGGTGCCTTACGGGGCGTGCCTTGAGGGGCAAGTGACTTGAGGGTCACACCGAGGAACCATCTAAGTGTTGGTCGACACAACCGGTGACGTAGCTTGTCGGTGCACAAGTGAACACCGGGTGAACAAAAATATTGTGTCTCTTGTCTCCCGGTGATTGGTCTACATTTTGTGTTGCTGTCAATATTAATTGATTGTATATCATCTTGGTGATTGGCAACATCTTCACTCCACCGTCGGTATAAGATTCACAATCCTCTCTCTCGCATTTACTTTTACTAGATTATCTTGTGTAGCTCTAGTGGTAGCCTTTTCTAGTAGTTGTTAGCTTGCTCACTAGTGTAAGTTAGTGACTTAGCACTTGTGTGAACTAGAGATCATAATCTACTAGACTTGTGGATAGGAGGCTTGCATCACAACCTTTGGCTAAGTAAAACTCGCTTTACGCCGTTTGTTATTCTAACAAGTTTGCTTAGTGGTGCTTGTAGATTTTTTTTATAGGCTATTCACCCCCCTCTAGCCATCTAGGACCTTACAGAAACCCTAACACCCGCGTGCCTGACTGCCACGTTGAACTGACCGGACGCGTCCGGTCAAACCATGACTGCGTCCGGTCACCTCTGTGACCTCCGTTCGCTTTCGTTTCTTTTCCGACTTCTGGCGTAGTGGAAAAAAGTCATTTCAACCCCTCGAAAACGCCTGAATCCCGCCTCGCAAGCTCGGCGGGAGGGAGAGAGGGACCCAAACCATCTCTACCGCTCAAACTCCACCACCTTCGCAAATGTGCCAACACCAACAAGTGTTCACCACCTTGTGCACGTGTGTTAGCATTTTCACAATCATTTTACCAAAGGAGTTAACCACTCAACTTACCATGTCACTCGATCCTAGCAACGATGCATAGTTAGATCACACGAGTGGCACTTAGATGACCGATATGCAAACAGGTTGCCCCTCTTAATAGTACGGCCATCTATCCTAAACCCGGTCATCAACTTCTCTACACACCTATGACCGGTGAAATAAAAATGCCCTAGGTTATACCTTTGCCTTGCGCATTCCACTCTATCTCCTCCGACGTTGATGCAACACATGCACCAACCATTCACCAAATGATATGATCCACTTCATATCATCATGTGACCATATTGGTTCATCGATCTTGACCTCACTTGCTCTTCACCGTTGCCTCAGTCCTTCGGCGCCAAGCCATCACACAACTTGCCCTTCACCCTAGCAACCGGTCTATCAAGCCAAGCCTCATCTTGATCTTCTCCACCTTGGTCACATGACTCCATGTCATGTCTCATGTGCATTAAGCTCCTTCATGACATCATCACATGTGGACTAATTTCCTGTGTATCTCACATAAACACGATTAGTCCACCTAAGGTTGTCACTCAATTACCAAAACCAAACAAGAACCTTTCAGTGAGCGCTGCGTCCGGACGTCACTCCCTTTCTCAAACCGCCCGCCCTCCCCCCACAGAATCGGATCGAAACAGAATGGAATGGAATCCACCGCGTCTCTGTCCTTCGTTCCCTACCGCGCCCCTGTCCCCGTTCTCCAACGCACCCTGTTTTCCCACCACGCCCCTGTCTTAAAAAGAGCATGAAACACTCAAGTGCAACGTTGCAAATATATGAAAAAACTATGTAGTGCAACATTGAGACATAAATACCGCAACATCGCAAAAAATATGTAATGCAACATTGAAAAATATGCACTGCAATATCGAAAAATATGTACTGCAACAACAAAAAATATGTACTGCAACCTCGAAAAAATATGTCCTGCAACATCGAAAAACATGTATTGCAACATCGAAAAACATGTACGGCAACATCAAAAAAAATATTTACTGCAACATAGAAAACTATGTGCTGCAACATCGAAAAAATACACTACGACATCTCAAGCAATAGTACTGCAACATCGAAAAACATCTGTTGCAACGAACCAAAAATCTCATTGCAACATTCGAAAATCATCAATTTCCAACATAAAAAAACCCATTGCAACGCGGGAGGAACAGAAAAAAAGCGTGCAAAACAGCCCCTGACCCATCACCTTCGAGCTCGCCAAAGGGAGAAGGGAATAGGACCCCAGAACTAGCCGGAATCCTAGCCACTACCGCGTCCCTCAGATCTAAAGGAGTAGGAGGAGGAGGGCTCAGATCCAGAGGAGGAGTGCTCAGATCTAGAGAAGAAGGAGGAGGGCTCAGATCCAGAGAAGGACCAACTTACCTCATCGGAGCCGTCGCCGTCGTCCTCGTCTCCGGTGGAAGTCGCGGCCCGTGGCAGCCATTTGGTGGAGGCGCGATGCGGAACTAGCCTGTTAAGGCCAAGTGGGTGCGATGCGATGGGGCCGCAAATGAAGGGGTGACCGGTGCGGCAGCGCCCGGCGGTGAGGTGCGGAGGAAGGGGCGGACGAGCACTAGCTGATGGAGGCTAGAAGGGGCGGCTGCTGTTGTGACTTGTAAGCTGAGACGGAGGAGAGTTCTCCGAGTCAAGGCGAGGACGAAGGGTGATGGCGATGGAGGCATGGAACCCGCTGCGCGGTTAGGTTCGGGCAGGTGCAGAGAAATGAGGTTTGTGTTCCGTGTGCGGATTCGTCCGGACGGGACGGACGCCCGCACAGTATAATTATCGATAATAGAAATAACAAAAGAGACAGTGAAAATAATAGGAAGACTTTATTTTATATTACATCAGATTGAATTAGAGATTAATATGGAGGTAGGACAAAAAAGTACAAATAATATCATTAACTAGTTAATTAGATAATTAAATATCTAATTTAGAGGGTGTATTAGTAAGAGGTATGGGAACGTTTGGGGGTGCCTGCCCCCCCTCCCCTCCCCCTCTGCTGAAGGATAGTCTTATAACGGTGTTTTCCTATAAAATATAGAATTTAATAAAATATGAATAAAAAATTTGACCCATGGGGTAAGACAGCCCGCGGGCATTGTGCTTAAGAAAAAGACCTTCTCACGCATATCGAAAAAACCTCCAAACCTCTGTCCCACCCATACACGGTGGCACCGCAGCTCCTGTAAGATTAGGCTGGCCTTAAACATATACTTTGGCGTAAGACAAACGAGGGGATTCTTAAATCTTAATACATAATTTTATTTCTTATTTTATAAATATTTAAATATATATTTCGTCTTCAATTCAAACCTGAGCTAGAAAAGTTTTATCACCATTATAATCATAATATTAAAGAGCCCCATAACAATTCGATAGTTTCTCTCACGCTCTACATGTCTTGTATATGACTCGAACTCATAACACGTGCTCATACAAGTTATAACAGCTCATGTCTAGCGATGATTCGATACAGAGTCCGACTCTAAAATATATTGGGTCACGCATTCCGTATTTCATATGTAACCCAGACTTATGACTTGTGTTTGTACGAGTTAAAACAACTCGCGTCTAGCGATAGTATAGAAGTTGATTCCTATACGTATTGAATTACGCTATAAATTACCCACATGTTTACTAGGAAATACCAAATACTTATGTAGCAACTTATTATATATAGATAAAATCGTCAATAAGACTAGCCTTAGAGCAACTCTAACCAAGCCCTCCAATTTTTCCTTCCTATTCATTCAAATGAGAGTCCCTCATCTGTATTTCTCCCCTATTTCTCAGCGTACTCTAACTGATCTCCTAAATTTTTCCTACTTTAAACAGTACTGTCGTGGGCCTCGTTCATCGGTCTAACTTGTCAACTTCATGGGAATAGAGAAAGTAGGTATAGAGGAAGCATGAGGGGCTTTTATATCTAAGGCCTTGTTTAGTTACCTTCCAAATTCCAAATTTTTACACTCTCTCCATCACATCAATCTTTAGACGCATGCATAGAGCACTAAATGTAGGTAAAAAAATAACTAAATACACAGTTTGTTTGTAATTTACGAGACGAATCTTTTGAGCCTAATTAGTCCATGATTGGACACTAATTGTCAAATACAAACGAAAGTGCTATAGGAGCCCAAATTGCAAAAAAGTTATCATCTAAACAAGGCCTAAGGTTTAGAAAATAGAAATGAGAGTCGCTCGTCTGAATAGCATATTCATATGTTTTAGCTCTGGAGGACTCGAATAGAATCTTTATTGGACTTGCTCTTAAACTAGCAATCATAGGAGCCCCACATGTTAGATGTTAAAACCGTACCGTGTCATATAAGCTAAAACTTCTCTAGTTCACTTCTATATTAAAATGTAAAGTCCCATTTATCCCCTAAACTCGCTGAATTTAAAAACAATCTTGAATTCCAGACAACGTGCCCCTCTTAACTCACTCTGGAGTCTGGAGATGGATGGAGCCACTGCATACAGGGCGCCGCGTCACTGACTCCTCCAGCCACCATGCATACATCTCCCAGTTCAGGGACGCCAGAGACCTGATTCTCTGTGACGGCAGGCTGCTAGCAGTCATTGGCCTTTAAACAAAAATATGGAGTAATAGCTCGATCTGCAGCTTAAAACCTCCAATGTACGTTTTCGCCGAGTAAATTTTTCAATAATAATCTGCAAATTGAAATGTACAATGTTCTTTTTCAACAAAAAATACACCATGGGAGGAACCAATCAGCCTATGTGTAATGTCAAACAGGTTGCACTAACAACAGTCAACTGATATCCTCAACCTCTGATTGTCACTTTCCAGTTCCTACCAACTTCTGAAATCTGTCAAAATCTGGAAATCAAATTGTGTCCTGCTTTAGGAAGCTTTGTTAGCAGCAGGATTTCTTCCGAATTGTATGATCATTGGTTTTCCTTTGAACACATAGCCATGCGCTAGATTCTGCAAAACCATAAATGAGATATTTTTAAGCACTCATGGTTCTCATGGACCCGATAACGACGAGTCATGTAAACAGCTAAAATTATATAGAATACTCATTGGGTGGCAAAGGAAGATGATGTGTGCGCTTAAGACAAATCATGCAATCTATTGATTTTCTTTTTGGCTTTTTGCCACATCTAGCTGTCTAATGCGCTCAGGTTGTAGAGCGTGCTTGGTTTGTTACCATACCACGCCACCGTCTGCCACAACTCTGACACCGCAGTTTTGAAAGTGTTTTGTTTGTTGCCAGAGTTAAGGCACCGCCACAACTGGCCAACGCTATGCAAGCCATTTTTTATGCCAAACGTCGCCGAAACTGTGGCGAGCGATTTAATCACCAAACTTTTGGCGCGGCATCCGTAGGCGGCGTCCAAACAGAGCCGTAGTCCCAAAATTAGATAAATTAGCAATGAGCTCATACTGAACAACATTACAAACAAGACATCATGTCAATACCAAAATCACTAACCAGGGCACGTTGAGCAAGTTCAACCGTGGGAAATGTGACAAAGGCTTGACCACGCATCCGTCCTTCCTGCAACAGGATTAAAAAATTGAAACAAAAAAACAGACAATGAGGAGCACAGTGGAAGCAAAAAGCAGAACTTGACAGTAACCAATGACAGCAGCTTTCCACATAATTTTCACTATGAAAAGTAGCTTGTAGATTTTTGTGAAACAAGTTTATTTTTGGATAACTTTAAGGGACCAAGTCGATAATATACCTGCATTAATTTTATACTTAGACCCGACCTCGCACTGTCCATGCTTTCGAATACAGAGCCTGAAGAGAGAAGTTAAGAAGATACCTTAGTGACAAATTGAGAAAATACTGCAGTGAATGACAATTCGATACTCCTCTTTTGGAAAAAAGAAGGTATTAACACGATGCAAATACAGGATATGCGACAAAACAGTACAGGTTAAAAAAATGCAGCATCGTCTAGCTCTTTGTTACTCATGATGTTTCTGCTAGGTGCCTAGGACCTAGAATCTTAAGCATAAATGCAGTTAACATGAAAGCATGTTGACTGAATTAAACCATAGTTCTGATGATGGTGCATGCTTGCAGCCAGCTCTTTCATTCATAGCAGCAATTGATCAAGAACCATTTACTAAGCAAAGGAGCACACAAGCATGGTCACTGATTCCTAGGTAACAGATCTTTGACCTGGCCTATCTGCACAACCTCATAGCACACCTTAATCACCCTCAGCAATACATACAACACAGTCATTAAATTTAAGGTATGCCTACAGTCAACAAACAAGATTCCTCGGGTTCCTACAGGGCCTGAGTTGCACAAGTTGGAATAAATCTCAACCTTAGCAGTTAATAATCATTATATTTACGAACCCTTTAAAAGGTAACTATTTGATCCCTAAAATTTTTCATCTGGGACAAATAACAAAGCAAGGCCCTGAAAAAGACTCGGTCTCTGACAGCCTTACCAAAGACATAGTAGAAGTCATCATGAGTGACATCCTTTGCCAAGTTCTTAATGTACAAAACACTGGCAGGATTTCCTGGTGTGTAATTCTGCAAAATAACATAATATTTGAAGTTGATTCAGCAGTCAGTAAACAACTTATGACCTAAGGAAATATAAATGTTGCTTTATGTATCAACATTCTTTATTCTTTGAAATTTCAGATTACCATCATCAAGATCAAGGGGAAGGAAACAACTCACCAACTGATGATACATTCATAATAATCACTTAATTCACAAATATATATGTTGCCAGGATTGTCCATTAATAGGATCCTTGGTTTGAGTAATCACTCCATTCTAGATGAGGGTGGTGCATCATGAGTCCGTTCCTCAAATTTGGTGGAATGACTCCATTCCTCATACTAGTACTAATTGTTAGCTTATGAGGAATGAGATGATGATGGATCAAAATCAATTCCATTCCACAAACCAAACAAAAAGGCGAGGAATGAAAAGATGATGGACTAACTCATTCGTCAAACCAAACACCCTATAAACATCTGTGCAAATGACATGGTAGTACTACATAAGCAATGTGTACCTTGAACATAGGAAGGGATAAAATCTCCTCTGGTGGTAATTTATCTCTCGACATTTCCTGAGGTGTAACAAAATGTTTCTCTCGAAGTCGTTCATGAGTTGAATCAGGTTCATTTTCAGTCATAATTGGGACAGGTGGTTCCTTCTGTATAGGCTTAGGGGCAATTTTTATCTGAAGAGAACCATTGCATCAGCAAAAAAGATAAGACACACTTGACTTTTCAACCAATGAGTAATAATCAACAAACAAAGAGTAGTTAACCTGAAGTACTGGGTTTTTCTTTTTGATCACTTGAAGCGCATTAGAAACCAATGCAACAGGTTTCACCCCCACTGCTTCATGAGCAACACTTTTATCAACTGCAGGACCAACAATTGCTTCATGCTTTGCACGTTTGCTTTTCCGTTTATCAATATCTTCCTGCGATAGAAAAAACGTGCATGAATGATTTAACAAAGACACTACAATGTTAAACTGGAAACACAGAAGTAGCAAGTACATCAGATGATTCTAACTCAGACTCATCACTAGACAAATCAGCTGAATGATGCTCCCCGGTGGTAGTAGATTGCGGTATTGGCTGAGGATGAGGGGTAACAGGCACTTGCGATGGTAGCGGTGGAGTAGGCAATGCCATCCGAAATGGAGCAGGAAGGTTCATCTTGTTCATTAAATGCAGGACCTGTTTGAAGAAAGATGATTTGATCAAAATGCATCTACACACGCAGAATACGAAAAAAAAAGGCAGAGGCATGCCTTGCAAGTTGTAACAATGGGTGCATAGGGTGGAAATCCTAATAAACCTGGTTATAGAATCGAGGGACGGCAATCAGGGCATTGACAATATTTGTCAATATGTTTCCATCTGGTGGTGGATATGCATACCTAAAAAATTGCAGGGCACTCAAATCAAGCTCAAGAAAGTGACGTGTATTAGGATTGCCAACAGTAGAAAAGGCTTCAGCATAGAATGGCAGTCAACAGGTGCCTGATTGCAAAACTTTGCAACATAGCAATAGAAGTGAATCAACTAAGTCAGCAAGCATACAGTAGCATAGAATTGATGCTAGTTTGATTTTGGTTACTTTCCAGAAAAATGGTAAATGCGAATGGACCATATATACTTTGCATGATAGCACATAGGCCTTTTTAGACTGAGGAATATTGTTTCAAATAAATTCAACTAGTTCACAATCTGACATAGATAACGCAACCCAAGAATTATGTTGAGAAAGAGGTTCATGATTAGCAAAAAGAATTATGAATAGGAATACACGGGTAAGCTTTGTCTTAAATTGTAGGAATCTAAGTTCTCAGTAGCAGCTGGCAAGTCAATATCTTAATCACTAAATGAATGTTGAGAACAGTAATATAACATTGCAGGACAAGTATTCACGATAGCTAAGAAACAGCCAAGTATCTTCATGCGAGTATCAAAAGATAATGAAGTCAAATAATGATGCAGTGAACTAATAACATACTCAAGATGCGGAGGGAATGGATAGTCCACACCAAGCTTGGGGGCAATTGGTTCAGCAGTCGATGTGTGATCCTTCTTATTTTGGGAACTAATACTTGGTACCTGGGATGCCCCATGCACTAATTGGTCCTGATGCTTCAGGTGAGAATCATTTGCATTTGGACGGTTAGCTCGCTCGACAGTCAACACTTTCCCCAGAAACCTCAACCTGCAAAGCCATCCCTTAGCGAACAAGGCAATGCTTGACATATGAGTTGAGATGAGCACAATGGGGCCTTTGAAATGAGAAGACGTGGTTAGGTCATGCAGCTAAGAAAGAGAGTCTAAGTAACCTAACAGATCGTGTGATTGACGAAGCAAACCTGTTCAATAGCGAATGTGCGTGATTGGCTGCCGCCTCATCCCTAAAATCTACAAATGCACAATTCCTCAACCTGCAACAGACCAACAGAATGGTTTTAGCAACCAAATAACTTAGGAGACAGCTCGGTACACATACATGACGAAATATAAGTGATCCATATCTATGACACAACAGGCCATTCCAGCATCACCTAAGCAGTTATACTAGATACAACCACGGGCTACTGTAACTAATTCAACATGTGAAGCACCAATCGAAGCGTAATTAAGCAAGCGACAAGATGAGAGAAGTACTTTCCACCAGAACAGGGGCGGACGGATGTGGCGCCGTAGTGAGAGAAGAGGCGGGATAGCATCTCCTGCGTGATAGCCTCTGGGAGATGCCGCACCAGCAGCGTCGCCGCCCCCGCTGGAGCGGGCCCCTGCTGCTGCTGCTGGTGCAGGGGCAGAGGAGTTGCCGGGTAGGGTGTTGTCGGGGGAGGAGGTAGCGTGTGCGGTGGCGGCGGGAAGGACGCCATCGGAGTTGACGTCGGTGACTTCACGACGCTGTATTGGAGCAGGGTTTTTACCGGGGCGGGGCACTCCGGTCGGGGGCTCAAGCGCCGGTTCTGGCGTAAGGATTTCGGGCGCTCCTTGTAGGTGGTATTCGTGGATGCAGGTCCGCGGGGCGGCGCCGCGTCGGGGCTGCCGCTCGGCGAGGCGGGAAGGCGGCGGCAGCAGGGGGCGGCGGCCGGCGGGGGAGGCTCCAGACCTGTAACTTTTTTGTGTATGGGGGACTACGGGCCGGTGTCTTCATGTGAGGAAATGATGCACTTACTGGAGGCCCGCCTAAGCACGATGGCTGCTTCGGCGGGAAGCCCTCTGGGCTCCTGGCGGCGAGGTGCAAAACGTCCCGACGGCCCATTGAGCGCTAGGTCTATTCATAGGCTGGAAGCTGGGCTCAGGTGGTCTAGGCTGCCCAATTTTTTGCAATTTAGCTCTTTTTTTTTTGAAAAAATCTCACATTTAGACCTCTGAACAACTTAAACTCAACTTTGGACCCTATGGGTCGACACCATGATTCACGGCGTCGAGTCTACACGTCTCGACGCCATGATTCACGGCGTCGAGCTTTGGTGCCCTGTTCGACGTGGCGGCTGATCTGGTAGACATCTCGACGCCGTGAATCAAGGCGCCAAGCTCGACGTCGTGAATCATGGCGTCGAGCTCGATGCCGCAGATCACGGCGTCGAGGCTGCATTTAAAATCCACGAGCAACTTTCCCTATACGAGGGTCATTTCATTTGTTCGTCTTCCCTCTCGGTTCTTTCTCTCCTCAATCCGCCCAATCTCTTTGAATCAACTATTTACACCTTAAAAACTTTGATTTGATCCGTAGATCTTCTAGAGCAAGGTATACTCTCTCCCCTCTTTCTTTTTTACGCATTGATTTGATCTATTTTATGTGTATTTTTGTAGTCGTAGTTACTTCATTACTAGGTTTTTGAAGAGATTATTAATACTTGTAATATGCAATCGTTGGATGCCAAGGCGTGAAAAAAGTAGCAAATCAAGGTAACCTCAGCGCCGCTTTTGATATTATTCGTTCATTGTTGTGCATCAAATGGTAAACCCTAGGTTTATGGTTTAATTTTTTTATTTCGGTTATTACAACGTAATTGGTTCAATTGTAGCCGGATGACCGGAAATCCCTACGACCCAAAGCCTCTCCCTAGTGGTGTTCCAATACCCATGTGCTTTTGCGGTGATCCTTGCAAGGTAGACATTTCTGAAGATGAGAAAACATATAGGCAGAGATATTGGATGTGTTCTAATTTTGCATGGGAGCCTACAGAGCGTCAACACCGCAGTACATTTATTGTGAGAAATTGTTATTGTGTAATAATTGTTTTTCTGTCATTAGAAGTATTTGCATATGTATTTGTTTTTTTTGTAACAATTGCCTTTGTTGCAGACCCCTCCACCGCTCTATGATTTTGAGCAGTGGATCGACACTGAGATCAAGGAGTCGGACAAGCGGCTTCTGCAAGGCCTAAAGGAGTGGGATGCGGAGCGTTTAGAGATATTAGAGAAGAGACGCAAAGAGGAGGCAGCAGAAAAGGAGCACAAGGAAGAGGAGGAAAGGAGGCGTGTTGCCGTGTATAGAGAGGAGAGGGAGAAGAAGCTTGAGCGTGTGCGCCGAGCGAAGACATCGATGGAGGAGAATCCTGATGCCCAAAGGAAGAGAAAGTGGCCTCGTTGCACTCAGTAGTGTGCATGACTTGCTAGTTCTATGGTTTATTCATGAACAATGTTGTCTAGTCTTGGACCATGCAATATGTTGTCATATAATGCACTTTAACTATGGGCATAACTAGCGCATGTTCTGCGTTATTTAGTTTATCGTTATGTACTTCAAATTGGTCATGGCTCATGGAGATGAGACTTGACATAGTCCATCTCAGTGCAACGCTCCACTCAGCACCCCCAAAGATTTTTTTCATTCTGCTCCTAGAGAAGGTGTTGGGCCAGGCATATGAGTGATGTAGAAGCTATCATGCACATACATATGCGAGTACTGTTGCATATAAGATCAGATATAGTAATGTTAGCATTTTGTTGACTAGTTAGTTGTGATTTGGTTCCTAGTAGCCAGTCATGTATGTCCATGTAGCAGTTTGATGGTCCAAGATTAGGAGCCTGTGGGCAAAGCCATGCCTGCATGATGGTTGTAAGAGACTTACGACTGTATTCAACAGTACGATGACAAGGAGAGGACATGATAGTATAATCAAAACATTTAATGAGCAATAAAGCACAATAGAACCACATCGAACATGACAACCAACATAACATGGCCTGCATAGTCCAAATAGTCCACAATGTCCATACAGTCCCAAATAGTTATAGCAAAGGAACTACATAATGTTCAATTCTCCATACATGCAAAAGAAGCAAAGTCCATGTAGTCCTGCAAGCTGTGACATCGAATACATGTCGTCCTCACTGTCTCCTAGTCTTACCCTTACCCTTGTGGCCAAGAGCACCGGTGCCTGGAGTGAACTTTCAAGGCGGGCGGCGACACCTTGTTCCTACACCTTGCGTCGGCTGAGTCGAAGGAGCGTCCTAGAGCTGAGACTCGTGAAGCTCATCATAACCACGGTCCTCGGCCTCCTCCTCGTCTTCGTCGTCGTCCTCGTCTCTGTGACCTTAGAAAGTGTCCACAGTCGCGCGAGACGAGCTCTGTCCTCCAGAACCTATAGATGTCGTTTAAATGATGTGTGCACATAAGTCATTAACATCATGCCTGCAATGTAGTAATTAACTCCGTTGAACTAAAGAACACATGTAATGAAATATACCTCCTTGAGAAGAAGTGCCGAGGCCTACAGGTGTGCCCCAGTGTCCTTCCTGCGGCCCGTGTATGTCCATTGCAGCGCTAGTACGACAACCACAACGAGCTGCCGCACGACGCAACCTACGTGCTAGCCTCTGTCATGCAAAGATGCAGTTAGTGGTGATTGCTGTTGTAAACATTCAGTGGAAGAAAATAATATAGTAGCACACCATGTAATCAAATACTCCTAGAATTCTAGAAATGTCATTCCAGTATGAACAAACCTAAGTCCGAACACCATCACTTCGTTAAGGCACAGAAAAAAATTAGGTAGCTCTTCCCATTACAAACATGTGTAGGTCAGTAGTTGTGAACCAGCAAGCAAAAGAACATTCAGAATACTAAGAATATGTAGTATTCAAAAATATTCAGAGATAGCAGTGATCACGTTCGAGGAAAAAAAAGATAACGGTGATCATTATTTCTTTCTTTTTTATCTATATTGTTTCATTCTGTAATTATAGACAATAAGATTGTATATAAGCAGCGAACAATGCACAACAAGTTATGGAAACGCTTAATTAGGCTGGTGAGGTTGTTGACTAGTGTTGTTGCCAAGTTGTCAGGAAGCAAACAAAAACTGCCACTATTGAAAGCACAGGGAGACAATAAGCTAGCAACATCTACGCTGGGAAACAAAAATATGACTGCAGAAAAGGTGAGAGATAAACAAGCAGAACTGCAAGATCTTGAAGCTACCCACAAGGAGTTAAAGGTAATATCAAGTTCTTATTTTTAGAGCTCCAAACTATTGTCCAAGATCTGATCTTTGGTTAAACTTATATTTTCCAAATAGGAGAACTAGTGTCGACTTACATAGTCAGAGAAAACAAGAGAACTGGTGTCGACTTACCCCAAGAAAGTTGTTCAGTGTGTACTCGTCCACGCCTGTCCTTGGGAAACGTTCGATGTCAACCACAGATTGCTTCAGCGCATTGCCTTGGAAAATAAAACATGTATTAATTTGCATGACTGATTTCTGGTTATTAGAGTGACTGTACTATAGAAAAGTTTAAAGATGATGTACCACTCGGTCCAAGATAGGTGCTGCCTCGATAAGTGTCCCTTGTCGTGCCGCAAGGTCGTACGAAGTGTCCTCATCCTCTAAAGATTCAAGGTAGGCGTAGTCGGCTTGAGTCCATTGAGTCTTCAACCTTGTCCGTGTGAGACCAAGGTACCAAGATAGGTATGCGCGGAAGTTGTAGTTGGTATGTGGCTGCTCGTTTTCATAAAGGTTGTCATGAAGCTGGTCCCACTGCTCGATGTGATCACGGTGTAGCGTCTCAAACTCAACCGTCTTCTTCTGCTTCTGACGATCAATCCTGAAAGTGTTCCACAGTGATTAGGTTACTTCATAATACGCGAAAGGAATACATAATGCATTAGCTGTCATGAAAGTAACATATATCAAAATGGTACTTGACTGCTAACTAGAACAAATGCTGCTTTATGTTTTTATTCAACTTTGAGTTTCATTTTGGTTCTCCAGGTAAGAACTCTGAAAAATGTGCATGTGTCGACGGATCAGAGCCTCGATGATCAGAGCAAACCTAAGGGCGTGTGTTTCTGTACTGTGTACTGCACATCGCCATGCATGATAGCAGGTTAGTCACTAACATGATCCTTGCTTGATCTGTCAATGAAGTAACAGATTCTACAGGTGGTCACTAATTAGCATCTAATCTAACCTACCTACCACATGACATATTCTATAGCCTACCTTAGCCAGCACCTAGACAACCCCAGCCTTAGCCAGCTTGGGCGGTGTTCTAAGCCTAAGGTAGTGTAGATCAGCCTTAGCCAGTCGGAACAAAAACTCAGGCTGTTGTAACTTATCAGTTGTCAGAATATTTGATTTGGAGTGTCCATGCCTCAGAACCTACAGGTGTGTTTCAGTATCATTCTCGTAGCCGCTGTCCATATCCTGCCCAATGGCACTAACTACCGGGTAGCAAAGTTCCTATGTAGCAGCAGTCACTTTGGAGTCTAAAATCCAATGAGGGAAAGATTACCATGTAAAATAAACAATGACTTAAATATCGATATCACATGACTTAAATATCGATATCACATGACGTAATGACACTTACTTGTGCAACTCCACGTTGGTCGAGAACTGCTTGACTGGCCACTCCTGAGCCAAGCCAAATTGACGTGCAACTCTATGGGGAAGGTGATACTCAACCGCGTAGAAGCAGATCAGCGGGCACATCATCTTGTACAGGTCTTCGTCCGCGCTGCACATGATGCTAACTCCAAGCTGCAGCACCTGTATGTCGTCATATGGCTCCCAATTAACCTGCAAAAGAAAGCCATTGAGGGCGCAAGTTAGAACAGTTATGGTTCGTTCGTAGTACACAATAACAAATGTTGTTGACTCACCATCGCGTGCGTTAGTGTGTCCATCTCGTTGGCGTACTGCACGTAGGCACGTGCAGTCCTGCAGAAGGGGACTTTCGCTTGGTCCCAAAGATGGGCAACCGTCGGTCGGTGTCACGGGTTGCCCACTACGAACCAGTCTCGAGGAGGTTCCAATGCTGGCCGGCCAACTGGTATACGAGACCACATCCAAAGCTGCAGAAGGTAGACATAACCGCCTATGGAAGCATTCGGCGAACTCCGACGACACGCCTCACAGAGGTGGCGGTATAGGAACGCCTGAAAGGATCAAGATGCCCAAGAGGGGGGGTGAATTGGGCTTTTCTAAAAATTAGATGCAAGAAATAAATCCTACAAGCCGGAATTCACCCCTAGTGTCTACTTGTGTTCCTAGAGAGTCTACCGATACAAAGTTTTGCACCCTAGTTTCCAATCCTAGTCTAGCATGGCAAGTCTAGGAATGTAAACAAGCAATGAAAGTAAATACGAGAATGTAAATGCTTGAATGTAAAGGGGCAAGGAACACGGCGATGTTTTTCCGAGGTATCGGAGAGTCGCCACTCCCCACTAGTCCTCGTTGGAGCACCCGCGCAAGGGTGTAGCTCCCCCTTGATCCGCGCAAGGATCAAGTGCTCTCTACGGGTTGATTCTTTGACACTCCGTCGTGGTGAATCACCCACAACCGCTCACAAGATGAGTTGGGTCATCCACAAGCTCCGCCGGATGATTACCAAACTCCCAATCACCACCAAGCCGTCTAGGTGATGGCGATCACCAAGAGTAACAAGCTAGAACTCTCACTTGACCACTACGAGCCCAAATGAGAAAGTGGATGCACACTTGCTACTCTCTAATCGCTAGTGAGGAACTCTCAAGCTTTGATTCTCAAATCTCTATCCTCACTAGTGCTCTTGCACTACCTTGCACTCCAAAGGTGTTTATCAGCTGATCAAATGAGCAAGAGACCTCTAAAAGAGGTGGTGGGGATGTATTTATACACCCCACAGACAAAACGAACCGTTACCTGCTGACTCAGCAAAACTCGAGCTGACCGGACGCGCCGGTCGTACTGACCGGACGCGCCGGTCGCTCGTAACGGTCGAAAACCGAAAAACCACTGAGTGACCGGACGCACCGGTCAGGGGTGACCGAACGCGTCCGATCGTGCAGGGAGCATACTGTACTCGCACCGGACGCGCGACCGCGTCCGATCGGTGATGACCGGACGCGTCCGGTCGTCTCTGGACCTTACTGGACTGTGACCGGACGCGCCGATCACACCCAGGTCGCGTCCGATCGGGTGTTTCCCTCAAGTGACACATGTTGACTTCTGACCACCGCGTCCGGTCCTCGCGAGGACCGCGTCCGGTGTTCAGAGCTGAAACCCTAGCCGCGGAACTGAACTGACCGGACGCGTCCGGTCATGCCGAGGACCGCGTCCGGTCATGGGAAAACAACCCGAAACACTCCGAAATGCGTTACAACATGAACCAAGTTGCTTCCAACTGAACTTTGAGCTATTCTAGAGCTGCCTAGCGCCAAGTTTAACAAGTGTGCACCACACCTAAACATAGGACTCGCCTAGGTCAAGCTACCCGCTCATGCCCCCCTTTATAGTACGGCCAAAAGAGAAAAACGAAGATCCTAACGACTATTCCAAATGTCTCTCAACACCTCGACATCCGGAACTAACCGTCCTTAATCTTGACGTCACTCTTTTGAAAACCGAAACGATTTCCATCAAGGGGCATGAATACCATGGTGCCCAAAGCAGTTAAAACCTCCATGACCTAACTTACCAAAGTTTCTGCAAAACACACGTTAGTCATGGTAATAAAGCGTTGTCATCAATTGCCGAAACCAAACCTCGGGGCCTAGATGCTTTCAATCTCCCCCTTTTTGGTGATTGATGACAACACTAAGATATGAAAGATTGGAGTTGAGGTTTTCGAGCATGCATGGTTCACATAAGCAAAGAGCAATAAGCATAGAAGGGTTAGGAATTGCTTATGTGTCCCAAGCCAAAAGAGTGTACTCATAAGATAAGACAAAAAGCGTTAGTACACAAACAGATATAGCTCATAAGTATTCGGAGTAAGGCACGGAAGCACAACCTTAGAGCTATAAATAACAACGGTGACAAGAGATAACAATGTGACAGGATAAAACATTAAGACTCAAGGTTTATCTCACAACGACATGTCACACGAATGCAATGACTGAAGAGTAAACATGATGCATGAAAGTAGCACACAGGAAAAAACGAAAACCCTCTCTCAAAACTCCCCCTGAAACTACTCTCTCTCCCCCTTTGGCATCAAGCGCCAAAAAAGCTAATCTAAGGATCTGATGGGGGGGCAGACGGAGTCGTGTCGGGTGCCGAGGTGCGCGGAGTAATCATAAAGTGTAGAGAATCGCCCTCGGAATCTGAACTATCTGGCTGACCCTCTGAAGAAGCATGTGGCTGTGTAACTGTCTGGGTCTGAACGGCAGGAACAGGTACTGTCGTAGTAGCAATAATAGGATCCGTCTGAGTGACCTGAGCCTGTAGCGAGCCAATAGCAGGAGGATCTGTGGAGGCGACTGACAAAGGTAGAGTCTCTGTAGTACCAGTCCCTGTTACTGGAGGAATACCTGCCTCTGAAGCTAACAACCCTGAAGAAGTAGCAAAGGTAGTGTGCGAGGGCGTCGGCTGACCAGTCAACTCGCTGTAGGTAGCACTGAAATCACCGAAGGGTGGGCCTGCCAAGAGGTGAGGGCGAGGCTGGTCTGACGGTGTAAACCCCGTGTGAATAGGCGTGAAGCTCGGGGACTGGAAAGACTGGGGAACCTGCTGCTGTGGAGATGTGAACTGGAAACCCGGCTGTCCCTGACTCGATGGATCACTAGATTGTAAAGCAGAAGTCAGGACGGAAGCAGGCGGAGGAACCCCAACAGTGACTAGGTGGCGCAGGAGGTCCAAGTACTGCTGCTGACTAGCTGCAGTCTGTCGCTGAATCTCGTACTGCTGTCGCTGCATTTCGACCTGCTGCCTCTGGATCTCAAGCTGCTGACGCTGAAACTCGTCCTGACGAGCCTGAATCTGTGCAAGTGCTGCAGCTGTGTCCTGAGCCTGTCGCTGTATTTACTGTTGCTGCTGCTCCTGTGCCTGGGTCAACCTCTCAAGTATTGCCACCATGGCTAGGTCTGTGCGGGAGGCTGAACCAGAGCCACCGGCCTCATGGTCGTGAGACCGAGGAGACCGGTACCTGGGGATGGGCTGGTAGTCCTCATCAGTGCTGTCAGATGTCCCATCCTCAGGAAGATCAGCAGGCTGAGCGTCAAGATCTGCAAGCTTTGCCTCTGCAAGCTCATCAACTGTGGCGTCCTGCTCAGCTACTGTCTCAGGAACCTTAGGTCGCACACGCTGTCCTGGCACTGGGGCCTGATCTCTGGTGACTGAAGCCCAAAGCTGACGGATATCATACTCAGGGAAAGCAGTAGTAGTATCTGATATCTCAGCTCGGATCTCTGCTGGTAACTGGATGGATGATCTAATAATGAAGCAGATCCAGTGTGCATAGGGCAGCTGACGATTACCCTTGAAGCCCTCAGCTATGGTGTCCTCCATCTCACTAAGTATGAGATCTCAAATGTCAAACTGAGTCTGTGAGAGGAGGTGGTGAACAACCCATAGCTGCATCTGAGTCAGTCCCTCTCTGTAGCCAAGTCTGGGAAGTAGAGTGCGTCTGACTATAGCATCCAAAACCCTGGCAAGTGGTGTCAAACTGGCAGGCGTGCGTCGAGACCCTTCGCCAAAAGGCTCATGGAAGCAGGGTCGAACCAGGTCTGTAGGTGGCACTGCACCGCCATGAGGGCGTCTCGGTGGAGTCTGACCAAAGCACAGCTGATGTATCTTCGTGTTGGAAGCTGGGAGTCTGAGAATCTCCCGCACTCTGGTGCTGTATAGGCGGTGATCGCGGCCTCGGAATGCAAAGTGAATGAAATCATGGGCAGGATCAATCCATAGTGAAGCATAAAACTCTCTGACCCATGTGCCGCAGTATGCACCTGTCCGTCCAAGAAGATCTGACAAGCCTGGCAGAAAGGACAGGTGCGGTCGTAGCTGCTCTCCCACAACCTCAACTAGTGACTCAAGTCGACAGACCCTCTGTGGTCGGAAAGCAATACCGCTGTCAACTAGAGCTCTGTAGAAATCCTCCTGAAGTGGGGTATAGAATCCTTCTGAAGCTCTGGGATCCCTCACAGGTGGAAACCACCGACTGACCTCCACGAACCTCAACCCCTGCACCTGACGTGCTGTAGCACCCCTCAAGTCAAAGTGCTCGACCGGGGGTGAACCTCTAGCTCTGGGAGGAGGACGTGCTCCACGACGCTGGCCCTCTGGCCTAGGAGACACCTGAGTACGTGCGCGTGTGGAGCGGCGACGTGGTGGAGACTGAGCTGGCTGCTCCTCTGTGTCCTCTGTAGCCTCTGGAGCCTCTGGAGGTGGATCAACTGACATACTCTCTGCAGCTCCAGTATCCTCAGTACCCTCAGTGGCCTCTATGCCGAGCTGTCGACCTTCAAGATGAAAGCGACGCTCGCCTATGCGTATGCCACTGCTCCTGCCACCTCTCTCTGCCTGCTCTGCTGCATCTGCCACGGCCTGAGCAATCTCTGCCTCTGTGAGTGTCTTCTTCTTCTTTCTGGCCAAGATCTTGACATGCTTCCCACGTGCAATCTCAGACCGACGAGGAGGACTGTCGTCCCCGTCACCAGGAGCACCACCGGCGTTCTTGCAACGCACCATGCTAACAACCTGACTGAAAACCTCTGAAAGATGATGAACTGTCACTCAAGAGGCTTGGCCTCAATCCGTATCCACAGGCTTGGCCTCAGATTCAGCAAACTGATCTCACCCTGACACACGACAGACTCGCTGCAAAGACGGAATAGAGAGATCTACTATAAACACATATAACTAGAAGGTACGAAGCCCTAGAGATAGCAAGCATATGTGATACGATGAGAATCGAGACGTGAAGCTACCTCGGATTGACGAGACGAAGGTGACAAGATGAGGTGACCTAGATCGCGAGAATCCCGAAATCGCCGGACGAGCTCTCGCGAAGAAGACGACGCGCGACGAATCTCGTCGACGAACGATCGACCGACGAACCCTAGGGTTAGGGTTACGGCAGATCGACGAACAACGATCGGAGGCAAGCACGAGTCGTTCCAATGTCGGAGATGAAGCTGGCTTGCAGGAGTGCGGCTCACCGGCGGTGGTGGCACGTTCGGGCGACGGCGGCGCGGCGGTGGCGCGAGGATGGTGGCGGCGCGGCTGCGAGCGAAGGCCGGTACGGGCAGGAGACGCGCAAGGGCGGCTGGCGCGCGCGTGAGCAAGGCTGGCCTTGCCGGAGGCGAGGAAGACGGCGAAGCGGTGGCTCACCGGCGGCAGGCGGTGCGGCGGTGGCGCGAAGTGCGGCGGTGGCGAAAGAAACCGGCGGCGGCGCAAGGAGGCTCGGGCGGAGAAAAAGAAAACGGCCGAGGACGAAGCGGTATATGAAGGGTCAGATCCGCTCGACGCGTGATGACCGGACGCGGTGGTCGTTATGACCGGACGCGGTGGTGCAGCGTCCGGTCACACTCCAGTAAGTTCCTAGAGTGACCGGACGCGTCCGGTGAGGACTGACCGGACACGGTCAGAGTCCGATCGAGGGGAGCTCGGGAAATTATCGTGAATGACCGGACGCGGTGGTGGTAACCGGGACCGGACACGGTGGTCAAACAGAGGCGCGTCCGGTGCAGTGTCCGATCAGTAGATCTGGAGATGGTCTTCTGGATGACCGGACGCGCTGGTGGACGTCGGGACCGGATGCGGTGGTGAAGCATCACTGCGTCCGGTGCAGCGTCCGGTCCAACGTCCGGTCACTGTTCTTCGCCCTTCTTCGTTCCGAACAACGACGCGACTTCTCCCAATCAGGTTCCAATACAAAAAGACACAAATAAACACCAATTGGAACACGAAATGAGTGACCTCACTCAAACCCTCAAATTTTTAATATAGATTGCCTTAGGCTAGTATTATTTTTAAGAAAATAGACAATAAACACCCAAGGAGCAACGTATGGCCGTGCAATAGAGTTTTTTGAACCTTTAGGAGCGTCAAAATGCTCTCTCTATCCATGGACGAACACAGAGGTTGCTCAAAGCTTAACCGAAAAGAAATGACAAGAACAATAACCATGCATATGCAATGCAATACAAGAAGGTAAAACTAGAATGCTTGTCAAGTTTGATCCACGGTTAGGCTTTTTCACTCCTCCAAAGAAGGGTTATCGTAACCGTGTTAGCCAAGCCCTAAAAACATTGCGATAAAAATAAACAAGGCACATTATACAATGCAATGCAAGGGACAACACACGCTCATTTTTTAAAGTTACTAGAATCAAGCACATTGAGTTCACTTCTTAACCTACAAAAGGTTGCCTCATCCAAAGGTTTAGTGAAGATATCCGCTAATTGATTTTCACTTCTTACACCTTCTAGTGATATGTCATTTTTAGCAATGTGATCTCTTAGAAAGTGATGGCGGATATCAATGTGCTTGGTGCGAGAGTGTTGTACCGGATTGTTAGCAATTTTAACGGCACTTTCATTATCACATAAAAGTGGCACCTTTTCAAGAACAATTCCATAGTCTAGGAGGGTTTGTTTCATATATAATATTTGTGCACAACAAGCCCCCGCGGCAATGTATTCCGCCTCGGCGGTGGACAAAGCCACACTATTTTGCTTTTTAGATGACCAAGATACTAAAGATCTTCCAAGCAAATGGCACCCTCCGGATGTGCTTTTTCTATCAATTTTGCAACCGGCATAGTCCGAATCGGAATAGCCAACTAGTTGGAATCTAGCTCCTTTGGGATACCAAAGACCAATGCTTGGGGTGAGCTTAAGATATCTTAGGATTCTTTTTACGACACTTAGGTGAGGTTCTTTAGGGCACGCTTGAAAGCGGGCACACATGCACACACTAAACATGATATCGGGCCTAGATGCGGTAAGGTACAACAAGCTACCAATCATAGAACGGTAGAGAGTTTGATCAACCGGTTTACCTCCCTCATCTAGGTCGAGATGTCCATTTGATGGCATTGGGGTCTTGATTGGTTTGCATTCTTCCATCTTGAATCTTTTGAGAAGATCCTTGGTATACTTTTCTTGAGAGATGAAAATCCCTTCTCTCATTTGCTTTACTTGAAAACCAAGGAAGAATGTGAGCTCACCAATCATTGACATCTCGAATTCCTTCGACATCAATTCACCAAATTCCTTGCAATAATCTTCATTTGTTGATCCGAAGATGATATCATCAACATATACTTGACAAATAAAGATCTCCCCATTAAACTTCTTGGTGAATAGTGTGGTGTCGACCTTCCCAATGGTGAAGCCCTTCTCAATGAGGAAGTCCCGGAGGCGCTCATACCACGCTCTAGGAGCTTGCTTAAGCCCATATAACGCCTTGGACAACCTATAAACATGATTAGGATATCTAGGGTCTTCAAACCCGGGAGGTTGATTGACATAGACTAGTTCATTTATAAAGCCATTTAAGAATGCACTTTTCACATCCATTTGATATAGTTTCATATCATGATGTGATGCATATGCAAGGAGGATACGAATGGCTTCAAGTCTTGCAACGGGTGCAAAGGTCTCTCCAAAATCAAGACCTTCAACTTGAGAGAACCCCTTTGCAACTAGTCTTGCCTTGTTCCTCACCACTATGCCTTGGTCATCTTGCTTGTTTTGGAATACCCACTTGGTTCCAATGACTCTTGCACCTTTGGGATGCTCTTCAAGTGTCCATACTTGATTGCGGGTGAAGTTGTTCAATTCTTCATGCATTGCAATCACCCAATCCGGATCTTGAAGAGCTTCTTCTACATTCTTAGGTTCAACGCAAGAGACAAAAGAGTGATGTTCAACAAAAGAAGCTAGCTTTTGGGATCGAGTCATTACTCCCTTTGTAGGACTCCCTATGATGAGATCTTGTGGATGTGCTTGAAGTAGTGGTGAATTTCTTCTATCAACCACTTGAGGAGGTAGATGGGGAGCAACAACATCTTGAGCTTGTGCCTCGACTTGTTCATGAGAGACATAAGTGTCTTCATTTTCAACTCTCTCATTCTTGTCATCATCTTGAGGCACACGTGATGAATATGGTGGATCAACAATTTGTACATCGTCATCATCATCTTTTGGCTTGATGTCTCCCACCGGCATGTTCTTCATGGCCTCCCTCAAGGGTTCATCACCTACATCATCACAATTCTCAATTGCTCCTTGGGAGCCGTTAGATTCATCAAATTCCACATCATATGTTTCTTCAACCAAACCGGTGGCATGGTTAAATACTCTATATGCTTTGGACTTTGATGAGTAACCAACAAGAAAACCAATATCACAACGTCTTTGAAACTTCCCTAGGTGTTGACGCTTCTTGTAGATGTAACATTTGCAACCAAACACCCGGAAGAAAGAGACGTCCGGCTTCTTCCCATTAAGCAACTCATAGGGGGTCTTGCCAAGAAACTTTTGTAGGAAGAGGCGATTTGAAGCATAGCATGCGGTGTTGATTGCCTCGGCCCACAACTTCTCCGGAGTGTTGTACTCATCTAGCATTGTTCTTGCAAGGGTGATCAATGTTCGGTTCTTTCTCTCAACTACACTATTTTGTTGAGGAGTGTAGGTTGAAGAGACCTCATGCTTGATTCCAATTTCATCACAATAAGCTTCAATGTTGGTGTTATCAAACTCTTTCCCATTGTCACTTCTAATCTTCTTTATCTTGACTTCAAATTCACTTTGAGCTCTCTTTGCAAACTTCTTGAAGCAATTTGCCACTTCGGATTTGTCATGAAGGAAGAAAGTCCATGTATACCTTGAGTAGTCATCCACTATCACAAGACAATAGAGATTACCACCCAAGCTCTTGTATGTTGTAGGCCCAAACACATCCATGTGTAGAAGTTCTAGCACTCTTGAAGTTGACATGAAAGCTTTGGTTGGATGAGTGTTTGCAACTTGTTTGCTCGCTTGACATGCACTACAAGGTTTGTCCTTTTCAAACTTCACATCCTTCAATCCTCTCACTAGTTCTTTCTTCAATAGCTTGTTGAGAGTGTTCATTCCAACATGAGCAAGCCTCCTATGCCAAAGCCAACCAAGTGAGGTCTTGGTGAACAAACATGTCATCAAATTTGCATCTTCGGAGGTGAAGTCAACAAGATAAAGATTGTTGTATCTAAAGCCTTTGAATATCACTTGCTTGTCATCTATCTTTGAAACTTCCACTTCATTTGGTGTGAACAAGCATTGGAAGCCAAGGTCACAAAGTTGCCCAACGGATAACAAGTTGAAACTCAATGAAGCAACATAGAGCACATTTGAGAGTGAGTGATCATGTGATATTGCAATCTTGCCTATACCCTTGACTTTGCTCTTTGAATTATCCCCAAATGTGATCTTCTCTTGACATATTCCATTCTCTTCAATGGTGGTGAACATACGAGGATCACCGGTCATATGTTGAGTGCAACCACTATCAATAACCCAATGAGATCCACCGGTCTTGTAGTTCACCTACACACAAAAGATCAAGCTTTTTGTTTAGGGACCCAAACTTGAGAGGGGCCCTTGACTTTCTCAACTAGTGACTTGGCAACCCATATTTTCTTTGGCCTATTCTTGTTTGGGGGACCCAAAAACATGACTTTCATCTTTCCATTTGAATCTTTTCTTAGCATATAATGAGCATTGAAGGCGAAAGGTCTAGCATGCTTGGGCAAGGGTTGTGGTGGTGGAGTTTTGCATTCATGAGCAAAGTGACCTTCTTGACCACACTCAACACATCTCTTTGGCTTGGGCTTTGACTTGCTTTGTTGTTGTTGAGCTTTTGCTTTCTTCTCTTGATTTGCCAAGTACCCAATACCACTTCTATCCATCTTCATTACGGTGTTCATGAGGAGCTCACTTTGCAAATGTTGGCCTCTTGTGAACTTGCTTAGGCCGGTCTTGAGATGCTCTTTTTCTTGCTTGAGCTTTTTGTTTTCTTCAATGAGTGACTCATTTGTTGGTTGCTTCTCAAGAGCCATCAAACCTTTTAGCTTCTTGTTCTCATTTGCAAGCTTCTCATTCTCACTCTTAATCTTGGCATAATCATCATGGTTGCTTGACTCAACCACACTCTTGCCTTTGCTACTAGAACCTCGCTCAATGCTTTCAATGATCAAGTCATCACATGATGTAGCTATATCACACTTAACAACATGGTTAGTAGCATCATGTGTCTCAAGAGCAAGTTCATTAGCAACCACAAGACTATCATAGTCAATTTTTAATGTGGTGTATTTGTCCTTTAGAGAATTATGTCTAGTGATGAGCTCATCATGCTTCTTCTCAAGTTTATCATGTTGATCTTTAAGCTCTTTATAAGAGGTTTTGAGCTCCTTGAGAGTGGAAGACATCACTTCATTTTGAACTCTAAGCTCACCACTAGTCTTTTGAATATTTTCAAGCTTCGATGAGAGTGATTCATTTTCATTTTGAAGATCATCATTTTCACTTCTAGTTCTTCTTATGATTTTAGTGTATTTGTTTAGCAATTTTACAAGTTCATCATAAGAAGGTGAGTCATATTCATCATCACTATCACTATCATCATCATCATCACTATCATGGTTTTGTACCTTTCGTTCACCTTTGGCCATAAGGCATAGGTGAGTAGTGGACGATGATGGTGAAGGAGGCGGTGAAGGTGGTGATGAAGATGTTGGTGAAGATGATGGCCCCATCACAAATGCGGCAACCTTCTCTTTCTCATCATCGCTCTCATCTTCGGAGGACTCACATAATGATTCAATGTCGGTGAGCCAATCACCAACAATGTATGCCTTTCCTCCCTTCTTCTTCTTGTGGAACTCCTTCTTCTTGTCATCCTTCTTCTTGTATGGCTTGTTCTTCTTCTTCTCTTCTTCTTCATCACTTGAATCATTTTTCTTGCCCTTGTTCTTGTTCTTGTACTTGTCTTTTGGTGGTCTAGGGTATTGATGAGCTAGGTGGCCAAGTTCACCACAATTGTAGCAATCCATCTCCGAGATTGGCTTTCTCTTGCTACTTGTGAAGAATTTCTTCTTCTTGCCATCGAACTTGATGCCACTCTTGTTAAGCTTCTTTAGCATCTTGGTGGTCTTTCTCACCATGAGTGCAAGTGATTCATCATCAACATCACTTTCACTTGAGCTTTCTTGCACCATCATGGCTTGACCCTTCTTCTTCTTCTTGTCATGACTAGCTTTGAAGGCCAAGTCTTTCTTCTTGGAAGATGATGAGCCCTCTTCCGGAGTGATATGCATATACATCTCATGAGCATTGATTTTTCCTAAAACTTGAGTCGGTGTTGCGGTGGAAAGATCACTTTGGTGAAGCACGGTGACAATGTGTCCATACTTCTCAACGGGAAGCACACTCAAGATCTTCCTTGCAACATCCGATTGGCTCATTTTGGTGAGCCCAAGAGCATTGAGGTCCTCTACAAGAACATTCAAGCGAGTGTACATGTCATTAGCACTTTCTTTGGGAAGCATCTCAAAAGAATTAATTTTCTTTAAGGCTATGTGATAGCGTTCCTCACGCTCACTCTTGGTTCCCTCATGGAGAGCACAAAGATTTTCCCACAATTCATGAGCGTTCTTTGCATTACGCACGCGATTGAAGATATATTTGCCTAAGCCCCGGTAGAGTGCATTTTTGGCCTTTGCATTCCACCGGTCGTACTTCTCCTCGTCACCACTTGGGTTAGCGGGATCCCTTATGGGGGGAAGCCCTTCGGTTGCGGCTCTAAGGCACCCAACATCTATGGCTTCGAGGTACGCCTCCATACGAATTTTCCAATATGGAAAATCGTCTCCCTCAAAAGTGGGAGGTGGTCCTTCCCCATTAGACATCTTGCTCTAGGCGGTAAAGCCTAAAAATAGAGCAACACGGCTCCGATACCAATTGAAAGGATCAAGATGCCCAAGAGGGGGGGTGAATTGGGCTTTTCTAAAAATTAGATGCAAGAAATAAATCCTACAAGCCGGAATTCACCCCTAGTGTCTACTTGTGTTCCTAGAGAGTCTACCGATACAAAGTTTTGCACCCTAGTTTCCAATCCTAGTCTAGCATGGCAAGTCTAGGAATGTAAACAAGCAATGAAAGTAAATACGAGAATGTAAATGCTTGAATGTAAAGGGGCAAGGAACACGGCGATGTTTTTCCGAGGTATCGGAGAGTCGCCACTCCCCACTAGTCCTCGTTGGAGCACCCGCGCAAGGGTGTAGCTCCCCCTTGATCCGCGCAAGGATCAAGTGCTCTCTACGGGTTGATTCTTTGACACTCCGTCGCGGTGAATCACCCACAACCGCTCACAAGATGAGTTGGGTCATCCACAAGCTCCGCCGGATGATCACCAAACTCCCAATCACCACCAAGCCGTCTAGGTGATGGCGATCACCAAGAGTAACAAGCTAGAACTCTCACTTGACCACTACGAGCCCAAATGAGAAAGTGGATGCACACTTGCTACTCTCTAATCGCTAGTGAGGAACTCTCAAGCTTTGATTCTCAAATCTCTATCCTCACTAGTGCTCTTGCACTATCTTGCACTCCAAAGGTGTTTATCAGCTGATCAAATGAGCAAGAGACCTCTAAAAGAGGTGGTGGGGATGTATTTATACACCCCACAGACAAAACGAACCGTTACCTGCTGACTCAGCAAAACTCGAGCTGACCGGACGCGCCGGTCGTACTGACCGGACGCGCCGGTCGCTCGTAACGGTCGAAAACCGAAAAACCACTGAGTGACCGGACGCACCGGTCAGGGGTGACCGGACGCGTCCGATCGTGCAGGGAGCATACTGTACTCGCACCGGACGCGCGACCGTGTCCGATCGGTGATGACCGGACGCGTCCGGTCGTCTCTGGACCTTACTGGACTGTGACCGGACGCGCCGATCACACCCAGGTCGCGTCCGATCGGGTGTTTCCCTCAAGTGACACGTGTTGACTTCTGACCACCACGTCCGGTCCTCGCGAGGACCGCGTCCGGTGTTCAGAGCTGAAACCCTAGCCGCGGAACTGAACTGACCGGACGCGTCCGGTCATGCCGAGGACCGCGTCCGGTCATGGGAAAACAACCCGAAACACTCCGAAACGCGTCACAACATAAACCAAGTTGCTTCCAACTGAACTTTGAGCTATTCTAGAGCTGCCTAGCGCCAAGTTTAACAAGTGTGCACCACACCTAAACATAGGACTCGCCTAGGTCAAGCTACCCGCTCATGCCCCCCTTTATAGTACGGCCAAAAGAGAAAAACGAAGATCCTAACGACTATTTCAAATGTCTCTCAACACCTCGACATCCGGAACTAACCGTCCTTAATCTTGACGTCACTCTTTTGAAAACCGAAATGATTTCCATCAAGGGGCATGAATACCATGGTGCCCAAAGCAGTTAAAACCTCCATGACCTAACTTACCAAAGTTTCTGCAAAACACACGTTAGTCATGGTAATAAAGCGTTGTCATCAATTGCCGAAACCAAACCTCGGGGCCTAGATGCTTTCAACGCCAACACATCGGAAGCCTAGCTGTAACCCCCTGCGGTGTCCCAGTCAGTGAGGCAGGGGAGGTACATCCATGACGCGGTGTCCCCCGTCGCATCTGGGAAGAGAACACACCCAAAAAGATGCAGGACCCAAGCCCTGCAGTAGTAGGTAACTGTCTCCTGGTTTGCATTGGCCGGACATTGAGCAAAGTTCTACCTCAGCCAGGGAATAGATACCCCTGTGGTGCGGTGACCCGTGGCCTCCGGAGGAAGTGGTCTCCCGAGGAAGGCCTCCACTCTGTCCCTCCAACCATCTGACCTGCAGTGCCCGATAACTGGACGGCCTCTAACACTCACACCAAGGAACTTCTGAGTGTCCTGAAGCGTAACAATCATCTCTCCATAAGGTAGGTGGAAACTATGAGTTTTCAGCCTCCACCTACATAAGCAATGAACGAGCACTATTATTAGGATGTCATCAAGGACAAATTAAATGGATATGCGAAACAAACGATTAGTATTGAGAAAGGGTGTACCTGTCAACCAAAGCTGTGATCGCCGCGGGGTTGATTGGAGGCAACCCACGGCGAACCTGATATGATACGACATCCAGGCTAGCCCTCTGTAGCAGAGGCATGTACCTGTCGTCGTACCGCATCTCCTCAAACTTGTCATAGGTTCGAGGACGAAGAGGGGGCAGTTCCTACAACCAGCAAAGTTATTTCATTTCATGCCTTTCTAACAAATTAAATAGAAGGTTGGAACAAAAAATTCCAGTACATACCACCCCCTCTGCGGTGAGTCATCCTCGGTGCTTCTCCTTGTAGTACGGATCCAGGAGGTGGAACGGCTCCATCCTATAATAACAGAGCAAGCATTAGTCAATAAATAAGAATATAGCAAAACAAATAAAGTACCATGCATTTACAATTAAACAAAGCGACAACTGCATATATAATTAATCAAAAATGTACCATGCATATATAACTATTTACCAACTTGAGTACGTAGAATGTAAAATGCACCTGACTAAGCGGGCAATGGCATGTACATGAGTTGTGCCCAAGTCTTCCGCATTTCCCACATTGGTTCTGCTCGGGGTCAGTAAGAAAGGGGGTTGCTCTCGCTCGCCTCGTTCTACCAGAAACATGGTCCATGACCATCCTGTGCCTCGTCATCTTCCTGGTTCCACGTTTGTCCCAACGTGTACCTGGATCTGCAATGTACCTCAGCCCAGTGTATTCTGGCCATTGTCCCTCGTCTAGGTAAGGCTCGAAACGGGGCAACCAAGTACGCACAAGGCTGTCAACACTGAACTCCCACGGTATCTTGGTCTCGTAGTCAAAGTTGCGATGCCGAGCTGCTGCAATATAATGTGAACACGAAGAGTGGTACTGCCTTGGTCTCCCACATCTACATGAACAATCACTAAGGACCACAATATAACTCCTTGATGGCCGAACCTCACCATCTGATGTTGTACCACCCCTTTTCACGACCTGGTACTTGCCGATGTTGTGGTCGAAACACTAGACGTCATGTGTTGCATCCCTTTCCTTTGCCTTCTCAAGGTGCTTCTTAGGTTTAGGTGCCTATTTCTGATTATTACTCTGCAGTTCCATTGTTTGACCATGTCTCTCGTTAAACCATGCAACTAGCCTATAAAAAGTGAATGATACAATGGCATTCACAGGCATGGCACGTATACCCTTGAGCACACTATTAAATGACTCAGTCATGTTGCTAGTCTGAAACTCGTACCTCCATCCACCATCATCGTAGGCTCTTGTCCATTTCTCAGGTTCTCTTATCAATCCTCTCAGCCATTGCCTACCTTCTACGTTCGTTGCCATTTTTAGCTGCTCCAACTTCTCCTCGAAGAACGACACCTCAAGCATGTGAGCAACCTCCTCGAATAAAGGAAAGTTGTCCTTTGTACCATCCTTCCGAAGTAAATTCTCGGCAAGATGCCGAGTGCACCAACGGTGGTGCAAAGGTGCATACCCTAGAATCTGCTCCTCTACGGCACTAAGTATGCCCTGGTGTCTATCAGATATGACACCAACCTCCCTATCAGGGCCAATGACATGTCTACAAACTAGCTGCAAGAACCATCCCCAGCTATCTTTGTTCTCCTTCTCCACCAAAGCGAAAGCCAATGGAACCAATGCGTTGTCTGCGTCACAAGAAATGGCTACCAATAGTGTGCCCATGTACTTTCTAAGAAGAAAAGTACCATCAATGGATACCACTGGACGACAGTGCCTGAAGGCCTCGACGCATTGCGGAAAGCACCAGAATGCACGGAAGAATATCTGCCTCCCGTCCTTCCATTCATTCGGCTTCGGGATATACTCGTAATGCATGCCTGGATTTGCTGTTTCATTGCATTGAACATTGCAGGCAGCTGCTCGTACCCCACCTCCCAGTCCCCATATATCATCTTTCATGCCCATTGTTTTGCCCTCCATGCTTTCCCATACTTTATGTCATACTTAAATATCTCCCTTGTCATCTCCATAATTGTCCTGACCTTCAAGTTGGGCTGACCCTTCAATGTTGTGTACAACCTTCCGGCAATGAGGGTAGAGGTCAATTGTCGATGCTTTTGTTCTAGATCAGTCTAGGCACAAGTGTGTGGACCTACAATTTTGGTGATCTTGAACTTCCATGTGGCCTTCTGTTTCCGAGCACATACCCTCCAATTGCAATCTGCCATGTCGCACACCACCGTGTAACGGCGCTCCACATAGGAGTGCATCACTTTGAATGGTCTCTTACGGATCACAGAATATTCCTATAACCACCTTCTTAAGGTGGGCAAGTCCTTGAAGACCATGCCCTTCTGAATTTCCACGCTGTCACCGGCCTCAGGAACCTCTAGCAGCTCATCATCTCTTCCTTCTGCATAAGCATGTTGAGAATGACTGAGGTCGCTGAACTCATGAACTAGTGGATCATGATCAGGACACAAACGTCTTATGAGCTCCATTTCTTGTTCGCTCAAAGGTGCAACTGGGCGGTCATCATCGGAATCAACGGCTCTTGCTGTGCCATAAGGCTCCTCATCATCCTAATAATTAACATCCACACTGTTAGAGGCTATAAACGCTAGGTCCGCATTTCTTGACAGTGGCATAGGAGGACAACCATCATTACCAGGATTATCTCCTGCAATCAAACCACATATACGGATAGATTTGAGACAAAGGAACAAAATTAAGCAAGAACAAGGAAACCCAAAGTGTTACTACGCCACTTACTTGGATGATTCTGAGTCAAAGGGATCTCCTGAGGGCCAGCAGCAACATCATCAACACATATTCCAACCTCATTGGGGCGGACTGAGCATCGGGCACGACAACCACAGAGGGTGTCGGATTCTCCGGTTGTCGCGTGAACCCACCAGGAGGTGAATGGCCATTAGATGGTGAATATCCATGAGGGGTGGGATCATTGGACACCTTCCGCACAACCAAATCCAAACACTGAAACTCACTCTTCATGACAGGTTTGACATATTTGTCCCATTGAGCCTCTGATGCAATTGGGACCAACCGCCTAAAAATTGTCCCCGACCGGCCATGATGAAGTACCCCCTCAACTAAGATGGCATCTTCATTTGAATTGCATTTAAGCTCATCACGAGCACTACCCATCAACTCACAAAACTATGGCCGATCATCAAATATCACAGGCACCCTCTGTATTTCAACAAAACTAACATTCCCAAACTCATCTTCCTCCACACTTCCCCCATGATACAGGGTTACTATGTTGTCCATCTAGTTGGTATGAACAACACAAGTTATTATGTTATAAGATAGCTAACCACAATATCTAACTACATTTGCTAACTAAAGTACCTAACTATTTACCTAATCAAATAAATATCTAACTGCCTAACTATCTCTCTAACAATATAAGAGATTTGCTAACTAAATTAATAACTACCTAACTACATTAATAAGTAACTAACTACCTAATTATGTCTCTCACAATCTAATCTAACTAAATAAGCTGCAATTATTATAAAAAACTAAATAAGCTACATGAATATATTCCTAAGTCTATAGTATAACTAAATAAATAAGAATCTATCTAGTACATTAAATTTCGTAACTAAATTTGCTAAATATTCTAAATAAATTACTAACTAAATTATATAATGTACATTAACTAATTTAACTTAAAAAATTACCTTGCTGGAGGCCGGCTGCAGGTGACGGACGGGCTGGGGTTACTGGAGGGGCAGGGGGCGCGGAGGCCCGCTGGCCGGCGGGACCTCCGGCGAGCGGTGGCGGGCCGCCCTCGCCGCCGGACAGCGCGGAGGAGGGGAAGGGGGGCGACGAGGGCGATCGGGAAGGGGGCGTAGCGGCGGTGCTGTCGACGGCGGCCGCAGTGGTGAAGACGGGCGGGGACGGGCGGCGGTGGTCGCGTCGACGGACGGTGACAGACGGCGGCGGTGCTGTCGCCGGGCAGGGACGCGGTAGCTGTGGCAGGGACGGGGCCGCCGTGGCCTGGATGGGGGCGCCGCGGCCGGGAGGGGAGGGGGTGGTGGCGGTCGCAACGGAGGTGGCACGCTCGGCGGTGGACGCGAATGAGAGAGACAGAGCGCGGGGAAAGGAAAGGGTGGATTTTGATTTAATATGTCGACGCCGTGATCTGCGGCGTCAATATCGACGCCGTGATACGTGGCGTCGAGCTATGCCAGGTCACAACCACGTCACATATAGGGGCTCGAAGCTCGACGCCGTGGATCATGGCGTCGAGACGTGTAACATTGACGCCATGAAACATGGCGTCGACCCCTAGGGTCCAAAGTTGAGTTTAAGTTGTCCAGGGGTCTAAATGTGAAATTTTTTTCAAAAAAAGAGCTAAATTGCAAAAGATGAGGTCTAGGATACGGAATGCAGTATGCGAATAATTATTGTTTAGACCAAACGCAATCACTCGGCTTTTATTGAAAGCTTAACGGAAGCTCATGGTCTTGTGCTGGGACTCCAGCTTACAATTAAGTGCATAACAACTTTTCCAAACCTCTAAGCAACACTGTATCACCGTTCTAAAGCGACAACTCTACGACATACCCCTAAACGACCGCTCAACAAAAGCTTATGCCAGCATAACAAAGTAGCAGAAACAGTGCCAGATTACATAGCGGTAGCGGCACCGGAAGCAACTAAGCTAAGCATTTCCTCCGCCAAGCAGGGGCGGGCCTACTTAGAGTCAAGGGTATTCAATTGAATACCCATTATTTTTGACAAACATAGTATTTTCATAGCTACACGCTTTTAAGTTATGGTAAAGCTTATGATATAAGATACAATGCTCAATTCTATGCTATATATCTTCTATTTATTATACAATTAGTTCTATCATGCTATATAATCCAATATACATGCTAATTTGGGTTTTAATCTATAGAACAAAAACAATTTTCTTTATCCTTTCAAAATTTTGAATACCCACGTCCCAAATCTTGGGCCCGCCCCTGCCGCCAAGGGCTTCAGCTTATTAGGCTACAGTAACAGGCGCCAGGACTTCACCAACATCACCGTCTTGTGGATAAGCGCCACTGGAGAAGTCACCGTCTTCTTGTTAAACACCGCGTTGTTACACGCCTTCCAAATATATAGTCCACAACGCACCTGCGCATAGAAACATAGTTACATGTTGTTTTTCCCTCTACATTTTTCCACGATCTCTAAAAACAGAGATGTGCAACTGGTTGGCATCACTTGCCAACTCAGGCACTCTCGTAAGAAAGGTCCAGAGAAAAACCGCTAAGGGCCCGTTCGTTTCAAGCCCCGGAACGGCCTGGAACGGTTCTTGGGTTGGAACTACTCGATACTTTGCACTAGTCTGGAAATGATCCTGGCCGTTCCAGACCGTGAACGCCTAACCAAACGGGCCTTGAGGGACATTGGAACAAAATGTGGTCAGAAGTTTCATATTTATCACAGATAAAGTATGCGCTTAATTTTTTCGCCGAGAAGAGGATACTGAGCGATATATATGCATTGAAGCTACTGCAACATTTGGAAGAGTAGTCGTATTTTTCCTTCCGTCCCCCTCATGGTTGGAACTTTACGTTGATGCATGGCTTTGAGACACAGCGTGCGTGCGCTCTTACCGACTTTGCATGACAACGGGAAGTGGACGAGAGGCCACAACCGGCCGGGCGACGAGCCGACCACCGATTCAGTTGGACGGAAGACTGCGCTGGTTGCACTGGTAGTACTAGTACATCCATCACATGTGACATGACGCGACCACAACGCGTAACGCGTAGCGTAGCGATCATCCACCGTACAGTAAACCGTGTGCACGTCCCCGGCCCGTCCTCCTGGACGTCTGATCGATTTCGATGCGCCGGCTTCTTAGAAGATGCGCCGGCGGTGAACATCAACTATAAAAGCGCGCTCAGTGATAATAAATAGTAGACGTGTGGTGTGGAGTACACGCACGATCGGGGCGAATTAATGGGCAGCAGCACGTCAGTGCTGCCAATTTGACAAAGAGCATGGAGCCCGGGCCCGGAACCGATGCCCGTCTCTACCATCGTCTTCCGGGGTCGCGGCTCCCGGCTCGTGTCGTGTCGCCGTCTCCGCTCCAGAACGAACGACCACCCATTCCAGCGCGCGTATCGGAGGTCAACGGTTTCGTCGCTCCGCGGCTCCGACGTCCGACCCGGCACTGTGGTTTCAGCTCGTTGCATGCGTTTGTCAAGCTGGCTACCATGGCCGGCCGGCAGGCAAGGGCACAAGGCAACTCATGCCCTCCGCGTTGTGGCCACTATACCTTGGATGGTACAGCGACCGGCCGCCGGGACGCGCAAACGCGGACGGCGGACGACGCGAGGGTCATCGCATCAGGTGGCGCGCACCGATCGAGTACAACGAAAGCTGCGCGCGACTGCGATCCGCAGTGGCTGCCGCCTGGCCAGGACGTGCGGCATGCGCTGGTTCCGCTTGGATTGAGATCGCACCGCCGGCCGGGTCCTCTCGTTGTCGTACCTGTACAGGCAATTGGGCCACGGTCAGAAACCGGGCGTTCGTTTGCAAATTTTTCCAGCCTGAGCCGTCGTCGACTAGTCCTTGGGTAAAATTAAAGCTCGGACTAGCCCCGGCGCTGCCTCTATATTGGACCTTGAACCGTGTCAAAACTCGCTTAATCTTATCAGCCAGAATCAGCCAACCATTCAGCAGTGTTTTTCTCTCACAACAAATCAGCATCAGTCAGAATCAGCTAACAAGAAATCATCCCGCCTTCAGTTTATTCGGTTCATAACTGCGGGAAGGAGCTCATTTGAGAATTGCCTTCGCTCCACACGAACGGGAGCTGGTTGCGATGATAAACTAGTGCGGGCTCCCGGCCCACTCCGGGGAGTCACTGCACAGAAACAGAAGAGAAGTCGCTAACGGCGCGCATGCAGCAAATGGGCAACTCTTTGAGTGACTCATCTAAACACCTTCTATTCTAAGCTTTGTCCATCCGCAGCCATGCATGGTGTCTAATCTTAAACTAATCGAACGTTAATCTGACACTCTTCCACTCTCTAGGAATAAATAAGTATAACACACTGCTAACGAACTTTCTGGAGGAGGAACATGTCATATACCATATGTATATATTATATTGTAAACAACAGCTTAGCTTATTGGGCCTGAAACCACACACGCTGTGTCTGAAAAACATCTAGCTAGCTAGCCCTTGCTTCTAAAACTCTCAGAACCGCCGCAACGCGCAATTACAAAACGTGCCGTAATAGCCGCCATCCTGCTGCTGCTGGGCGTCGCAACTGTTGGCCACGACGACAGCGACGACGACCGGCCGACCGGGCGGACGGCGTCGCCGTCGGAGTTCCCAAGTGGCACGGCATACTCAACGGGGCACACCTGGCAGTCAGCTCCGCTCTCCGCGACGCAACGCAACCAGAGGCCGGAGCCCGAGCTTCTTGGACGAGACGAAGAAAAAGGGCAGACACAGGGTGTGTTTAGTTCCTTATTTCGTCAAATTTTTTTTTTGTATTTTAGCTTGTTATTTTGTAAAATGAAACTAAACACAATGCAAAAATTTTGACAAAAAGGTATTCATTCTTCATTTTGGATTTTGGCCTCAATAAGCCAAAAAAAAAAACCCAAAAAACCAAAAAGGTCTCACCCACCTTATGAAAAATTTAGCATTTTGGATGAAACTAAACATATCCATAAAACTTTTGGTATTTTGCATTTCATCATTCCAAAATAGTTGAGATTTTACATTTTGCATTCCATGAGGAACTAAACACAGCCATAATCAAACCAAACATAGAGTACAGAAGAGAAATCGCGGATTCGGTTTCGTCGCGATTGGTTGGGATTTGGAGAGGGCAAAACATAGACTACTGGTGACACGGTGCTTATCGGGCCAGCCCGGCCTGCTAGAGACGCCGTGCTTATCGGGCCAACCCGGCCCGAAAATCGGGCCGAGAGGCCATGCCTGGGCCAGCGGCCAGGCACGCAGCACGACCTCGACACGGCCAGGCGGCCCGACGGGCCATGCCGGCCCGACCCCCTCTGGGCCGTGCCTGGCACGGGCCCGTGCCGTGTCGGGCCGGGCCAGCATGTTGGCCGTCCTACTACTACTAGACATCCCTCGCTTTATTTGTAGCCGTTGACATGGGCACATGGCACAACGGTTGTTACCGACCGAGGTGCATGGCACGGTTGGAATTGCAGTGGCCAAACGGCAAACGTCTTTTAGATATTGCCAAAATGCGTCTCCCTTGTTCGTGTTCGCGGCACATTTATGGCGCTTCAAGCCTCCAAAACTCTCTCGCGTATACTGCAAAGGACACTCAAAGCACAACGAATATATACCAACCCTGCAAACTGCGAACCGTGCACTATATGTGAATCAGTTGACCGGATTGCTGGTACTGTTACTTTCTTCCAAGCGTGCAGTTGAGATGCAGGTACACGGGACGACCGAGAGACGATGCGTCTGGTACAGTACAGCTAGCTCTCACACGTACTGGTAGACAGGACACGCACATCGAACAATTGCTGGCCTTGTTCGGCTGGCTGGCTCCCAGCCAGCCAGCAGTGCTTTTCTCTCACACCAGTTCAGCACCAGCCACCAGCCACCAGCCAGCCAACAGTATTTTTCTCTCACAATAAATCAGCCTCAGCCACCAGCCACCAGCCAGCCGAACGAGGTCACGATGTCTCATCTTTTTCGTGGAGTAGAGTAGTATACGTATATACATGGGTGATGGACATCATGTCACGATCACGAGAACCTAAAGCTACCACGACTAAACGGGTGTGTGCCGCCTGTTTGTTCCCGGTGTAGCACGAGTAAAAGCACCACTCGACCGAGGATTCGGTCACTTGAGTGAGCGACAGGGACAAGGGCGTACCAACCACGGGAAAAATGCGAAAAAATAGGGAAGAGCTACTAGAGCGTTGAGCGCGGGTAGGTTCGGAAGCCTCTAGCCACCAAACCTTATCTGCTCCGGCCTCCGATCCGGCCCGGCCCCCGTCGGCGGGCGCATCACGTACGCCGGAGGGCAACTGCTTGCACGCTTGGGCTGCGGTGGTACGGCCTTGGCCATTTGCTTCATTTTGTCCACTCTTTTCTGGCGCACGTACGAACTTCAAACGCTACGGCTGGCCAATGAAGCGGTGCCTCGTAAGGTCAGAAAAGGGTGCGTCGATGCGGAGCAAAATACAAATACGCCATGTGAACAATGTGGCGTGAGTCGCGACGAAGATGCGTGCCACGACGGCGAAGCTTGTAGGGCTAGTTGCGGCATTAGTTCGGACTGTTTGGCGGCGATTCTAAGTCAAGGAGTAGCTCGATGCGATGACAGGTATCTCTAGGACCCAAGAGCATACAATCCATGGACCACGGTGCCTTTTCATCAACCGAACGGAGGCGATAACTGTGGGCGGCCATTTATTGGCAGCCAAGAAACGCTTTGCAGTACGAGTAGTAGCGGGGACGGTGCGATAAATCCATGATCAGATCATGAGTGCACGAGGTTTTCATCTAGAACATGAGATGAGAGAGATGGACGAGTGTGGTGGGGTCCAAGGCCGTTTGGCTTTGGCCTTTGGGAGATTTTTTTTATTTCTTGGACACCAAGACAGACTGGACCGAACCAATCGGAGGAGGCCAGTGGGGGCCACGGCGGCAACGACATTTGCCATGGCACGCGCCTGCACGAGCCGAAGCGCGTCAGACGTCGTGCCCGAGAGAGCGACGTGGGCGGCAGCGGATTAAACGGGCCCGTCATCACGTGCAGTGACGTACGCCACGGCCTGCCAGCCAGAGGGCAATCCAGAACGCTGAGCATGGAATTTGCAGCCGTTTTCCTGAGAAAATTCGTACTATACTCCACACAACACATGTAGAGGCCTCCATATTTTAACATGAAAACGTTCGATTTTTTAAAAAAAACAATGAACTAAAAAATATAACGTTTGAATTTATATGGACTACTCGACTAGACCTCGCCAAGTCCGTTTAACATTTAGACATTCTAATAAATGTCATTAAATCCCGTAAACATATGTTTCTCTAGTGGGCCTTTAGTAAAGGTTAAGTTTGATAGCACCGATTAATACCATACTGATGTTTACTATGGAGGTGGGGGATTTCCTCTCATATACATGAACCAACTCTTCCTAAAACAACTGAAGCGTGCATCCTTGCAACAGAAGTTAGCGCACTGCTACAAGATCATTCTTTCTATCTATATAAAAGAAAAAAAAAATAACACTTTACTACAGCCCAAATCAAGCGAACAACGATAGATCATGTGCGCAAACACAGTTGCCAGCGAGGATTTCAAGCTTTATGAAAAAGGGTCTTCGTTGGATCCCTTTCCTAAAAAAAAGTATCTGGGGATCACCACCGGCCAATATTATCCATTTGGTCCTTGTCTCTCTGCTTGCTCAAGGAGCAAACAAAAGCACTCTGTTCGGCAGGCTGTTTCTACGGCTTATAAGCCGACTGTGGTTATTTTGCTGTAAGAGAAAAACACTGTTCCACGGCTGATAAGCTCAGCCGAACAGGGTGAAGGTTGCACACAGCTGTCGAAAATGCTGTAGCGTATGTAAATAAACTCGGCCACTTATTGAGCTCTCTGTCTTCTGGAAGAGCACGCGTGTCGCCCGGCGACAACCGACGGAGAGACGGAGGACACCTCCGCCCGGCGAATTGTGACGCACTTGAGCTGCGCACCTATGCTATATATGCTGATCCATGGTCTTGTGGAGATCTTGGCGCGTGTGAAAGCCACACCACGCTGCGGTCGAATCTGAGGGTCCGAGCTCCTCTTCGCCGGCAGTTGGTGACCGGTCGCCACTCACCAGGTGGACCTCGGTGCAAGACTGCGATTCAGGACCTAATCACGAACAAGTCCTGATACCTTACGAACATGCCATCAATCACCGCCCAGGGCCAATTAGACTGCTTCTTCCGATCTACTACTAGTCTAATCCATGTCTAGAACCCGGCGAGCGAGCAGCAGGGGCGGATCCAAAGGGGGGGCTGGGGGGCTCCAGCCCCCCCTAATTTCTTGATTTCAATGCTAATTACTGTAGCAAAAACTTGATTTCACCGTTAAATCTTCGTGCAAATCAACATCTCTGTTGTTTTAGCCCCCCCTTATCCCGCATCCCACATCCGCCACTGGCGAGCAGAGCATGGAAAATTCCGTTGCGATGCAAAAGGTCTGGAGACTCCTGCGGTGCGGCCCGTGCCGGGTAGCTATTAGTCGTCACGTCCGCCGGTGATGCAGTGCCGAAAAGAAAGCCGGGAGGAAGCTAGCGTTTAAAGAACATTATCTGATGCGTGCTGGTGGGCGGTAGACGACGTCACTCGCAGGATAAGCCACAACAAAATCCGCACCCTAATCACCAGACTGAAAGCAACCTGCATCTGGACATGTACATCCAAATTAATTAACCTAAATCTCCCGTGTCCGGGTCCGGGAGAATTGATTAGCGCGGGCACAAACACAGGGCGCGCTAGCTAGGCAACATGCACTCTGAGGAGGGAGGGAAAGAGAGAGTAATGCCGATTGATTTTTTAGAGCTACTAGAGGCTAGAGCCAGCTTCCCCGTACGTCCAAGATGGTGTTCTTTATTGAACGAGAAAGGACGACGAGCACTAGTAGTATTACTGTACTAGTATAATTAGAGGTGAGCGCCAATGAACGGGAGACTAAAGTTGTGACGTCACACGGTGCAACGACTTGGACAGTTCGATCCGATCCAATCCAATCGCAATCGAAACCACCCGCCCAACGGCAGAGCCACGGCGCGCGGAGGAGGTGAGGTGCCGGAGTGGTTTTTACGTCACCTACTCCCGGTCCCGGCGCCCTCGTGTAGCCTTGGGGCCGGCGAGGTTGAGGTGAGAGGAACAGAGAAGAGAATATTCGCGCCATCTCGCCATGCGACAATTATTATCTATCTGACTAGCTCCTTGTTTATCAGAGCGAATCTCACCGATCCTTCCATTCCATCCCTCTTTGCCTTCACCGGGTTTTGATCCACCAACCAAGCCGAAGCCAGCGCGTGGAAACAGGCAGGCTGGCCGGACAGCCATTCACCGCCCGGAAACCCGGCGTCCGCTGCCTCCTCCGGCCCTCCGCCGCACAAGCCTCTTGCTTCCAACGGAAAGCAAGCCAGCCATCGTGTGCTGCGCGCACAAGCGAAACCAGAAGAAACGCAACACAACAGCCGCGCGCGACGCCGTCCCGTGGCCCGCCCCGCCCACGCGGTAATTTCACCTCAGGCTGTGTTTAGTTGAGAAAGTTTGGGTGAAAAGTTACTGTAGCATTTTTCGTTGTTATTTGGTAAAATTTGTTCAACTATGGATTAATTAGACTCAAAAGATTCGTCTCGAACTTTACAGACAAACTATGCAATTAGTTATTTTTTTACCTATATTTAATGCTCCATGCATGCGTTTAAAGATTCGATGTGATGGGTGGGAGAGAAAATATTTTGGGTTTGCATGACAACTAAACAGGGCCTCACCCGTCCCCGTTGTCGTCGGCGCAGTGATGGCAAGTTTTTCTTTCCCCCGTCGGCCGTGGGGCTACGGGGCTAGACGGCTAGTCGGGCTGGGTTGGTTAGATGAACCGCACTGCTATCCGCTACGACAAACGCTGCCGGCCACCTACGCCGGATGCCGAATGAAATGAGCTGCAGCGCTGAACGGTATCGGCTCCGGTAAAACAGCGTACACGCTAAATATGGAGCGGCACAATACTTTTACCGGGAGCCCACGACAGGCGCAGCCGTGCGCGCGGAGAGGCAGGCGCTGCCGCTGCTGCTGTTCATGCGTCAGTGGCGGGTTCCATTGATTTTCCAAGCTAAAAAATATTATAACTCATAAACTAAAAAACCAAATTAAATTTCGATTACACCATTGAATTTGTTACAATAAATAATTCAAAAACTAGATCTCACATGGATATATTTAGATAAAGTGATAAGTGGACCCCATAGTGGATAGAGGATGATATAGAGGATGAATGGGTGCGGGAGAAATGAGTATAGATGAGAGAATCTTGATGACCAGACAATATAGAGGATGACATAGATGGTGAATGAGTGCGGATTGCCTTAGGATGGTTGTGCACGGTCGGGTTTCCCAAAGGAGGAGAATAAGGCTGGAGCCGGCGGTAGGCCACCTTGCGCTGGCCATTGCCGCGGCGGCCGCCGATCCAATTGGGCGCGATGAGGACGACGTCGCGTCCCCAAATAATCGGCCGGATTTGGATCCCAACAGGGGCGGGCGAGTGCCCCATACCCCTGGCGTCGTCGCGTGCGATGGCGGCGAGGGCCCCACGGATCGAACGATCTATGATCCGCATCCATGAGGCTGTTGCGGCTAGATATCGGAAAGGCCCAAGGCGTAACCGCGCGATTCGTTGAAAGGAGCAACAGGTGGAAAGCGGTACCGGTACAAGAGGACGGACGGACGGACAGACGAGCTTTACAAGAGGTTAACTGAAGCATCAAATTCATCACATAATGGCATGTCGAGCTCAAGCAGCAATTAATCGTAGCACATGTACACATATAAAGCTAGCGCTAGCTGGCTCATCAAGCGCCCAAATTAACTAATCAATTCGATAAAATCACCCCTGCACTGCACTGCTCTGCTGACTCAGGTGCAGGCCCCCTAATCTACCCCCCATTTCATTAATCCTATCAGTAATCATGCTACTGCTAATGACACAATCAGAGTACTATGTACAGAGAAGACAAAGGAACCTAGGATGGGTGTGGGGGGGATTAATTAACAAAGGAGGCCCTAATCCCCTGGCGGTCTGGACGGATAATAATCTAGTCAGACGAGCCGAGGTCAGTAGAGGCCGGACTTGGCGGAGGTGACGATGCATCAGCGGTCCGTCACCAACCCCAATCCCAGAAGAGACCAAGATAATCAATCAAATCAAGCAATTAAGCAACCAAATCATGTGACCGAGCGATCGAGGCGGGTGGGCAGCCCGCCAGCCACCGGTCGATCGATCGTCGTTCAGGCTTCAGTACTTCCAGAGGTCGGCGAGGTTCAGGACCGAGTCATCCAGCTCGGGCAGGAACTGGTGCGACGACGACGACGGGGTCACCGCCGACGAGATCTCCGCGTAGCCGCCTGCCGCGTTGGGGTCGGTGCTGAGCCCAGTCTCGCGGGACGGGCTGACCACCGACGCCGTCTGCCCAGACGAGACCACCTGCTGCTCCGCCTTGCAGTACCTCCGGATCGCCGGGGGGAGGTCGCCGGAGTTCATCGCCGGCAGCGAGAAGTACTGGCTCGAGTAGAACATCGGGGGCGGCTGCTGCTGCTGGTACTGCATCTGCAGCAGCGTGTGCTCCTCCATCTTGACCGGAAAGTAGCTCGTGCCCGGCGCGCCGGCGTGGCCGGAGGTGGACGCGGGGCCCTTGAAGTCTATCACCTCGTCCATGTCGGCGCCGATGAGGGCCGGCAGCTCCGCAGAGTCGAGGAGCTCGTTGAGGAAGCCCAGCGAGCCGACGCGCTCGAGCTCCGCGCCGGCCGCCGCCGCCATTGGCTCGGTCCTCGCCGCCAGCTCCTTGTTGAACACCTTGCACACGGCCCACTCGTCCTGCACGCAACAAAAAGGAAGCTGATTTAGCCCACCGGCCGAAAAAGGGAAAGAGATTTCCAAGGCCGAACGAGTAATTAAACGAGGCGAGGCGAGAACAGGGCCGGGCGGACCTTGGCGGAGCGCGGGAGCGGGTGGGGAAGCTTGCCCTCGAGGCGGAACTCGTGCATGACCCAGCCGGTCTTCTCCCCGCGCGGGGCGCGGCCGCGGTAGAAGACGAGCGTCTTCTTCATGCCCACGAGGATGCCGCGGCCCCTGAAGATCTCCTTGTCCTTCCCGGTGGCCTTCCAGTAGCCGGTCTCCGTGGCGCGATTGGTCCGCGTGCCCGTCGGGTACTTGCGATCCTTGTGGCAGAAGAAGTACCACTCCTTCTCCCCCATCTTGGCCCTGCCTGGAGAAATCAAACGCAAGGAAAGCTTTTCAATTAGGCCATGATTTCCAGCCGAGAAAGAAGTACTTCTACTAGTACAAGCACACAAGGGAGAAAAAAAAAAGAAAGGTGCAGGTTTAGCTGAGGCGTTGAGGATATGTATCAAGTAGCTAGCAGTACCAAGTACTAACCTGGGAGGTCCCATGGCTCGCACTTGTTGAGGTCGACCTCACCGATGACGCCGGAGACGAAGCGGTGGTTGAGGGCCTTGTGGGTGAGGTAGTGCGAGATGATCTCCTCGTCGGTGGGGTGGAAGCGGAAGCCCGGCGGCAGGTCCAGCTGCCCGGCACCCGCATCCTCCACCTCCGGCTGGTTTATCACCGACACCTCAGACATCTCTCCGCCGCACCGATCGAAAACCAGCAGCAGCCTCCTTTCCTCCTTCCACTCCAAGCCTCCACGATCGGAAGCGGAAATGGCTACCTCAGGCAGGAAGAGAGATGGAGAGAGGGAGAGGCGTGTGTGAAAGAGAGAGGTGGGTTGAGAAAGAAGGCAAGGGGCTTGGACTGGAGGAGCGGGGGGGCTGGGGCGGCTTTATATAGGACCGAGATCGACGCTGTGGACGACGGGGGCCGGGAGCGCAGAGGCGCAGAGCCGTGCGGAGGCGGCTTGTGGGCGACGGACCCCGTCCGGCGGGGACCGGGGCGGGGGGCCGGGCAGGTTCACGTCTCTCACTTCTTACCGCCAGCGCCACACGAGCTGTGACAGGCCCCCCTAAGCAAGCAACTTCCAAATTACCTGTCCTAATCCTAATGGCCCTTGTCCAAATCCTGTGCCCGCTCCCCTCCACACTGCCCTGCGGAATATTCACTCGCCCGTTCACAGCTAACGCGGCAACGCTGCGGTCGAGAATTGTTGTGTAAAAAAAAAAGAAAGATGCGGTTGAGAATTGAAAACCAGAGCTCTCCTTTAAAATATCATCACGCCCTTTAAATACAGCACAGTAAGAGTTTTGCTTACTTCTCTGACCTTTGAAAACGAGTGGGGAACGGGGGAGCCTGTCTATCTGTACCCACATGCCAGCCTGAAGAATTCAACCCGGCGCTACGCGGGCAGGGGCAGCAGATATATTCTCTCATCCCAGTCAGTTCCTTTCCAGAAAACGGTGAGGAATCCAGATTACCATGCCAGGCGCTACTCGTGCCAAATCGCGCGGACCGTGGTGTGGTGCTCGCTTCCGTTCGTCGCCTCTTTTGGGAAACTCTTTGTTCGCTGTGAAATGTGAGCCTTGTTTTTGCATGCTACGCCGTAGTTCAGCGCTGTAGTGGCCGCTGCTGCAGCCAACGAGAGAAAAAAAAAATACTGCTGCAGCACTGCACATAAGTGCAGCCGAACAGGCTGAAATGTGTGCTCGAGCCAAGCATTAGTAGAGTTTTGCCTGCTACACGCTTCCATTAGCGTTACCATAAATAGAGAGTCCCGGAATACAATTGAAACTATGATAAATATCAGTTAGATCTAAAATAAAAACTCAAAGAGACTATGCTAAAAAGAGTAAATACAAATTTAGAGAGTAAAACGATTTTATAGAAGCTGCCTCCATGATTATATTATTGCCCGTTTGTAGCAATTCCTGTGCAGTTTCATAATTGTTTTAGGCACGAGATTGCCAAACGAGCTTACGACAACCACCTCCACGGGCGAATCTCCTAAAAAAACCACGAGTGATAGCCGCAAGAGATGGAGGAGCTAAAAACGAGTAGCTATCACCGGCTCCCTCTTCCTTTAAAACATGGGATGGACGCCGATGTCCCTAGGCCCACGCGCTACGGCTCCTCCCTTCTCACGCACGCATTCGGCAGCGGAGAAGAAGCTCTAGTGATCAGGAACCACATCGAGAGGTGACGCGGGAAGAGGAGCCGTTGGCGGCACAACCAGAGGGGCAGGGTGGTTGTTGGAGGCCGAGCGGGAGGTGTGGGGGCGGCGGAGAAGAAGAGTGCGAGAGAGCCGCGGGAAGGCAGGGGAGTGATGGGATAGAAAAAAAAAAACAAGGGTATCATTGACATTTCATCCTCCTTGTATACCAGGAAAAACTATTTACTAAACGCAGCAACAAGTCCACTTCTGAAACTGCTCCAGGAGCTAAAGAAAAAAAATACTCCATTAGTGAAGAAGCGTTGTATCAAATGGACCCTATATATGTCCATATCCACCATGCTGGTGTATCTTACAGGTGTAGCAATTTGTTCTTTATATTCTTCGGTAGTTAGCTCAGAAGATATGTTAAGAACTATTTACTGTTCTAGGATTTTCCTAGAGGGAGACTGTTCTGAAGACAGATTCAAGGTCCAACGAATGCTGCATAAGAACCAACTAATACCAATCATGGGAAACTTAAACAAACATTTCAAATACTTTTATTATTCTTGCTTTATACCTATATCTTATATCTATTTCTATGGATTGTTTTGACCGATAGCAGACCAAGAAAGACAGATAGATGAGAATTGATTCATTTCACCGATGGCAATGAGTCAAGTTAGGGAATCTCAGCCGAAGTCCCCGCAGCGTAGTCGTCGAAATGCATTTGCATTATCAGTCAAAGTCAGATACTTCAGTAATCATCTTCCTTCTATGAAGGTATATACAATGTATCCTTCAAAAAGATGCACTTGACTCACCGGGAGGATATATCTCACACTATGGAGTGAGTACGATGACGCATTTAAAATTTCGGTCGGTGATCAGCTCAAACAATCAAACACGCATCTTTCCTGTCACAAAAGGTCGTCTCTTTCATGTGGGGAATCGATGGATAGGTCATGTGGGCAATGGATGGCATGCCAAAATTCTGGCGCAATGCAAGTATGCGCCAAGCCGCCAACACCCTTGACGGAACCGGCGAGATTCCTGCGAAACGCGCGCGCCCACAGGCCACGATACGGTGCAGTTCCTGCCGGTTCCACCCGGTGGGTCTTTTTTTGTTTTTTTGGCCCTTTTTTTTTGAAAGATTCTCTCAAATAGGCCCCTGACGGAAAGATTTCAAAAAAATGGACCCTCAGCTTGGCGCCATGGACCATGGCGCCAAGCTACAACGTCATGGCGCCATGTATCCTGGCGCCAAGAGGCATCCGACGTGGCTACACGGGGATCTACGTGGCGCGTAGGCTTGGCGCCAAGATCCGTAATATCCTGGCGCCAAGCCTTGGCGCCACGGATCTTGGCGCCAAGCCCCTTAATAACTGTCGGCCCTTCCTTTTCTTCTTCCTTCTCTTTCCTTTCTTCCTCATTTCTTCTTCCTCTTCCTCGCGCCCGACCCCGCCGCCACTCGCCGTCGCCGCCGCCGGTCGTCGCTCCGCCCGCCGCCGCCCGTACCACGCCGGCCGCCGCGCCCTCTGCCGGCTCCCGCCGCCGCCGGAGCCGCCCGTGCCGCGCGCGGCCACCGCCGCCCCCGCCGGCCGTAGCGCCCGCGCCGCCGCCGGCCGGCGCCGCCACCGCCGGCCGCCGCCACTAGGCCCGGCGCGGCCCCCGCCGGCCGCCGCCGCCCCCTCCGCCGGCGCCGCATCACCCGCCGCCGGGCACCGGCGGCGGCCGCCGCCGGCCATAAGTAAGTTTTTTTTTTTTAAATTAAGTTAGGATTATTGAAATTTAATATATTTTTGAAGTTATTATTTATTATTTAATTTAGTATGAAATTTAGTTAGGATTAGTGAAATTTAGTTTAAATATATATGTTAATATTGTTTAGATTGATTATATAATTTAGTTAGTTATTTAGTTAGCTAAGTAGTTAGATAATTATTTAGTTAGCTAATTATATATTCATTAGTTAGTTATTTAGTTAGCTAATTATTTTTTTAGTGTTAGTTAGTTTTTTTTTAGTTATTATTTTATTTCGATTTAGTTATTTAGTAAGTAAGTAGTAGTATACTAAATTCGTCATTTTTAGTTATAGTATGTAATTTTTAGTAGTTAGTAGTAGTTAATATCTTTTTTTAGTTAATTAATTAGTTAGTTAGTAGTGAATAATTAGTAGTTAGTAGTTAATTCATATTTATTAGAGACCTATTACTTATTATGTTTTAAATATACTGGAGTAAAATAATTATACTTAGTACGCTTAGTTATGTTTTCGAACTAGATGGACAACCTAGTGAGCATTTATTATGGAGGAACTGTAGAACGAGATCGCTATGGATATGTTGAGCTTGTGGACATGCAAAGTGTGCCTGTGCTATTCAATGAGAGGCCATCATTCAGTGAGTTGACTGCAAGAGCTCGTGAGGAGGTACATAGCCGGACGGATGATGGCATCATAGTTGATGGTGTACTTTAAACGTGGGTGCTGATGATGATCATATATTTGTTTAAGGTGAATGTCATAAATAATGGTTGATGACATGTTTATGTGATATCTGTGTTTGGATTGAATCAAAAACAGGGAAAACTCTGCCAAAATTGTATGAAACATGTCAAGTCGTGCGGTACACCGATAGCATATAGCCTTTTCAGTGATTTATCATGTCACTATCGTATGGTACATCCTCTTTTACAGATGAATTGATTGATCAAGGAATCTAGCCTTTACAGATGAGTTTTCAAATAGGCTTTTCAGTAATTCAAATAGGCTTTTGAGGGATAGCGTGTAGGCTTTTCAGGAGCGTTAAAGTCACAATACAGCGGCTCTCCACTACACTTCTGGCTATATATACACCGGAAAGAAGAATGGCCAAAATGTAGGCATGGTGAGGACTGCTTAGTGCAAATGTTCGTGGAGGGTTTGGATGGAGGTCGCCGATTCTTCAAATGTCCAACTCCATAACTATGGAGGTCGCCGATTCTTCAAATGTACAAGTTCTGACATGCCATGTCCTATGTTATGCGTGGTGAATTATGAAATCCAGTACTTCCTTATGTTATATGTGCAACTCCATAACTAGTTTCAGTAACTCAGGAACATTAAACATTACATATCACAACACCAAGCACGGTCCAAAAACTTAAAGTGCACATGACGTACATGACGACGAATTAAATAACAAAGAACATGTCCTAGGCACATGATTTACCTAAAGTACATCGACCATGTTCTGGGCATACAAGTAGCATACTACTGAGTACAACGAGGCCACTTTCCCTTGTTCTGAGCATCGGGATTCTCCTCCATCGCTGCCTTCGCTCGGCGCACGCGCTCAAGCTTCCTCTCCCTCTCCTCCCTACAAGCAGCAACACGCCTCATTTCCTCCTCTTCCTTGTGCTCCTTCGCTGCTGCCTCCTCTCTACGTCTCTTCTCTAAGATCTCCAGGCGCTCCGCATCCCACTCCTTCAAGCCTTGTAGAAGCCGCATGTCAGCCTCCTTGATCTCAGTGTCAATCCACTGTTCAAAATCACATAGCGGTGGAGGGGTCTGCAGCAAATTCAATTGTTTGAAATCCAATTATTAAGCAGAACTTCATATGACACAAATTAATTAATAAACAAAAGCAGTTTCTCACAATAAATGTACTGCGGCGCTGACGCTCTGTTGGTTCCCATGCAAAATTAGAACACATCCAATATCTCTGCTTATATGTTGCCTCATCTTCGGAAATTTCAACCTTGCAAGGATCACCACAAAAACACATTGGTATTGGGACACCGCTAGGGAGCGGCTTTAGGACGTATGGACTTTCGGTCATCCGTCCATAGCTATAATTCAATAAATACGGTCAATATAACAAAACAATTAACAATAAATCTTAAAAATAAAGGTTTATTATACGATGAAACGAATGTACACATACCTTTGTTTTCTAGCTTTCCCACGCCTAGGCATCCTACGGTTCAACAATACATATGTATTTCAAAATTTTGAAGTTCATAGGTAAAAAATATGCCTTCATTTTACCAAATCGATTCGAATAAATTAAGGAAGGGTGACAGGATACCTACCTCTCGAAGATCCACGGATAAAATCCAACTTCTCACGGTCCAATTGCTCGATTATAGAGCAACGGAAAAGTGTCTAAATGAAAAACCCGAAGAGAATGAGTAAGAAAACGGGAATGACCGGGGATAGGAAGGGGGCAGGCTATATTATGGGTGCTTGGCGCCATGCAGCATGGCTCCAAAGCTTGGCGCCATGGATCTTGGCGCCAAGGCTTGGCGCCATGCTCCATGGCACCAAGCTACGCCACGTAGATTCCCGTGGAGCCACGTCGGATGCCTCTTGGCGCCAGGATACATGGCGCCATGACGTTGTAGCTTGGCGCCATGGACCATGGCGCCAAGCTGAGGGTCCATTTTTTGAAATCTTTCCGTCAGGGGCCTATTTGAGAGAATCTTTCAAAAAAAGGGCCAAAAAACAAAAAAGACGGCCACCCGGTTCTGCCGAAGCCATTCTGGTAGTGTTGTCCGGCCGATTGGGCCTGTTTAGATCCAAAATTTCATCCCCAAATTCCACTATGTAAAAAAAAGATTCTTATCACATCAAAATACCGGCACATGCATGGAGTACTAAATGTAGATGAAATCAAAAACTAATTGCACAGTTTAGTTGTACTTTGCGAGACGAATCTTTTGAGCCTAATTAGTCAATGTTTGGACAAAAATTCACAAATACAAACGAAATGCTACAGTGCACGGGCCTGCACTGTGCAGATTTTGTTGCCGCCAAATTGGCGCAACTAAACACGGCCTGGATAATCGTGCTTGCCTATTCTTAGCGTGGCGGTGGTTTACACATGGAACTGCTCTATTGCGTGCGTCCGGCCTCATGAGTCACGTGTCGCAATGAGCTCAGCTCCAGCTGATACTGATATGCTCTCGCCCTCACAGGATCATCAGGTGGTATTAGTATACTACTCCTCATTTGGGGAGTTGGGGATAAGAAGATTCCTTTTATTAGAGATAAGCATCGCATGGAAGATGATGACACCGGAATCCTAGGACGTCGTCCTTACAAACGGCCGAGCCGTAGTTGGTGCTTGAGTGTCCTCTACTGTCGCCACCAGATCAAGCCTATCTTCATTCTTCAGCGGGACGTGAAAACCCGCTGCTTCAGCCTAAAAAAGTTTTAAAGGAACTTGAGGGATACTGCTCCAGCAGAATGAGAAAAATAAATACGTCTCCGATGTCTCCTCCTATGCTAAAATAGATATAGTTATTTGTGTGTGTTTTTAAAATTTTGTCTTTTTATTCAAACCTATGGGCTTGCCATACAATTCCCATAAAAATAAGTAAGGCTTATATGTTTGATGGAATGCTGTAGAAGTCTACTCCCTCTGTCCCCTTTTTACTGTCGTCGTAGATTTGAATGCAGTACAGTACAGATTCTGTGAACCATGAAGATAGTGCCGTCCAGATACATGCACGGATTTATGAACCTGGACATTTTGATGCATGGCCAGAACGACTCTTAAAAGGGGACGGAGGGAGCATGTGTGCAAAACTTGTCTATTAATAGCCGCCTAGTCCCTCAAACCATGGGATGACCTAGCAGGCGCCACTGGCCACCCCCGACATGCCACCGCCGCCGGCGGCAGCCATCTCAGCGCCAGCAGCCCCTCCCTCCTCCCCCGCCCCTTTCCCTCCCCCCTCGCTACCCTCTCCTGCATTCTCCGAGCTCGCTGTTGCCACTAGGGCAAGCGATGCGCGCTTGCCGCAGCCGCACGGGTCGCCGGCCCCTCCGCCGCCGCCGCCCAGGCTGCGGGCGAGGGGGGGGGATCTGGCACGCCCAAGCCTCCCTCACCGCTAGGGCTGGACTCTGCCGCCGCCGTGGCCAAAGAGCGGCCCACCTCCTCCACCTGTCGCCACTCCTGCCCATCGTCACCATCGCTGGCGGCTAGGGTCCAGGCCCCGGTGGTCCTGCCCCCTACGACGACGACGCTGGCTACCACAGCGCTGGCGCGGATGGATCTGGCAACGGTCGGATGACCGACCCCCCACCCAGCTCCCGTCACGCCCCCGTGGGCGAACCCGCCCCGCCCCCTGCACCAGTGCTCGTAGTCGCGGCCTCCGCTGACGCTGGGGAGTCCGTGACGAAGCCGGCGTCCTCCTCCAGCGCTCCGTTGCACTCTCCATCGCCAGGGTGGGTAATGCATCCGCGGGTTCCAAATCTGGGGCTCCCTATCCACTACGGGCTCCGCCAGTGACGCCGCCGCTGCCGGGTGCCACCCCCTCCGAGCCCAAGCCTGGCGCCATGCCCGCCACGGTTGGAGGGATGGTGGACGAGGCAATGGTCATCGTCGAGGACGTCCTGGAAGACAAGGATGACGAGGAGGATGCGGCACGCTCGGGCAGACCCTCGTCGTCCTCTCTCTCTATGCACGCCCCGCCCTTCTTCCCCGCCCATCGGTTGGCTGGCGCAAGTTCCGGCGTTGGGAGGATGAACCCGGTGCGGGTAGCTCCGACAACAAACTCGCCTCTCCTGCCACGCGCTCGTCGTACCTGGACACTGCTTGCAAGGCTCTCCGGACCATGCCTCTAGGGCTCCAGACGCGGTGCGGATCGCAGTGGAGGGAACCCATCCGGTGCCTGCAAGGGTGAAGCAGCGTCGTCGGCGCAAGACCGCTGCACCCAACGGCTGTGGGACTCAATCGTCAAACACCGCGGGTGTGCCCGCGCAACGTCGCCTTGGTTCACCACCAATGGCGAGAGTTCCGCTTCACCAGCGACTCGGTCCGTGGCGTAGGGCGCCCGTGCCTCCCCATCGAGGGCCCAACGTCAACGCCGATGGATTCTAGATTGTCATGATTCGTCATCATCGGCGCTGTCCCAGGAGTACGGCAACCAAATGCCACCGCCCTGTCCCGCCAGAGCTTGTGGGTCTCTGCTTCAACTACCTCGCGCATGACTACATCGCCACTCAGTGTCGCTCCCTGCCCTGCTGGCTACGCTGCCAGGGTACCGGTGAAAGTCCTATGTTTGGTGTTGGTAATTAGTGACAATGCCTAAGTACTAATCCCATGCCTAAGTTGTATGTAGCATATGAGGATTAGTACACTCCAAGGTTGGTGGCAAGATGGACATGGTGATCATGATGGCCACACTTGGATTTGGACGCAACCCTACGTGATCAAGGCAAAGGTATATGCTTAAGGGTTGTGTTTTAGTAACCAAGACACCTAGTGGGTGTGGTTACATTATAGGATAGATAGCCGTACTATAAAGAGGGGAATGACGCGGCTATTGAATTCCTAAGTGCCTCTAGATGTGCATTTCATGATCATATACATTTGGATAGACCTAATATCGCCTCGAAAAATGATTGTGAAAATACTAACACACTCACACATGACGTGATCACTTGGTGGTGTTAGCACATTTGCGATGGCGTTGGAGTTTAAGTGGTAAAGAGGGTTTGGGGTCATCTCTCCCTCCCGCCGACCGTGCGAGCGCGGGATTCAGGCAATTTTGGGGAAATGAAATGCCTATTTTCCACTACGCCGGAAGTCGGAAAAAGAAACGGAGGCAAACGGGGGTCACAGTGGTGACCGGACGCGTCCGGTCAGTGTCCAGTATCTGCGCGTTTTTCAGTTGTTTGGTCGGACGCGTCCGGTCATCCAGGGAGCTTACTGGACTCCAACCGGACGCGGGCACTGTGGCGTCCGGTCAGTTCTTCGGCACGTCCGGTCGCTGGTTCGTTGTGCGCGGCTCAGGATTGACCAGCGCGTCCGGTCAGTTACGGGACCGGTGCGTCCGGTCGTGACCGGCGCGTCCGGTCGTTGCGACCGGCGCGTCCGGTCGGTGCTTCGCGAAACTAGCCGTTGCGCGACCGGCGCGTCCGGTCAGTTGGACCAGCGTGTCCGATCAACGCGACTTCGGCTGTTTCAAGTTTCTAACGGCTATATTCGAAGGGGTACGTCTATAAATACTCGTTGGCCGGCTCAAGGCTCTCCCTCTCGAACATTTGACATACTTGTGAGCACTTTGAGCTAAGCAACTCCCCTCCCACTCATCTCTCTTGCTTCTTTGCATATTCGAAGTGAGATTGAGTGATCCAAGTGCATTTGCATTGTGAGATTGCATCTAGTTGGCACTTGGTGGTTGATTTGCTGCGGGATTCTTGTTTCTCTTGGTGGTTGCCGCCACCTAGACGGCTTGGAGCAGCTTGGAGGCGTTGGCAAGAGTTGGTGTTTGTTCTTGGCCACCTCCGGTGATTGTGAGGGGTTTGTGCCTACCTCGGCGAAGCGCCAAAGGCAACATTAGTATATTGCTCGTGTCATTGCAACCTTTTGCCATTTGGTAGGTTCTTGTGGCGCCTTTTGAGAGGCTCGGTGTGTGACCGATTAGCCACCGAACCACGTGGTGAAGAGGGACACAACGGGGACTAGCGTGCCGGCAAGCACGTGAACCTCGGGATAAATCTTCGTGTCATCACTTTCATATTGTGATTGATTGATCTCGGTGTTTGGTTATCTTGGTATTCATTGTTGATCATATTGGTTGGCTCAATACTTCGCCCCTCGGTGATACCCTCCTAACTCAACTCCACATTACTTTCTTAGTTATCTTTGCTAGCTAGTTAGCTTTGCTAGAGTAGCTTCTTTGTGTAGCTTGCTAGTTGTAGTTTCCTTCTCGGTTTGACTTGTGCGGTTGAGTGCAATTACTAGATTTGTGAATTGGTTAGGTGGCTTGCAAACACCCCGTAGGCTAAGCAAAACTCGCATCTTGCTATTTGTTTTATTGATAAACTTGTTTAGCTTGTCCTTGTAGAAAATTTTTAATAGGCTATTCACCCCCCCTCTAGCCATCAAGACCTTTCAACCGGCCATCGGGCCAGGGCGTGCAAGCGCTCTCGTTCGCCGGCGTGCAAACGAGGCCCTTCACCGGCATGCAAGCCTTCATCCTCAGTGGCGCGTCGCCCCAGCCGGAGTGCCTCTAGGGAACATCGCCCTGATGGTCTGAGGCAACCCAGCTCGTCGTCGAAATGTCGCACTGCGACAGGTCAGACGCCCACAAAGTCATCGCATTGTCGTGTTGAAAGTCCCTAGTTTGGTTTTGGCTAATTGATGAAACCTAGGACTAACCTTTGTATCTAAGTGGATGATTTAGATAAAGGTGGTCATTGCATATGAGACATGACATTGACTCATATGACCAAGATGGTGAAGACCAAGATGAGGCTTGGCTCGATGGACCGGTTGTGAAGGTAAAGGGAAAGTTGAGGCTTCGAAGCGAAGGACCATGCGATGGTGAAGCTTGAGCAAGACTTAGCGCCGACGGACCGATGCAACGGTGAAGAGCAAGTGAAGTCAAGGTCGATGGATCGAGACGGTCATGTGATGATATGAAGTGGATCATATCATTTGGAGAAACAAATTGGGCTCAAGGCAAAGGTATAACCATAGGGTTATTTTGTTTTGCACTCAAGACACCATAGAGGGTGTGAGTGGTTTAGGATCGATAGCCGAACTATTAAGAGGGGAAGTCTTATCGGTTATTCGATGCACGGGTGCCACTAGGTGAATTCATGAAGTGCATTGCATGTAGGGCCTAGTGAGCTAATTGGAAAACCTTTGAAAATTATTGAGAAAAAGCTAACACACAAGCACATGGAGATGTACACTTGATGGTGTTGGCACATTTGCAAAGGTGGCGTTGGTCGCGCTGTGGTTTGCGGGTAGAAAGGGGTTTGGGTTCCTCCCTCCCTCCCGCCGAGCGTGCGAGCGCGGGATTTAGACGATTTCGGGGAAATGAAATGCCTATTTTCCACTACGCCGTAAGTCAGAAAAAAAACGGAGGCGAACGGGGTCACTGAGGTGACTGAACGCTGCACCGGACGCGGTCACGGTGTGACCGGACGCGTCCGGTCAGTACAGCGCAGGAGTCGGCGCGCGGGCTAGGGTTTGCAACCGGTGCGTCCGGTCACTCGCGGGACCGGCGCGTCTGGTCATGCGCCCAGAAGGAACTGAGGTTCACAGAGGACGATCGGACGCGGGGCGCGTCCGGTCACACATGATCGGACGCGTCCGGTCATCAAGGGAGCTTACTAGACTTCGACCGGACGCTGGCACTGTCGCGTCCGGTCATCTTCTGGAGCGCGTCCGGTCGTTGCTTCGCGGGCGCGGGTGCTGTGCGCATCGGCGCGTCCGATCATTGCTTCGCGGGCGCGCGGTACTGTCGACCGGCGCGTCCGGTCGATTGAGCAGTGCGTCCGGTCATAGCGTTTGACCGTTGGCGCACAGTGACCGTTGGAGGATCTAATGGTCGCGTTTGAATTCGAGGGACACGTGGACGTCGCAGGGCGACCGGACGCGGTATAGCGTGTCCGGTCAGTTTCGACCGGCGCGTCCGGTCATCCCGAAAAAACGGTCAGTGGAGTGGCAACGACTCTATTTGGATGGGATGCTTATAAATACTCGTTGCCCGGCCCTTGGAGAGGTCTCTTGGCATTTCTAACACTCTTGTGCATCCTTTGAGCTAGAGCTACTCCTCCCACTCATCTCTCTTGCTTGTTTGCAAATCAAAAGTGAGATTGAGTGATCCCAAAGTGTATTGCATAGCTTGAGGGCATCTAGTGGCACTTGTGGGTGGTTTAGCCGGTGGATTTCTTGTTACTCTTGGAGAGTACCGCTCCTAGCCGGCTTGGAGATTGTTGGAGGCGTCGGCAAGAGAAGGTGATTGTTCTTGGCCACCTCCGGTTGATTGTAAGAGGTTCTTGTGCTTTCCTCGGCGGGACGCCAAAAGCAACTCTATTACATTGCGCGTGTCATTGAGTTACCTCACTTGAGAGTGGTGTCTTGCGGTGCCTTGCGGGGCGTGCCTTGAGGGGCAAGTGACTTGAGGGTCACACCGAGGAACCATCTAAGTGTTGGTCGACACAACCGGTGACGTAGCTTGTTGGTGCACAAGTGAACACCGGGTGAACAAAAATATTGTATCTCTTGTCTCCCAGTGATTGGTCTTCATATTGTGTTGTTGTCAATATTGATTGGTTGTATATCATCTTGGTGATTGGCAACATCTTCACTCCACCGTCGGTATAAGATTCACAATTCTATCTCTTGCATTTACATTTACTAGATTATCTTGTGTAACTCTAGTGATAGCCTTTGCTAGTAGTTGTTAGCTTGCTCACTAGTGTAAAATTAGTGACATAGCCCTTGTGTGAACTAGAGATCTTAATCTACTAGACTTGTGGATAGGAGGCTTGCAACACAACCGTAGGCTAAGCAAAACTCGCTTTGCGCCGTTTGTTGTTCTAACAAGTTTGCTTAGTGTTTCTTGTAGAATTTTTATAGGCTATTCACCCCCCCTCTAGCCATCTAGGACCTTACACGTGTGCCGTGGTCGACTGCGCCGTCATCATCGCCACAACAGCACCACAACAACAGCCTGACAGTTTCACCACCTCCGGGGGTCGTTGATAATCGTCCCAAGGTCGAGGTCTTCGTCGTCCAGAGAAACGTGGACCTCACCGAGTCTGGAGCGGACCTCCCCCTTGTCCTCGTCGCACTCATTGGTGGAGACTAGCCTGCCGTCACGCCGGAGGAGCTCTAGACACACCTTTCCTCGAGGTTCTGTGTCTGTGGGCATGGTCGGGTTCTACGCTTGGCTCGGGGGCCCCTTTGTATGCGAGTGTCAGCAGGGCGACCACTCTGGAGTCGCTATGCAGGGAGGCGGCCAAGCGGTGCACCCTGAGCCTATGCTCGCAGTGGACCGTTGCTCGGAGGTTCAGTGTTGGGACTTCGATCCCATATTGGTTGGGGTGGAGGCATGTCTAACCAAAAGGCCACCTCAGGCAGTGAGCCAGGCAGTGTCGGAGGTGGCCCAGGCGGTGGACTTGCGCCTTTCAGGCCTAGACGAGTGTGGCTCGGGCCAAACCTCACTAAGGCCCTCACTCGTGGAGCCGGAGCAGGCTGGGGGATCCCCACCCCTGAGCCAGGTTGATTTCCCCGCCATCCAGGAAAATGCGGACGGAGGCGGCCTAGCCATTCCGGCTGCTGATGGCAAAGCGCCTGACGCGATGGCGCAACGTCGACCGAGGACTTCGTTGCTGCATTCAAGAAGCCATTGACAATGCCTGCGGCTAATCCGGGCAGCCAAAGCGTGGGCAGGGGAGCTGGAAGACTTAGAGCCCGTCCCCAAGAGGAGCGCTAGGCTTGCCACCAAGAGCAGGCACAGGGAACAGAAGCCGGAGTCTCAGGCGCGAAAGGTGATGATGAAACGTCTGGGACTCGAGGAGAAGACTAAGCTACCAGACGAAAGCCTCCTTTGAGGAATTCTAGACCGCCTTCGCCCTCCCCCTGTCGATGTCGAAGCGGGAAGCCATGCAGGTTCTCTTCCCGGACAGGAACCAATGGGCATAGTCGCTCGCTTTTGTATTGCCGATTTGGTGGCAAAGCACCTTTCCTATGTAATTTTCTATTAGTGAATCTAGTAGCTAGGTGGTAGGGTGTGCGTTGTGTCACGAAGGCTCCTCGTTTGCGTGATCGCGCACGATTGTACTGATAACTATTTTCCTCTTAATGAAAAACGGGTGAATGACCCAATTGAAAAAAAAAGAAAAGAAAAAAACAAAAGTTGTCTATTGTTCAAGTTCGACTGAACAAAACCGACTTCCTAGGTCTTTTGTGAAGACAACCTCAAATATACCAAGTTGTTGAAGGAAGAGAGAGAACCGGTCGCTGACGGCCCACTTCAATGTACAATACAAAGACCCGTAGCCAAAAGCCTCACTGAACCGCCGATGCATGAACCACCGATGTAAGGTCATAATCCATGGTTTAAATGCCATCCTTTTCACTTTATTAGGGCAGTCGGAACTCAGAAACTATGGAAGTTTCTATGCATGCTAAGCCATATAGAAACAATACAAAGAAATGATGTTTCCAATAGATAGTTTCTTGGAAACATATTGTTATCCAATCACATATCTTCTCTCTCCCATAACCACACATCTCTTTTTTGTCTTTTCTTGTATAAGAAACTATTTCTTTTTTTTATAAGGGAACAAAGTTACAAGAAATCATTTCTATCTCTCTTTAGTAAATATGCCAAATTATCATTTGCTTAGTTGCCGTCCTAATCTATTACACCTAAAAAATATCCAAAGGTATCGGCTGCGTACCCCGCCCTTGCCCCTATATACGGTAAAAAAATTCACTGCAAAAAAGAAAACATTTCCAAAAAATAAACATATATAGAAAAAAAAACCGCTGTCCAAAAACGGCCCGCAACGTTTCCGAAAAACAACGATACGGCAAAAAAAAACCGTTTACAAAACAAACTCGGGCAAAGAAAAACGTTTCCGAAACTTCCACGTCGTCCACACAGCCGGAAAGAAAAGGTTTGCCAAAAAAAAAGTTTTCCAAAAATTAAAACTATACGGCAAAAACAAATCCTTTTCTCAAACAAACTCTTCGACAGCCAAAAAAATTACGGCAAAAAACCCCCTTTCCTTAACAAACTCTTCCCTGGGAAAAAAAAAGGTTTTCGAAACAAAATCTTCCACATCGTCCACAGCCACAAAAGAACGTTACGTTTCCCAAAAAAATGTTTCCGAAACTAAAATATACGGCAAAAAAAAACTTTTCCAAAACAAACTCTTCCACGGCCAAAAAAAATAAATCCGAAACAAACTCTTCCACGTCGAAAATCATATAAAGAACCGATTATCGTTCAATAAAACAGATTAGGCACATATTCAACACCGAGGAATTCGACGAGGGCTTTGCTGATGAAAACAAAACATATTACACACATATCCATACACAGGAAATCCTTGCTGACACCGACGAACAGATCACGGACATATAATTTGGACACCTGACCCCCGCCACCGTCGGCTCAAAGCCCTGCACAATCAAGTTCACTATCTTCAGCACTTCTGCTGGTCGGTCGTGCAGTGCTCGTCGTTCAATAAAGGTACCTTCGCACGCTGCGCTACACCAGGCTGACAGGAGCAGTGCAAAAAGAATACAACAAAAAAAAAACAAAGATTGTAAATCACATTTGGGGAGTTGGGGATAAGAAGATTCCTTTTATTAGAGATAAACATCGCATGGAAGATGACACTACAGGAATCGTAGGACGACGTCGTCCTTACAAACGGCCGAGCCGTAGTTGGTGCTCGAGTGTCCTCTCTACTGACGCCACCAGATCAAGCATGTCTTCATTCTTCAGCGGAACGAGAAAACCCGCTCCTTCGTCAGCCTAAAAAAGTTTTAAAGGAACTTGAGGGATACTACTCCAGCAGAATGAGAAAGATACGTCTCCGATATCTCCTCCTATATGCTAAAATAAATATAGTTATTTGTGATTTTTTTTTAATTTTGTCTTTTATTCGAACCTACGGGCTTGCCATACAATTCTCATAAAAATAAGTAAGGCTTATGTGTTTGATGGAATACCGTAAAAAGTCTATGTGTGTGGAAGCAGAACTTGTCTATTGTTCAAGTTCGACAGAACAAAACACTGGTTTTCAAGGTTCTCTGTGAAGACAACCACAAATATGGTCCTAGCTGTTGAAGGAAGAGAGGGAACTGGTCGCCAACGGCCTACTACAACTGTAATGAAACACCTTCAATGTACAATACAAAGACTCGTAGTCAAAAGCCTCACTGAACCGCCGATGCAAGGTCATAATCCCATGGTTAAAATGCTAGCCTTTTCACTTTATTAGGGCAGTCCGAACTCAGAAACCATATGATAGTTTTTTATACTTGCTAAGTCATATAGGAACAACACAAAGAAATGATGTTTCCGATGGATAGTTTCTTCGAAAACATATTTGTTATCCAATTATATATCTTCTCTATCCCATCACCACCTGTCTCTTTTTGTCTTGATGCTTGTGTAAACATAATTTCTTGTATAAGAAATCATTTCTTTTTTAATAAGGGAACAAAGTTCCAAGAAACCATTTGTTTATCTCTCTTTAATTAAAATGCCAAATTATCGTTTTGCTTAGTTGGCATCCTAATTAATACATATACATATAGAAACCACACTAGTTTCTTGGATGCGATTGCCCTTATGTTTCCGTAATCACGAAGGCAGCGTCCAAGAAAGAGTTGATTATATATATATATATATATATATATATATATATATATATATATATATATATATATATATATATATATATATATATTAAACTGAGAGCTTGTAAAATGATTGTATGGAAGACACCTAGCAACACATGGATATAAACCATGTGTCTCGATTTTTACTTGGTGTTCACGAAGATACTCAGACGAGAGCAAACACCTCTTTTGACGCTGGTTACAATGCTGGATTGCTGGGGTTTGGAAGGCGGCTCAGGGTGTCGGGTTTAACTACCGAGTACCGATCCCACACCCTAACAGGAGAGGCGACGCACAACGGGCCCTCGGATAACTGCGCGCGACGCGCTCGCGTCAGCGGCGCACCCGGGCGGGCGGTCGGGCCCAACGGAAAACGGACGCTTTCCGCAGTGCGGCGCGTGCCGCGTCCCATCCGTTCGTCCGCGCAGGTGCACCCAGCCGCCCCAGTCCCCACCGGCCTGCGCCAGCCGCCGCCCAACGCCCACGGCCCATCCCGTCGAACAAGCGTTGCGGGCGCTGCGACGTCAACTCGCCGTCCCACTCCCACCCCCAGCGCGCAGGCCGTCGTGTGCGGCGCCAGCAGTCCTCATCGATCGCAAGGGCTGACAATGCGGTGCGGTGCGTACGCGGCCCAGCCCAGGTGTTGCGCGCCAAGCCGTTGCTAAATCACGGCGAGGATGTGATCGCACGCGCTGGTCTGGTCAGCATCCGTTCGTTCGTCGAGAGAAGGTGAGAGTTGCGGGCGTACGGTAGTCACGGCCCGTCGTTGTTTGACTGATTTTACTCGTGCTGTCGCGATAGCCGCCGATAGCCTGGCACGTGGCGCGTCTCCGTGTGAAGATTGCGATTTTTACGAGAAGGGATGATGGACGCAGGCGGATAAGCGCCGGGCGATTGGAACGTGATAAAACTTTTACAGCGGACTACGTAGCTCTCTACTCCGTAGTCTCTAGTGAAAGCAACCTGATGGTAGTGTACAGGCTCTCATATGGTGGAAGAGCCCAAGAGCTACCCGTAATTCTTGTACATTGTACTTGCTACTTCCGTACTAAAGATAACGGCTGGACCACCCCTCCTCAGGCGACACGTGGTAAGAATCTCGCGGTAAGTAGGCGTAGTACCAGCAAGGCAGCCATCACGATTGCTGACGGGCCTGCCAATAAAAGCCGACGGGCTCTAGGCATCTCCTTGTCACCTTGCGGCTCACCTATCCAAAGCGCCGCGATGATTGATAGGAGCAGTAGTACCACAAGTCGTAGTACTGCGCCCAAGTTAGCGCTAATAATAGGCTGGTGGCACCACATAATCCATAGTTAACCCGCACGCGTGGCGGCGGTAATTCTCGAGATCCCAGCCCGCCGCGCCGGCAGCGGCGGTCTCGCGATGCCCGGCGCCCCGCCGCGGCCGTACGCTGCGCGGTGAAATAAATTGTTGCGCACATGCTAGGACGAAGATCAACGCTACACTAGACCTTTTCTAGTACTCAAGATGATTTTAGTCAGGGTGAAGGGCTCATGAAGTCATGAGTTGGTACTAGTTTGGTAGAGATCGTACAAGCCCATGCACGCGTCTCTTTTCTGGGCAAAAACAAGGAGCGTACGTCCGCTGTTCGGGGTGCTTTAACAATGGGCGGATCGGGGTTGAGTGCGTGGATCATCCGTGTACCCTGCGATGATTAGGCTCGGTCTTACATACGACTACTCGTATGTACGTAACATTTTTGTAGTGGAGATGATGAGTCATAACATGGCGTTAGGACGCTTCTTAAGATATGGTTAGGTAGCCTCAGAATTCAACGCGCCTTGTCAGCACGTATATATGCACGCTTGCATGCATCATATCAAACGAAAGCTTGGAACTCGTCCGGTACCGCGCTAGACGCTAGTAGTATCTGCTATCTCCCGGCGGTCGAGACCCATCATCATCCTTTTCCTCACTCCTGTTTTCTGATCAGAAATGCAAGCACAGAGTTGGCTGTTCTGGCACTGACGTCAGACTTGAGATCCAACCAATGTGCATGCGATGCGAGAAGGAATGACGAGGATGCCACAAGAAAAAAGCCCATAGGCCAGAACCACATCCCCGCGCCTGCTTGACAGGTGGACATCTGTCGAAGAAGTCACAGCGTGCCATTAGCTTTCCTCCATTTATTTATCGTAGTTTCCTTGCAGTTGCATGACAGCTTGTTTCCTTCAGAGGACCCACTCATCAAGTTCAATCACTCTACGTGCAGCGTACTGCTGTCAATGCACGTCTGTCAAAAAGGATGCTCCGATGATTAAGGCCTCGTTTAGTTCGGTGAATTGGGGAGAAAAACACTGTATCAGAATTCCTGTAGCATTTCGTTTGTATTTGATAAAAATTATCCAAATTTTGACTAACTAGGCTTAAAATGTTCATCTCGCAAAGTACAACAAAACTGTGCAATTAGTTTTTGATTTCATCAACATTTAGTACTCCATGCATTTACCGACATTTTGATGTGACAGGGAATATTCTTTTTGCATAGTGAAATTTGTGGGAGAATTGGGGGAACTAAACAAGGGCTAATATCGAGATGGAAATGCTACGCTGCGTTCTGCTCTGGCCAGGGAGAATGTCTGCTCTACAACACAAGGATGCTCCGTGCTCTCGTACCCAAAAAAAAATCCAGAATTTCTGAAGCAGTTGCAAGCGGTGTCAAGCAAGCAAAGAAGGCACGAGGACACAGCCATACAAACCGATCGAGTTGCGTGCGCATCAACCCAGGAGAACCTTGCGGCCAGCATGAGATAGTCGATCGTCGCCGCCGCCGCAGCCATGTCCGTCGAACACTGTGCCGTGCGTGCGACCGCGGACGTGTGCATGCGTATACATGGCCGCGGCCGCACGCCACACGCGGCGGCATGCACACGCGCCAGCCTCCGTAGCCACATGCCTCGTCCCGCCGTTGGCCGGGGGAGGCGGGGACCTAAGGCCTAATGAACATGGCTGCCTGGCTAATCATCGTGGGTCATGCTCATGCGGGGTTTGGAGATTAGCGAGCTATTCGTGCTGCTTCACCAACACACCCAAGCAACTCGTTCCCGACGGAGCAAGCCACAGCTAGCGAGCTAGGCCCCGGGGAAATAAGAAAAAAAACACACACAAACGCAGGAATGGATATATACAATGCGAGTTCTAGTGAATTCCGGTTAAGCGCACACGTTGGTTGTGTGTACGTGCGGGGTTGGTGTTCGCTTGTTTTGTTTTTGCATGCATGCATGGATTATTTCGTGTGGAATTCAATTCCTGCCCAATTATATATAGGACTCGTTAAATATCAATTTGCAGAGGGTGTCAGAATTAGCAGGTGGCTCTATTTGCAGAGGGTGTCAGAATTAGCAGGGTGACAGCAAAATCACCAGAATAGAACACAAAAAGGAATCATAATCTTCGCCAACAGAAAATTGCGTATATAGAACCCTTAAAAGTCGTGGAGCTCAAGCTGCGATTCTGACCATATATATCGTTGTCAATGGGCATATACAAAGTTCAATTCCTGAAAAAAGTAATGCCGGTGTACTATTATAGTTCCTCTGTCAGCATCGCACAACGTACTTACCCTAATTTCAACGGCAGGAAAAAAAAATGAAATGCATATGGACAGGATATAATAGACGAGAAGAGGCATATAACAAACTGGTAGATGCAGGATGCGTTGGTGCCTCTCCATCCTCTGATTTGATTGTCCCGTGATTTTTATGATAAAGAATAATAAGCTGTCGAATTCTTTGGGGAGTATATATCTCCCTTTCTATGGTGCAAAACTATTTGTGCTAGCTGGTTGACTTGCTGGTCAGTTTTGTGTACCTGTACCTGTGGAGCAGTAGTTGGTTGGTGACTGACCTGACCATTTAACACCGATCAAATCCGTCACCGGGATTATAGACGTTTTGTTTACTACACGAGAATGATGAGAAATGCATCGTATCTGTCCTCTCACAGGCAGCATGTTTTTATTTTATTTATTTTTTTGAAAAAAAGAAAGAAGTGTTCTTCCATGTCAATGTCATGATTCGTGCGATGTGAAATTGATGTACTACATACTGTCGAGAGCAACGCGACACGGTTGAAATGGTTCTCTATTCCCTTCAGGTATCTTATGCCAATGCAATCCTGTTGCCTGTTGCTTTAGGGTCTGATTGGTTGCTTGCGCAACTTGGGCCAGCTCGCATCGCAGATGCAGGCTCCCGCAGGACAGGTGGAGCACATGCAACAATGTCTTATTTGGTTGGTGTATGTATTGAGGCTGCCTGAGAAGAGATAGCGTTTGGTTGGCTGTACCGCATCAGGCAAAAGTATGTGAACACGTGTTATTGAGATATTTATTTTGTGCAAATATACTTTAATTGTTCTTATTTTATCTTATTAAATCTTAATATCCTTTGAAATATATTAATATCATTTAATATGCACTAATCATACGCTAATCTGGTCATTAGTTGGTGCATGTTGTGCATGCCAGGAGCCGCATCTGAAGGAACGGCCAGATAATCCGTATCCACAGATGCAGCATCTGGCTTGCTTTTGCACCGCACGACGCCAACCAAACGCGCGGGCGTTCTCGCATGCGCCGAGGCTGGATGAGAGCAGATGCAGACAACCAATCGCGCCCTTAGTTTCTCTCTATACTACTCGCCATGGAACTAGTGCCTTGTTTAGATTCCAGAATTCACCCCCAAATTTCACTATACAAAAAGGAGATTTTCCATCACATCAAAATGTCGGCAAATGTATGAAGTACTAAATGTAGATAAAATCATAAACTAATTGCACAGTTTTATTGTACTTTACGAGACGAACATTTTGAGTCTAATTAATCAATTTTTAGATAATTTTTTGCACTAAAAACAAAAGTGCTACGGTGTTCGGGGGTGACACTGTGTAAATTCGGCCACCCCCGAATCAGGTAAGTAAACAAGGCGTAGGAAGTCTTGTTAGCGCCCTGCTGCTGCCCCTGCAACCTGACTAACTGTACGTATACCTAGGGGTACTGGCGCGAATCCTACTAGGCGTCGACCTAGCTAATTCCCGTCGGCGACATCCGGGCAGCGATCCCGGAGGACAAACCGGGAGCAAAACGCTCGATCCTGCTGAGGCCCGAGGGTCTCCTGTATCCATCCGCGTCTCCGCGATCACGTAGATGTAGGCTCTTTCTCCGATGGATACCGACGTCAGAAAAGCCAGCGGTCAGCCGTGTACATTCCCCATCACCCGCACGGACGACGAGGACTCGGGATCGCAATCACCCCAGTCCTAATAGGGCCGTGTTTAGTTCTCAACTCGGGGTGCCCAGGTCGGAAGAAAAACACTCATTGTAACGCACTATAGCATTTTCGTTTGTATTTGTTAAAAATTGTCTAAACTTTGACTAATTAGACTCAAAATGTTCGTCTCGCAAAGTACAACAAAATTGTGTAATTAGTTTTTAATTTCATCTACATTTAATACTCCGTGCATGTGCCGACATTTTGATGTGACAGAAAATCTTCTTTTTGCATAGTGAAATTTAAGGGAGAAATTGAGAACTAAACAAGCATACGCGAATATAGCATTTGACCGCCTCCGGATGGAACACACGGACGGATGCGCACGAAAGCTATAGCAGAGCAGCAAAGACTTCAGATATCCTGGATCCGGCTCTTGACCACGAGGCTCTGCCTGCTGAATTGTCTCTTTGCTCCAGACAGAGCGACCCTGTTCTGACTGCGGCTCGCTGTTCGGAGCACCGTCGGGTTTTGGCGGCACTGCCGGCAGGACGCTGGATTCGAGGACGACGACGAGGAAGTAGTACTACTGCTTCACGATCACGGGCATGCGGCGGGCGACGCTCGTGCCACGCTGCTGCTGATTGCTCTGTTGTCTAGCCGGTTGGGCCTAGTAGTCAGCAGGTCTCAATAGGCCGTCAAAGGAGGAGCCTAATAGCTCGAGCCACTTCCATAAAGTCCGTCCTCCAATCATCCAATGGGCTAGTTGGGCCACCCGTTATGTAAATGAAGGATTGGATTTGAAGACAGGAGAAAACAACACAGGCCCATCCCAAGCACAGTCGTGCTGGCAGCTCCGGCCAAGGCCCAACCCAGGCATAGACGACCTGGTAGCTCGTAAGTATGTACAATTATCCTAAAAGTCAGCTTTTTCCAGACCAGTAAACATACACGTGCGACACGCACGTGTTTATTGTTTCGATTAATAATATATTGGCTAAATTATATATAAATATAAAATTATGAATTAATTATCTCTTGCTTAGATAGACGCCATCAACATCAATCTATGACAATAGAACACATAGTACATAGATAGACAAATAAATAATCTACGACCTGTTAGGTTAGCTCATTTACGTCACTTATGTGTGCCACGTGAAACCCACTCCAGGCAGGATAATTTTGCATCGTCTAGCCTTGTACATAGCAGATCGAGCCTCGTCTGCATGGCGGCCTTGGTCCTAGACTCGAAACTTGATCGTGCACCCAAGCTTCCCCAGACGTACCATGGCCGTCCTCAGCGGCATATGCGGGAGCACAGGTCCTGGCGGCGAGGCGTCATTTGAAACCAAATACAATAAAACCCAGCACAATATTCCAAGGATTACCGTCAAACAAAAAATACTCCGGCCAAGCAAAGAGCACAAAAGATAGGAAAACGAATAAAGATGGCAACCAACAAGGCAAATATCAGCTTCAAAATCTTTTAAGGACACGTATGGCATACGTGACGGACGAGGACTCATGAACCAATCCAAATCTTTTCTTTACGTATCGCGTTAGGAGTCTTACATCTTACATGTAAGATCATGAATGACGGAAGGCTCATATAGCACGACGTCTAGATCGAACAATTATTATATAAGGAGAGCTCCCTCAAAAAAACTCGCTCTTTTACAGTGTGATAAATCTATAAGTCAATCATATGTGATCCAATGAGCACGAATTTTTTCTACAACTCAAGCATGTAATGATTAATCCACCATAAAAATTTCACCACAATTGGACCAGAGAAACTGCAGCCATGAATTAATTACAGGAAAACATAGATCTAAAGTTACAGCAAAAACTTTATGCTAAAATATAGTATATCATATGTTCACTGTATAGATCTACTCATGCGGAGTCCAATATAATTGGATTTTCTATTTTATGATTTTTCTGTGATTTAATATGATTTTTAAAGGTTAAGCCGAAATAAACATAAAAGAAAATGAAAGGAAAAACTACGAAGGAAAACAGGCATGGAGGTCAGGTGACCGGTTTGAGAGACAAGGGAGGAACTATTTTTGGTTTTAGAACTGAGAGAGAAAAAGTTGACTATCGCGGTAGCTGAGGGAGGCAAAATATACTTTTTTTTTTCCGTATTGTGCTGCATCTCCCATGCTTCCTCGATGGGCCAAGACTAGTCCAACGCTGCAGCCCACTTGCTTCGCCAACCTGTTAGCCAGCCCAACCTATCTCCCGTGAGGTCCCTGACATGGCGTTCACGAAATTCTGTGTATAGCACGGCAGGGAGCGGTTGGGATGGGAGCTCTGCTACTGCTTAGCACGGTCGAGCTGGGGCAGATCATCAACCAGGAATCTGGAATGGAGGAGACACCAAGTAGCATGTCGCTGCCGCGTGTTTTAGCAAATTAGATTAGATGCTCATTATATGTGCCTGTGTCACGTGTGCAAATGATTTATGTTTTCAACTCCGTAGATAAACAGAGTTTGTGATGCTTATCACATTGTTTTGGAGCTATACTTTGTTGGATTTATTGTGGGCCAGGTCTATTTTAAATTTAATAAATTAATAAAACTCTACGGTGTGTAAATGTTGGTCATTTAATATTTGTACCGGATTGGAACTTGACCCAACGTTGATTCGACTTATATGGTTGGACTTCATCCGTCCATATTGAGGAGTTGAGAAAAGAATAAAGGCGTGCCACGAACGTGCTCGCGGGCCACTCACTTTTTATGATAGCGGGAGTTACAACTCTCTGAGTTAATCCCGAGAGTTACCGTCTCTTCACTTGCCCCTCTCCTGGACTATCTGCGTGAGCCTCCTCCCCTCCATCCTCTCCTGGACTGTCTGCGTGAGCCTCTTCCCCTCCCTCTGCGTGCTGGCATAAAACACTTGCCCCTTGCCCCTCTCCTGGACTGTCTGCGTGAGCCTCTTCCCCTCCCTCTGCGTGCTGGCATACCCTCTTCCCCTCCCTCTGCGTTGCTGGCATAAAACACTTGTCCCTCTCTTGGACTGCCTCTGTGTGCTAGCATAGCCTCTTCCCCTCCCCTTCCCCTCCCTCTGCGTGCTGGCATAAAACACTTGTTCCTCTCCTGGACTGCCTACGTGAGCCTCTTCCCCTCCCTCTGCGCGCTGACATAAAAGAGACGACATCGGTTTCTCTAGATCTCTCTCTCGTTACCTGGAACACAGAACAAAATCAGATCTCATCTACTGCTGCGAAAAGTTTTTTTCCGTCTCATACCTCTGCGCACACAGAGATACGAGAGAGCAGGTGCCTCCGAAGCCCTTGCCGTCTGTGATCCCTGCTCGGGGAGTGCGGCAATTAGGTTTTTGGAGAGTGACTACGCGACTGCTCATTCCCAGTTAGCGGCATCTTCTTCCTCTGGACGCGGACGGGAACTGCACTGCGATCACCTTCCTGCATCAACTGCGGTCCACGACTTCGAGCAACGCACTGTGGCGACTAATGCGAATGGAGCCTCCGATGCCCTCGGCATGGGACCCTCCGCTGGGTACATCCTATTCTCATCTCTTTGTCAATTCATGGTGTTCATATGCTATGTAGTCTCTGTTACATTCTATATGCCATGGATGTTTGTTTATGTGATACTCATGCTTGCTAGTATATTTAGACTATCATGCTTATATGTTTTTGATAATGATCTTGGCTCATATATGATATATAACCTTGTTGTTATATTTGTTTTGTCTTATCTTGGTACATATGAACATGTTGATCATCATTTTTGTATTCATGTGAATATATATGATGCTATGCTGCAATTGTTTATTATCATACATGTCATCACCATGCAATCATTATTTTTTAGAATTAAACTATATAGAAAATAGTCTAAATCTCTAACAATCTAAAAATCTAATTTTAGGCAATTTTCTCTTAGTGGTTTTGTTGGTGCATTGAAACCGAATCAATTTGATGGAAAGAATTTCATGATTTGGCGTGCACGGATGTAATTGTTGCTCACTGCGATGAATTGCTATCACATCGCACAGGGATGGCCTGAGAACTTGGCTCCTGAGGATGAGCCTAAGTTTTGGGCTGCTGATAACCTATTCAGAGGTGCCGTGATCAGTGCTCTTCATCCCAAGTATGAGAAAAGCTACATTTCTTTTCCATCTGTCAAGGATTTATGGGATGCTCTTGAGGCAAAGTTCGGTGTCTCTGATGCTGGGAGTGAGTTGTATCTTATGGAGCAGCTGTTTGACTACAAGATGGTTGAGAACCGTTCTGTGGTTGAACAGGCTCATGAGATTCAGGCACTGGCTAAGGAACTCAAGCTTTTTCCCTGTCCTTTATCTGACAAGTTTGTGGCCGGCGGTATCATCGCTAAGCTGCCACATTCTTGGAAAGATTTTGCTACTTCTCTAATGTATAAGAGACAAGAGTTTAATATGGCTAAACTCATTGGTACTCGTGATGTTGAGGAGAGGGCGAGAGCAAAGGATAGGGGAAAAAGGGTTGAGACCTCTTCTGCAAATATGGTGCAAAAAAAAGAACTCATTTGCATTCCGTAAGAACAAGAAGAAGAACCAAAACAACAAGCAAGAGAACACTTCTAAGCCAGTTCAGACAGCTTAGTTCAAGAAAAAGAACAATGATAAGAAAAAAGAAGGCTGCTTTGTTTGTGGTAGTGAAGAGCACTGGACAAGTGAGTGCCCAGACCGTAAGCAAGAACTTAAGAAGTCAGTCAACATGGTTACTACTGATACTTAAGGAGGAACATCTGGGTATGATAATTATTTACCTTATGTTCTTTCAGTTTGTAATTCACCTGAGTGGTGGATGGACAGTGGTGCTAATATTCATGTATGTACTTATGTTTATTTGTTTGCTTCCTATCAGGTCGGGAGGAATGGAGCCTTGTTGATGGGAAACGGCTCACGTGTGCATGTTCTTAGTGCTGGTACGGTCAATCTAAAGTTTACTTCAGGAGAAGACAGTGCTATTGAAGGACGTGCAGCATGTGCCCTCCATCAAGAAAAATCTTGTTAGTGATTCGATGATGTGTCGAGATGGCTACAAAATCGTCCTTGAGTCCAATAAGTGCGTTGTGTCGAGACATGATATTTTTATTGGTAAAGAATATGATTATGGAGGTCTGTTTCGCTTGTCTCTGCTTGATGTGTGTAATAAGGTTGTGAACATCGCTAATATTTCTGATGAGTCGGATTTATGACACTCACGTTTATGTCATGTTAATTTTGGTTGTCTTATGCGGTTAGCAAATCTGAATTTAATCCTAAAAATTAATGTGATCAAAAGTTCTAAGTGCCACGTGTATGTGCAATCGAAGTAACCCCGCAAGCCTCACAAGGCTGCTGAGGCGAGGAATTTGGCACCTCTAGAACTTGTTCATTCGGATTTATGCGAAATGAATGACGATTTGACTAAAGGCAGTAAACGATACTTCATGACATTTATAGATGATTGCACTAGATTTTGCTACGTGTATTTACTTAAAACAAAAGATGAAGCGTTGCATTATTTTAAGGCCTATAAAGCTGAGGTAGAAAATCAACTTGATTGGAAAATTAAACGGTTAAGGTCCGATCGAGGTGAAGAATATTTCTCTAGTGAATTTACTGAATTTTGCATGGAACATGGTATTATTCATGAGAGGACACCGCCATACTCACCACAGTCTAATGGTATAGCTAAAAGGAAAAACCGCACCCTAACTGAGTTGGTGAATGCCATATTGGGTACTGCGGGATTATCTAAGGAATGGTGGGGTGAGGCGATTTTGACAGCGTGTCTTGTCCTAAATAGAGTTCCTACAAAGAATAAAGAAATCACATCGTTCGAAGAATGGGAGAAAAAGAGACTAAATCTCTCCTACATGTGCACTTGGGGTTGCTTGGCCAAGGTGAATGTGCCTATCAACAAGAAGTGCAAACTTAGACCTAAAACTGTTGATTGTGTGTTCCTTGGTTATGCTATTCACAGCGTTGGGTATAGGTTCTTAATTATAAACTCTGAGGTACCTGACATGCATGTTGGCACAATAATAGAATCCAGAGACGCTATATTTTTTAAGAATGAATTTCCCATGAAAACTACACCTAGCACAACTGGTCATGAATCTGTAATTCCCCATGAGCATGAGATGTTCACACTGGTATAACAAATTGAGGAATCTTGTGAGCAAAATCCTAAGGAGGATGACATTGTAGTCACCAGAAAAAGCAAGTGACAGAGAGTTGCTAAATCTTTTGGGAATGACTATATTGTGTACCTTGTGGATGACACACCAACGACCATTGAACATGCATATTCCTCTCCTGACGCTGACTTGTGGAAGAAAGCAGTAAGGAGTGAGATGGATTTTATCATGTCTAATGAAACTTAGGAAGTTGTTGATCAACCTTATGGATGCAAACTTATAGGGTGGAAATGGGTGTTCAAGAAAAAGCTTAGGCCTGATGGTACTATTAAGAGGTACACGGTAAGGCTTGTGGCTAAGGGTTGTACCCAAAAAGAGGGTGAAGACTTCTTTGATACTTACTCACCAGTTGCCCGATTGACTACAATTCGAGTGTTGATTTCACTGGTAGCTTCCTATGGTCTGACCATTCATCAAATGTATGTTAAGATAACTTTTCTAAATGAAGAGTTAGAGAAAGAGATCTATATGAATCAGCCAGATGGTTTTATAGCAAATGGTCAAGAGGGCAAAATGTGTAAGTTATTAAAGTCATTGTACGGCCTAAAACAAGCACCTAAGCAATGACACGAGAAGTTTGATAAAACTTTGATATCAGCTGGATTTATTGTGAATGAAGCTGATTCTTGTGTATATTACCAGTATGCTGGGGGTCAAGGAGTTATCTTATGCTTATATGTTGATGACATTTTGATCTTTGGATCAAGCCTCAGTGTGATTGAGGAGGTGAAGAAATTTCTATCAAATAATTTTGAGATGAAAGATCTGGGAGAAGCTGATGTTATTCTTAATATCAATCTCCTAAGAGAAGGTGATGGTGAGGTAACTCTGTTACAATCTCACTATGTGAAAAAGGTTCTGGGTCGCTTTGAGTTTAGTGACTGTCAGCCTGCTCCCACACCATATGACCCTAGTGTGCTACTTCCTCCATCCTAAATTATAAGGCATTCCAAGAATCTTGGAGAGTCAAAGGATTTCAAGTTTGACCAAATTTATATGATAAGATAATAATATTTATGACACCAATTAAGTATCATTAGATTATTCATTAATTATATTTTCATAGTATACCTATTTGATGTTATAAATTTTTGTAATTTTCTCTATAATTTTGATCAAACTTAAGATGCTTTGACTCTCTAAGATTCTTGGAATGCCTTATAATTTGGAATGGAGTATTGAGGAAGAATCAAAGAATAGTAAGGGATCAATTAAGATATTCCCAGATCATTGGTTCGCTCATGTATCTTGCTAGTGCAACAAGGCCTGACATCTCATTTGCTGTGTGCAAGCTGAGCCGATTTGTGTCAAACCCAGGAGATGATCACTGACGTGCTCTTGAGAGAGTGATGCGCTATCTAAAAGGCACTATGAGTTATGGTATTCGTTATACCGGACACCCAAAGATGCTGAAAGGCTATTGTGATGCCAACTGGATCTCTGATGCCGATGAGGTTTATGCCATGAGCGGATATGTGTTTCTGCTTAGAGGTGGCGTTGTTTCCTAGAAGTGTTGCAAGCAGACTGTCATAACAAAGTCCACAATGGAAGCAGAACTCACAGCATTAGACACTGTTGGGTCTGAGGCCGAGTGGCTCTGTGATCTCCTTATGGATTTACCGGTGGTTGAAAAACCTATACCGGCTATTTCCATGAACTGTGATAACCAGACTGTGATAACCAAGGTTAACAGTTCTAAGAATAACATAAAGTCCACAAGGCATGTTAAGAGACATCTAAAGTCTGTCAGAAAGTTGAGAAACTCCGGAGTAATTGTGTTGAACTATGTCCATACATCCAACAATCTGACAGATCAGTTCACTAAGGGTCTGTTACGAAATGTGATAGAGAGTGCATCGAGAGAGATGGGTATGAGACCCACGTGAAATCTACTATTGTGGTAACCTGTCCTATGTGATCAGAGATCCTATGAAGTAGGATGGTGAAACAAGCTAGTAGTAGATTGAGAGGAAAAATCCCTTTCTGAGCTCATCTTTGATGCACATCTTTACTTCTGTAAGGCAGGTTGATTTATACCTTAATGTGTTCTAAATGTCTTGGTCAAGAAGAGATGTTGTCCTACAGAACATCTTTTGAGGAACACACCTATATGAGTTAGACTGCTAGTCATGGTCTATGAGACTTGGGTAATCTCTAAAAACTCATGAAATGCACTAAAGTGTGACTTATAAGCTTCAAACAGAGGGGATGCTTGTTGCAGCCTAGTACCAGCAAAGGACTTGAGTGAATCTCATTTCACACAAAACCATTAATTCAAGGCATAGTCTATCGTTCAGTTGTGACTGAGTGAAACTTTTGTTCTAGATGGATGTTCAACTTAACAGTCTCCATCGAAACACTGGTATATCAAAGAAATGTGGATCTGAAGTAACATTGTTACAAACCCTAGAGTTTGGTGGGGATTATTGGATTTATTGTGGGCTAGGCCCATTTTAAATTTAATAAATCAATAAAACTCTACGGTGTGTAACTGTTGGACATTTAATATTTGTACTAGATTGGAACTTGACCAAACGTTGTTCGACTTATATGGTTGGACTTCATCCGTCCATATTGAGGAGTTGAGAAAAGGATAAAGGCGTGCCACACATGCGCGCGCGTGTCGCTGCCGGAGACGGCCGGACCAGGCCGTGGGCGTGGGCGTGGGAGTGGCGTGGCGAGGCAGGCAGGCAGGCAAGTGGCGAGCGGGCGAGGCGTGGCCCGGTTTTGCCACTTACTCTCCATGATGGCGGGAGTTATAACTCTCGGGTCACTTAGGCGGGAGTTATAACTCTCGGGCCACTCACTCTTCATGATAGCGGGAGTTACAAATCTCTGAGTTAATCCCGAGAGTTACCGTCTCTTCACTTGCCCCTCTCCTGGACTGCCTGCGTGAGCCTCTTCCCCTCTCTCTCCGCGCTGGCATAAAAAAGACAGCATCAGTTCCTCCAGCTCTCTCTCTCGGTACCTGGAATACATAACAAAATCAGACATCATCTTCTGCTGCGGAAAGTTTTTCCCGTCTCATACCTCTGCGCGCACAGAGATACAAGAGAGCAGGTGCCTCCGAAGCCCTTATCATCTGCGATCCCTGCTCGAGGAGTGCGACAATTAGGTTTTTGGAGAGCGACTATGCGACTGCTCGTTCCCGGTTAGCGGCATCTTCTTCCTCTGGACGCGGACGGGAGCTGTACTGCGATCACCTTCCTGCATCAACTGCGGTCCATGACTTTGAGCAACGCACTATAGCGACTAGTGCGAATGGAGCCTCCGATGCCCTCGGCATGGGACCCTCCGCTGGGTACATCCTATTCTCATCTCTTTGTCAATTCATGGTGTTCATGTGCTATGTAGTCTCTGTTACATTCTATATGCCATGGATGTTTGTTTATGTGATACTCATGCTTGCTGGTATATTTAGACTATCATGCTTATATGTTTTTGATAATGATCTTGGCTCATATATGATATATAACCTTGTTGTTATATTTGTTTTGTCTTATCTTGGTACATATGAACACGTTGATCATCATTTTTGTATTCATGTGAATATATATGATGCTATGCTGCAATTGTTTATTATCATACATGTCATCACCATGCAGTCATTATTTTTTGGAATTAAACTATATAGAAAATTGTCTAAATCTCTAACATACTTTTGTCAATGTTCCTCTTTCAGTAATTAGTAGGTAAAGTTGTACCGTTGTTGAAATTGAAACAGATTTTTTTTGAAAAGAGATTAACTCTGCTTTTAAGAAAGCATATAAGAGTTTTTACAACCGGGGTTGCCAGTTTAACACTTCAAGACATAGCAGCAACCTTGCTAAACGGCAGACAAAGAAAACACAGCCACTAAGGATAACGCTCTTCAGAGCACACGACAGAAAAGAAAGGGACCGACAGATTACAAGAACACAACGTCAGAGCACGCGTCTGGAATATCAATCTTCTTCCTGATCCAATCTTCCAAGCATTTGACAAGATTCTTCATGGTTCCTTGGTCATTTTCTTTGATCAAATCGCCCCACATCTGCAGAAATTTGATAGTTTTGTAAATCACCATAGCTGGGTAAGATGGAAAGACCTTTTCAATTCCCATCTTGTTTCTATTCTTCCAAATCGCCCAAGCCAACCCTACAAAGAAGAAAAACACTATCCTTTGAGGGATGCCCAGCCTCCTTGGCTGCTTTTTGCAGAGAATTTGTTGAATAGATGTTGGAAAATAAGTCCACCCAAATGCATCTCTAATACAACACCAAATAAATTGAGCCATCACACATTCACAAAAGACATGATTGACAGTCTCAGGCAAGTTACACAATCAACAAAGGTGGGTCCCATGCTTACCTCTCCTCTTAATTGTTGTGGCAATCTGAAGTTTGCCATGAAAGATTTGCCACATAAACACCCAGATCTCTAGAGGTACCGTACTTTTCCAAAATCAAGTTACAGACATAGTCCCGGACACCACCCCACCCCCCCCAACACCCCCCACATCCTTGAGTCACACCATAGTAGAGAGATTTAGTAGTAAAAGCATTAGACTTATTCAGAACCCATTTCACATCATCCTCTGTATTATCATCAAGATGAACAGATTCCAGAATAGACAACAAAAGACTCCCATTCCATGACCAGTTCCCCATGCAAGCTTCTTCTGAAAGGAATAACCCAATCACTACCATCCCAAGCCTTATTAACCCACATGTTGGGTTCAGAACAAATGTTAACACATGTTGTTAACCTGGATCTTCAGAGGCATTCCTCCAACCCATGAGTCATGCCAAAAACGGGCTTTATTTCCCTAAAGACTATATTCAGCTCCACATTTCAAAAAGTGTTCAACTTTGTGGAGGCCTTTCCAAAATTGAGAGGACCCTTTGACCTCAGACCCAAAGAAATTACTATGCTGCTTGTACTTAGCCTTCAAAAGTTTAAACCACAGGTCATTAGAACCTTTCTCAATCTTCCAAATCCATTTGGTTAAGAGACATTGGTTCATAATTTATGTATTAATAATACCCAAGCCTCCATGGATCTTAGGCTGACAGATAGATATCCATTTAGCCATATGGTACTTAAAATTATCATTAGCTCCTCTCCAAAAAAAACCTAGACCATATAGTATCCATTTTTGTATGAACCCCCTTTGGTAAAGCATAAAACCCCATTAGATACATTGGAAGGCTGCTCAAACAAAGTATTGGTCAAGATCAGCTTGCCCCCGGAGGTCATAAATTTCGCTTTCCAGGGGTCCAAGTCTTTTGGTCATTTTACTGCAGATAGTGGCGGAGCCAGGATTTGAAATTTGGGTATTCCTACTTCTACATAATAAAAAAAATTGAATCCATAGGCTTAAAATATAATTTAGAGTAGTACGTTACCGATGATTAAAGTCACAAAATACTCAAATAACAAATTGTTCAGCTAGCCAACTCAGATTTTGGACTAAATTGAGTGAAAATATTGCAGAATGATGTATTATACATGTATACATATGAGTATATACACATATATACATATAGGTGTCCCAAATAGTTAGGTATTCCTATGAATACAAGGGAATACTCTTGAATCCGCCCATGACTGCAGATCCCTTGAAAGGCCCCAATCCCTAACACCTTGTCAGAGATGAGAATCCCTAAGTATTTCATTGAAACAGGATCAGTGAGAGTCAAAACCATACTTGCACATTGATGCATCCGTTTACAGTTTCAGCTCGCAAAGTCATCATCAAATTCAAATTAAATGAAATCTAAGACCTGCCGGAATATAAACACACATAGTAATAGAAGGATAGAACACTTCGTTTCAAAAAGAAGTATAGAACACTTGCAAATTCTAACATCTCTGCAATCTAAAACAACTTTTAGAGCCCATGAGTGTAGCATCTCTGCTAGCTAGGCAATCACAACTTGGTTTTGCTAACTGAAGAAACAAGCAGCCGGAGCCCATGAAAGCGTGCAGTGCAGGTGCAGGCGTGCAGCTATGCAACGCGAACCAAGAACGTTGTTGGCATGGGAAGCATGGTGGGTTCCGGCGCGGCGACGACGAAGGCCGGTCCAGCGTACATGGCCCGTGGCTTCCATAGTATCTCCTCCTCCGTGTCGTCGAAGTCGTTGCTGCCAGTACTGCTACTCTCGCCGTCGTCGAGTGCCTCGGCCTGTGGCAGGCGACGTTTCTTGTGCACGTCCCAGCGCTCGGCGGACGACGCGCGGCTGATCGTCGTCCACTTGCCTGAAGACGACGACGACGAAGCTGGGGTCGCTGCCTTCTTGTGCGCGTCCCACCTCTCCACGGAGTCCGCCCGGTCAGGCTTGGGCAGCGGCGAGGTCGTGTTCTTGCGCGGGGATCCGTGGCCGGCGCTGCTCCTGACGCTGTCGGCGGAACGAGGGCCTGATGATGCTGAGGCTGAGGGTTCTGCGCTAGCCGGCTTGGTCTTGCGTGCGTCCCACCTCTCGTCGGAGTCGGCGCGGCTGGGCTTGGCGAGCAGCTTTGCTTGGAGGATGGCTGTGACGCACGGTGGTGGCGTCGGGAGCAGCGGTAGCATCTTCCACTTGGGCGGGGTCGGGAGCAGCGCGGGGAGAGCCGCATGTACCATGGCGAGGTGCACGCGGGCGACCGGGATCGCCATGGATCTTCGATGGAGACGCGCACACGGTCACGCGGCACGGCCACACCAGCGAACGAGAAGCGGCGTCGCAGGTGAGGTGGGGAGGCGGAGAGGATGGATCGGCATTGGCAGAGCAGCATCCGTGACCGTGAGATATATAGGCACAGGGAATGTATCGGTCGGAATCGGCGATCGCGGTCAAGAAATCTCAGGTACAGCAGAGGTGAGTCGGAGTCGGAACTCAGGTCCGTGTCGCCGCCGCGTGGGCGCCACGCCATATATGTCCGCTTAGGATTGGGGTTGGGAGTCGGAACTCCCTGCGCCCCGGTGGAGATGGCGGTGGGGCCTGCTGTGGCTGGGGCACGCGGGCACGGCACTGAGGCTACCGAGCCAAGCAGCCCGTCAAGTGTTCGAGTTCGACGGCGCGCCCATTGCTCAGGCCGCGACACAAGTGGCGTCAGCATCAGACCACGTAGCCGACTCGCCGCCGCCGGCATCCGTTCCCGGTCCTGCAGGACGGTTGCTCCGCACCCCGCGGCCGCATGCACGCGAGACGCAACGTCATCCGTCGTCGGCCGCACCACTGGTTCGCCACGACGCCGAATAGTGAACGCGTGACCTGCGGCCGCGACGCACGACACGTACGTACGTCCGCCGCCGCCGCCGCCTATGCCCGAGACCACGGCGACGCAGGACAGCAGAGCCGAGCTCAGGGAAGATAGCTGGGGCTGCGATGACCCGGTTCTAGCCAGTGATCAACCGCGCCTCTCCGCATAAGCCCCCAGACAGTTAACCATCATCCCTAGATGGGAGAAGAGACGGTGGCGGATGCAAAAGAGATGGATGATGACGTGGGAAAGAAACTGTTACGGGAAAGGGTAAGGGGATCCGTGCCCCCAGACAGTCAACCATCATCTCTTAACCATCATCTCCTCCAGCTTCTCTGGGATCACACCCATCATCTCCTTTGTCGTCATGGTCACTCGAACTCCGGCACGGTGTGGAGCTCCCTGCATCAGAATCGGATCTGATATCCATTGTTACCGACCCACAAGTTCACTCAACAATTGGACACTCGGTAGCGCATTACGGTTCTAGATACAAGAAAATGGATATACTGGAGGAAGAAGAAGTGGGTTAAAGGAGATAGAAATCGAGCCGCCGCCGGTTGAACCGTCTGGCCGTTTGACGCCTTGTCCGTTTCACTTGCTCGTGTACTTGTATTGTGCGAAAAAGTCTATTTTGTCTCCTCAGCTGTCGAATTATATGTCCGTACGATTGGTATAGTATTATAATATCTATAAGAAGCAACAAGAGTTATGAAATATATAGAAATAGATAAATAAATAACATAATATATAGAAAACAAAAAATAAATAATAAATACTTTGAAATATTAAGAAATATGTAGATAAGTAACATAAATAGAAAAAATAAAAGATAGAACAAAGCAAAAGAGAAAAGAAAAAAAAACACATAATAGATGATACTCTCTATGTCCCAATTTATTTGTCGTTTTCGGTTTTCGTGCTACAAGTTTGACTCGATTTATAAAAAATACGTACAACATTTGTATCTCCAAATAAATTTATTAAAATACTAGATTCATAGATCTTTCTAATGATACCAATTATGTATCATAAATATTAATATTTTTTAATATATATTTTGTCAAAGTTTCTCGGAAGCGAAAGCGATAGATATTTTGGGACGGAGAGAGTAATTAAAAAACATCACATGATGATACTATTTAAACAATCTAAAATATATAAAACAACTCATGGGAACTCAAAGATAATCGTAGAACATCTCATTTATGCTACATGAACATTCTAAAATTCATTATATAATAACATTCTATGTATACTACGTGAATATCATAAAAAAATATAGAACATCACATGTATACTACATGAACATCAAACGAGATAGATGAGGAAACAAAAATGCATGTACATCACAAAATACATTTTAGAACATCATGTGTATTAGAAACTACAAAACACGTCAGCTCCTCGCATAGAAGACACGTCCACGTCGCTCCAAATTCCCCCCGCCGTCCGATCTCACGTTTGATGGCCCAAATCGCTTGAAGCGGATTCTCGCTTCCGGCCGCTTCCCTCAATTTTGGTTAGCTTCACTTGATTCTCCTCTGCTTCTCCTGCTTCTCATCAGAATCCAAAGAATCAAATATATATAGCAACTTCCGCTTCTCCTTCTCACCCCCTTCTCTTTCTCTTCGCTCTCTCTCCCTCGTTCTCCTGATGCTGCGGGCGACGACGCCGGGGGCGAGCGGGCCAGCGGCGGCCCTCCTCCTTCTCCTCCTCCGCCCTCCCTTCCCTTCCTCCCCTTCCCTCCCGAGGTAGCGACGGATGTGGCGAGGCGACGCCCCCCCCGCAGGCGGCGCGCCAGCACGGGTGGGGCCCGGCGGCCCCTTTCCTGTTGAAAGCCCAAGTTTGGTTTTGGTAATTAATGACACCAAGTTGCTAAATGCCATGCGTTAAATGGTTTAAGTTAAGAATAAGCAACACATGTGATGAAGGTGCATGTGGCATGGAGTGGTGGCCACAAGATCACAAAGAGATGGTGCATGGACATGAAATGATGGTCATGGTGATCAAGCATGAGGAGATGGACATGGAATAAAGTGATTAAGACAAAGGTATAATCATAGGGTTCACTTTTGTCGGTTTAAGATGAGTAGAGAAGTGATTGACCGGGTTTAGAATTGATAGCCGACTATCAAGAGGGGCAATCACGGTTAGCTCGTGAATCAAGTGCTATTAGGTCATCATCTTTAGCATATGCATTAGGATCTAGTAAAGAGAGCTAACATAACTCCTTCGAGAAAATAATTGTGAAAATACTAACACACATGCACATGGTGATATACACATGATTGTGTTGGCACATTAGCGAAGGCGGCGGAGTTTGAGCGGTAGAGAGGGGTTTGGGGTTCTCTCTCCCTCCCGCCGAGCTTGCGAGCGCGTCGGGAAAATAAAATGCCTATTTTCCATTGCACCGGATGCGAGAACCGGAAGCGAAGTCACGGAGGTGGTCGTCGTTGTTTTGCAAGCGACAAACGCTGGTCGCGGAGGCGACAGACGCTGGCCCTGCGTCTGTCGGCTTATCCCAGGCACGGTCAGTAGAGGAGGAGGCAACGGATGCGCGGATGCTCACGTGACAGACGCTGGTGTCAGCGTCTATCGCTCAGTGTTCGGTGGCCTGGCGAGCGCGCGAGCGTTAGACGCTGAGCTGCGTTTGTTGATCAATCGACAGATGCGTCTATCGCGGCTGAGCGGGGCACGGGAGCATTCTGGACCGCATCTGTCGTGCGACAGACGCTGGAGCGGTCTCACGTCAGACGCGTCTGACACTGGGAGTCGACCGTTGGTTTTTGAACGAGCAGTGGACACGTGGCGACGTTTGAGAGCGACAGACGCTAGGGTCGCGTCTGTCGGCTTGGCGACGGACGCGTCTGTCGCCCCCGAAATCAGCCCAGTAAATTGCTAACGGCTAGTGGCTTTTCCATTCTCTATAAATAAGAGGTGGCTGGCCCTTGGGGGTTCTCTCTTGCATATTTTAGATATTGAGGCACACTTTGAGCTAGAGAACTTTCCCTCCATTCATCTCCTTGCTTGGTTGCATACTCTAGAGAGATTAAGTGAGATTCAAGTGCATTGCATTGAGAGTTGCATCTAGTGGCACTTGATTCTTGAGTTTGTTGCGGATTGCTTATTATGCTTGGGTGTTTCCCGACACCCTAGATGACTTGGAGCAGCGGGGGTGTTGAGCTCGTGATTGGAGATTGTTTCAAGCCTCACCAAGCGATTGTGAGGGATTCTTGAGCCTTCCCCGTGCGAGTTCATGAATTGGCTACTCTAGTGGAGCTCGTGGCTTGGAGGATCCCCATCTTGTGAGTGGATATGCGGCACCCGCTGAGGGTTCAACTATTGATAGTTGATTAGCTCGCGATCCATCAAGTGGGTGCATCGTCACAACGAGGAGTAGCTTGCCGAGAAGCCAGTGAACCTCGGTAAAAAAATCTTGTGTCATCTTATTGCCAAGGATTTCATTTGTGTATGTGATCACATTAATTAATTGGTACATTGAACATATCTCTTCTCATCAACGTTGGTATATCTATTCAAGCTCTCTTCTTTACTTATTATTCTTTGTCTTGTTTAGCTTGAGTAGAATAGCTTATCACATAGGAGTAAGTAGCTTAGTGACTTAGCTTTGTTGGCGTGAATTAGAGATCATAGTCTTGTTCATTAGAATTGTATAGGTGGCTTGCTTAGTATAGTTGAGCTAGTGCTAGAATTAGCATCGCCATCTTTTATACTAACCATTGTTGATTAGTGAAGATTGTAGATTTTTAAATAGGCTATTCACCCCCCTCTAGTCATTTGGACCTTACACCTATCCCCATCCTCCACATGGGCTCCTCGATGCCTCGTCTGCTAGGGAGCATGCGCTCCTCTGGTCAGCGAAACCCTAGGTATTATGCCAGACATGCCAAACTCTAAACACCCCTCGCTCCTGACGTGTCGCACATCGGCTGCTCGGGAGGCCCCCGGAGCAGTGCCTCCTCCTCCACGCTCTACGGCGCCCTGACCGACGACTCCATGAATGGTACCTCATGTGTCTCCTCTTTCTTGAGTTAGATTTATGATTCTCTGTTGCTTAATTCATAATGGTTTCATCACCAGATTCTTTGACTTCACTCTTGCCTATTCTAGGGTTAGAATTTAGGCCCAACTTTAGGTACGAGGAATTCGTTATAGGGTGACCCAACTTTAGGTACGAGGAGATTCCTTGCAATTGTAGCATGCAGTGTTCTAGGATTACATAGATTTATGCTTATTTTCTACTTTCTATGTAGCTCCTATGTCATTACAAAAAATTACTTTCTTTTACCTAAAATATGATGTGTCCTGATATGCTCCATGATTCCCATGCCCCTTTTCCTATGGTCTTCCATTCATGCACTTCCAAATTTGGGATAAAATTGATAGCCTAGAGTTCTAATTTCTCATTTTTTCAAATTTTGACTTCGGTATTGTGTGCTTCTACATATAATGTTTTGTTCTTTTTCTGGTGCCAGTTAGAAATTCTAAATATCTTAGTCTAAATAGACTACACATCATGCCTTGTACCTTTTTAATTCATCCCGGTGCTCATATTTTTTTACTCCCTTTATTTATGTTGGTAGCTAAATGTCTAATGGATCAACTATTTCAAACCACTCTACCACTGCATCCTAGTTCTATGGTGCCTCTTAAGTCATGTACACATCTACATATATAATGTTTTCTTCATTTTATGGTGATGGTTATACAAGTCTAAAATATCTTAGGCTAAAAGAAAAAATCACGTCTTGCCTTGTGCCTTTTTAGCTTATTCCGATGCTCATATATTCTGCTCTCTTTATTTATGTTGGTAGCTAAATGTCCAAGGTATGCTCTAGCCATTATTAAATATCTTATCCTTTTTTTTGCCTAATCTTTCTTTTTATTGTTGATAAGAAATTTAGTTACACATGGCAACAAGCAGAACACTGCTAATTAGTGAGCCTGTGGAAAACAAACAAACAGTAGCACCACGCTGGAGTCGTTTCCCAATGTACCTATGCTCCTATGCAACTCAGTAAGTTTTCCTCCACTATGCTGCCTCCTGTTCTAAAATTGCAGACTCAATTGCATGATGTGTTTTCACCAAGTGAATGGAATTTAGAATTTGGTAATTAGATCACATGCACAAGTTTCTCTTCTTTATTGACCTTCAAAGGTTTAAATCCACATACATGCTCCCTGTCCGATTGGTGTTACCGATTTGAGTGTCACTACAATCACTTAACTGTAGTCCTACTGTTTGTTATACTGTACAATGCCCTTACATGCTCTCAATTGTGGGTATTTGATTTCATAGCACAAAAAAATCAGAAGCAGCATGTACATATAATTTTCATGCTATTTATTACTAGGGTCACATACCATCGGCATGGAATGGTTGGTGTCTCACTTGCTGCTGAGAGCATGTGTTGCGTGAGCACATGCGCGAGTAACTTTCTACCAACATATCAGTTTTCTATTTTTTTGATTTGGGAACTATAGCTTACTGCCAGCTAACTATTGCCAAATTCCTATTTCCCTCAAAATTTCAGTGTTCAATTACTTGAGTTTGACATTATAAAATTGGATTTCATTAGAAGGAGAGGACAATGATATAGTGAATTGCCTATTCCGTTGTGATTTGGGAACCATTGCTTGTCGCCAACTACCTATTATGGAATTTTTATTTTCCCAAAAATTTAATACTAGATTAGTCAAATTTTTTTATTACAGAAATGAATTTCTTTGGAAAAAAGGAAACTGATGTAATGGATTGCCTCTTTCATTGTAGAATTAAATTTGCTCTTGAGTTACAAATACACGTGACGGTGAAAGCCCTAATTTAGTTTTGACTAATTGATGAAACCTATTTGGACTAATCCTTGCATCTAAGTGTGACGAGATAGGATGGTTCAATCCAAGTGAAGGAGCTAGGTGGCACTCATGGATGGAGATGACCACATGAAATGAAGATCATGATGATAGTGTGAACACATGTGATGATCAAGCTCCGGGACTTTAAAAAGAAGAAAGAGAAAAACAAAATGGGCTCAAGGCAAAGGTGATATCCATAAGACCATTTTGTTTTCGTGATAAAGACACCTAGTGGGTGTGATCACATTTAGGATAGATGGTCATACTATTAAGAGGAGAGCTCTTATCGGACAACTCGATCGTCTAGTGCCACTAGGTATTGGAATACATGCATATGCATTTAGGCCTAGTGCACAATCGGTGAGAAGTGATTAACCTTTGAAAAAAGTTTGTGAAAATGCTAACACACTTGCACGTGATGGTGAAACACTTGGAGTTTTAGCACATTTGCAAAGGTGGTGAAAAGGGCGAAGAAAAGGAGGCATTGCCAGGCTTGTGGTGCTGCCACGGGGCACCATCGTACCTTGTCCAGTGCACCACCACCCCTGTGGCGGTGACCGGCTGAGGAGGCCGAGGAGGAGGTGCTCGGGTGGGGCACCGCCACCCTATCCGATGGCACCACCACCCCTAGGGCGGTGCCCACCTAGACGTGGCAGACAAGAGCTAGAGCTGAGGCTGGCAGCATAATGGGCGGTGTGCACCGCCACTGACAAGACAGTGCACTGCCTGATCACCATCACTGGTCGGGCGGTGCCACCGCCATAAAATTCCAGAGAGTGGGGTTTCTCAGGCAGCTGGCCGAGTGGTCACCGCCAAAAGGTCCTAATGGCTAGAGGGGGTGAATAGCCTATAAAAATTTCTACAACAACACTTAATAAAGTGGTTAGATAACAATGTGGCGAAGCGAATGTTGCGCTAGCCTACTAACAATGCAAGCCACCTACCATAATTTTAGTGACTATAATATTTATGCACTCAAAAGCTATGTCACTACATTAAGTTAGTGAGCTCTCAAAGACTAACTAAAGAGCCTCACTAACCACTAGACATGACTCTTGCTTGCCCTCAAAACTAGCTCCACTAAAGGACTAAGCTACACTAACAAATGTAAATACACGAGAAGGATGGAGTGTTATACCGCCGTGTAGAGGAATAAGCCAATCACCAATGGAGTCAATGAGTCACAAGAATAAATACCAATGAAGACCAATCACCTCAAAATCAAATGAATGACACAATGATTTTTTACCGAGGTTCACTTGCTTGTCGGCAAGCTAGTCCTCGTTGTGGTGGTTCACTCACTTGGAGGTTCATGCGATAATTGGCATCACACGCCAAACCCACAACCGGGTACCGCACAACCAACACAAGATGAGGATCACACAAGCCAAGAGCAATCCACTAGAGTACCTTATTGCTCTCCGCCGGAGAAAGGCCAAGAACCCCTCACAATCACCACGATCGGAGCTGGAGACAATCACCAACCTCTGCTCGACGATCCTCGCTGCTCCAAGCCGTCTAGGTGGTGACAACCACCAAGAGTAACAAGCGAAACCCGTAGCGAAACACGAACACCAAGTGCCTCTATGTAACATCCTCGGTGTTACGCCTTAAACAAACTGCTAAACCATGTCATGAGCATCATGTTTATGTGGCAAAAGGAGAAATTAAATTTTGTTGCACCAAAAATACTTAATAAGAATGCTTCAATAATGGTCCTCATGTTTGTTTAAGTGTTGATTAGGCTTGAAAAGTAATTGTTATAGAAGAAAAATAATATAAAACCTATGGGTGGCACCTAAGTAAAATGTGAAGTACAATTTATGTAGATGAAAATGCAACTTGGGTTTTGGAGAACAAATGTTATTAACTAGTATTTTTGGAAGCTCAAAATTTGAAATTGAAATTCAAATCAGCCTCAACCCTAGAATTTCCTAAGTCCGGAAAGATGGCGTCAATGTCATTTTGGCAATTAAATTCTGAAAAATCTAATGAAATAGTAGTGGCATGTTTTTGCTCAGTGGTTTGCATCTTAGTGCTTGTTTAGTGCTTGTTTTGATCACTAGTTAAATGCCGTTAAATAGCTAGAAATGGTTTTGGTCACCTGGTTCTTGTCTTTCGGTGTCAGTTGGCTGACCCATGTTGGCATGCCTCTCTCTCTAGTTCACCTTTGCCCAAGTTTGTTGCCCCTCTTAGTAATCTAATATATCCTCTTTGGCATAGTCACGATGGTTTAGCCCTAACCGAGCTGAGTTGGAATTGGGTAACGCTTTAAAATTCTTGCAACGCATGATTCCGGCCGTTTGGCATAGCGCGCGTGGTCACCGCACGCTCTAAGCATCACGGGCCACCCTGCTCACCTTGTCGACGTGCTGCACTGCCACGGTCAGAGACGGAACCAGGGGGCTAGCCGGGGCCGTGGCCCCCAGCACAGTAAGTTTCCTTTAATACATATATAAATATATGAATTTATAGCTAAAAAATATCAATTTTCACCTATTTTTTATTCAAATATTATGATTTTGGTTATAAATAGTGTAAAATACATAGTTTTAAATCTCCCGCTAAAGCTGCCGCTATAGCCTTTTAAGACAGGGTGCCGCTATTTGTGTTCATGTACAATTTAGCCGCTATATCCCGCTATAGCCCGATATAGCTCCGCTATTAGCTGTTTTAAACATATACCGCTAAACACCTTAGCACGCTATTTAAAACATTGGTAAAATATTTAAAAAATTATTAAATCATATAATTACGTATATTTTAGCACACTAAAAACATATGATCATATTTGTTTGTCCTCTCGTCAGAATCGCTGGTTCCGTTTCTGGCCACGGTTGTGTCGTGCACTGCTACGCTGCTGCGCCCTGCCGTGCCCTCGTACGTCGCCTGCACTGCGCTGCGGCGCGCACATCGCCACCGCATCTTGCTGCCCCCACTGCTCTGGCGCCGCCATCCCGTCCGTTGGTGCTACGCCGGCACATAGCCATGGCCGAGGTAGTAGACACGTGCACGTTCCTCAGAGCTGCGTGTCCCGTAGTGCTCGCTGTGACACCCGCACGTGCGCCTGACCCGCTAGCGGCCAGCCGCGTCCCACCGAGGCGACGCAAAGCTCCCACGTGAGGCACGCCGTGCCAAACCGCTGGTGTCCTTGCCCTGCGTCGCACGATCAATCGCCTATCCCTCGTCCCTCTTTTCCCTTCCATTGAAGTGCTACCAACGAAAACGTGCCATCACCATCGTCGGAAACGACGAACAGGCGAGATCGAGCCGCGTCGAAACCAAATTCACAGCGCTCGGTCGGTTTCAAAGCATTACTTGCACCAGAGGCTAGTTTGGGAACCCAGCTACGTGTCAAGCCCGCATATGACCTTAGCTAAGCCCTGTCGAGCTCCCCTTTGGAGTTTTCCGCGCCGTCGGTCATCTTAGGGCCAAAACCGCTTCACCCAAAGGCGCCACCTCTGCAAAGCATTAGAGCCTAATCCAATAGCGCCGTAGCTTCGCCTTGGTTCCCTCTACACCCTGCGCCTCTCTATCGAACCACTACAACTGTCCTTGGGATGCTGCCGCGGCCATGTCCGCCACGGAGCGCCGCCGCACCTCTCGGTCGCACGTGGCCAGCTCTATTCAGGCCATCCCCGACCTAACCACCACCTCAGCCAAGCTAGTTGTAAGTTCCTGATGCTCTAACGCCCACTCGTTAACCGTTTAGCCGCTCTAGCCCACCGGAACAGCCACGCCAGCACCGTGGACCGTCGCTTGTCGCTGCTGCTCACGCTAGTACACCTCTAGCTCCCTACTGCCACTCAGAGTCACCTTCCGAGACAAAGATGGTGGTCGATCCCTTGGAGTTGCCAGCACGGGTCCCGGTCGGCCGGCGTAGCCACTGAGTGCTGGCGGTTGTCGCGCCATCACGCGCATCGTCGCCAAGGACCTCGTGGTGAAAATTAGAAGAAATCCAGGGGGTAGTGAGAGCGTCACAGACAGAGTGAAATAGTAGAAAGGACTGCGGGTTATTTTGTTTGAAAACCGAGGTCATTTCTGCAAAAGCGCCAGCGAGCGTCGGCCTCCCTCGCCGTGGCTGGTTGGGCCGCCTCCGCGCGTGGGTCACGCCCACGTTGGGCCGCGCTGGGTTGTTGCCTTTTTTCTTTTTTTGGGTGAATTAGTTAGCATTTTATAATTTAGATTCTGAGCTAATTTTGTTATTTAAAAATGGAAATATGTAGAAGTCCAAAAAATTGTGAAACTAATTTTGTTAGGCTCCTAAAATCATGATCTATCTGTTAGTGTATTTTGTCCATATAGTTCTGTAATGTCCTAAGGGTTGCTTTATTTATTTTAAAATGCTTTATATTATTAATGTTATTTAGAGAAGGAATTTTGGTGATGAATTGGTAATAGTATTAGCCCTAAAATTTTACAGAAGATTCATTGTATTATTATGTGCTCTCTGTAATTTTTATAGCCTCAGAATAATTAGTTTGCTAAGGTAGTTAATGTGTCCTAGTTTTGAGTATATTAAATCATTAATAAAATGAATAGGAACTTAGTTTGTAAAACTATTATTTGTTGATGAAAATGATGCCTTGTTTAATGAAGATGATACTTAGCCAGTATGTTAGTCATTAGGGTTAGCTTGTTAGCTTGGTATATGTATTCTTATTTTCAGAGTTCCTATTGCTTAAATTATAATCGTTGCATCATCATCATCGCATGCATATAGAGAATGAGTAGGTAGAGACCGTGACCACCAGCGATCGTGAGTTCGAGGAGATCATCGAGGAGTACGAGGAGGAGATTCTCGTGCAGGAAGAGGTCCCGAAGCCGCCACTGACTAACGCAGCTGCCACCGCGCCTGCCCAAAGCAAGCCCCGGTGCATATATATATATATATATATATATATATATATATATATATATATATATATATATATATATATATATATATATATATATATATATATATATATATATACCTCGGTGCATTTACGTTGCAGGAATTTTATGGAAACCACATGCATATATATCTACCTAAGAGTCTTACTAGTGCAGGTTCGAGTAGTTTCTATGCTTAGGTTTATCGGTAGCGTGAGTAACCTGCGTTACTCACAATAGGTGATGATTAATATTCTCATAATAAAATGATGAAGAGAAAAATGGTGACCAGGCAGGGATATGGTACGAGTATTGCTGGGTGTAACAAGTTATGTCCTACGGCCACGGGGCTTACATAGAATGGTTAGCTAATGAAATAATCATGACCGCTAATAAATCCTGATTTTAAGGACGAACTACTAGTAGTGCTTTTCGCAAAACAAAAGAAACACAATAGCCATATTGCCTATCATATCCTTGAGAGTCGGGAAAGTATTCCCACTAGTCGGGTAAGTCTTGCGAGTATATTGTGTACTCAGGGTTTATTTTATCCTTGTTGTAGGTGTAGCTTGAGAAGTAGCTCTTATGTGTGAAAGGTCTTGATGGCTAGAGAGGGGGTGAATAGCCTTTTAAAAAATTCTACAAAGACAAGCTAAACAAGTTTATCAATATAACAAATAGCGAGATGCGAGTTTTGCTTAGCCTACGGGGTGTTTGCAAGCCACCTATCCAATTCACAATTCTAGTATATTTGCACTCAACCGTACAAGTCAAACCGCACAACTTAGCTACAACTAAAGCTAACTAGCTACACAAGCTAAGAACTACACTAACAAGCTAGCAAGGTAACTAAGAAATTAATACAAGAGAGATTTAGGAGGGTATCACCGAGGGGCGAAGTATTAAGCCAACCAATTAATATGATCAAGAGATGAATTCTACAAAACACAACCACCGGGATCGATTAGTCACAATAAGAATGACGACACAAAGATTTATCTCGAGGTTCACGTGCTTGCCGGCACGCTAGTCCCCGTTGTGTCCCTCTTCACCACGTGGTTCAATCGCTAATCGGTCACACACCGAGCCTCTCAAAAGGCGCCACAAGAACCTACCAAATGGCAAAAGGTTGCAAATGACACGAGCAATCCACTAATGTTGCCTTTGGCGCTTCGCCGAGTTAGGCACAAACCCCTCACAATCACCAGAGGCGGCCAAGAACAATCACCAACTCCTGCCAACGCCTCCAAGCTGCTCCAAGCCATCTAGGTGGCGGCAACCACCAAGAGAAACAAGAATCCCGTAGCAAATCAACCACCAAGTGCCAACTATATGCAATCTCACAATGCAAATGCACTTGGACCACTCAATCTCACTACGAATATGTAAAAAAGCAAGAGAGATGAGTGGAAGGGGAGTTGCTTAGTTCAAAGTGCTCACAAGTAAGTCAAAGAGTGTAAGAGCTGAGCCTTGAACCGGCGAACAAGTATTTATAGAGGTGGCTCACTCAAAAGAGCCGTTGTTCTCCCCATGAAGACGACAGACGCGCTGCCCGAGTCTGACGCCACAAGAGGTTGCCATGTGTCTTGACTATTTGAATTCATCGTGTTCACGCCCATTGCGTTAGACGCGTTCGACGCTCGCGACCCAGCGTGTGTCGCCTGCGACAGACGCGGTCCAGAGAGCGTGTTGACGCTCTGAGCTAACAGACGCGTCCAACGGACGCGTGTTAGACGCGCCGCCGCGTCTGTTGCCCATGCTCGCTCGCACAGCCGTTGACACCACCACGGACAGACGCTGACGCTAGCGTCTGTCATGTGAGCATCCGCGCGTCTGTCGTGCTCATGCCAATCCCCTTAGCTAGGGTTTAGCGTCAGACGCTGTGTGCCCACGTCTGTTGCTCGCGGCGCTAGCGTCTGTCGCTCATAACTCAGCGAATTTTCGTTGTTTTCTCGTTCTGCTTGATTCGCCCTTTCACTTATAAGCTAGACTAAGTATGTGTATCACTAAAGCACATGTTTTAGCTCATGAAAACACCACGTGACATTGCCTCCAAAACTCGACATTGGTGTAAAGGAAAATAGGCATTTCAACTAAAAACGTGCTAACACCACCAAGTGATCATCACGAACTCTCTCTATCGCTCAAACTCTATCGACATCGAAAATGTGATAACACCACCAAGTGATCATCACCATGTGCGAGTGTGTTAGCATTTTCATAATCATTTTTTGAGGCGTTATTAGTTCTATCCAAATGCATATGATTATGAAATGCACATCTAGAGGCACTTAGGAGTCCAATAGACGTGTCATTCCCCTCTTTATAGTACGGCTATCTATCCTATAATGTAACCACACCCACTAGGTGTCTTGGTTACTAAAACACAACCCTTAAGCATATATCTTTGCCTTGATCACGTAGGGTTGCATCCAAATCCAAGTGTGACCATCATGATCACCATGTCCATCTTGCCACCAACCTTGGAATGTACTAATCCTCATATGCTATATACAACTTAGGCATAGGATTAGTACTTGGGCATTGTCACTAATTACCAACATCAAACATAGAGCTTTCAGTGTGGAGGATTCTTCTGGTGGACACATATGGATCCTCATATCGTTTCCGCTAGATGTTTATTTTCATTTCGCTGTTTAATTATCGCACTCTGAACTCTGTTATTATAATAAATTATTTTTAAGACTCTATGTTATACGAAATGGACTAAGTATTATAAGCTCGTACTCATTATTGGATTCTAAATATAAAATGTGGATGGTTTCGAGTTCACCCTTGGGGTGTGCTCGACGGAACTATTCAATTTAGCTCACTTTCGGGGTACTTACTGTCTAGTGAAAGACAACTGAAACCAAAAGTGATTTATTCCAGGTGGCCCTGCCACACTCTAGATACAAATACTCAAGCAATATATAATAGAACCGACCAACTATACAAAATTAAGTAAGAAAATCACCCGCCGAAGTAGATAATTTAGCAAACTTAAGCCCGTATAACCCGGTAGTCTGTGAATCCACGAAGGATTTCAAACCAACCAACATACAAACCATGATCGTACAAGTTTAGCAGCCACAGTCATATATTACATAAAGTTTGTAACAACACTGATATACATCGGGGTTTAAAACATAAAGTTATTACAAACCAAGTTCATAATGAAATAGCGGAAGCAAATAGTTTTAAAGCAATAATAATGGGAATAACGCCATGAGTACGAGAAAGTACTCAGCTATACTTACCCATCTTAAACTAAAATAAAGTGACATCAAGGAGTATGCAAGGCTTTCTTTTAGTGGACTAGCTGACTAATTTACGAAAGAGCAATAAGTTAACATAATGAAACATTTAATTGTCTTGCATCATCTTTATTATAACCTATCAATCTAGGTAAGCACCTATACTATAGCAATCACTTGATTAACCAATAACATCCAGTTACCAACTTAGGTTTAGCATTTCCAACCTTATCCATATAACCATCAGTGTTCCATCATCATTACTACGATGTCGTTACTCGAGTCAAGTGCTCACTATCCAAGAGCAATGGCAATTCAAATCGATTCCTAGCCAGCTGGTGATTTATTCCTCACACAAACTACACTCACCCGCTAAAGTGAGCTACAGATTACCAATGACACTATCCAGGTAAACGCCATCGGACAAACTGGAGCCGTGGTACCCAAGGACCGCCCAACAGTCAGGATGCACCTTAGACTCACTCTTCGCGTTCCCGTTATACCCCCTTCAGCACCAGTATGCACACCCGTGTAGATCTCGGTCCGAATAATGCCACTAGCTTCGCGGTCGAAAGGTACTTTATTCGGTCAGCTAAATGTGAGGCATGCGTTCAACATGACAAGAGGGACGAGCAACGATCGGTCCTTAACCGACACAAATGGACAACTAATAGCACCCCAGAACCCTGTCTAGTTACCTCCAACTTTTCCGCTTAGTCTATAATTATCCATCAACACATGGTTATTTTCATGATATCATCCATTCCATACCTAAAGTATTCCAGTAACCACATATAATTGCAGGTGACCGAAAATCACCGATCACTACTGGTCTAAGCAGGGCTAAGTAGTAGTCGATCCTAAACCTAACAGGGTAAGAATATAATAAGGTAGGCAAGGATAATAATAAATGCATCAACAGGTTTCACTCAACTCCTATAATTTAATGCAACAATATATAAAACTCAAATATATAAAGGATTGCTTTTATAAAGTAGGAGGCTTAGAATGCTTTGAGGTTTGCCTCGCTCGAACGAACTAGGTTGATGGTCCACGCACTCGGACATGTTCTCTCCTTGCTCCTCTTCCTCTAGCACCTCTTGTGCCTGGATTTCCTGTGGGTCGGCCCCGACCTGCTCCTCTTGCACTGCTACTGGCACTTTCTCCTGTGATCCTGTATGATGCACTTGTATAAGTAAATATGCAAGCGGTGCATCGGATGCGATGGCATGTGATGATCATGATGGTATGCAATGGAGATGAACACACTTAGATTCATTGGATAGAATAGCGGTAAAACTTTTCTACTAGGTAGTCAACACCATCTAAGGAAATGTACCATAAGTACATGTCATCTGCTACATTCTCTTCTAATACTAACTCTCGTTACTTTTTCGATAACTAACATATAGCCCTAACATGCGTGCCACTATACTTCATCACCACAACCATACTAACAAGCCAAGTGACATCAACAAAGGATTTAATGCTTCAAAGATACACCAAAGCTACACCATTAACCTAATCCTGCAATAAGAATTCTATTTTATTTCACTTTAAACTAAGGTTACAACAGCAACATATACTTATATTGCATAAAAAATCTAGAAAAATTACAGTAGCATAGTCACACCCAAAGTAGCCTACCATAAAATGTTCATGCTATTTGGATAAGTAAAACCAAGGTAATAAATAGCATATAGCGGGTTGGTAGCGAATTGACGTCGAGGTAGCGGATTGCGGATAGCGGACGATATTGCGGACGATAAGTTCCAATAGCAGCACCTGATAGACCCATATAATTTTAAGTACATATATCATGAATAATGAGTATAAATAATTTTAAGTACATATATCATGAATAATTTTAAGTTTCACAGCCGATGCGTGAGTATTTGAATTTGAGGTGTGAGTCATAGTGGGCTGGACTAATTAGGGATATTTGCTTTCATGCTATTATGGCCTGCTACGTGCAATTGCGGCCGCAATATCGGCCCGCTATTCAGAATTGCGGCCGCAAAGTTACATGATGCGAAGTTCAGAGCGCTACCTCATAGCGGTAGCGGCAATGGACCGCTACCGCTATTGCGGGTGCAATTGCGGCTGCTACCGCCACTATTTATTACCTTGAGTAAAACAACCTACACAAAAATAACAAGCTATGGGGATAAATGAGCATGAAAATACTTTGTACTATGAAAAGTAACAAACAACAAATTTAGTATTTTTTCCATGATCTACATAGTCTACAAATACTGTACAAAAATTTCATATACAAGTTTTATTCATATTTTTGGCTCTAGCAATTTTACAAGAAATGACAAATAAATGCACCAAAAATAGATAGCTATAATTTTCTATAGAACATCCATGACTTATATTTTTCACAGAAAGTACATAGCAAGAATAGATCAACAAAATTGGAATCATATTTTTCTGATGTATAGTCTATTTACTATGCATTTTCTAGAAAACAACAATTACAAGAATTAAATAAAGCCCTATATAAAAGTATCACAAATTTGACATGCAATATTTTAAAACTGTAGATCTACTCATAAGAAAGCTAACAAAATTTGTTTCAACAAATTTGGAGCTAATTTGAGCCAGTTATGATTTTTTTAAACATGTAAAGGCATTTCTGAAAATTCATTTCTTAAAAATTCATTTCTTAATCCCTTTTCTACACCCAGCCGTGCCCCCGAGCGGCTGACAGCGGCCCTCTGGCCCCACCTGCCAGTCACCTAGCGCACGGGAGACGCTCGGCTGCGGCGGATCTCGCCGCCGGTGAGGTCTTCGGCGACGTGGTCACCACCGGTCGCTTCCTCTCGGCAATGCGAACTCAACAAGCTTGAAAACAACACCAGAGGGCCAACGGTGAGTGCTCGCCGCTGTACATGGCGGAGCAGCGATGCGGGTCGTCGCCGGGGAGGCATTCCCGGCCAAGGCGTGGTGCGTGGTGGTGCTCTAGAGCTTCAGCGCGACGAGGTGAAGCTGGTGCACGTGAAATGAGGCGGGAGATGGAGCGGAGGGGCTGGACCCGCGGAGCAGTGCGCTCTGGAGAGCTGCGCCCAACTCCGGCGAGGCATCCCCAGCGATGGGGGCCTTACCACTGCTCACCAAGGGAAGCACCGGACGCGGGGTGGTGTAGCGGTTCTCTGGGCAAGACGTAGTCGTCGTCGGCGAGCTATAGCGGCGGCTATGGCCTACTCCGGTGAGGCGGGGCGGCGGGCGAGGGCAGAGCAGGCTGTGCTGCTGCTGCTGCGAGGTGAGAAGGGTGAAATGAGGTGAGCGGAGAGGCAGAGCGTGGTGCAGTGCATTTTGGAGGGCGAGGCGCGAGCGCGCGGGCCACCGGGGCGCCATGTCTCGGCCGGAGCCGTACGCCGGCGGCCACGGGGCGGTCTGCCCCTGCCATGGTCGGGCGCGGTGTGCGGGAGAGGGAGGCGGGGTGCGGGCGCGGAGCTGGGCCAGGCCAGGCCGGCTTCGGTCGTGGGCCCAGAAGTGAAGCGCGCGGCCCAACAAGGTATAAACCAATTTTTCTTTTTTATTTTTTTGAATATCAACAACATTTTTGCATTTTTGAACAATAAAAATCTACTTTCACAAGTTGGTCCAAAAACAAAAGTTATTTAGAATTTTGAACTCTACAACTTTACTTAAAGGTGCATTTTAAAATTCCCACTAGATTTTGAAATAAATATTCAAAGTTAATTTAAATCAAAACTCTATTTTTCTAAATTATTTATAAAAGCAAAATTTGAGAAAACTTTGAATACAAAACTTGCTCCAAACTACATGCTAAACATTTCTAATTTATTTGCACTACCAAACAAATATGTTTATTGTCCTAACAAGCATAATCATGACATAGTTTTATTTAAACAAGTAATTTCAACATTGATGTTTCAGAGTTATGTTACACATGTTTTAAACCAATGTTCCACATATATCACATGTGATTATGAATGCAAGATGATGCTCATGCTCATGATTTGCCGTGCCTAATGCATGCTTAACACCAGAGGTGTTACACAATGCACTTGGATTCTCTTCCAATCTCACAAAGATGATGAATCATTGATGGAGATGAGTGGGAGGGCTCTGGCTAAGCTCACAAGGTTGCTAGGTCAATGCAAATGGCCAAGAGAGTGAGCTAGAGCCCGCCAAGGGGCTTAAATAGAGAGCCCCCATGAATAGAGACGCTGGGCTCAGGAAATTGCCCCCTATGTAGCGATCGGACGTATTGCTCGGGGTGACCAGACGCGCCCATGCCAGCGTTCGGTCGCACATCTGCCGCCACGTGACCTCACCTTCAAACATGAGCCACTGATCTCCAATGGTCAGTAGAACCTATGCCATGCGTCAAGTTGAGACCGGACATGCCAGCTTCGACCTGACATAGTCCTACTGCGTCCGCTTGCGCGCTCGCCTACGCGTCAAGCCATAGACCTAATGCGCTGCCAAGATGACCGGATGTACCCACGCCTAGAGTCCTGTCACTTCCTGTAAGCAAACAGAGAGGCAAAATCACGACCGGATGTGTCAGGTCATGCATGATCGAATGCGATCCAGAGTCCGATCCTCTCTAGTCAACTCATTCGCCTTGCGTCACCATACATCAGCAGCGATCGGACTCTTCCTCTGCACATCCGATCATTTTTCACTTCCTGCATCCGGTCACAAGACCGACACCCACCTTCACTGTGCCCACTAACTGGACGCACCAGTGCAGAGTCTGGTCCTGCGTCCAGTCAAGGGAAAATAGCCCCCCGACTTCACCAACTTCTCCACCCTTGCTCAAATGTGATAACCACCAAGTGTATCATCTTGTGCACGTGTGTTAGCATATTTTCACAAACATTTTCAAGTGTTAGTACTCCATTAGATCCTAAATGCATATGCAATGAGTTAGAGCATCTAGTGGCACTTTGACAACTGCATTTCGATACGAGTTTCACCCCTCTTAATAGTACGACTATCAATCCTAAATGTGATCACACTCGCTAAGTGTCTCGATCACCAAACCAAAAAGCTCCTACAAGATTTTACCTTTGCCTTGAACATTTTGTTTTGCTCTTTTTTCTTTTCCAAATGAAGAGCTTGATCATCATCACATGTCCAACACCATCACCTTTGGACTTCGATTGCTCCACCACTTGGATTGGTACTTAACCTATCTTATGATCACTTAGAGCACATGGTTAGCACCTAGGGTTTCATCAGTTCACCAAAACCAAACTAGAGCTTTCAACCGTCACCCTGTTTGGTGCCCCAACGACTAGTGAAACTATCCATTGGATGACCATTGGAGGGGCACCACCACCCCATGTCCAGTGCCACACCGACATGTCTGGAGCCCTCACAGAAAGCTGCATCAAAGGGGTAACGGCTCTATTTTCTTGTGGGCTTATAAATAGAGCTTGTGGCTAGCCTCCACTCACTTGGCACTTCTAACAGTTGCATACATCCTTTAAGAGCTGAGCACACCACTCTACTCACTTGCACACTTGATTTGATCATCTTGAGTGAGATTGAAAAGCCTCTAGTGCATTGCTTAGTGTTCTAGCATCTTGTGGCACAAGTTGAGCAATTTGGACTAGTGGAGTTCTCGTTACTCTTGGTGTTTGTCAACACCTAGACGACCTAGTGATTGGTGGATCATTGAGCAGCTATTGGTGATTGTTGCCGGCTTCGATAGTTGACATTGTGAGGGGTTCTTGTGCCTTCCCCATGGGAGATCATGAAAGGCAACTCTAGTGGATTACGTGTGGCTTGTGTGATCCTTATCTTGTGTTGGTTGTGCGGCACCCGGTTGCGGGTTAGGCATGTGATGCCTATTGGTGCGTGAACCTCCAAGTGAGTGAATCGCCACAACGGAGACTAGCTTGCCGGCAAGCAAGTGAACCTCAGAGGAAATTTTGATTGTGTTATCATTGTCTTTGGTACTCGTTGATTGATCACTTGCCACGGCGGTATATCATCTCTACCACTCTCTTACTTTACTTTGTGTATTTACTTGTGTAGAGCTTGTGGCAGTTGTAGGTAGTTAGTGTAGTTAGTGTAGCTCTTTAGTTGTAGTGCCCTTGCTAGCTTGATCACCTAGGTGTAAACTAGTGACTTAGCCCTTGTGTGACATACTAGAGATCATAGACATTAGAATTGGGTAGGTGGCTTGCAATACAAGTGTAGTGCTAGTGCAAGATTCGCTTCGCCATCTTATTCACTAATCACTTGTCTTAATGTTGTTATAGAATTTTTTATAGGCTATTCACCCCCCTCTAGCCATTAGGACCTTTTAGATGGGCATGGCAACATACAACCTCCATAAATGTTTAGTTCCTGACCCTCTCTCTATCTGTCTTACTTAAAATGGTAGTATTATCAAACATTGTCCTTGGAGGTTAGCTCCTGAGTCAGTGGTTTCTTGAGTTTTCTAATCTTGTATTAACAACTAAAAGCTGGATTTTTGTAGTTTTAGAATCTTACGAGTTATCTATTATTCTTGGATTTACTTTTCAATCAGGATATGTAGAAAGCCTCGGTGCTTCACGATGGCTACTTTGGCTATGTTGCCGCATCTTCTTATCGTGCCTTATTCCTGCTTGTTTCCTTCCTCGTCTTCCTTGCTACTGCATTGTTTTTGGCTTTCTTACTAGCCAAGAAGTGGTGTTCTCTTTGTGTTATGCCTGGCTATGGTTGTTTGTTGCAGGGATGTTATTGTACAACATAGTTTATCCTCTTGGATAATTAGAGATCATAAGGTTTGCTCCTGTTTTCGTAGAATATAATGATAGTGCACAACTCATCTTACAAGCAGGAATGTGGGTGTGACCAATTTAGATGTGGATTGCTCACCAGAATGTGGTTGTGACCAGCTTAGCTGCTTATCTTTAGTGCTTGATAAGTCAGAATTTTTTTCCTTCCTCATGCCTCCTTTTCTTTAAAAGGCGCAATGCATTTTGATGATTTATTCCTATATAGGTGCTACATATAGATTATCACAATATTCCTACTTTTCCTCTTATCACATTTCAAATACAGATTATAAACCATAGAGAAACCTTGCTGCAAACTGGCATTCCAAAGTGCCTTATAAAATCCTCCAAAAAGAGAAGTATAGCTATCACTACCTATTTAAGTTTCTAGCTCTAAAGTATAGTGTTCCTTCGAATTATGAAGCTTTTGAATTTCCATCTGTGCTATATGTTGATGTTATGTTGCTATATTTGCTAAATACACAATTCAATGCTCATGTTTATTTTCTCTGAGCTTAGAGGCATACTTAATTAATTTGGAATGAACTATTGCTACAGGTTATCATCTGCTACTATGTATTTGTGTGATCTAATAAAGTGCACAACCAGATTCAGCTGAGTCATTAGGATTTTGCTATTTTTTATTCTAATCAATTCTATTCTGAATTTCTGTGGGTAAATTTACCAATGAGTTTCTGGATGATGTCTTAAATGCAGACCGTGCAAACTATATACTCCTATTATATTGTATTAGAGTCTTTGTATATCGACATGGATAGATTTCACATTGTTGCACTCATTTTTCTGCCTATATTTTTTCACAGGGTCGTCGCTGTCACAGCTGTGTTCGCCTTTGTCATTGTTGCAGGACTGGCCAGTCCCCTGCTTCTTGTTTTCCCAGTCCAACCAACATAGACTGTTTTTAGGTGCATCTTTCAGTTAACCTGCGTTTGTGAGCCCGTTTGTCTTCTAAATGACTGTCTTCGTTGTGCTACTCGAATTGCCCTTTGTTGCTTCAATAAGAATTAGCCAGTCTGTTCCATTCTAAAAAACCACGGTCATCGACCACGATTTCTACTTTGTTGTCCTGTTTAGATACGATTAGATGTTCTTATCTGCATGGTCTGTTTGTGCATTTACTTTCTATTCAGATGTTTCTTCATATGTTTATGAACTTGATTGCCATTTAAATTAGTTGCTTCAACGAGGAACCACTATTTTGCCCTTTACCAATCCAACAACATTAATTCCTGCTCTAAATTTGCTTACTCCATATAGTATCTCAGTTTAGTTATTGGGTTATTAAAAATTGGGGACATGAAATGGTCATGCCGTTGGCTCTGAGGAATTCCGAAACTCATAGAGTAATTTTTTTCAAAATATTTGGCAGTATTTAAGGGCTCGGTTCTATGAATGCTGGTATTTTTTGCATTACATGTTTATACTTATGAAAAGTAACTTATAGGATACACGTAACAATAATTCAGATTATTTCTTTACCAAGATGCTCTCTAGATTATTTTATACCTTTGTCCTCTCTGGTTGCACAAATGATTTACCTGTATATAGGCGGTGTGCTTCCCACCCCTCAACTCAGTTAATTCCTTGCTTTATGTTATTTCTTGATTACATTTCAATGGCATTGGCATCAACCTGGTACTTGCTCTCCTATTTTTGTCCAATTGAATCTTAAGGTTACATGAACCTACATATTAATTTAAACATAGATCAGTACAAAATTTCTTCCATTATTTTTCGTATCCTAATAAGATGTACCTTTAAGTTATATATTTATTATGTTTTATCACTAGAAAAATGTATTAACTACAATGACATGTTCCCAGTGAAAGTCCTATGTTTGGTGTTGGTAATTAGTGACAATGCCTAAGTACTAATCCTATGCCTAAGTTGTATGTAGCATATGAGGATTAGTACATTCCAAGGTTGGTGGCAAGATGAACATGGTAATCATGATGGCCACACTTAGATTTGGACGCAACCCTACGTGATCAAGACAAAGGTATATGCTTAAGGGTTGTGTTTTAGTAACCAAGACACCTAGTGGGTGTGGTTACATTATAGGATAGATAGCCGTACTATAAAGAGGGGAATGACGCGGCTATTGAACTCCTAAGTGCCTCTAGGTGTGCATTTCATAATCATATGCATTTGGATAGAACTAATAACGCCTCGAAAAATGATTGTGAAAATGCTAACACACTCACACATGACGAGATCACTTGGTGATGTTAGTACGTTTGCGAAGGCAGTGGAGTTTGAGCGGTAGAGAGGGTTTGGGGTCCTCTCTCCCTCCCGCTGAGCTTGCGAGGCAGGATTCAGGCGTTTTCGAGGAGTTGAAACGACTATTTTCCATTACGTCGGAAGTCGGAAAAGAAACGGAGGCGAACGGAGGTCACAGAGGTGACCGGACACTGGACCGGACGCGGTCTCTGTTTGACCGGACACGTCCGGTCAGTGTTCAGCGTCTACGCGTGTTTCAGTTTATTGATCGGACGTGCAGCGCGTCCGGTCACTGTCAATCGGACGCGTCCGATCATTCAGGGAGCTTACTGGACTCCAACCGGACGCTGGCATTATGGCGTCCGGTCAGTTCTACAGCGCGTCCGATCGCTGTTTCATTGAGCGCTGCTCAGGCTTGACCAGCGCGTCCGGTCAGTCACGGGACCAGCGCATCCGGTCGATCCCATCGCGTCCGGTCTGCGCGACGAGCGCGTCCGGTCGGTGCTTCGTGACTTAGCCGTTGTGCGACCGGCGTGTCCGGTCAGTTGGACCAGCGCGTCCGGTCTGCACGATTTCGGTTGTTTCAAGTTTCTAACGGCTCTATTCGAAGGGGTACGTCTATAAATACTCGTTGGCCGGCTCAAGGCTCTATCTCTTGAACATTTGACATACTTGTGAGCACTTTGAGCTAAGCAACTTCCCTCCCACTCATCTCTCTTGCTTCCTTGCATATTCGAAGTGAGATTGAGTGATCCAAGTACATTTGCATTGTGAGATTGCATCTAGTTGACACTTGGTGGTTGATTTGCTGCGGGATTCTTATTTCTCTTGGTGGTTGCCGTCACCTAGACGGTGTAGAGCAGCTTGGAGGCGTTGGCAAGAGTTGGTGATTGTTCTTGGCCACCTCCGGTGATTGTGAGGGGTTTTGTGCCTACCTTGGCGAAGCGCCAAAGGCAACATTAGTAAATTGCTCGTGTCATTGCAACCTTTTGCCATTTGGTAGGTTCTTGTGGCGCCTTTTGAGAGGCTCAGTGTGTGACCGATTAGCCACCGAACCACGTGGTGAAGAGGGACACAACGGGGACTAGCGTGCTGGCAAGCACGTGAACCTCGGGATAAATCTTCGTGTCATCACTTTCATATTGTGATTGATTGATCCCGGTGTTCGGTTATCTTGGTATTCATTGTTGATCATATTGGTTGGCTCAATACTTCGTCCCACGGTGAAACTCTCCTAACTCAACTCCGTATTACCTTCTTAGTTATATTTGCTAGCTAGTTAGCTTTGTTAGAGTAACTCCTTTGTGTAGCTTGCTAGTTGTAGTTGTAGTTACCTTCTCAGTTTGACTTGTGCGGTTGAGTGTAAATATACTAGAATTGTGAATTGGTTAGGTGGCTTGCTAACACCCCGTAGGCTAAGAAAAACTCACATCTCGCTACTTGTTATATTAATAAACTCGTTTAGCTTGTTTTTGTAGAATATTTTAAAAGGCTATTCACCCCCACTCTAGCCATCAAGACCTTTCAGCCAGCAGACTATGGTGATCATGAAAATGACGCACATCTATTTGACTCCACAGGGATAGCTAAAATAAATCTAAACAGTATATCATCTAAATAATTGATAACCTTGGCACTCTACACCTCTTCTTTCCTACTCTATAGGTTATGTATCTAGATGCAGCCACCACATCGAGTGCATGTGCCACTACCCAGACTCAGATACACTGATCTTTCGTAAACACTCGCCACCTTTATCATACACTTTAGGTAACTCACACATCTAGATGCATACATAGATTCATCCAGCACCTCCTGACATTTCAAACAACACAACAAGATATTGCCAAATGACAAGATCAGCATTACCATATCAACAACCTGAATAATAGAACATCATAAAATGTATAATAGAACATCACATGTATAGTATGCGAACATCACAAAGTATATCATAGAACATCACGCGTATATTACATGAATAACACAGAATATGTTATAGAACATCACATATATATACCACATGAATGTCATATATCTCATACAATATAGAAAATAAAAAATCCAAAAAATTATTAAAATAACTAAATAAAGTAAAATGAAAACAAAAAATGAACATAAAAGACCATAGAAACAAAAATGCACATAAAATGTAACACCCCAGGTGTTTATCACCAATTAGGCAGTGGGTTTGAGCTCAAACATGATAGATTAGTGGAGATGACGATGTCAAGGTCAACCTATGGAGATGAGCCTAACCTAAAGTTGGATGTTGCATCATTGCTTTACATATAGGCCATTTTCAAATTATATGCTTGGATGGTGTTATGGCAATATCTTCATGTGTCTCACCTTAGTACCTATCTATATTGATGCCTGGAAAAGTTTCATGAAGTTTGGAATCAAAAAGTCACATGAAATGATAAGTTCCATTCCTATTGGAATTTGCCCCATTAAGTTAATGGAACTATAGATCATCAACCAAGCTTTGCAACTTTGCCCAAATGACTCTAGATGAACTCTACAACAAAAGTCATGAAGGGTTCATGTTGAGCAAATGTCAAGAAATTGCCCCGATTGGCCTAAAACCCTAGTTTCGTCTTTATCGAGTTGATACTTTGACCAAAGTAAAAGTTGGACTTCTGTACTAGTTATGAGGTTTGACCTTAAACAAAAGTTGTAGTTCATCTTGAGTAGAACAAACTTTGTTTAATGGTCAAGAGCTAGTTTGGCCTCTAACCTAGTCAAATAGAGATCACAGTGTGGAATCAGCTGCTGTTTTCAGCACTTAGAAAAATATTCTAAGTCCTTGTTGTGACAGCAGCAAGTTGGTTACTTTTTGACATTTTATCTCCCAATTTCATATGGTAGCTCAATTAGGTTCCTTAATATGAGTTGTAGTACTTTTCATGATGGAAACAATGGATCAAGTGTCACTCAAAATGGAGCTTAGTTGGACCTTCTATAAGAGTTTCCAAAACAGCAAAAAGTTGTTTTATCACTTTTTGACCTTGACATGTTGACATGCCGCGTTCTCGAGATTTTGTTAAACAACTTCACATGGTCCCAATATAAAAGTTGGAGTGTAGATGGTGTAGAAGAGCATGTAGAAGTATGGCATCAATTTGACTTAGTGTTGACCTTCATTTGTGGATGTTTGCTTGTCGCTGTCAAATCGCTGACACTACCAAGTTGGGTACTAGTTATCTGCTAATCCAGTAGCCTAATGGCCGAGCACCCTTAATCAAAGTTGTAGAGTTTGTTGTGGGCTTCAACTTTGTTTTAAAGCCCATGGCCAAATTTCCACCCGAGCTGGCCCAAAACGGCCTCCAAGATGCGCTGGATCGCGCTCGCCGCCTGCTCGTCAAAATGCCGACGCGTGTTGGGAACGTGGCAGCCATGCGAGCCGAGCGCCCCACCTCCTTGCCACGCATCCCTACCCTCCTTACACCACGTCGAGTGCTCCTCGGTCGCTCCTTCTTTGCCCCTAAGCTCCCCGTCGCTCTCTGCTTCCTCCTCCTGCCTTCGCTTGTCGTCTCGGCCACGTCCGCCATGGCTGTCGCCATGGGAGCTCCGCGGCCACCGCTGTTCCACCACTCCAAGCCACCGCGACTACGGCCGCGTACACCACCGTCTCCGCCTCTTCCTCCCCTTCGCACGGCGCACCTCGGCCGAGCCACAGACCACCGGAGCGCCGCCGCCACAGGCACGGCCACCGATGGGCTGCCTTCGCCGTGGCCGAGCAGCTGCCGACCACCTCACGCCAAGCCACTACTGCCTTCGGGTGCGCCTCACCGCTGTGCTCCTCCACGGTGCTCCACCGCCGTCGAGTCACCGGCAGCCGGCCGACGGAACCGCCGCCGGTCATCTCCCCCCTGCTCCTCTGTTCTCCCGAAGGAAGAAGACCGCCCTGGGTTCCTCTCTGTATCTCAGTGAATGACCGGTGGGTCCAACCGGTCAGCAGGTCCCACTTGTTGGTTTAAGAAAGTGGTTGTCTGGGTATGTATTCGGGTGTGCCTAGCGAATTATGTTAGGGTGGTTTTAATTCCGATTTTGGATTTCAATTTCATGCTAATCTTTGAAAATCTATATCTCATGATAGAAAAGTCCAAAAATAGCAAAAGTGGACTTTTTGGAAACCTTGAGAAAAGATTTATGCATTGGAGTCATAATATGTTACATGCTGTAGATATTTTCTGATGTCTTTATTCAAGCCTTAAAAATGCTCCAAAAATGCTTACCAACTTGAGCAGAGTCATATCTAGAGTTTTAGAACTCTAAAAATGATGATTCTTGTTTTGTTAATTTTGTGATGACATGTACTTGCTAGGAAAAATATTAAACATACTAATTGTTCACTGTTTTCTTAGGGTTTTGATTGGACCTTGATAAATAAGGAAATCTGCATTATATTGCTTGTCATTTTATATCTTGAGTTGTGTTGCTCCTTTGGGTGTTAAATTTTTGTGGTAGGCTTGTCATGCTATGGATGTACTGTTGTATAAATTTCATGGCCATTGCTTACTATATGCTCAAGTTATTGGGTTAACTTGTTTATGGCTCGCTAAATAGCTTATAAATAATATATAAATGATAAAATAGAAAATATTGTTCCATTACCTTAGTATTATGTTTCTCTATCATATTGATTCATAATATGGCCTTGTGTTCACAGAAAATATTGAGTTTTAGGTTTAACTTGCTCTCACATGATTTATTGCCATAGCAATTTGTCTTTTTCTTAGAGGTTGATATACATGTCCAAATGGTTTCAAATTTGGACAGTAGACTTTTGGGAGCATGTGTAGGCCACTGTAATGTTGGTAGAATTTATTGTGCAACTTGGATATGTGTTCATAATTCCACCTAATTATCTAAATAAATTAAGAAAATGCATTAAAAGAAATTATTTAGGAATGGACACTATGTTTTCTGGTGTTCATTAGTCATGTGTGACATGTTGGTAAAGTTGGTTTTGTCTAATTATATGTTTGCAACATAAGTTAATAATTATTTCTTGCAAATGAGGTTTCTGGACAGATCTAGGAACTTAGCAAAGTTCTTTATGATAATGTGCTTTGTTGTGAAACTTGTTTATACAAAAGTTGTAGATAATTTATATATCTAGCTGTTGTTAAAATTTGGTGGTATTTGGCCATGTGGTTTAGGAGTTATAGCTGTTGAAAGTTGGGTTACAGGATTGCTTGCTCTCTGTCTTGTTAGACCAGTTTCTGTATTTTTGTAAATTCGACATATTAAACTTTGGAATCATGCTATGATGGTTATAAATGAAATGTAGAGAATTTCATAAGCTTTCCATAATGTCTTCTTTCAAGTCATTTGGATTTATAAAACTCCAGATATGATTGAATTAGGAAGCTACTATTTGCTTGTCCAGAAATGGATAAATTCCAATTATAGTTGTTTGCTTGTATATTGTTAAGTGTGACTTATGCTTTGAGGGTAGTTAAGTTCTTACACCTGAGATCTTGTGAAATCTTGGGTGCCATGCCTAATATGCTTGTCATCTTTTATATTAGGTTGGGTGATGTTTATTTAAGCAACATGAAGTGTCTATGCATGTGGAGTGTAATTTGGTATTTGTCTTGTTTACTGTATGTGATGCTTTGTCCATTATACTTCCATGTATTCATGCACTTGCATCTTGCATCTCATATAGGTACGCTAGCAGAAACGTGTGAAGTAAATGCCGTTGGAGCCAAACCCGAAGACGATGTTTGGTGGATCCATCCCGAAGGTAGAAGGATCGGACGAGTGCTAGATTGGAGGATGCTCGCCAAGTGAATTCATCTGACATACTCTAACTTGAGTCGGATCCCAGGCAAGCCCCGGAGCATTATAAGCCTCCTATCTTCAAAGCAATTAATTATATATATGTTATAAGTATTGTTGCATTAAGTGATAGGAGTTGGTTGGAAACCCTTGCTGCATTATATCATTCCTTGTCCAGATATATGAATCCTTGAATCCTACATAGACTAGGATCGAGTAGATGCTTAGCCCTGCTTTAAGCGGTAGAAGTCAGGTGATTTCCTATCACCTGCGAGATATAGGGATATTCATATATGGCACGGTTGACTAAATTTGCTATCGTGGAATGGAACCATGTGTTAATAAAATGAAATGAGACCGGGCGGGATGACGATAGTGAAGCAACAAGGCATGGAGGTCTTGGGTGTGAATCTATCCCCGTCTGAGTCGTTTAAGGACCGATTCGTTGTACGTCCTTGAGTCATGTTGAACGCAGTCTAACACTTAGTTGGCCGGATAAGTCGTTCCGACCGCGAAGCCGAGTAATGTGATTCAGGCCGGGAATCGAATGGTAGGTTGCTTCTTGGAGGAGAGAAAGGATGTGCTTGGGGACATTGGCGTGAGACCAAGGGGGGGTTAGAGTCCCTATCACCTGGCAGAGTGTCGCCCTTGGGGTCGCGACATCATTCGGACCCGCGATTCCTGAATCATATGAAAAGGTGGCCTGTGCGACCCTGACAGGGGTCTGCACGGTGAGTGTTAGAAATACCCCTCCAGCTGGATAGGAATTCGATTCGAATCGCCGTCGCTCCCGGTTAGTGAGCACTTGACTTGAGCAGCGGCAACGTAGATTCAATTAAATTGAACGGATGATTAATTGGATCACGATGGAAAGATTGCCTCAATTTATACCTGCTATGGTTAATATTGTTTGCTCCTAATAAAGTGAGTGCTCTAGTACAGGTTCTAATATAGATGATAGGTTAATGAGAATTAACTTGATGCTTAAGCATTAATGATTGATCACATATATTAAGCTTTTATGCAAAATATTGTCAAGCTAGCCCCACTTTATATCAGCCTTGCATGATCCTTGGTGTCACCTTATTTCTGGTTTCTGTCGGGTAAGTCTAGCTGAGTACCTTCTTGTACTCAGGGTTTTATCCCCACTTGTTGCAGGTTATGAAGTATCATGGCTACTGCAAGAGTTGGTTGGCTCCTGCCGTAGAGGCGGAGTGTGTGCATGATCCTTCTGAGCTACCTTATCTCTAATGCTTTTGTTGGAAGTCGACCGTGGTGCTGGCATGAATTTAAAATAATATAAATGTTAATTTCAAATTTCTTTGCTTCCGCTACTTTTCAAACTAAGTTGTAATAACTATGTTAAACTCCGATGTATATTGAATTACTTGTGAAATGATTGTAACATGTGACTTGTTATGTTGAATCACTACGATTTTGGCTTGTATGTTGGTTGTTTTTAAATCCCTCGTGATTTCATTGGACTACCGGAGTTATATGGGCTCAAGTGCGAGAATTTGATCACTCCGGTGATTGTTTTTATACTTGTGCTCTTATAATTTGGACGGTTCCGTTACATAAAAGTTTAAAGAACAAAAGACATAGAAATAACAAATAAAAGAAAAATGAAATAAAGAAAAAGAATAAAAAAAGATCTGAAAAATACGTCGGTACCTAGCCTAGAAAACTACTCCATATAAACATTACAAACTACTCCTATAAACAATGTTGTGGGTCGTGCAGTTGCACTCCCTGTGTGCCGCGCTGGGTTGTGCGTGATGATACACCATCCGCACTCACCGTTCAGCGAGTGGCTCCCATCCGAGCGATCGGAAAGAAATATTTCCACATCATAGGTACCTTGTAAAATAAAAAGAATAATAAAAAGTAAAACTAAAAATTTAGAATAATTAAAGTAAAATAAAAAACGAAATGGAAATTAGAAAATACATAGTGGACATAAAGGAAATAGAAAGAAGAAAGAAATAGAAGGAGAAGAAAAGAATAAAACATGAAAACAGAAAATATAAATAAAATATTGAATCATATAAAATAAAAATAAGAAAATAAGAATAAAGAACCAAAAACATAGTAGTAGTATAGTTAAAAAGAAAGAAAAATAAGATAAGAATAAAAAACATAGAAAACTAAAAGGAAAAGAAAAGAAAAGAATAAATAGAAGCAAGGAAAGAAATTAATAAAAAGAAAACAAAAGAAAAATAAGGGAAAATGAAAGTAATAAATAAATAAGAAAAAGAAAAAGAAAAGACCAACAGCAGACAGGTCACGGGAGAAAGAAAACCTGGACACGTGACGCATGTTCTAGGCCTGGCCCTGGCAAGAAGCTCAATGTCACGTGGAGTAGCTGTTTCGGCCCGATACGAATCACGGATACACCTGCCTACGTACAACGGCCGATTGATCGTACAAAAAGTCAGCGCAGCGCGGGAAACCGCTCGCGCGGGAAATCGATCATTGGCGCAGCGCTCGGGTCCGAGCGTTCGGACCTGAAGATCCCGCATCATCTCCTTTGTCGTCATGGCACTCGAACTCCGGCACGGTGTGGGGCTCCCTGGATCCGAAACGGATCTGATATCCGTTGTTACCGACCCACAAGTTCACTCAACAATTGGACACTCGGTAGCGCATTACGGTTCTAGATACAAGAAAATGGATACACTAGACGAAGAAGAAATGGGTTAAAGCAGATAGAAATCGAGCCGCCGCCGTCTGGCCGTTTGACGCCTGTCCGTTTCACTTGCACGTGTATTTGTATTGTGTGAGAAAAAGTTTATTTTTATCTCCCTCAACTATCGCAAAAATTAACTTTTCTCCCTCAATTCTAAAACTAGAAACTGTTCCTCCCTCGTCTCTCAAAGCCGGTCACTTGACCTCGGTGGTTTTTCATTTCTTTCATTTATATTTATTTTGGTTGAATCTTTGGAAAAAATCATATTAAATCACAAAAAAAACATAAAGTAGAAAATCCAATTGAGTTGCACTCTATATGGGTAGATCTACACAGTGAACATATGATATACTATGTTTTATCACAAAGTTTTTGTTGTAACTTTATATCTATATTCATCGCAAAAAAAACTTTATGGCTGTGTTTAGTTTCCCATGAAATGTAAAATACAAAATGTCAACTACTTTGGAATGATGAAATGCAAAATGCCAAAAATTTTATGAGTGTGTTTAATTTCATCCAAAATGCCAAATTTTTCACGAGGTGGGTGAGGGCTTTTTGACTTTTTGACTTTTTTTTGCCTCTTGAGGCCAAAATCCAAAATAAAGAATGGATACTTTTTTGTCAAAAATTTTACATGGTGTTTAGTTCTATTCTGCAAAATGATGGGCCAAAACCCAAATTTTTTTGGTGAAATGGGGAACTAAACACACCCTATATCTATATTTTTCTGTAATTAATTCATAGCTACGGTTTCTCTAGTTCAATTATGATAAATTTTTTATGGAGGGCTAATCATTACATGTTTGAGATGTAGTAAAAAAATTCATGCATGATTATTAAGATTATAATAATTCTATGCATAATCTATATTATAATAATTAGATATAATCCAAATCCAAACATAAAATGAAATAAATGTAAAATTTCTGCTAGCTATTTGGACATCATGCCAGAAGCTAGATGTTCGCGATCACTGAGCTCCACATCTCCGGCTGATGGTTTCTGTTGCTGATAAGTCGGCTGAAACTGATTTATTATGAGAGAAAAATATTATTTCATGGCCGATAAGTTCGGGACATGGCGCTCGTCTTGTGAACCATGGTAACGTTGTCAGACCGCAGGACTACTCTGTTCCTTCGGTCCCTCCACGCCCTTCAGGCTTTTCAGCCAGAGCAACACTTCATAGACATCCACACTTCACAGACAAGACAGTGAGCTTCCTCCGGCCCTCACCAGCACCACTCTAGTTTTCATTATTTCATCGCGTATGACTGCTCAGTGCTCACGTCCCTCTGTTGTAGCGCTCTGAGTTGAAAGCTCCTAGCTCCATGTGTGTTCACTTTCAGTTTTAGAGAACCAGGCAAAGGCGCCCTTAGGTACTTCTCGCTTTAACCCAGTTTGACACCATATATTTGCTGCCACCGTGCTCGGACGAGTCTAACTAAGGTTCGTTACATGCTGTATTTGCCACCATGCAAATGTCGCAGCGTAATGTTAAGTCTGAACTTCGATTGATTCGCTGATGAAGGTTTTCTGTCAAGACAAGTTCGATGCCTCGAAGGCAGATTCGCAGCCGCTGGCATCTCGAGCATCTTCCACCGGCTGATCACCCACTCCATACCGAGGGGCCGGGCGGCACGTGCCCATACATGGATTGGAGACACGGAAGAGGTCGGCTTTGCGCAGTCCTGCCTGCCACCATCAATGGTGAGCAGCAGCTCCACGGCCTCCACGCCGCGGCCGGTGGATGGATGAAACGACGAACGTGGCTCGCCGGCCGGCCAACGGCCATTGCGCGGCGCCGTGTTCTGCACCCCCAGCAGGCCCGTAGTGCGATCAGCGGTCCCGGTCCATCGCCTGACGCGCCTCGAGGATAATTGGCCCTGTTCCGGCTGAAAAGGGCCAATATACTGACGTTTCCTGCGCCGCGTGCCGTACAGCTGCAGGGTGTTGTCTCCCCAGATCGGTCGGGCACTCGGCGGCTATCACGTACATCCTCCGCCCCCTTTCGCTTTCCAATAAATAACTTTAGCAAAATATATATTAAAAATATTAATATTTATAATATATAATTAATGTTATTGAAAAAATCTTTAAATCTAGTTTTTTTAATAAATTTATTTCGAGATACAAATGTTATATGTATTTTTTATAAACCGAGTTAAACTTGTGGCACGAAATATGCGCATGGCAAGCCTGATGCGATGCTCTGCTTCGGCAGTCAACAGTGAAGGCCTGAACGGGCATCGGGCTTGGATTCAGAGTTTCAGACAAAAACGCAACAGCCGTGCCAAAATGCAACTACACCTAGATCGCACTCCAGTTGACAGTGCGCGGTAATCTTTGGCTGGAACGACTGGAAGCAAGCAACGTGAGAGCAAAACCTACGGTTGATAAAATAAAACCCACTTGGATAAAAAGGAAGGATCCGAGTACAGTACAGAGTTACACTCCAGGTCTGATTACTCTCTCACTCTGCATAACAAGCTCAGATGGGGGAATGCTTAGTGAGATAAGCTCACCGGGGAAGGAGTACCCCTCTCACTCTCCTCACACACAGAAGCAGAACACACGATTGAACTAAAACACAGACACAGACACACCATCAGTCCATCACCACAGATCGATCGCCACCAACTTTATTCTAGCAACACGGCAGCAGCTGCTGACCACAGGTGGCTGTGCTCTCCAACTCCAACTCCAGATCCCGGTGATGACCAATGCAGCCCCAGCACAGCACATTTCTGCAGACGCAAGCAACAATATCATCATGCCAGTAATTCAAAAGGGTGACTAATAATAGTGAGATAAAGCTATCTGTTTCTACCGACAATCACTTTATGAAGCTTCTAGTGATGCGGTTAGGTGAGATGGGCTTTTTTTGCGTAATAGATGTGCTGATTTTTCTACTCCGAAATCAAGATTCTGGAGAGGGGGAAAAAGCGGTGTCCTGTGTGAGTGAGGTGAGACTTGACTTACACCAGGGGACGATCTTCCAGCGCTGGTTGTCGCCCTCGCACCACTTCCAGAGCACGACGGCGGTGCCGTCGCGCACCCCGCCGTGGTCCTTGTCGCCATGGAAGGCGTCGAAGTTGAGGTAGATGTTGTTCACCATGCGGATGCAGCGGAAGCCGTGCCCGACGTCGCGGCTCTCCGTCCACAGCACCGACTCGTCCTGGTAGTTGGGGTTGTACGGCACCAGCTTCACCGGGTGGCCCTCGCCCTGGGAGTGCTTGATGGCCTCGCCGGTGACCCGGTTCACGAGCGCGAACGCCGGGTACCCTTCCTCGTCCTTGATGCTGTTGCTTTGGCGCATGTCCTTGACCCAGTGCTGGTACTCGTCGCGCGGGTTGGTGGGCGCCAGGCAGACGGTGCCGTTGCGGACGGTGACGCTGAACCCGTCGTCCGCCTTGCAGTAGATGCGGACCGTGGGCTCGCCCCCGCCGTGGCCGTAGGGCGCGTTGGCGGCGGCGCTGCCGCCCGCGGCGTAGGCCTCGTCGCCCCAGGGCAGGATCTTCCAGCTCTGGTTGTCGCCCTTGGCCCACTCCCAGAGCACGACGGTGGTGCCGTCGTGCACGCCGCCGTGGCCCTTGTCGCCGTGGAAGGCGTCGAAGTTGAGGCGGATGTTGTTCACCATGCGGATGCAGCGGAAGCCCTTGCCCACGTCGCCGCTCTCCGTCCACAGCACCGACTCGTCCTGGTACTCCGGGTTGAACGGCACCAGCTTCACCTGAAAACAAAGAACCAAATGAAATCAAGACCGCCAACACCCAAGGATCCAACAAGAACTATGCACGCAACCGGATCAACAACGAATTAGACGACCAAACAGCAAAAGAGCGTACCGGATGGGACTGGCCGAGTGAGTGCTTGATGGCGAGCCCCGTGGCCTTGTTGACGAGGGCGAACGCAGGGTTGCCCTCCTCGTCCTTGATCTGGTTGCTGAAGCGCATGTCCTTGTACCAGTGCTGGTGCTCGTCGCGCGGGTTGGCGGGGGCCAGCACCACGTTGCCGTCGCGGACGGTGAGGCAGTACCCCTCGTCGGCCTTGCAGAAGATCTTGAAGGTGGGCTGGTGCACGCCGCCGTGGGCCGGGGGGTGCGCCGGCGGGTTCTGGCCGTGGTGGCCGTGGTGCCCGAAGCCGAACATCTTCTCGAGCTCTTCTCTCCTCGGGGTTTTGGGGAGGGTTGGGTGGATCGCTTGATCAGACGAACTAGCAGATGGAGGATTTGGGACGGGGCGATGAGAAGTTGTACACCTTGGGGGTCCCATTTATAGAAGGGAGAACGGATGGAATAGGGTCTTTTTCACTGATATAGCTGGTCCCAGTGCTCGTCAGGTCCACTTGTCAGCTATAAGTTTAGAGTGGGCAGAGAAGGTCATTTGCAGATTTACTGCAGGGCGAAAGGAATCCAAGGCTATTTTGGCGAAGGTGTGGTGTCAACTGTGGTGTGCTGGTTTTACGACGGGTGGGGCCGATGGACGGTGCAACCCCACCTTGATTAGTATGTTCGTTTTGCTGGGTTAAGTACTCTTGTTCGTTGGTTTGTTGTGAGAGAAAAACACTGTTGGATGGAATGATTCCGCAAACGAACCGGTTGGCCTTTTGGTTCTGGGTGATTAGCATCGGAGTTCACTGAACGCTGTGACGCGTTCATATTTGACTCGCTTTGCGTAAAATAAAGCACTCCACCGGCGAAACAGAATTTAACCTATTCGAAAAGGCGGTGACGAACCGGTTAGCCTTTGCTGCTTTGCACAACCACCGTTGATAGCCATCTACGGAGTACGTAGCCGGAACGAACAGTTTTGTTCGCTGTCAAAGGGGGGGGGGGGGGGGGGGGGGGGGGGGGGGACATAAAGCTTCGTTGTCTAGTTTCTTGTGTTCCGGACAAAGAAAAAAAAAGTGAAATCCACTAAGAATCTATATCAGCACATTTAATGCCCATGAAACTCTGATGAAACTCCATTGAGACTGGCCTTATGGTTGGTTGGAAGTACTCATTGTTCGTTAGTTTCTTTTGAGAGAAAAACATTGGACGGCTGCTGATTCCACTCAGAATTATTACTCCTGGTACTTAGGGTCTAATAGTTAGTCCTTATTTTACTGATAAAACATGTGTTAATTATGGTTTTTTCTCGATCACGGAAAGTTTGGTCATCTTTCTTTGTATTAAGGTAAAGAAATTATTCTATACAACATGTCTTATTGGCGCCTTAGCGGGTCAACAAAGTTTTATATAGACTCTCAGACCCTCTCAACTGTAAGCTAAAGTTATTACATTGGATGGAGATTAACTAATTTGCAGCGCTGGCAAGGAGGCCTATGTCGTGCTGCTGAGCGGTGTTAACGTTGATAGGGAACGTCCTAGAGGGTAGCCCGATCTTCACAACAGTAGGTTACGAATCAAAGATAACTTGCTGCGAACAACGGGATAACTAGCTTTATACCTAGCAAAGATTGGATGCGACCAAGCGACGGAGAGAGAGGCACTGAAACCGTGAAGACTTCGACTCGATATTCGAACGACCATAGAGATACAATCCAGAACTAATCCACACAAAACGGTGCAGCCATACTGGAAACTGTAGAGCACGAACTAAGGGAACCCAGAGGGATCACTTCAAAAGTCCAAGAAGAACGAGGAAGAACAAAGGTTTGAGTAAAGCACTCGGCAGCTCGGTTGCAATATCATGTAGTTTATCAAATCATCAAAAGGTTCCTAGTAGTTTAGAGACAGGGGATATTTTTATACTAGGAACAACCCTCCTAGTTGGGTGCAAAAACGAAATGGAGCTTTTTGAAGATAGGCGATGTGAAAGGTCACCACGAGATGGATTCTCCGAAGTGGTCTCGTGTGGCTGTTGGCCTCTAGAGCAGTCTCCACAAATCTGGCCATAACTCCTTATTGGGAAGTCCAAATGATGAGCCGTTTGTTGGGTGTGAAAGTAGACTTGAAGGGCTTTCCAGCCATGTGTAGCATAAACCACAAAACTTTGTAGATTGGTATAGTTTTGCATAGGAAGTTGTACTAAATTCTATCCCTAACAGACTATTGACCTTCTGCGTCACTTTTTCCTAGGTCTGGTCGTCCGTCCGTGTTACTTGTCATCCGCGTTACTTTTTTCTAGGTCCGGTCGTCCGACCGTGTTACTTTTTCGACGGAGCTATTTTGTAGCACCGTGTCTTGATTCTTCGGCCATGTGCCTTCCACGTCTTCATGTGTAAATCTAAGTATTATCAAGATTAGACATTTAGATAGTATAACATTCTCAAAAGTGTTAAAATTACAATCAGTTAGGAACGAATTCACCTGCTCTTTTTAGTTTCTTGGTATGACTTCTCGTAAGTGGCCCTTGATCTTTTGGACTTGAGCTGGCGTACGGCTGGGATGTCCTCATCAATTAATTATGGTTAATAAGAGCTAATGAGGTTAATTGATAGTTAATGTATTACATCCTACAATTCATTTATGTTAAACTTTCTCACTAGGTAGGTTAATTTTATCCATGGATCAAAACAGCCCCGTTACTCCAACAATTTTAGGGGGGGGGGAGAACTTTCTGACAAACAAAACAACGGTAATTCTTGTCATCTTGAGTACCGCATGGCATGTGTGTCCTGTAGTCTTCATAAGGTCGTGGAGGTGATGATGCACAGCAAGACGGTCCCCGTCGTCCTCTCGCGATCGTAGCGCTTCGTGCATGCACGGATGGTCATTTCGCATCACTGACCTCTGTGGCCCGTGGATCCAGACATCCAGGCCATGTTTAGTTTGTGAATTTTTTAAAAAAAATATGGTAGCACTTTTTGTTTGTATTTGACAAACTTTGTCCAATCATAGATTAACTAGACTCAAAAGATTCGTCTTGACATTTACAGATAAACTGTGTAATTAGTTATTTTTTTACCTACATTTAATGTTTCATATATGTGCCGGCATATATGATGTAATGGGAAATTTTAAAAACTTTTTGTATTTTGATGCAAACTAAACGTGGCCCCAGACGACGCGTCCATATGGAAAAGGAGCCGCCCGCCAGGCCAGCGCCAGATTCCCTCCCGTGTGGCCGTGTCGTCCTGGAGGCCTGCTGCATGTCAGCGGCGTGTGTGTGGTCCGGCGGCCTCTTCGCCACGTGTGTTGGTTACCGGCAAAAACCTTAAACAAAGCTGCAGGGAAATTGTGATCAGAGGAGTGTGGATCTGCTTTGGTCTCTCCTCCTCCTTTAAACAATTACTCCGTATAAACCATAAGCTCCCTCTAATAGGACGACAATGATACGTGCCCGTTGGTCACTAATCTCTGTCCGAGACGCGTGCTCCCGACGCCTGGATGGTTTTGATTCGCGCGATCTCAAGGGGCCCGTCACGTCCCGTCCTGCCGACAGACGCTTTGCTCTTGTCCGCAAACGACATGCGCATCGCACGCACCGAGCCGCGTTGTCGTGTTTGGCTCCCTTCCCCCAGTCGATTCTGATCACCGCGTGAGCGCACTGCTTCTCTGCTCCATCCGACCTGGACCTGACGCGGACGGTGAAGGCGGTGGGCGGTGGTAAAAAAACAACAAGGCGGTGACTGGTGAGGGAGGGCATGAGGGGATAAGATCGCGGTGACTGTGAGAATTGAGATTCTCACCCCACCTCCCGGACACCACATTCACGCGGATGTACGGCCATCACGCGGCGTGTCCGTAGAGTCGAGCACAAAAGAGAGCGGCCTCAACAAAGCGTGATGAATCAGTTCAGCGTTTGATTTCCTCTCCCACGGCTCCACGTACTCGCTTTGTTAGGCACACCTAAAGTTCACCTGCTGCCATCCGCGACGACAGCTGAGCAAACACCATGATTGTTTAGTTTTTCGACCTCTAAAAGAACGCTTAACATACCATATACTCCGTATGTTTTCTAATATAATATTAAACAATAATGATTTCTTTTTGTAGAAGACATTAAAAGAATGATTATTTCTGCATCAGCAAACTTCACAGAGTCGGTACTGTTCGGCCCGTGTTCTAAAATCACCATTCAGCGTATCGCCGTGTCAGACTGTCAGTGCACGTAGCAAGGAGCCCATCCAGCGGTCGGACGTGGGGCTGGTTCGGCCGGTGGAAAAGCCGGCTGGTTTCGGCTGATTCAATAGTGTTTTGTGAGAGAGAATAAGCTGAAACAAGCTGAAACAAGCCGAAATATGACTTGAGGGCCGTGGCATGCATGCATCCGGGAGAGAAGTGATCAGTGGAGGTCGCTTCTCAAGACCCGGGCCTGATCTGGGCCCGGATTTCTGGAAATTTCTACGAGTACTATCTCTCACTGTCAGGTCCAGATGTCGAAACTAGTAGGGGATCTATCACCTCCATGTCCAAATTTACAAAGTGTATTGTTTTGATCCTTAAACTCTACTTGAGTCCTAATATTCATCCAAACAATTATGGATTCATGCCTACGTGCCGAGATAAGACTTTGTGCTTCAAAATTTAGTGAGGCTATATACAAAATCACACAGACACATAAATTGTATGAAAATTTACAAACTTCCTGAGTCTTTTTTTTTTACTTCTTTGTCATTAGCAACAACGTCGTCTGAGCTCATCCCGCTGCTGATGCCACCGCTGCTTGGGCTCGCAGGCGCGTCGCTGCTGCTGCCAAGGGAGGTGAGCGGGCGAGCCATTGCCGCGGCCACGCAGGCCTCACCGGGCGCGCGGAGAACCCTCGTGCACCGCACACTAGCCACTAGTGCCGAAGGCCTCGCCGTGCTGCCGCGACCAAGCAGTCGTCAGCGTGGAAACTGGAAAGGGTGCCAGCAACAGCGCGGCGATGAGCTGACTATTGGCCATGATAGAGCTGACACGTGGACCAAGACCCGTTTAGATAAATATAAGATTCAAACAAAATTTAGATGACTGAAATGCCAGACTTTAGAGCATCTCCAAAATATTAGCCAAAAAGACTAGCCAAACTTACCGATTTAGCTATTCTCTAAAATATATTTGATAAAAAAATACTAGAGTACTCTAATAGACTTTGTAAAATCAAGAGGTTAGATGACTAGTGAGGTAGACTATCCAAAAGTAGAGAGCGAATTAGGTGGGGATGGAGGGCTACTAAATTTAGAGTCATTTACAGAGTCTATTGGAGACGTTTTTCTTTTAATAATAACCAAATTTATTTTTAGAAAACGATTTGGCTAATCTCTTGGAGATGCTCTTATGAGTTCGGAATTGAGACAACTCTTGTAGTCCTAGCCTCTGCTGGTTCGAGAACCGATCATAAATTTTACTCTTTATTTTTTTCTTGTCGGAACAAGAAAGAGTAGTCCATGCTACTTTGGCCTTCACTTCTTCGAGTAATCGAGATACGTATGCTTAGATCCGAACGCCCTGCCCACTAAAGTGTAGGCCGTAGCCGTGGTGCTAAACCACATCCATATCCTCCGTCCATTCTAAATTTTAAAATATTTTGGCTTTATGGAGAGAGTAGTATGTCTAGACCTAATATAATGTTTTCTTTGGCATGGCTTCGATTTCTTTAAAAATTAAGAAGTTAGAAAATACACGTTGTTGGTTACTTCACTTTTTTTTTTGTTCTCAAAACGGCTTCGACGTCGTTCTTTTTTTGTTTGGTTTTGCCTTCATAATACATTCCCATTGGTTCTTGTCTGGTTGGACTTTTCACTAAGCTGGTAAAGAAGCTCCAATAAAAACTCTGTTCAAAAACACTTAGACAAGCCAAATGCAGGTGTTAACTCGCAGATGTGGTTACGTATTGGATAATGAAACATTAGAACTCACTTATGAAGTTACGATGACCAAGTATCATAGGTCCAACTGCCATTATATTTAAAGGATTTGAAGATGACCACAGATACGAGCCAGGCGTTGCAACGGAATACACATTGGATGCGCGGTACTTTAACTTACATGAGCACGAACCGTGAGTTCAAGTCGAGACGAGACAGTAAACTATTTAAGGCTCTTATCTTTAATTTATCACGTAATGTACTATTTTTAGGTCCTATTCGATCCTTTCATCTAAATTTTAGAGTTTTAAATTTTAGAGCTAAAGCTCCAAACTTTAGTCCACCTCACACCAGAGCTTTAGATTTTAAAAATGAGCTAAAGTACTCAAAAGTTTTTAAAGCCCTAAAGTTTAGAAGAGGGGGCTAAACAAACCCTTAATAAAGTCGTCCACGGTTACTATGCTCATGGGAGTGGAGCGAGGGATAAGACAAATGTGGAGCAAAATTTTTTTACTCAATAGACCTTGAGGGCCCGTTTAGTAGAGCTCTGGTGGAGCAACTTTACTCGTGGAGCTGAATCTATTTTTATAGATCGTTTGGCAAAATAGCTTCTCTAGTAGTTAAAAAGGGAGGCCCGAAATAAAGCTTGCTTTTAAGGAAAAATTATTAAAAATCGAATTGAGATTCTCTGTCATGCTAGGACTCTGATTAAATATTGGACAGGTTTGTATGCGGAGCCAAGATGATGCTCGTCAATGGAGTAAACACCATGTTAAAGGTTGCAGCCAAACTTCTACTTCCCCAGGGATCAGTCGACGATAAGCACAAGCGACTGAGATTCAAAGATGGCGGGGGAGATGATGACCAGAATGCTTGATGGGCAAGAGGAGCGATGAAGATATGGAACTTGGGTGATCAGTCTTTTGTGGCCTATGTGCTGATGTTTTGCTGGACACCCGTTTTCTGTAATATTTTCGTCTGTCTTCCTGGATAATCTGTTTTAGATTACAACCGTACTGTTGGGACGTCGTGAGGGGAGCAAATGCTCACAGTTTCGTTTAGGTTGCCAGTATGTTTCTGACTATGAGACAGAGTGCAGAACTGCTTGAGGTTAAGACCTTCTGCTGTCAATCTCTGTATCTCGTCCTAGAAAACTCTTTGTATTTCCGTTTCTCTATAAATGGAAATGGGGTTCGACCTCGAGTTGAAAAAAAAGTAGTTAAAAAGGGTAAAATATTTATAATACCCTTAGATTTTTCTTTTTTCCTGTTTCTTTTCTTTTCTTATTACCTTGCCTTATCCCTTCGCTCACGGAGGTCGCGGCCAACTGCACGTGTCGGGACTCTCCTCCTCCTCCCCAGCCGCGTCGGGGCCATCCTCGTCGGCGCAGCCTCGCGGCCCGAGCTACGCCGCTGCCCTTCCTCTCCTCGGCCGCGCGTCGAGCCTTCCTGTGGGGGTATAAACCCCCGGTACCACAAGATGGTACATGGCCGCACCGTCTAAGGTGACCCGGCCCGTAAGATCAAAACGTACATCGCAAGATTATAGACTGTACTATATATTGTAATAGTACCAGATGGAATACTTTACTTGTAACATTGTCCCTTTGGAGTATATAAGGAGGGGCAAGGGTCCCCTAGAGGACATGTTATACACCACATAACTCAATACAAAATAACAAAGCACAGGATGTAAGATTTTACGTCATGCTGACGGCCTGAACCTGTATAAATCTTGTGTCTTGTGTTCTGTTACCATCCGGTTCGTGTCTTGCGCACATGTCTACCGATAATCTACTACCTTGGGCATACCCCTCGGTAGACTGCCGACCATGTTTTGTCGACGGTGGTGCGCCAGGTAGGGGGTGTGCGTACAGACTCCCAGACGAGCCAGATGAGAATTTTTTTTCGTTAATTCTCTACTAAAAACCGGGTGAGTCGTTCTACGTGGTTGATTGGATCAGTCTTTTCTTTGAATATCTAATACAGATGGATTTTTCTGCATGTAACGACATCTCCCTCATTCGCGATCTACTTCGCTAACATTGCCCTGGAGCCCGCTGGGATTAATATCGAGAATTAACTCGACAACGACGGACTCGGCGGCTTCAGCGGCAGGAGAGCAGTTCCAACATGCTCCGACTACGACCACGACCTCTTGCCTCGATCACCTGCCACGTCACAATAATAATCGCCACAAGGAAAGGCACTACGACAACTGCGACGCCGTCGTCATGACGGATCGGAAAGCTCGAGGGCCGGACAATTTCATCACCACCGACCAGACAACGTCTCGACTAAAGCTAACTACATTTCCCATATTTATATTTAATACAATTTTCTCTACGACGTTTCTCCACAACGTCCTCGTCAAGTTTTCACTATGATGTTTCTTCACAACGTCCTTGTCATGATTATTCTTCAAATAATGTTTGTCCATGTATACCAAGATGACATACATCTATGCTTAACGCAAATCCCTGACCAGTCACGTTGACGCTCGATGTCTCTAGAGACGGCCCTGTCTCCGGCTTCTCCCCACACATGCACGAGCGTCTGCCCTCTGCGTTACGGGTGGTCGACAGTGGCTCCTTAGCGACGCCATCCACACGCACACGGGCTCCGCGCTCAGCGTAACGCGGGCAAGCTAGGGCTAGAAACTCAGCTACATACTAACTGATTGGGCGGTTTATGCTAAGTGTAAACACAAACCTCATATCAACACTGATGTTTACAAAGCACCGGTTGCTTTATCACATCATGCTCATTTGCAACTGACTGCTGAGCGTCATATACTATTTCATCATTACTGATTCTCTCCGGAGTTCATATATTCCTACATCACATACTACCGCTCTACATATTTATATTGCAGGATCTTCACCGAGCTCTCATCGCTCATCGTCAGGCTCGTCGCCGAGCTCTCGCTGCTCGACCACGTCTCCGGCCACGCTGGGGACTCCTCGCCGAGCTCTCGTCGCTCCTCGTCAGGCTCATCGCCGAGCTCTCGCTGCTCGACCACGTCTCCGGCCACGCTGGGGACTCCTCACCGAGCTCTCGCTGCTCGTTGCTGAGCTCTCGCCGAGCTCTCGCCGCTCGTCATCGAGCTCTCGCCGCTCGTCGCTGAGCTCTCGTGGCTCCTCACCGAGCTCTCACCGCTCCTCGCCGAGCTCTCGCTGAGCTCTCATCGCTCCTTGCCGACCTCTCGCTGCTCCTCGCCAAGCTCTTGCTGAGCTTCATCGCTTCTCGCCGAGCTTTCATCGCTCCTCGTTAGGCTCGTCACCGAGCTCTCGCTGCTCGACCACGTCTCCGGCCACGCTGGGGACTCCTCGTCGAGCTCTCATCACTCCTTATCAGACTCGTCGTCGAGCTCTCGCCGCTCGACCATGTCTCCGGCCACGCTGGGGACTCCTCGCCGAGCTCTCGTCGCTCCTCATCAGGCTCATCGCTGAGCTCTCGCCGCTCGACCACGCCTCCAGCCACGCTGGGGACTCTTCGCCGAGCTCTCGTCCCTCCTCGTCAGGCTTGTCGCCGAGTTCTTGCAGCTCGACCATGTCTTCGGCCACACCGGGGACTCATCACCGAGCTCTCGCCGCTCGTCGTTGAGCTCTCGCCGTTTGTCGCTAAGCTCTCTCCGTTCGTCGCTGAGCTCTCGCCACTCATCGCCGAGCTCTCGCCGTTCGTCGCCGAGCTCTCGCTGCTCGTCGTCGAGCTCTCGCCGATCCTCACCGAGCTCTCGCCGCTCCTCGCCGACTTCTCGCCGCTCCTCGCCGACCTCTCGCCGAGCTCTTGCCACTCGTTGCCGAGCTCTCGCCGCTTGTCACCAAGCTCTCGCTGCTCATCGTCGAGCTCTCGTCGCTCGTCGCCGAGCTCTCATCGCCTGTCGTTAAGCTCTCGCCGCTCGAACCGCACCTCCAGCCGTGCTCGAGGACTGGTCTGGCAAACACATCTTGTCTCAAACCACCGAGCACGTTATACTCCTCGACCACCCGACCAGTGCGTCTCCTCGACCACCGGACTAGTGCTCGGGGACTTCTTCCTCGACCACCCGACTAGCGCTCGGGGACTGCGCCTTCGACCACCCAACCAGTGCTCGGGGATTTGTCGACCGCGTCTCACACTGTACTCGGGGACTGCTTCGACCACTCTCTGACCACAGCTTGAGGCCCACATCTCGAGGTCTGATTTCCTCGGCTACATGTGAAATTTGACTCAGACCTTGCTATAAGGATTATACTTTGCCTTCCAGCAAGCTCGAGGACTACATCGGTACGATGCACCTGCCAGTGCATCTCAGTATCGAGTTTTTAAAGACTTTGGGCTCTATTCTTTTAGACCCTGGCACCACATGCCTACGTCAACTACTACCAGGCTCGAGGACTAAGTGAGCACACTTCATCTTGCGGTGAATGTGCTTGTTTTTTTTGACCCCTACACCTCTGATGATCAAAGACGCTACGCTTCAAGACTTACGTTTCTTCATAGAAATCCAAGTGGGCACACTTCATAGGAAGGAGAAATCTTTTTGTTTTCTCAAGAGCACCATACATTCTTCGGACAACCATCTTCTCCGGCAACAACGCTTGCAACAACTGTTCGGATGCCGCTTTGACTGGTCGAAGACATCAAGAACTCAAGCCTCACTGTTCGGAGAAGGTCAAGACGGCGTGTCGCATCAGAATATATGGTGCTCGAGGACTAGCTATGGGGGTATAAACCCCCGTTACCAGAAGATGGTACGTGGGCCGCACCGTCTAAGGTGGCCCGGCCCGTAAAATCAAAACATACATCACAAGATTATGAGCTGTACTAGATATTGTAATAGTACCAGATGGAATACATTACTTGTAACTTTATCCCTTCGGAGTATATAAGGAGGGACAAGGGTCCCCTAGAGGATAGGTCATACACCACATAACTCAATACAAAATAACAGAGCATAGGATGTAGGGTTTTACGTCATGCTGACGGCCTGAACCCGTATAAATCTTGTGTCTTGTGTCCTGTTACCATCCGGTTCGTGTCTTGCGCACCTATCTACCGACAATCTACTAACTTGGGCATACCCCTCGGTAGACTGCCGACCAGGTTTCGTCGACACTTCCTCACTGCCACGGCCGCGTGGCCCGTGCTCTGCCGTTCGTCCTTCTCCCCGGTCGCGCGGAGTATCCGGTCGTCGTCGCCCTTCATCCTCCACCCTAGGAGCGCGTCGAGGCCCTCCTCATTGGCGCATCTGCTATATGCCCTCCACCTCCACCACGCCAGAGTGCTCGCGCACCTGAAGCTCCGGCGAGCCACGCCAGTCCACCCACCGTCATCCTTCATCCTCCTCCCTGGTGGCGCGCCAGGCCCTCCTCGCTGCCACAGCCGCGTGGCCCGCGCTCTGTCCTTCGTCCTTCTCCCCGGTTGTGCGGAGTACCCGGCTATCGCCGCCCTTCGTCCTCCACCCTAGCAGCACGCCGGGGCCCTCCTCGTCGGCGCATCTGCTCTATGCCCTCCACCTCCACAATGCTAGAGTGCTCGCGCACCCGAAGCTCCGGCGAGCCACGCCAGGCGACCCGCCGCCGTCCTTCGTCCTCCTCCCCGGTGGCGCGCCAGGCCCTCCTCGCCAACGCATCCACCCTCCACCTCCCCGGTGACTATGCGTGGGGACAGAGAAGACCATGGCCACGATGGGGCCCGCTACCGCCAGACGAATCCAGGAGAAGCCACATATTTTAGCTCCTTCCCTCTCTCCTTCCTTGTCTCAGCGGGAAAGCTGAGCAGTCTGGAGGCCTTTGGGAACGGAAGCGGAAAAACGGTCCAGGAGCCACGACAGAATCCTACCAAAGGGTCCTAAAAATATGTGCGGTCTCATGACTGGCTTTGGTTCGGCCGGGCTGCTTTAGAACGTTGGGTCCGCTACTGGGCACAAGCGACGTCACTCTGCAAACCAACCTAATACCATCACCGAATGATGAAATTTTCAGATCAACAAACCATCGCCGCTGCCAGCGCCGCCGTTGAAACCGATGTCTCACGGCCCTGTTTAGTTCCCAATTTCAACCCCAAATTCCACTATGCAAAAAGAAGATTTCCATCACATCAAAATGCCGGCACATGCATGGAGTACTAAATGTAGATAAAATTAAAAACTAATTACATAGTTTTGTTGTACTTTGCGAGACGAACATTTTAAGCCTAATTAGTCAAAGTTTGGACAATTTTTACCAAATACAAACGAATTGATACAGTACATATTTAATGCGCACTGTAGCAATTCGAAAGCCCGGATTCGGGATCTAAACAAGGCCGCTAAGCAAAAGCCACTGCCATGCAGGAGTTGTTGGGATCGCTGGTAGGTAGCTTTTGTCCTGTAAAATGTAAATGGTCATGAATAACCTGACGACCTCTTGCAGTTGTCGTATGTGCAAAAGTAATGAATTCGTGTGTGATCCACTGATCCTGTGCTTTGGCTCCTCGCTTCGGGAATTCAGGAAAAGAACCTCACAAGGTGGCCGCCCCGCACACTAAGATTGTCCACACCGGGGACGCTATATGCGTCCGCTATCTGGTTTAGCGGACGAAAAACGCCGCAGCGGGTACGCCATCGGCTTCCGCAACTGGCGCTCGTCCGCTATCTTTGGCGGGATAGCGGACGCTCCGCTACTGCGGAAGTGGCCTGGGGCCCACGGCGCCGCCGCGCGCAGAGGAGGGGAAGGAGGGGCCGGAGCAGAGGAGCGCGTCCGTCCGCCATCGCCGTGCTGCCGTCGAGCTGTGCCGCGCGGTGGGGAGGAGGCCCCCGCGCGCGCTCGCCGGCCCCGTGCGCTCTCGCCGGGGAGAGAGAGAGGGGAGGGCCGCCGCGCGCTTGCCGGGGAGAGAGAGGGGAGGGCCGCCGCGCGCTCGCCGGGGGGAGAGAGAGAGAGGCGAGGGCCGCCGCCCGACCGCGCGAGGTCGCCGGCCGCGCGAGATCCGCGGCCCGCGCGAGGTCCGCGCGAGCTCGCCGGCCCCGCGCGCTCTCGCCGGGGAGAGAGAGGGGAGGGCCGCCGCGCGCTCGCCGGGGAGAGAGAGGGGAGGGCCGCCGCGCGCTTGCCGGGAGAGAGAGAGAGAGAGGCGAGGGCCGCCGCCCGACCGCGCGAGGTCGCCGGCCGCGCGAGATCCGCGGTCCCGCGCGCTCTCGCCGGGGAGAGAGAGGGGAGGGCCGCCGCGCGCTCGCCGGGGAGAGAGAGGCGAGGGCCGCCGCCCGACCGCGCGAGGTCGCCGACCGCTCGAGATCCGCGGCCCCGCGCGCTCTCGCCGGGGAGAGAGAGGGGAGGGCCGCCGCGCGCTCGCTGGGGAGAGAGAGGCGAGGGCCGCCGCGCGCTCGCCTGGTGTGGGAGAGATGACGGGGAGAGAGAGTGGGTGGGAGGAAGGATAAGAAAAATAAAAAAAACTAACGTGTGGGCCCATGGTGGTATAGAGGATGATATAGAGGATAAATGGGTGCGGAAGAAATGAGTTTAGAGAAGAGAATCTTGATGACTAGGATGGATAGATGATGAATATAGAAGTTCATGAGTGCAGACAGTCTAATTATGGTTCGCACTCGGTCATGTGATGCAGACCAGATGTGTTTTTATTTCACCATTTATCATGTTCGCTTGTATTATAAGCCGTACTTTTCAGCGAACGAACAATATATTTTTTTACAACAAATCAGCTAACAGTACTTTCAGTCATAACTTATTAGCCACGGTTCTTACTTTTGAGTTGTTGCCCAACCTTTCAGTTGCACTGGCAGTCCGTGATTACCGCAAACGTTCATGCTCGGACCACCGATCTCCTTGTCTGCATCTTCTACTTTATAGTAGTATTTATAAATATAAACACACTATTAATCACTGATTAGCATACATGTCCCTTCGGACTTCGGAGTTCTCTTCCGGGGAGAGCTTGGCTTTGAACTTTGAGACGTGAACTTTTTGAGAAACCGGGATTATATTATATTTCATAAAAGCTTCTCATAGTTTACATCCCTTAACTTACAAAGACAACCCTGAAAGTAAAACAAATTACAACCAAGTCCTTGCAAGTTTGTCCCGATCATCCCCGTCGCCGACGGTCGAAGCTGCCGCCCGTGAAGCCGACCACCTTCCCGACGAAGGACATCAGAAATTTTCAGTGACACCATGAGCAGCACATTGGGAACACCAACATGCCATATGATCGCTGAACGAACAAGCCAATCAAGATGGCCAACTGCCAACACATCGCCGGAGAGCAAGGGATCTGATGCCTCAATCACCAACAACCCCGGCGCGCCGGATGACGAGTCGCCCAGAAGGGGAAATAAACCACCAGTAGCGGTGGAAGATGAAAACCAACCCGATTTCCCAGCAAGTTGGTACAAAACAGTCCTCTTACCTCCAGTAGCCATGTCGTCAGTAACAAGGTTGGCGATGCCGCTGACATTGTGGGCACAGCTGGTACAAGGAAGCCCACAAAGGACTCGAACACCAACGCATGAAACAACATCAAAGAAAACATCATTGGTATAGAATCCTTCGCATAAAACACCATCACCGTGCACCACAATCTCCTCAACAACCGCCAGCCTCCCACCTCCAACACAGACCAAGAGGAAGTAAAGGAGGTGTATCTCCACCGTCGCAAATCCATCCACACTCGCTAACATCACTGCCGGTGAGCAGGACCAGAAACCCACAAAAGGGGAAAACCACATCACCCACCGATTCGCGAACAGGTGGAGATAAACTGACCTCACGCAGGCATCCCCGGAGGCTTCGACGGACCCGCCAGACACGGCGCCACCGCCGCAGTCACCGGAGATGCAGTGGAGGAACAAAAGAACCGGTCGCCTGAACCCTAGGCCACCGGTATGATCTCGCCTTCGCGTCCCTGATGACAAAGCGAAGAACCCTAACCCTAACCTAGCTAGAAGTACACTAGTAAGAGGGAATATGTACACCACCCACCGGATCCACGACTCTCCAGGCTCACCGGCACCACAAAGGCCACCGGCGGCGAGGGGAGCCGGCGAATCCGGCGGTGGGAAAGAGAATCGCCTCGAAGTCGCCTGTCTCAACTGTAGCAGGGGAACGAGACGCTTCGAGCACGCTAACCCGGTGAATTTCTCCTTGAGACGTGAACTGACACGGTGGTCTTGGCACAGCCCGCAAAGTCATTGTACAATAATGCGGCCCAACACGCAATACACCGGGTGAGATGCCCATGAAAGCATATGGGCCTTTACGACAGTAATGTCAGCAGAAAATGAAGGAGCCGGATGCAGAAAGGTTTGAAGCCCATGTTAACCGCCGGAATGCATGGCGGAACCAAAAGCAGCAAAAGAATAGCCCAACAAAAGCCCATTTTGTCCACATCGATGTCTCCATCTTTTTTCCGCTGTTGATAAAGTTAATCTCATGATAAAGTCACCGGATGCAATCGCTATCAACCTATCAGCACCTTGCTTTGCCGTAGGCATGACGTCTACCACAAAATAAATAGATTCATAAAAATATGAGTACCCACGTCAAGTCAGGACTTAGCACACGGACCCAGCCAGCTAAAAGCTCCACAACAAGAACCCAGCCACGCACGGGTCGCCTCTCGCTCTCCTTCCTATTTTCAAATAGCAGCGTAGTCCACTGAGAGATCAACAGATGTTAAGTCTTTTCCGGTCTAAAGAAACTCATCAATTCTTGTGCCCCGATAGTTTATAAACCATGCAAATCCTCCAAAGACACATGATGTCATGCCCATATCCTTTCCACGGGCTCGTTACACTCACGTGTTCTTCATCCTATATATTTTATCCCCTGACCCTGCCAACCGCATCCCGGCCTTCATTCCCAGCTAGAAGCCAAGTCTGGAACACCATATCCGCTAAACAACCAGTAAATTCACCATCACAAAAGGCACGTTCAGTCGGCCACTACTACTACTACTCTTGAATATACTTGTATATATATGCGCGTGCCTGCCCACTGCCCAGCAGCTTCTTGATAACACACTGAACTGAGAAAGGCAAGGTGAACAATCATGAAGCAGATAAGTTCAGCACCAAAGATAACATATCATATGCACCGATGATGCAGTGATCGAGCAAAGCCGTCTGAAGCCAGCGTCAAAGCGGTTACCCTTTCGATCTGCTTCTCTCATTCTCGGCCCCTCTGTTACCCCTGGAAGAACTCTTTCCACGCCAGCAGCGTTCCTCGTCACTCTGAAGGCTCCTCAACTGTAAAATACTGAACAGGTAGCACCTGGTCCGGATGGGGAATGCTTGGCTGCTAATGGAGCACGAATGGCAGATTACTGGTGCACGTCAGCTGGCCCATCTATGATATTGTATTGTGGCAAGGTCTGATGGCCAGTAGATTGCAGATACGTGAGAGACAGGTAGTCATCGTCTCTCTCAGCTGTGCGATAGATCACTGCCTGCCGAAACGGGAAAGCAGCGAGGTGAGGCCGCAAGGAATATACCCTGAATCTACGGTGCGAAATGGCTAAACTACTCCGCGAGTTCTCTGTCCTTGTTCGTTCTTCTCTTCCTCTTCGGGAGATTCCTGGGGTTTCAGGATTCTTTTCCACGACTTTTCTAAGCTTATCTGCATGGGAGATATAAAGCACGAGCTGGAATGGCCATTGTTAATAACTCCGGCTAATTTGGACGGGGAATCAGCCAGCGGTGAGTTAAATTAATTTGACGTGCTGCTTCGGTTGCGTGCGCGGCGGGGAAAAATTTACTTGTGGATAAGCATTTTCGTTCGTACGTGTTGATTATTATTACGCCATTAAACTAATGAGTTAAAAAGTACAGCACCACGAATCACTGATCTCCGATAAGAAATGCTTCTTGCTTCATTGCGTGTGTGCTGATTTGGTTCATGCAGCGACTCTGTCAGCGGCTGGTAGCCTCAGCGGCTGGGCCGGGACTTGTTGATGTGCCTGAAATATTCCGATGCTTCCGTGGGCGGGCGAGCGAGATTCTGCATGCACACAGCACAGCGCAGGCAGGGCCTCTTTCACTTTCTCTCTTTTCCTTCCCTTATTTCCTTTTCATCCACCGCATGACCCGAAGACTACAAGCCATCCGCAACTTGACTGCTTTTGCATGGCCAATTTATTAAAATATCCGGCGGCCTCCATCATTTTCTCTCTTTTCCTTCCCTTATTTCCTTTTCTTTGCTCTTATTCTGAATGGACTATTATCTTCTCGATCCCATCAGGAATTTCAACTGCCTGCTGGTAGCTATGGTAATTCGTTTTCGCTTTCTCTTTGAGTGACACCTGTGTGGTTGCACTGCTTTGGTTATCCGTGATGTAATCCTGAAAGCGTCGCGATATATAAGCACGATCTAAGCTTTTTTCTCGTACTCTGAGGAATTAAGCATGGCATAATAAGGCTTAATGGATGATGGCTGCCAATCTGTCATTGAAGAATAACATCTGGCCAATGTTTTACATGCAGATATATGAGAAAAATAAAGCCGGTTGGATTTTAATTAACACCTTTAATTTCTCCTGTTCTTGACTTCCAGTTCATTGATCTCAAAGCCTTATCTAGGCTAGCTTTGTAGTAGTAGTAAGCTTGGGTACATAGTATTGTACTATGTACAGGAGAACAAAATGTTTACACACCGCAAACCCAATCAACTATGGCGTCCCTAGCAACTAGCTAGTTGTATTGACACCACTACTGGACTCTACAAGTACAATCCCTTTAATGATTTACCTACTACTAGTGTATATATTATTAACCATTGCTTTATATGGAGTATATTTTAGGCCTATATATATTTGGTGCAATAGATCCCGATGTTCAAATCACAATTGAATGCTCAAGCATAGCTTTCAGTGGAGAACAGCAATATGTCAGTCAGTTCATCCCCATGTTAGAAGAATGAAGCAGCATCTGGTGGCCCAGCGACGACCCCTGCAGCCCGTTGCCTATTTGGAACGTCGTCGTTGCACCGAAGTAGGAGCCGTTCGGTTTCTTGGCTGCAGACGCCTGCTGCTGGATCGACAGCGCACTGGCACTAGTAGTACTCGTCTCTGATGATCTCTTGCGCTTGTTGCCAGCTGCGCCATCGCCAAAGGCCGACGTCGAGGCAGGCGGCGGATCCAGCTGCGGGATCTGCCCCCCGGACAAGCTGTTGCCGTTGCCGTTGTTGACCAGCAGTTGGCTCGTGACGGGGCGGCCGAGGAGAGGGGCGTGCTGCTGCTGCTGATGGTTACCGAGCCGTGCCATGTCCTGCTGCATGCCGCCCTCCTCGAAGAAGTGCGCCAGCAGCGAGGGGTCATTGAACAGCTCCGAGAAGGACGGGATCCTGGGCATCCTCTGCGCGCCGGCGGACGCGGCATGCAGCGCCGGGAACGACGCGCCCTGCAGGAGCATGGCGGCGCTCGTCGCGGCGTACGGGTTCTCGTCGAAGCCGCACGGCTCGTCCTGCAGCTCGTGGTCAGAGAGCGGCGGCACGGCCATCGGCGGCGCGTGGCTGGCCTTCTTGTAGATCCGGCACAGCACCCAGTCATCCAGCTGCACAGATAAATTAGGAAGAGATGGGATGGGGATTAAAATAATCAATGCTACACAAATCGGGTGCAGATGAATGAATCGCCAACACGTACACATCGCGGCTATCATTGTCGGATCAATTGATTTGGTGAAACCATGCCAAGTATGCTTAAAGAACTTTTTTTTTATAAAAAGAAAGAACGCCGCGCCAGACACATCACTAAAGCGGCCCTTGCGTCTATTGGTAAGCCACAAATTAAACCGATGCGATAAAGAATATTGACGTGCCGGGAACCCGCATCAGAAACATCGCCAAAAAGATAGATCAGTGTACAAGGGGTTGCATCGGTGATTGCATGCGCAAGCAGTGCAACAAACTGAGCGCGCATATGGCTGGCACGCATGCAACTGGTAGCTAATTAACATGCAGAGAGATATATACTGCTACATGGCAAAAGGCAGGAGGATCTCATCATTTTGTTCTTTGAATTTAACTCTGTTTTCCATGGATCGTATGATATGCAACGTACCCTCATGGAGGCGTTGCGGAACTTCATGGGGCGGTAGGTGTGTGCGGCATGCGCGTCGGCGGCGAGGCGGTACTCGTGCATGATCCAGTTGGTCTTGGTGCCCTTGGGCGGGCGGCCCTTGTAGAAGACGAGCGCCTTCTTGACGCCGACGCTCTCGCCGGTGGCGCTGCTCTGGATGGGCTTGTCGGTGCCGGTGGCCTTCCAGTAGCCGGACCCTGCCGCGCGGTTCGGCCGGATCCCGTTCGGGTACTTGCGGTCGCGCGGGCTGAAGAAGTACCACTCCTTGTCCCCGTGCGCAGCCCTGGCTGCAATACACACATCAAGGCAAAATCTGTCGCTGTTAAAATTTCCTAGCTAAATTTTACACAGATCAGCTAGAGTCGATCATGTGCATGCATGCATATCTGGATCAGGAGATCGAATTCACGAGATATATGATGCGAGTGCACGGCGCGCGGGGGTATAGGTACTAACATGGCAGGTCCCATGGATCGAACTTGTAGATGTCGACGTCGGCGATGATGGCGACCGGGCACGGCGCGTTGGCGGCGCGGTTGCGGAGGTAGTGGAGGATCAGCTCCTCGTCCGTCGGGTGGAACCGGAACCCCGGCGGCAGAAGGTCCGGGTTCGCCATGATCATTGGCCCGGCCGGCCGACGCTACCAAGCGAGAAGCTAGCCTGCGAGCTGACTACAAAACCCTAGATAGCTGCAAGCGTCGGCTGCTAGCTAATCCGGCCACCTCCCAACGAATCTGCTGCTGCGCCACGAGCCTGGGGAGACTAAACTCACCAAAGCTCGCACCCACCCTGGATCGATCGAAGGAGAGGGAGAGGAGAAACGGAGGAATGGAATTTTTGGGGACGGGAGGGGAGGGTCTGCTTATAAGCACGCGGATGCTTGTCCGCTTGCGTGCGTGACGACGCCCGCAGCAGCTGCAGGCCCACCGGCCCCGGGTGGATTCGGGAGGTGGCCGATCGAGAGGCAGACGAGAACGAACGGGGTTGGGGACTTGGGGGCCGGGAGGAGGAATGGCTGGCCTGCAGTGTGGCTATGGTTGGATCGCTCGCTCTCCCCGCGCAAGCACACGTCCGGCCGCGCCGGCACGTGTTGGCGCTGGCGCCCTGGCGCGGCAGACGCTTTGATGCTTCCAGTCCCGCGGGCGACTGGCCGATTGGGGCCGGGCGCCGGTGGTTCCTTGGCAGATCCTTTCGGGCGGAACCCCTCCCGCCCCAACCCATGCTTGTGGCCTGCGCAGCAGCAAATCATTCAGTGACAAGAGGGCTTAACGAAATATACAACGGAGGATAATGAAGTGGCAACTTGGTGGCTCTTTCTAAAAGAAAAAAAAAACAATATGTGTATAGACTGACGACAAAAAGGACGATGTATTATTAATAACAGGAAAAGAAAAGGACCAAAGTACAACGTGGAGCGTGCATGTTAACAAATATGTAGGTCCAGCCGTTAGCCCAGGTCATAATTTTTTTAATTATCTCGCTTTGGTGTGGTGTGGGGATACAGCGACCAAACCAAACAAGGGATGCTGCAAATATTTCCTTGTTGGGGCTTTTTGGGCAAGGGGCAACAGAGAAACCAGCGGCACCACCACATGGATTCTTAACTTGTCTTTACCTTTTATCACCTAGAGTACCTGAGATCATGCATGCATGTCTCTCACTATTATCTTGTGTGTCCGCATGAGGATGCAATGCAGCGCCTTTTTTCTTCTTCTCTGTGATGACTAAGCCTACCGTATTTCGATTGTTGTTTCTTTTCTAATCTAGCACAAGATTGTTCTTTATTCCCTCCACTCATTTCAGTAAAAGAAAAACTGGTGTAAAACTTTCCAGCACAAAATGCTTCTGGATTTCTAAACTGAGATATAACTTTTTTTGAACGGGGAAAAAAACTGAGATATATAACATCAAAAGGGTACGTGTGAACTCGATTTCTTGTCGTATTGTTTTTCGTCGAATAACGACTGGACAGATCCAATCTATCATTTTATTTGACTCTTGATTCTTGACTGAATTGTTTAGTTGCTGTGACTTGACATGTAAGGTATTTGTCTATCGAAAGGCCAAAATCCCAGGTGCAGCACCACCTTAGCTTATCTCTTCATGTGGACACTTCAGTCCTCCACGTGTTAAGAAGGAATCCAAAGGTATATCACATATTTCATATATATATACTACCTAAAAATCCTCATCGTGTCGTCCTGTCGTCATAGCTGCGTACGAAGAGCTATACATCATACGGCCTAATATCTGCATGCGTGTTGTAGTACGGTCATTGTTACCGTGGGTTTAGTGTGAATTTAATCCCTACTCGGAACCCAAGTTATTAGGACCGGACCGGACATCGAACCGGTGAGACCTTCGGTTCGATGGTTTACTGGTCCAACCGTTAAGAACCGGTTGAACCGCTGGTTCGATTGTTTTGGACCGGAAGAATTGAACCACTCATAAATACTTTGAACCGGTGTAATATAATGATACATAGCAAGTAAATTTTTGGAGGAAAATATATAATAAATAATTAGCAACATATATTTGATCACATATACAACTAAGATGATAAAATTACAAATATATATAACTTGCTTCCCACTGATCTACACACGTATATAAGTGCTCTAGAGCTGTTTTACCATTTATATATAAAAAATATGTATAAATAAATATGGAGCAATTGCTAAAAAAATGATTAGAATAGTAATTCAAATATTAATTTAACATGTTCTACCGTGCAAAAAAATTAACAGGTTCTTAGAAAAGGATTCAAATAGTAATTCAAATATTTACGATTGGAAAATAATCTTAAATGCTAAGATAAAGTGTGCCACTGTGTAGATATCGTCAAGATAATCAAAATACGTATATTATTTATGCATTTCGGAGCTGGAATGAAAAATATATTAAATTTTGAAATTAAAAGAAAACGTCCAAAGTCAATAGCAACATGGAGCACGGAACCTGGACTGGACCTGGCACTCTGGCAGGCGTACGCATGCACATGTCACGGAGCTCAAACCCGCAGGCACAGTAGCAGACAGACCGGGCCCAGCGCCAGTTGCCCACGCGGGAGGCAGCAGGCAGCAGCACGCGCAGTCGCCCACGCCCTTCCAGACCGGGACGGTTCAGACAGAACCGCCCGGTTCACAGTTCTGCAAAAAAACCGGCCGGTTCGTCCGGTTTATAGCGGTCCGATTGCATTCCGGTCTTCTAAGGTGAACCGGACCGGTGGAGGCTCTGGTTCGGTCTTTTACCGGTCCGACCGCCGGTCCGGTCCGGTCCGCATAACAGGGCTCGGAACTAGTTATTATACAGCCAAGTCATGTATGGACTCATATATAATCTGATCGGTATGCTGTATAGTCGGGTCCCGGGTTCACAACATCTACCTGTAATTGCAAACATGTTTTATATAGTGTATGATTAAGCCGTTTGAGAATTTGTGTTAGTCAAACATTTTGCTTTCATTTGGTGATTACATGTACAAAGAGTTGTCTAGAGTGGCGGATAGCTTTGATATATCATGAGGCATTTGTGTAATTTTTTTTATAAACTATATCAAAATGTTTTTTTTATTTCATGTAGACACTCAATACATATACGTAACTTATCCCTAATCATTTCTAGGGACACACATATATGTACCCTACTCCTATGAACACATCCGAAAGACTAAGACAAAGTCGGTAGATCGTGACATTGGTGAAGTCTACAGAAATGTTGCTGTCAATAGGCACGTCACCTGCCACTGAAAGAACAATATCGTTAAATCTTGGAATAATACAGAAAAATACGAGCATCCACGTCGAGTTGACATGTTCCACCACATGAAACCCAACCAACTGAGCTACACTCATTTTTTCTCATTTAAACTTTACAGATGAACAACATATTTGGAAACCATAACACCCTAAACGATATATATTTTGAATATACTCCCTCAGTCCTAGAATACAACACACTTTGGCTTCTAAAATATGTACTGAAATATAAGGCATTTTATGTGGTGTCCATCCTTAGATTTAACGAAGTTTGTTAAAATTTAAGGAAAAAAACTTCTTAGTTGGTTTTAATGCGTACATGCACCGTTTGAATATTCCCTTAAGTTCAGTTGTAGGAGGTGAACCTAATGCAGTCTTATTATCCACGATGCTAGTCTAGAAGGGGGTGGAGGCCCATTTTTACCTTCACGAGCCTTTGCCCCTTTTAAGTTGTGTTTAAATTTAAGACATGGAGTTGTTCGCAAAAAAAAAGACATGGAGAGTATAAGCAACCATATTTCTGTCATGGTTTTATTTCTTGGAACAGATACATGCCAAATTACAAAAATGGCCTGGCTGGTACCTGGGAGGTGCGAAGTTAATTTGAAGCCAAGCGTACACGTGGAGTAGCAAACTGGCCATCACACTACCAAACACCCAGGAAATCGCAGTTCTTCTAGTGCCAATAGGCAAAGTGGTTAATAAAGAAAAGCGAGAGAAAGTACTGTTCGCTACCATTATCCGAATGCGCCCCGATGGGACCCAGCACGCCCGGCCGGTCGATCCACTGCCTGCTCTCGCGCGGTGGTGAAACACCGGGGCCCCACCACCCGCACGTTTCAGCCTTTCAGGCAAGCCGTGGCCTGACCCTGATGATGGCGTGATTATCTTGCCGGCGAGGAGCAGATTAGTAGCTTTCCGTGATTCCACGCACGGAATTAGCAGCTGGCCCTGGATACTCGTGTGGCTGCTGGCTTAGTTTAAGAGCGTGGTTATCCTGATCGCCATAGGATGGGGACGTAAGCTGGAGCCTGTGGGCTGGGGGACGGGTCGATTCCATGTAGCCTTGTTTAGTTCTCAAATTCAATCTAAAATTACACTATACAAAAAGAAGATTCTCCGTCACATCAAAATGTTGGCAAATACATGGAGTACTAAATGTAGATGAAATCAAAAACTAATAGCACAGTTTTATTGTATTTTGCGAGACGAATATTTTGAGTCTAATTAATTATTTTTTGACAATTTTTTACATAAAAAACAAAACGTGCTACAGTGTTCCGGTAGCGCGTAGATGCAACTCGGTGGCTGCCGACTTCGGATGTAAACACGGGCCTAGTATCTGTCAATCCGTCGCTGCCAGTACTGCTGTACTGCTAATATTAGCAGCTAGTCAGTCCAATGATCAGGTCAGTACGCTCATGCATGCACCTGATGACGTGTGTTTAGTTCACGAAAATTTTTGGCTTCGACTACTGTAACACTTTCATTTGTATTTGTTAATTAGTGTCCAATCATGAACTAATTAGGCTCAAAAGATTCGTCTCGTGGTTTTTTACCAAACTATATAATTAGTTTTTTTCGTCTATATTTAATGTTTTATACATGTATTAAACATTCGATGTGACGAAAAATCTTGAAAATTTTTGAAAACTAAACATGACCTGAGTGGCGCTGGCCAGTGACAGGCCAGAGAAGCAAGGGGCCCAAAAATGGCAGGGCACCACCGCACGGCGCCGGAGTCATGCGTCAGGGACGCGCGCAGCGTGACAGTAACAGCGCCGGATCGGCGGATGGATGCGCGCGCGATCCAGCGGGCGGCCGTCGCCGTCGCGAAAACAGAAAGGAATTCCATATCGGCCGTGTTTAGTTACCGAATCGGCTGGTGTCGATTCGGTACAGTAAGTTACTGTAGTATTTTCGTTTGTATTTAGTAAAAATTGTCCAAATTTTGTCTAATTAGATTCAAAATGTTCGTCTCGTAAAATACAACAAAAACTGTACAGTTAGTTTTTAATTTCATCTATATTTAATACTCCATATATATACCGGTATTTTAATGTGATGGAAATCTTTTTTTTGCATAGTGAAATTTGAGGTTAAATTTGGAACTAGACAAGGGCATCGAGTAGTTTGCGGACGTCGTCGCGCGGTTCGCGCCGTCGCTGTCGAGGCACGTGTCGAGCGCGCGCGCCGGGCGCCGTTCCATCCATCGTCCCGTCCGGTGACAGCACGCGCGTGCTGCAGCGCGGAGCAGGAGATGGATCGTGTGCGTCGAGGGCTTTGCGCTGTTAGTTCTTTCTTGCAAGTAAATAAACGCAGTGGATGTGGAGGAGCGCATGTACACGTAGAAAGAAGTGTGACGGCGACGCGTATCTACCGTCTACCGAGTTCTATTGCCGGCTCCTCGACCATTATCGTCGTAATAAAAAAGAATGGAGGGAGAATGAGAGGCGGGGGGGGGGGGGGGGGGGGGGGGGGGGGGGAACCCGGCAAAGAGCCACTGCGCGCTGAAATTGTCCTTCCATAAAAACAGCGATTAGACCACTGGTTTGATGACTGCAGTTTCGACATGATTTGATGGAATTGATCAGTGTTATCTTGGCTCCCAGCTCGGAATACTTTGGATAATTAATCTCCCGGAGAATCTTGAACTATGCTTAAAAGATACCATTGAACTATGCATCATTTTACCAAGGAGGGCCTTGTGCTCTTGCACTGTGGGGGCACTGGGGCAGCAAAGCCGAGTTCGATCTCAAGTACAAAAAAGTTTTACCTGAGGTCCCATAGCAGCATTTCCAGCCATGCTCTTTCTTTTTAAAGGGTCAAAACTTTAAAACAAAGCTTCAACCGAAGCCTCATCTGTCTCGTTGGATGAGAGGCTCTCATTTCTTTATTGAACCCCAGATGTAGGAGCCCCGTATCCTCCACCTGCTAATCCTTTTCTCTCTTCCTACAAACCAAACATGTGGACCGATGAATAGAACCCATGATAATATAGTGTAAATTATGGAAGATTTAGGAGATCAGTTAGAGTGCGCTAAGAAGTAGGAACTGAAATATGGATGAGAGACTCTCATTTGAGGGGATAAAGAGGGCAATATTGGAGGGATCAGTTAGAGTTGCTCTAAGAACAAGACATGAGGACCTCCGGGTGGGTCATGTATGAGTTCAATATCATAGACCAGTTGCTCCTAGCGCCATGCTCTCTCGTGTTAGGATTACCACTAGGGCCAAGAAGGAGCGTCAGGAACAACAAACAGTGGTATGGTCGCGGCCAACCAACAGCTTGCCTGACACCTAGAGAAATAAGGCCCCAGCAAAGCAACTATCTCAATAACTACGACTGACCCTGTTATTGTGAATTTTCCATCATTACAACCATGGCGACGGTGAAAGCACATCTAGATCGTTGAATGAGTTTTGGTGGTTAAATAACAAAACAGTCCAAGGATATATAAGTTTATTGAACTTTGCATAGGTTTCGTTGCAAATGTTGTATTTAATTCGTGTCATATCTCAAATGAAAAAAGGTAAGGAAATTAATAAAGCAAAATGATACGAAGGAAAATGAATATGATTTTATCTTAATGATAGCTTACTCACATGAATGAGGAGAGATCGATGATTCATTGATGTTGATCCAATTAGAAAGATGAAGAAGGAAGTGATCAAGAACAATGGTATTGTGAAGAAATGGCAAGCCAAGGTGCAAAAGTAGAAAGAGACATGGTCAAATGCATATATATGTTCTCCTTATTTAGGCTCGTGTATATATCATGAACATCCTTAACACAAGATAAGATATGCCAAGTCAAAGCGAGGTGATCAATGTTCCTTGCAAATTTAACTGGGATATGATTTGTGATAAAATGATTGGTGTATATCAAATGAGGAACTATTGTTGGTGAAAAGAAAAGTTGATTCAAGGTAGGAAGATGGAATGGACTAAGTTGGTTTCGAGGTAGTAAGCATAGATAAAGGGAAAGCAACGGCTTGATGACGTGGAGAATAAGCACTTGGGGATTTTGAAGGACTAATCAAGCCACAAGTAATCTGTCACATGCTCGAGGTGGACTAAACTCACATATGCTGAAATAGTTCTGCTCGAGGTGGATTTGCTTAAAGGAATAAGACAAAATGGTTGCAAACCCTTATGAAGGGATATTGAGAAGAAATAATATGTGAAAATATTGAATACTCAAGTGGTTGAAATAGACATATCCTTGTTCTTGAGTATAAGTATGCCGACATTGAGTGTGTTGACAAATCTCAGTGCCGAATCTAACAAAATGCAAGTGCTAACTTGAGAAAAATGCTTGTCACAACATTCGCACATGGTTGTCTTGGAGCTTGTTTTTTAGTTGGGATGGATATCCCTCTAGATAAGCTTTTCGTAGAGTCCAAGATCATTAAAATCAAAGTTCATTTCGAAAGTAATGGTCGTTTTAGTTAAGGTTTGCTAGAGACATCTCAACTGGTTCACCAAGGTTAAATTCGCTGACTTGACACACGTGATCGTATTTTTCCAGATTTATTTTAAAATTTAACAGTGTTTGTTTTTTAATGGTAGACGATGTATCCGCTAATAACAAGGCACCTATAGCAATTTTGTCAATCTAAGGATCTACTGGCTCCAGAGGCAAATGTTATCACTTAGGGTTGGGGGATCAAACTAAAAAGAAAACGAAACAACATATCATTCAACTAGACTTTCACCTCATAGGCACTTGCAATTATATAAGTAGGTGGTCATAGAGGTAGAATAAGTGTTCTTATAGCTATTGGTGTATTTTTTTCTTTTTTTATTGTGATTCAAAACAGAGGTGCGTTTCCCGGGCTTGTGGTGCGTGCTGAGGAACAGAGGAAGTGGCGAAGTCAAGGTTGGACTGGGCCGGGCCTTGGAGGACGACGAGGTACAGTAGAAGACAACAGCAAGGCTCCGGACGGAGACGTGCATCGTATGCGCATGGCTGTAGCTTGGAGTCTCCTTTCATGTTTTGAGCCTTTGAACAAGAGTTTGCTGGAGGAGGGCAAACTGTAAAGCGAGCAGCATTGAAGTCCGCCCGTGATTATCCGAAGCTCCACCACCAGCTGGTGCTGGTGGTATTCCTATTCCCCACGTGCGCGCGCATACCTTATCAGGACCGGCCGGCAGGGACGGCATATCCGACGGGATCGGACAGTCCCTGCGGCGTACGGCTTCACGTCTCTCTTGGGATCGTCGAGTCAGCAGAGGAACGTGTGTGCGCGAACGCAGGTGTAGGTGAGGTAGTGAGGTGGGAGAGCACGACGTCACATGCGAGAAGAATTCAACCAACACTGAGGCAAACACGCGACCAGGGTGCGATACTTTCGAGCTAAGTGGACTGAGTGGAATTAAACAAGTTTCATTCTATCTCACTCTAATATATATAGATTGAGATACATACATGTACATCAAACAAACTTCAGATGAAAATAGGATCAGAAGTTCGGAACGTGTACGTCGCCAAACGCGCGGTCTGAACCATTTGGTTATTAACTTATTATATAACGGGGACAGATACATCATCCATCATATCACTTCGCAATGCTAGCTGCCTAGCTGCTACAGGCAGTCAAGATTTTTCTAGAAATAGTAGGAGCATTTTGCTTCTATGTTGATTGGATTATTGGAATGAATAGTTTGAAACTTTGGATCCGTGAAATGAAATCGCTGTTGACGGATGCTTGCGCTGATTTCTTGGCAGTTTAGCATGAACTGCCCATGCGTATAGGAGTTCAGGAGTATATGAGAGACGACGAACAGTTCTTTGTGTCTGTTGGTGGCAAACTACTCGTTCCATCTCATAAAAAGTGTCATTTCCACTTCCCGAAAAGTTAAACAATTTTTAGTTTTGATCAAATATATATAAAGAAATATTAATATTTGTAGTATCGTTAGATAGACCGTTACATATATATTTTTATAGTAAAATTATTTGAAGTTACAAATGTTGCAATATTTTTAAAAAAAATTAGTTAAACTAAAAAATGACCAGCAGGTTTTTTTTTAAACGGAGGAGTAAAGGTGAGAACTTGTTCCAACGAACAGCCTTTGCACCGAACCGGCCGCTTTTCTCCGCGTGAAGCTGCGGATAGCAGACTTGAGCTTTGGAAAATGCAGAGAAAATGTGCACCCTGTGTGCCGCCAAGTGTGGGGACGACGTCGGGTCGTCGAGGATGCACGGGTCTCGTAATCTTGTTCGATGCCACTAGTGCTAAGCTATCTCTTTGACTAGCGTGGGTACTAGCTTCATGGGCTCGAAGTGCTGTTGCACTCAACAAAAAGATGGTGATAGCGTCACCACCCGAATGGCCGAATCCTATAGTTTTCAAGTCGTGATCTAGATAACTGGAACATCTGCTGGGCGGCCTACAGTTGCTTTCTTGGCTTTAGATAAAAATTGATGGACTTTACTCTGGATCATTCATAGATTTTTTTCCCTCTCCCTTTATCGAGTATTCGGCTCATGTGTTTATTCATTTTTTATTTTTGAATTGCACAATACAACGCCGATGCTCACAACGTGCCCACACTGACCGATATAAACGCACATACATAAATCCTACCTCTATGAGTTTCTTCGAAAATTAAGCCGGCAAATCCTCGAGATTGACGAAGTCACCACAGTCGCCTCGCTGTCGATGGGAACATCGCCTACCACTGAAAACACAACACCGTTAAATCCTAAAATAATCACTCTCACGCACTAGGAGTCGAGCCTAGGACTTAAGGTGCTACTGAGACTCTTATAACCGCTAGGCTACTCATTTTGACGATGAATGAGAATGAGCATGTCTAATTCCTGCGATCATGTCCACATAGTCACACTCACAAATGGATATCTAACAGAAGCCTTAGCCTGATCAATATGCACCTTGAGCCGAGAACACAAAAACAATCTTAACCATCAAACAGCATACATCCCTCCACAAAATCCCTAGCAGAGTGTCCAGTTTTTTCTTTGTTGATGAACTTATCTAACACAGGTGGCTTTGGCAAAACCGGCACTTATACATCCGATTCAATCCCGATCACCACCGACAGGCAGGTGTGGTATACGAATCGGAGTGTCATGCATGCCACAATAAGCGCCTTGCAGGCTAGCTAAGTCATACATAGACGCATCTGGAAACCTACGCTATTCTATAAAAACAGGGAAAAAAACACCGTCCCGTCTCAATTTTCAACACGAACGCCAGCAGAGTCTGTGGAAATCTCGCAACTAGCACCAAGCTTAAAAAGGAACAGCATCTAGTAACTTGACAAAAGCAACAAAGAAAGAGATCGAAAAGAAAAAAAAAAGGAGTGCCAGATAGAGGAACAGGACTGGAACACACGACAGACAGCAACGTGGTGCTTATCCACGACGAGACTAGCTACATCCAATTCCATCGAATCCACACCGCGTTAACTACGCGCCGGACGGACGCGACTGACAGTACGTGATCATGCACGGCGGGGCCCGCGCCCGCCGTCGCACCTGCGTCGTGCCAGTTGCCAAGTACTAATATCCACCCATAAAGAAGAGGTGCCCAACCCGTACCAATTCGTTGCGTTGAAGCATCGGCTGCATACGTGCACGCCCGAGACGGGCGGCGCCCGCGCGCGGTCCGCGCGGCGAAGAAGACGGCGGCCGGTGACCGGTGGGCTAGCTGACCGAAGCGTGTCCACCCCCCGAGCGCGTCACGCGGACCCGGCTGCCCTGTCCCCCCTTGCACTTGCGCTTGCACGCTCGTGCCGTCGTGCGACTGCGCCGCCGATCGAACGACGGGGCAGCTGTGTGTCCATGGAGCCAACGCGAGGCGAGTCCGATTGGTTAGAAGAGATATCCCACGTGCGCGTGCCGTGCGGTTCCTGGCCACGCAAGTGTTGTTTCCGCGCTGGCATGGCGTCCCGTCGACTGGTACGTACGCAATGACGATGTGGGGGCGCCGTATGGTATTCGTATACATCGGGTAAAAGGAACGCTCTTGGAGTACTGGCGGGTGCGTGTGATCTGCAGTCTGATGCCGATTCACTGGCTGGGAGCAAAGCGCGTGGATCTGCCGAACCTTGTGAGCCTTTGTGGGTGTGCAAGAACACAGTTGGATTCATCTTTTGAATGATGAGTGCATTTTTAGTACGGATAAAATCCAAAATTCGTTGGAGACTTAAAATGTCCATTGGGCAATGGATTTATTTGGACTCGTTGACTTTTGAGACCCTACGTCGAGAAAGCATTCGACTCTCTCCTCCGCCCAAACGCTCCTAGCCGGGCGACTCGGGGGCTCCCAGCCGGCTGCGCCACACCAGCCCCACCACCTCCTCTCCGGCCGCCGCCGCCTACCGGCATGTGGTGGCGGCGGACCGTAAAAACCGGCCACCGTTGAAGCTCCTCTCCTCTCCTCCCCCACTCCTCCACCCTCCATCCTCGACACCTAGCTCCTCCGGTGAACCGGCCGGCCGGGGAGGCGGATCCGGGCCTCCCATGGTCGGATCTGCCCTCCTCCGCCCTGGATCTACGGCTTCGTGCAGCGGCTGGTGGTGCGGCGCTTCTCCCCCACCTCCGGCATACGACATCGACGTGCGGGCAAGGGTGCCTAGCGCGCGGGGGTGGCGCACGCGGAAGCGGCGCTAGGCGCGCAAAGGAGGCGTCCAACCCCCTCGGTCCGCCGGCGGCCCTTGGTGCCGCGGCTGGCCCCTTCCTGTAGCGGTCCCCCACCCTCCTCGAGTCGACAGTGTAACACTTCAGGTGTTATAGTGGCTAATTAACCTGCCATTTCATCATATTGCACCGCAAAGCATCCATGATTAGGTTACCTTTGATATGCATTAACTAAAATGAGTTTACATTCTTAGGTTGGATGTGCTTCTAAGTGGTATGACTCGAACCGAAAACCCTAATTTCGAATGTCACCGCAAAATGCTTAGTTTATGCTCTGCATAATTTGAGGTTTGTGACTGTGTTACAAACTAGTGCAAGTGTAGGGTATGAACTCAAGTACAACACGTAAAATTAAGCTTCAAGTTTGAGTTTGAATTGGAATCCAAAACTTGTCGCGAGTTTTTCGATTCGAATTTGAATTCAAATTTAGGGAATTATTAAAAGATTTTTAAAAGTTAAATTGGTCAACCAAGAGTGGCATTTGGTCAACCATGTGATGCTTGACTCAATGATGCCCTTGGATGATGGTTTGATCACTAATAATCACCAATTAAAATAGCAACAAGTTTTGATTTGAAATTCTTCTGAAAATCCTAAATTTTAAAACCCTATTTTTACCCCTTTTGAAATAATTCAAAATCTAAGCAAAATTTGGGAAAAAGTTTAAAACCAAGTTTGTAAATATTTTTAAGGGCTACAACTTTGGTGCTTTGAGTTTTCAAAGTTTTAGTGTAAAATGTGGATCAATTTTGAAAAGAAGCAAATTTTAAATTTAACCCCTTTTCATTCCCAAACTCAAATTTCAAAATGGAGGCAGAATTTGAAACTGGTTTGAACAGCAAAGTTGTAGGTCTTGGCTAGTTGTACAACTTTGGTGTTTGAAGTTTTTGAAGTTTCAATATAAAATTCAAAGTATTTTCTAAATTACCAAATTCCAAAAAAGTGTCCCCTTTTGATTTTAAATTCAAATTTCAAAATAGAGTTCGAATTTGAAAAAGTTTTCAACATGAAACTTGTAGAGCTTCACATTCTGAAGATTTTATATTTTGAGAATTTTTCAAGTTGCTACATGATTTAGGAAGTAATTTGGCAAAAACCATTTGATTTTGAAATTTGGGGGTGGAGCTACAGTGACCGGTGAATCCCGGCCGGCCACCGCGCGGTATGGGCACCGGCGAGCCGCCTGGCCTTCGGTCGGCTTCTAGACGCGCCTACGATCGCCACCACGTTCGCGCGCGTGCCTTCTAGCACAACTGGCGACCCCTTTAAAAGGTCGAGCACGTTGTCGTTCATTTTTTTTTCTTCTTTCTCCTCTGCTTTTACCGTCACCGCCGCTCACCGCTGCCGCAATTAAGCTGGCTCCAGCTAAACAAACCACTCCACTGTGTTCGTCTCACTCCCGCGCATCTCCCCGACCACTCGTATCAGCCGCTACCGCCCCGGACGCCGCGTAGTCGCTTTATTTTTCCTCTCCGGTGAGCCACGACCGCCGGGTTGCCTCACCGTGGCCAGCTGCCTCCCGTGCTCCTCTGCTCCAGCCGATCATGGATTCGTGATCGTGGTATGCCCCTGATGCTCCCTGTCCATTCCATTTAGCTTTTATCCCTCTGTCTCGCCGGAGCGGCGTAAGTCGTCACCTCCGTGCCGCCATGGCCGTCGGGAAGGGCTCGTCGGAGTGCGACCTTTGGTGTCAATGGTCGTAATCGCTTTGTGGGGTGGTGTAGATCGTTTTGGTCAAGATGGTTGGGTCACCGACGGTGTGATCGCCGGCCGGCCACCGTGCGGCGCGTGGCTGGGCCGCGGGAGAGAAGGCGAGAGCGAGAGGAGGGAGATGGCATGTGGGGCCAGCATGTCAGCGAGAGCGAGCGAGTGAGCGCGCGGGCGGGCCGCGTTGCTGGGCTGACTCGGTCTGCTGGGCCGCTCAAGCGCGCGGGTGGGCCGCGCGTAGCCGGGCCAAGCCAGAGGGGAAGATGAGAAGCGGCCCGAGCGGCAGTTTTTGTTTTTCTTTTTAAAAAATATGGATAGTGTTAGTTTTTGTTTATTTTAATAGGATTTTTGTAGAGCTCCAAAATTAGTGAAAATTTTTGTGTAAGCATTTCAAGGTGTAAAATATTTAGGAAAATATTAAATGTCAATTTTGATTACTTTTTGCAAGTTATTTAATTAACTCAATTAAATATTAAATGCAACTTCCAGAAATTTTAGTAATTAAAATATTAATCTAAAAATCATGAAATTTGTTTTGACACTGTTTTAGGCCATGATTAATCTATAGAAAAAGTTTAAGCTCATTTAGATGAAGTATGATTTATTATTAATTTATGCCTTAATTAATTAAGTTTTTAAATATATGTTAAATTCATAACTTTAAGTGTTGTGTGCCCTTTTAATTGAGTGATGACCTTGGGTCACCAATTCTTGGTGATCCCTGGCACCTTAATTACTTGGTTGAGCTCGTTAGTACCGTATTCTTTAAAAAGCGTTAGTGTTCCTTAAGTAATCGTTGTTAGTTAGTAGGTTTTGTTGTTTCGCAACCATACCGCGAAGGAAAGTTATACTCAAGTTGTTAACCGTAGCATATCATCATCAAGCATCATGTTTATCACCGCATCATATTGAAACATGTTATATTCTCGTATAGTTCCCGCTTTCGAGGAAGTCGAAGTCGTTGGGCAAGTTCTCGGAGAAGAGCAGTCACCGGTGGGTTCTGGACCGGACGTCGGAGTTGTTGAGCCCGAGTGTGGCAGAACCGCCTGAATTAACACACTTTTAGAGGCGCTGTCTTCCACTAGACACTAATCACCCCAAAAGTGAGCCAAGTCAAGCAGTTCTGTCGAGCACACCCAACGGGAGAACTCGAAACGTTCCACAATTTTACACCCGGGATCCAATAATGAGTACAAGCTTATAATACTTAATCCATTTCATACAACAAAGAGTATCATAAATTCTTTATTATAGTACCAAAGTTCATAGTGCGATAAATTAAACAGCGAAATAAAATAACATCTAGCGGAGCGGTATAAGGATCCGTCTGTGCCCACCAGAAGAATCCTCCACACAACAGCTAGCTTCTCAAGCAGCACCTGTAACAAGGGTAAATAAACCCTGAGTATACAATGTACTCACAAGACTTACCCGACTGGGAATATATTTCCTGACTCTCAAAGATTATGATAGGCTTTATGTCTTGTGGTTCTTGTTTGCGGAAAGCAATACTAAGAGTGAGTCCTTATTTCTTTAGATTATTAGCAGCCATGTTAAATTTATTTTCCCACCCGCTATGTAAGCACTTGTTCTATCATCAAACAAGGGTGGAGCAATCAGAATTATTTTTCCATCTTTCATATGTCAGTTCTTACTGCGGTGCCAGAATACAGTCAAGTCGTACCGTCACGCAGAAATGGCGATTCGTGAACCAATATGCCTAGCTGGGTATCCTCGATGATCTCCTCGTACTCCTGATCACCGACAGTTACGGTCTCCGCCAATTCGTTCACTATATGCATGAAAATATGATGCAACAATTCTAAAATCAGGCAACAACAACTCTTAAAATAAGAACACGCTTATCATGCTAACAAACTAGCTCTACTGATCACATAGCCACTGGATATCATTTCATTAACAAGAACAATTTCACAACTAAATTCTTAAATAATTTAATATGCTTTCCATCAAGGTATGTTAGCTACCTTAATAAATTAGCTATTCAGAGGCTACAAAAAAATTACAGAGAGCATTTAATATTACCACGAAGCTACTATAAAAATTTCAGAGTTAAAGCTATCACGGATTTGCCACAACAATCCCTACAAACATTATTATAATAATATTAAGTATTTCCAAATATTTTAGTATATCTCAGCATTGCCACAGATAAGCATAAACTAATTCATACATAACCCCTGTATGCTTTTCCTTTTACACCAAAACTCCCTTCCTCTCAACTCACCTACGAAACAGAGGAGCTCGCGGCTGCCCAACGCGCACAGCACCTCGAGGACGTGGAGGCAGTGGTGCACTCGGTGTGGCGCAGAGATGGCTGAGCGGCAGGGTCGCGGCGGCGGAAAGGAGCTCGTGGCGCGGAGAGTGCCGGGGTGCAAGGCGCAAGGTGCACGGCGGACGCCGAGTGCAGTGCGCGAGGTGAGACAAAAAATGGTTAACTTGGCTTGCTCGGCTGTTGGTTCTATAAAAGAACACAGGCTCAGAAGCAGAGTTCAAAGAGAGGAAGATAGAGAGTGCGTGAGCTGTTGTGCTGACCTGCTGGTACTAGTAGTCTTTCACTGTTCAAGCATTAGTGCTAGTACTAGTACAGAGAGGGCGGCAGCTTTAGTCTAGGTTCTAGAGTTCACGTACAACCGGGAGAGGTTAGGAATGTTCGTTAACTAATTATTGACTAATAATTGCACACACTGAGCAATAAACTTACTATCAACCACATCATGATTAAGACTAACAACCGATGAAGAAAGTTGACAGTAGGTGAGACATATGGCTGCATAAAATTCCTTGTATACACTTATATATGCATTATGTGTTTCTAAATACCAATATATATATAATTACGATACAGGAGGCAAGCTAAAATAGGGAAGACTCGACTGGTGCTAAAGAGCGCACACACACTGCACATGCTCTCTCTCTCTTACACATACACATATTATCGTAGCATTTACTCTCCCTCTCTCTTTGGCTTGGTCAAAGATGGCTGCATGCTGACCGCTACTTGCTGGCTGCTGCCCTAGCTGAGAGCACACGCTGGGGAGAAGACCAAGGAATAGAGTCCGCGTGACAGGAGTTGGCGTGGGTTTCCGGCGTGACCAGTGGGCACAAGCAGAAAAACTCCTAGCGTCGTATTAACTCTTAGGCATGTGCTGACTGACCTGCACCCTCTCTCTAGTGCACAGAAACACCCTATCCTTCCAGCTGCATGCAGAGGCAGCAACATAGGGAAAGGGACGAGCGCAGGAAACTTTCGTCAAGACCAAACAGCCCCAAACACGGTTTTCCACTGGCGTCAGTGCATGCACTCTCTATCTCTTTAGGTCCAAAACTAGCTGCGTGCATGGGTGCACAGGCCCGGTCGTTCAATAAAAATTGGTTTACACCTCTATTTGCTATAAAGTGCAACATTGAATACTTTTCATTTTAACATTTTCATTGATTGTTTTAAGTTGCAAGACCTTATTTACACAGGTGATCACATGCAAAAATACATAAACATGATGCTCATGAAGTTTTTAGTGACTTGTTGACGCAGTAATACCGAGGGTCTTACACCGAGCTAGTCGTCTGAAAGGTCCTTGTTTGGTTTTGGTAATTGAGTGACAACTTAGGTGGACTAATATGTGGTTATGTGAGATACACAGGAGATTAGTCCACATGTGATGGTGTCATGAAGGAGCTCATTGCATATGAGACATGACATGGAGTCTTGGGACCAAGGTGGAGAAGATCAAGATGAGGCTTGGCTCGACGGACCGTTTGCAAGTGTGAAGGGCAAGTTAGAGGCTTTGAAGTGAGGGACCGCGTGTGACGGTGAAGCTTGAGCATGACTTGGCGTCGACGGACCGATGCAACGGTGAAGAGCAAGTGAGGTCAAGATCGATGAACCAATACGGTCACATGATGATATGAAGTGAATCATATCATTTGATGATTGGTTGGTGCATGTGTTGCATCAATATCAGAGGAGATGAAGTGGAATGCGCAAGGCTAAGGTATAACCTAGGGCATTTCCATTTCACCGGTCATAGGTGTGTAGAGAAGTTTATGACCGGGTTTAGGATAGATGGCCGTACTATCAAGAGGGGCAAACTTGTTTGCATATCGGTCATCTAGTGCCACTTGAGCGATCTAACTTGCATACGTGTTAGGATCAAGTGGCGAGGCAAGTTGAGTGCCTAATTCCTTCGAAGAAAATGTTTGTGAAAATGCTAACACACGTACACAAGGTGGTGATCACTTGTTGGTGTTGGCACATTTACGAAGGCGATAAAGTTTGAGCGGTAGAGAGGGTTTGGGTCTCTCTCTCTCCCTCCCGCCGAGCTTGCGAGCGCGGGATTTAGGCGTTTTCGAGGAGTTGAAAAGCCTATTTTCCACTACGCCGGAAGTCAGAAAAGAAACGGAGGCGAACGGAGGTCACAGAGGTGACCAGACGCTGCACCGGACGCGGTCATGATATGACCGGACGCGTCCGGTCAGTACAGCGTAGGCGCGGGTGCTAGGGTTTGCAACCGGCGCGTCCGGTCACTCGCGGGACCGGCGCGTCCGGTCAGGTGTCTAGAGGAAACTGTGTTTCGCAAGGACGATCGGACGCGAGGCACGTCCGGTCACACATGATCGGACGCGTCCGATCGTTGAAGGAGCTTACTGGACTCTAACCGGACGCGGGCATTGTCGCGTCCAGTCATCGCAAGGAGCGCGTTCGGTCGTTTTGAGAAGCGTGTCCGGTCGTTGTTTTGACCGTTGGGGTCAGTGACCGTTGGAGAATCGGACGCGGCTGAGTGCGTCCGGTCAGTTATGACCGGTGCGTCCGGTCATCCCGAAAAGGACCCAGTGAAGGGGTAACGGCTCTATTTGAGAAACGCGCGGAGTCTCAATGTAGTGTTTTCCGCCTTGTCGATTAAGGACCGTTCGTTGTAGGCCCGCTTGTGTTTAGAGACTTTGCAACTAGCCTCATGCCTTGGGTAAGCCCAAGATGTTAGTGATTCCATTACGAGAATGTCCAACCTTACACTAGGAGTGGAGAGATGGCGGGAGTAGCGTGTACCCTCGGGGCTAGAATTGGGCCGGGTTCGAGGAGTATTGTACTCTCGGGTGGCGATGGACACGTTCTGGTCTTGGAAGATCTAAATGAGGGTTGACATATGCAAGATTTGGTTCTACATATGTCGTGAGGTTAGGAATCACCAGCTGGGTATAATCGGTTCGAATCGTCGTTGCTCCTCGGTTATGGAGACTCAATCGTCTGTCCTGCATCATAGCTAAGAAGTGGAAATGTTGAATGAATCAGAAAGAATTTTGAAGGGAATTATTTGATCTAGATTAGAATCACTTAGAATTGGGTAATGAACCATCAATAATAAAAATAAAATATTGAAGGTAAGGACTTATTTGGTAAGCTTTTCTGCAAAAGAAACTTTGATTCTTGAATACTCGTACCTTGATTCCCTAAAGCTAGCATGTTTTTGTAGTCTTTTCTTAGTCGGGTAAGTCTTGTTGAGTACTCTCCGTACTCAGGGTTTGTTAAACACATTGTTGCAGGTGCGGTTCATGAACAAGTCTGCTTTGAGCCTTATTGCATGACCGTTGTGGTTGAAGAAAGTGACGACGAATAGGTTGTGTGGCCTCTAGGCAAGGCACCTCGTTTGCGTGTTGTAATAAAGTTACTACCGATATTTCTCTACTACTAGTTTGTAATAACTCTACTTAAGGTTAAAATTTGGAAACTGTGGTTTGTAAACTTAAGTTATTGTAAGACTTCCGCTACTTTACTCTGATGGTATTTTGAATAAACTGTTGTAATATTGTAATACTCCTGTAATTGGATCCTGTTCGGAGGAAAGAAGGCCTTTTAGGTTATTAGAAACATAAGTATGACTGTCAGAGGTCATTATGACAATGACAGGTACATGTGGACCATCATAATTAGGAGGTTCTGTGATAGCTCGTCGGTTCTGGTGCCTTGGCCATAGTTTGCCATTACGGTTGTGGTGCTGGGCCTCCACTGTTCGGGCAAATCCAGGCGTCGTGGCCCCTACTCCCCCACCCCTGCTCCGATGGTGAGATCTATCTGGAGTCATGGCCAGAGTAGGTGCGGGTGTCTGCCTCGCCTGCACCTCGTGGGAGAGGTGCCTCTAAATGCATGGAGCTCTGGCCGAAAGCTCAGCCCGGCGGTGGTCGGGCGGACGACGGTGACGCCTTTGGCGCCACATACCTCCCTAGAGGCGTTGTTCGAGCCCCATGCTCCTAGGCCAGCAGCGCCGAAATCTGGGCAAAAGCCCTGCCTTAGAAGTTTCTAAGACCATCGGCGATGGCGTCCATAGTCACTGCCACGGGCGTCCTCCCCTTTCTGAAGCCATCGCTGAAGAATCATGTACGGCTTAGTTCCTGTCGTGCCGTTGGTTCCTTGAGGAGTCCCTCACTATGCCTGTTTGTGCCTTATTTTCACTCGCGTTGGTCTGTACTGCAGCTATTGACCTTGCCTAGTTTGTTGTTGTTGACTATTGTTGCGGATGCTTTGCTGCTACTGCTTCTCTTGGCGAATGCTTTACCGCCGAGAGTGACTTGGCCCTTCCCCGCTAGTTCGCTACGGATGCTTTGCCGTAGTGGGTATCTTCGCTTCTCCGTCGGCGGATGCTTGGCCGCCGATTGGTTCGATGGCAGATGCTTTGCCGTCGTTGCTACTGGATGATCTTTTGTGTAGGCAACCATTGCGTTGTTGTATCCTTTTTCTTGCAGGCTCAGTTCGTACGTTATAGGTGTTGTGGGTGTAAGGTCCAAATAGGCTAGAGGGGGGGTGAATAGCCTAATTAAAACTTCTACAAGAATTACTTAACCATGAGTTAGTACGAAAGGTGGCGAAGCAAATGCACTAGCTCTAACTAATTAAGCAAGCCACCTACACAAGTCTAGTACAAGGCTATTCACTAAACACAACAACAACTATAAGCTAGAAACAAGAAGTAATACGAGAGAAGAGCTTTGATTGATTATACCGCCGTGTAGAGATGAGATGTACCAATCAATCAATCACTCAAGAGAAATCCTCGGGAAGAGAATGACACAAGAATTTATCCCGAGGTTCACTTGCTTCCCGGCAAGCTATTCCCCGTTGTGGCGATACATCCACTTGTCGGTTCGCGAGCTAATCGACTATCAAGAGTCGAGCCCTCGGCGGGCGCCGCACAACCGCACACAAGATGGGGATCCTCCAAGCCACGAGCTCCACTAGAGTATCCAATTCACGAACTCCCGCGGGGAAGGATCAAAAACCCCTTACAACACTTGGTGAAGGCTCCAACAATCTCCAATTGCGAGCTCAATCACCTCCGCTGCTCCAAGCCGTCTACCATGTCGGGAAACATGGAAGAGTAACAAGAAATCCGCAGCAACTCGAAGATCAAGTGCCTCTAGAATGCAACTCTCAAGCAATGCACTTGAATCTCACTCAATCTCACTCAAGATGTGCAACTATGCAAAGAGATGAGTGGAGGGATTGTTCTCTAGCTCAAAGTATGTCTCTATATCTCAAAAAGTGCAAGAGTTACCCTCAAACCCCGGCCAACATCTATTTATAACGAAGAGGTACGCAGCTAGCCGTTACAGGCGACGCAGCGAAAAACGCGCGGACCAGACGCTCCGGTCAGGGTGACCGGACGCGTCCGGTCACTACACGACAAACGTGATCAGTGCACGTCAGAACTAGCCGTTGCCCTGACCGGACGCGCTCAACCGAGTGACCGAACGCGACAGTGCCAGCGTCCGGTCGCGTTCCAGTAAGCTCCAGCTGCGACCGGACGCGTCCGATCGCACGTGACCGGACGCGCCGCGCGTCCGATCGTCACTCCGCTTTGCTCTGCCCCTCTGGACGCCTGACCGGACGCTCCGGCTACGTGAGGGACCGGACGCGCCGGTCGCGCGCTCTGGTTCGCTCAGGAGAACTGACCGGACGCGCTGTTGAACTGACCGGACGCCACAGTGCCAGCGTCCGGTTAGAGTCCAGTAAGCTCCCTGGATGACCGGACGCGTCCGGTCATCAGTGACCGGACGCGCTGTGCGTCCGATCATCGAACTAAAAACCGTGCAGACGCTGAACACTGACCGGACGCGTCCGGTCATACCGTGACCACGTCCGGTGCAGCGTTCGGTCACCACAGTGACCTCCGTTCGCCTCCGTTTCTTTTCTGACTTCCGGCGCAAAAGAAAATAGGCATTTCACTTCTCCAAAAAGCGCCGAATCCCGCCTCGCAAGCTCGGCGGGAGGGAGAGAGGAACCCAAACCCCTCTCTACCGCTTGAACTCCACCGCCTTCGCAAATGTGCTAACACCACCAAGTGTACACCACCATGTGCATGTGTGTTAGCATTTCACAATCATTTTCCAAGGCGTTATGTTAGCTCTTTACTAGATCCTAATGCATATGCTCAAGACATTGATCTAGTGGCACTTGATTTCTGAGCTAACCGTGATTGCCCCTCTTGATAGTCGGCTATGTATCCTAAACCCGGTCAATCACTTCTCTACTCATCTTAGACCGGCAAAAGGAAAACCCTATGGTTATACCTTTGCCTTGCGATCTTAGATCCTTCTCTTTCACTTGATCATCATGTCCTTCATTTTATGTGCATCTCCACCATGATCATCATTTCATGTCCATGCACCATCTCTTTGTGATCTTGTGGCCACCACTCCTTGCCACATACACCTTCATCACATGTGTTGCTTATGCCTAACTCAAAACACTTAACACATGGCATTAGCAACTTGGTGTCATTGATTACCAAAACCAAACTTGGGCTTTCAATCTCCCCCTTTTTGGTAATTGATGACAACCATCACAAAGATATGAAATGAAATCAATTTTCAATTTCGATAGTATTAGCTCCCCCTACATATGTGCTTCCATGAGTTTGGTTCAATTGTGCACATATGTATGGATTTGAATTTTGGGAGAGTTACTACTATCAAATTGATGCTAAGGTATATAGAATGGACCTTTGAAGCGTGATACCAATCGGAGTTGCCTTTATATACCATCCTTAGCATCGAAGTAGCTAGACACCACTTGTAATACATCACTTGTAAAGATCACAAACACTAAAGTACTTCGTGAGATCAACATTAAAAGCAAAGGTGTCTAGATACCACATGTAAAGCTACTCTTAACAAAACATCATTCAAGTTCTATATCTAGCATACACCATTCAATCATGAATATCGAAATTAAACTTTGCAATGCAACATTTCATCATGTTAATGCACATACAAATGCAACAAATAATCCATGAGCTTGCTCCCCCTACTTATGTGCTCAAATTTAATTTCTCTCCTCCTCACTATATCTTTCTCGCTCTTTGCAATATCTTTGTGACTTTTCTCTCCCCCTTTGTCAACAATCACCAAAAAGGTGCCAATTTGAGTGAGAGATAAGTCAATCAATTATGAGGGAGTCCAAATTATGGTTCAATCTAGATTACTTGCCTAGAATATGTAATTCGGTTTGATCCAAGCACAAGCTTCTTCACACCTCATAAAGTATAAGAGTTATCTTGAGCATGTTGAGTTACACATCATGAGCTCATTTTCTAGATTCAACACTAGGTTTGCAAGCCCATAAACATGTCATATGCTACCACTAGATCAATCAAACATAGAAGCAATAGTGGTACCATATATACATCAAAATCATTTGATTTTCATGAATGAGCCTATTTGTCATGCAAATATGTCTATATGTTCTAACCATGTCCTTAGCAAAGTATGAATGATATGCCAAACAACTTTACCTTGCTATGTTGGAGGAGAGGCATGTCATATAAGAATGTGGGGGTACACTCATTTCAAGTTGGAGAAGTCAAGTATGTTCAATTCATTCTTCAACTTGTAAAATCTCTTTTCATCAAGTGGCTTTGTAAAAATGTCGGCTAGTTGATCTTCGGTGCCAATGCTCTCAATGCTAATATCACCCTTTTGTTGATGGTCTCTTATGAAATGATGCCTTATGTCAATGTGCTTGGTTCTTGAATGTTGAACCGGATTTTGTGTCATCTTGATAGCACTTTTATTATCACAAAACAAAGGCACATTCTTGTATTTGATTCCAAAGTCATTCAAGGTGGCTTTCATCCAAAGCAATTGTGCACAACAACTACCGGCACTAATGTATTCGGCCTCGGCGGTAGATAGTGCAACACTATTTTGTTTCTTTGATGACCATGAAACAAGAGACCTCCCAAGCATTTGACAAGTGCCACTTGTGCTCATTCTATCAATCTTACATCCACCATAGTCGGAGTCCGAATATCTAATCAACTCAAAGTTAGATCCTATAGGATACCATAATCCAACATCATGAGTGCCCTTAAGATATCTCAATATCCTCTTGGTTGCTTTCAAGTGACTTTCTCTAGGTGAAGCTTGATATCTTGCACACTTGCACACACTAAACATCACATCCAGCCTAGAAGCGGTGACATAGAGCAAACTTCCAATCATAGACCGGTATTGCTTTTGATCTATCATGTTTCCACTATCATCAATACCCAATTGATCATTAGTGCCCATTGGTGTGCTCATTGGCTTAGCATCTTGCAATCCAAACTTCTTGATCATGTCCTTGATGTACTTGCCTTGACTTACAAAAGTGCCATTCTTCATTTGCTTGATTTGAAGTCCAAGGAAGTAACTAAGCTCTCCAATCATAGACATCTCAAACTCATTAGCCATCATATTTTCAAACTCTTCATAAAAATATTGATTGGTTGATCCAAAAATGATATCATCCACATAGATTTGCAACACAAACAAGTCATTTCCAAGCTTCTTGGTGAAGAGAGTGGTGTCAACCTTTCCCATCTTGAACCCTTTAGAGAGGAGAAAGTCTCTCAACCTCTCATACCATGCTCTAGGTGCTTGCTTCAAACCATACAATGCCTTCTTTAGCTTGTAAACATGGTCGGGCTTCTTGTCATCTTCAAAACCGGGAGGTTGCTCAACATAAACTTCTTCATTGATGTAGCCATTGAGAAATGCACTCTTGACATCCATTTGATAGAGCTTGATATCGTGTGAACAAGCATATGCTAATAAGATTCTAATTGCTTTCAATCTTGCAACCGGTGCATATGTCTCTCCAAAGTCAAGACCCTCAACTTGAGTGTATCCTTGTGCTACTAATCTTGCTTTGTTCCTCACAACCATGCCATCTTGATCTTGCTTGTTTCTAAAGACCCATTTAGTACCAATCACATTGTAGTTCTTTGGCCTCTCAACAAGTTTCCAAACTTGATTTCTAGCAAAGTTGTTTAGTTCTTCATGCATGGCATTTACCCACTCGGAATCTTTCAATGCATTTTCTATCTTCTTTGGTTCTTCTAATGAGACAAATGAGTAATGCTCACAAAATGATGCTAATCTTGATCTAGTTTGAACACCACTTTGAATTCCACCAATGATTTGGTCCGATGGATGATCTCTTGCAATACTAGTAGGTTGGAGTATTGGGAGTTGATTGCTTCCACTTGTTTGACCTTGAACTTGAGCTTCATCATGAGAACCACTAGAGCTTGCTTGATTTGTATCAATTTGCACACTTTGGTTGATCACATGAATATCATCATCATCAACTTGCATCGGCCTTATATCACCAATGTCCATGTTCTTCATTGCATTTGACAATTGATCTCCTCTCACATCATCAAGGTTTTGAGCTTCATTTTGAGACCCTTGGGTTTCATCAAACTCAATATCATGAACTTCTTCCAAGGTGCCATTTGTGAGATTCCAAACTCTATATGATTTGCTTGTGGTAGAATAACCAAGTAAAAACCCTTCATCACATTTCTTTTCAAACTTGCTCAACCTAGTGCCTTTCTTGAGAATATAGCATTTGCAACCAAACACTCTAAAGTATGCAATGTTGGGCTTTCTTCCATTCAATAGTTCATATGGTGTCTTTCCAAGCTTCCTATGGCAATAGAGACAGTTACTACAATAGCAAGCCGTGTTGATAGCTTCACTCCAAAATGAATGACTAACATTGTATTCACTAAGCATTGATCTAGCCATATCAATCAAGGTTCTATTTTTCCTTTCAACTACACCATTTGATTGAGGAGTGTATGTTGGTGAGAATTGATGTCCAATACCAAAATCATCACACAAATCTTCAATTCTTGTGTTCTTGAACTCACTACCATTGTCACTTCTAATCTTCTTGATGGTAGTCTCAAACTCATTTTGCACCCTCTTGACAAAAGACTTGAATAGATCATAAACATCACTCTTGTCATAGAGAAAGAACACCCAAGTGTATCTAGTGTAGTCATCCACAATCACAAAACCATACTTGTTGCCACCAATGCTAGTGTATGTTGTTGGCCCAAACAAGTCCATGTGCAATAGCTCAAATGCTTTTGATGTGCTCATTTCACTTTTACTAGGATGTTAATTTCCAACTTGTTTGACGGCTTGACAAGCACTACATAGTTTATCCTTCTCAAAGGTGACATCCTTCAATCCTCTAACTAAGTCATGCCTCAAAAGTTTGTTCAATTGTTTCATTCCAACATGACCAAGCCTTCTATGCCATAACCAACCCATACTAGATTTACTAAGCAAGCATGATGTCAATTGTGTCTCACTATCATTGAAGTCAACCAAGTATAAGCTACCATGTCTAAATCCTTTGAATATCAAGTTTGATCCATCAACACTTATGACTTCAACATCATCACTACCAAATATGCACTTGAAGCCAAGATCACAAAGTTGTGCCACCGATAAAAGATTGAAATCTAAGCTCTCAACTAGCAACACATTAGATATGCTCATGTCATTTGAGATAGCAATTTTACCAAGCCCCTTGACCTTGCCTTTCTTGTTGTTGACAAAAGTGATAGCATCAAAACCACCATTTTGACTTGTATCAATTGAATTGAACATACAAGAGTCTCCGGTCATATATTGAGTGCACCCACTATCAAGCACCCAATGCCTTCCTCCGGCTTTGTAATTGACCTACAAGACAAGATCAATTCTTTTTAGGTACCCAAACTTGTTTGGGTCCTCCAAGGTTAGAGACTAAACTCTTTGGTACCCAAATGGCTTTCTTCTTTGAGCCCATCCATGGTGTACCAATAAACTTAGCATGAACACCATTTGTACCCTTGGTAAGCATATAGAAAGAATTAAACTTGATTGAGGATACATTTGCATTGGATTTCTTGTTCATGCAATGTTGCTCTATGTGACCAACTTGCTTGCAACTTTTGTAATAGCTACCATTGTTCTTCACAAAACGAGTCTTGTGAGGAGCAAAAGCGGCCTTGCCTTTCTTGGGGTTATAGCCCAATCCCTCTTTGTAGAGAGAAGCTCTTTGGCTACCCAAGCACATAAGCAAGCGGTCCTCACCACCATAAGCCTTAGCTAATGTGTGATTGAGCTCTTTTACCTCCTTTTTGAGATTTTCATTCTCAACTATAAGTGTGGAGTCACAAGTGAAACCATCACTACTAGATGAGGATGATGTAGATGAGCTACATGAAGGGTTAGTAGGAGCAACAATAATAGGCTTATGAAAAGTTTCATCAATTATATCACATGATATGCCTATATTGCAAGTTTTAGCTTTCTCAACATTAGTTGGCATATTTTCACATTTATCAACTAGAGAGGAATGAGCTTCTTCAAGCTTAGTGTGAGACTTTTGAAGCTTCTTATGGTCTACCTATAGACTCTCATAAGATGCCCTAAGCTCATCAAGTTCTTGCATAAGGTTTTTCTTTTCCTTAAGCAAGCCCTTGCACTCCTTTCTAGATTCTTTAAAATGTTGAGTGCAATCTTCTAGCATAGTGATTAGTTCATCTTTAGTGAATTCTTCTTCATCACTATCACTATCACTAGCATTATCATGATCACTCTCATCGTCGGATGATACCTTAGTGGCCTTAGCCATGAAGCACGATGGAGTGTCGAAGAGGGAGACCTTCTCTTGGATGGCAATGCTAGCATGTCCCTTCTTCTTGCTCTTGTTGTCATCCTCATCATCACTTGAGGAATCATCACTATCCCATGTAGCAACATGAGAATCATTCTTCTTCTTATAAGAGTTTTTCTTCTTTTCTTGCTTCTTCTTCTCCTTCTTGATAGCATCTTCATCATCACTATCATAAGGACACTTTGCAATGAGATGGTCCTTGCTATGGCATCTAAAGCATCTCATGGTATGCTCATTCTTCTTGGATGAGTTCTTCCTCCTTCTTGCACGATAGTCTTTTTTCTTCATGAATTTGCCAAATTGCTTGACAAAGAGAGCCATCTTCTCATCAATGTCATCACTATCACAAGAGCTTGAGTCTTCATCACTTGATGATTCAATCTTGGATTTGCTCTTGGATGTGGTGGCTTTGAATGCCACACTCTTCTTCTTTTCATCATCTTTCTTCTCATTTTCCTTCTTCTTCTTCTTGACCAACTCATCCTTCTCATCATCTTCTCTATATGAATCATCGGTCATCACTTCTTGAAATATTTGTTGAGGAGTTGAATCCTTCAATGTAGTCCTCACTAGCACGGTGATCAATGTATCAAATCTCTTGGGTAGACTTCTCAAGAACTTCATAGAGAATTGATTGTCCTTGACCTCCTCACCAAGTGCCTTGAGCTCATTGACAATGACTTGCAACCTATGAAACATCTCCGGTACACTCTCATCATCTTGCATCTTGAAGCTTGAAAATTTTTCTTGCAAGATATATGCTTTAGCGGTCTTTGTACCTTCGGTGCCCTCAAATGTTTCTTCTAGCTTGGCCCAAGCATCATGAGCAATCTCTATGTTCTTTACTTGCTCAAATGTCTTGTCATCTAGTGCCTCATGAAGAGCACTAATGGCAATATCATTGCATTGGAGCTTCTTCTCCTCTACCGGTGTAGGTGCTTCCGGATTAGCAACCTCAAATTTTATTTCGGTGACCTTCCACACTTCTCTATTGATTGACTTTAGGTGTGCGGTCATCTTAACCTTCCAATGTGCATAATTTGTGCCATCAAAGTGAGGTGCCTTCTTGGTGTTGTTGATGTGCAAGCTTAATTGAGTCATTTCTTTTTCACCGTAGGTTGTTAAGCCTCAAATAAACGGTGCCTCGGCTCCGATACCACTTGTAAGGTCCAAATAGGCTAGAGGGGAGGGTGAATAGCCTAATTAAAACTTCTACAAGAATTACTTAACCACGAGTTAGTACGAAAGGTGGCGAAGCAAAAGCACTAGCTCTAACTAATTAAGCAAGCCACCTACACAAGTCTAGTACAAGGCTATTCACTAAACACAACAACAACTATAAGCTAGAAACAAGAAGTAATACGAGAGAAGAGCTTTGATTGATTATACCACCATGTAGAGATGAGATGTACCAATCAATCAATCACTCAAGAGAAATCCTCGGGAAGAGAATGACACAAGAATTTATCCTGAGGTTCACTTGCTTCCCGGCAAGCTATTCCCCATTGTGGCGATACACCCACTTGTCGGTTCGCGAGCTAATCGACTATCAAGAGTCGAGCCCTCGGCGGGCACCGCACAACCGCACACAAGATGGGGATCCTCCAAGCCACGAGCTCCACTAGAGTATCCAATTCACGAACTCCCGCGGGGAAGGATCAAGAACCCCTTACAACACTTGGTGAAGGCTCCAACAATCTCCAATTGCAAGCTCAATCACCTCCGCTGCTCCAAGCCGTCTACCGTGTCGGGAAACACGGAAGAGTAACAAGAAATCCGCAGCAACTCGAAGATCAAGTGCCTCTAGAATGCAACTCTCAAGTAATGCACTTGAATCTCACTCAATCTCACTCAAGATGTGCAACTATGCAAAGAGATGAGTGGAGGGATTGTTCTCTAGCTCAAAGTATGTCTCTATATCTCAAAAAGTGCAAGAGTTACCCTCAAACCCCGGCCAACGTCTATTTATAACGAAGGGGTACATAGCTAGCCGTTACAGACGACGCAGCGAAAAACGCGCGGACCGGACGCTCCGGTCAGGGTGACCGGACGCGTCCGGTCACTACACGACAAACGTGATCAGTGCGCGTCAGAACTAGCCGTTGCCCTGACCGGACGCGCTCAACCGAGTGACCGGACGCGACAGTGCCAGCGTCCGGTCGCGTTCCAGTAAGCTCCAGCTGTGACTAGACGCGTCCGATCGCACGTGACCGGACGCGCCGCGCGTCCGATCGTCACTCCGCTTCGCTCTGCCCCTCTGGACGCCTGACCGGACGCTCCGGCTACGTGAGGGACCGGACGCGCCGGTCGCGCGCTCTGGTTCGCTCAGGAGAACTGACCGAACGCGCTGTTGAACTGACCGGACGCCACAGTGCCAGCGTCCGGTTAGAGTCCAGTAAGCTCCCTAGATGACCGGACGCGTCCGGTCATCAGTGACCGGACGCGCTGCGCGTCCGATCATCGAACTAAAAACCGCGCAGACGCTGAACACTGACCGGACGCGTCCGGTCATACCGTGACCGCGTCCGGTGCAGCGTCCGGTCACCACAGTGACCTCCGTTCGCCTCCGTTTCTTTTCCGACTTCCGGCGCAAAAGAAAATAGGCATTTCACTTCTCCAAAAAGCGCCGAAGAGAGGTTTTAAACCAACGAGTAAATGTTGCGTGACTCTTTCCTGGATGGTGATGCAAGGAGAACACACGGGGGTTTATCCTGGTTCGGACAAAAGAAGGCCCTACGTCCAGCGGGGAAGAGAGGTTTGTATTTCCTTGCACCGAGGTGCTCGTGTAGGGGTTACAAGCAGGCGAGAGAGGGTGTCGAGCCCAAGTCTCAAAGAGAAAAAGGAGAAAGGTGGTTGCTTGAGATGTTGATCTCTTGCTTTCGTTGTTCGGTCGGGTGGGTGGTTGTTTCGTCTGTCCGTGATCTTTTCTTCTTCGTCCTCCTCCTTTGGTTCGCCCTGGCCTGCCTTTTTATAGGGCGAGAGGTGGCCAAGTCGAGGGGAGGCTTGAGGCGATGTTTCGTCGATTCCTGTTGAGTTGACTGTAGCGACGTGGCTTCGGGATGGCCGGCCATCCCTGGGTATCCTGACGCGGTACGGGACAAGAGGGTGAAATGACCCAGAGTGCCAGGCCATACCGTCCTTTGAGCTAAGTCGAGCGTTGGGGCCGGGTCGAGACTGGGTCGAGGTCGGATGGATAAGGCCGAATCCCCGGTATCGCGGGGGACGGACCTTGTCTTATCCTCCCTCGAGGGTGACTGATGGTGAATAGTGCGCGGTAGGGTGGATACAGTGACGGCTTTCACCTCCCATCACGGGATGGGCGGTAAAACAGTGAGACTAGACGTGGGTATTGTTCCCGCGTTGACCCATGCCGTAGCCATGCCGATTGGTGGTAGTAGGTAACCGCATTGAATGCTATGGCTTTTGTCCCGGGTAGGTAAAGAAAGGGTGTCGAGGAGCCGGAGCGCGGTCGAGGCGCCCCGTCGAGCGGGCCTCGTACGAGTCGGAGCCGGGACGCGGTCGAGGCGCCCCGTCGAGCGGGCCTCGTACGAGTCGGAGCCGGGACGCGGTCGAGGCGCCCCGTCGGGCGGGCCTCGTACGAGTCGGAGCCGGGACGCGGTCGAGGCGCCCCGTCGAGCGGGCCTCGTACGAGTCGGAGCCGGGACGCGGTCGAGGCGCCCCGTCGAGCGGGCCTCGTACGAGTCGGAGCCGGGGCGCGGTCGAGGCACCCCGTCGAGCGGGCCTCGTACGAGTCGGAGCCGGGGCGCGGTCGAGGCACCCCGTCGAGCGGGCTATCTTTTCATTGTGGTTTCGGTTTTTGTTAGTGTTTTGGCGATAGCTGTGGTACCCCCGTACTGTTGGTACCGACAGTAGCCCCCGAGCCTTTGGGTGAGTGTGTGATCACTCTCCCAGAGGTTAGTCAGAACTGGAGTCGTAGCGTCGTGATTTTTCCGGTGGGGGCGCGCGAGCGCACCCGCCGGGTGTAGCCCCCGAGGCCTCGGTGGAGTACGGAGACTCCTCCGAGGTCTTGTTCGCGTTTGATTGGGGGACATTTCGTTGCGGTCAAGCCCTCGAGCCTCATGCGCGCGAGGTCGATCAGGGTCCCGGCCGTCTTTCGCTGTGCGACCCTCACGCTCCTTTTTCGAAAAAAGGAGGAGGGGTGGAGAATGTCGTACTACCCTCGTTTGGGCCCGAGTTACGACGATCTCCGGTGAGCTGCTAGCGGGGGAATTCGAGTGAGAACCCGTGCCCCGTTCGTTAGGGGTCGGCTAGTGGCCCGGAGGCGCCCTCAAAAATGCCAAGAAGCGGTCGTGTGGATCTCGATTCCCTTCGACAGGATTCGAGGGCTCGATGCCTCCCCCGGAGGGATTCCTACCACAACCTTCTCCTTCGGCCTCGAATACGTCCTGGGGTGCCTCGAGAGCGTGGCTCGAGCCCTTGGCCATGTACGGGCGCACCCTGGGTCGTCCCTAACTCTGTTGCTCGAGGGCAGCTGTCGAACCCCGTTTGAGGGCCAGCTTTCGCTCCCTCGAGACTTATTGCGGGCTTCGCACCCATTTTTGCGGTCGGGACCCCGAGCCTCGCACGCACGAGGTCGATCAGAGTCCCGGCCGTCTTTCGCGACCCTCACGCTCCTTTTTCGAAAAAAGGAGGAGGGGTGGAGAATGTCGTACTACCCTCGTTTGGGCCCGAGTTACGACGATCTCCGGTGAGCTGCTAGCGGGGGAATTCGAGTGAGAACCCGTGCCCCGTTCGTTAGGGGTCGGCTAGTGGCCCGGAGGCACCCTCAAAAATGCCAAGAAGCGGTCGTGTGGATCTCGATTCCCTTCGACAGGATTCGAGGGCTCGATGCCTCCCCCGGAGGGATTCCTACCACAACCTTCTCCTTCGGCCTCGAATACGTCCTGGGGTGCCTCGAGAGCGTGGCTCGAGCCCTTGGCCATGTACGGGCGCACCCTGGGTCGTCCCTAACTCTGTTGCTCGAGGGCAGCTGTCGAACCCCGTTCGAGGGCCAGCTTTCGCTCCCTCGAGACTTATTGCGGGCTTCGCACCCATTTTTGCGGTCGGGACCCCGAGCCTCGCACGCACGAGGTCGATCAGAGTCCCGGCCGTCTTTCGCGACCCTCACGCTCCTTTTTCGAAAAAAGGAGGAGGGGTGGAGAATGTCGTACTACCCTCGTTTGGGCCCGAGTTACGACGATCTCCGGTGAGCTGCTAGCGGGGGAATTCGAGTGAGAACCCGTGCCCCGTTCGTTAGGGGTCGGCTAGTGGCCCGGAGGCGCCCTCAAAAATGCCAAGAAGCGGTCGTGTGGATCTCGATTCCCTTCGACAGGATTCGAGGGCTCGATGCCTCCCCCGGAGGGATTCCTACCACAACCTTCTCCTTCGGCCTCGAATACGTCCTGGGGTGCCTCGAGAGCGTGGCTCGAGCCCTTGGCCATGTACGGGCGCACCCTGGGTCGTCCCTAACTCTGTTGCTCGAGGGCAGCTGTCGAACCCCGTTCGAGGGCCAGCTTTCGCTCCCTCGAGACTTATTGCGGGTTTCGCACCCATTTAAGACATACCTGGAGATATTTCGTTGGCCGGGCGCGCTTTTTTGGGGGGCGAGACCGGCGCGTTATCGGCGTATGGTTACGACATGGGGAGCGGCCACGTGCTCAGTTCCTGTGAGATATAAGGAAACGGTTAGGCGAGCGGTTTTATCGCGAGAAACTGCTCCTTACTTTTCGCGCGGCCGTTGGACTTCCGTCCGGGCATATAAAGCTAAGGCCTTGGGGTCTCCGTTCCCCACCGGTTACTCGCATCCCTGCAATCCTTTGCCCTAGACATCCCCTGCCACATCGCGTTCTCCGCCCATCTTGCCGCAGCCACCGCATCCTCTCCTTCCATCCCCTTCCGACGACATCGATGGCAGGAAAGAGCCAGATCCTTCCCGCCGATGACTGGGCCGCCTCCTCGGTAACGGAGAGGAGGTTGGAGGAGTTGGTCGAGGACGGGCTGCTGCGGCCGAGGATGAACTTGGCGCGGCCGGAGTGGGTGGCGCCGCCCCCCGCCCACCAGGAGCCAGCGCCCCCTGAAGGGTACGTGGTGAGCTTCGTCAGCTTTCATGAGCGGGGGTTCGGCGCGCCAGCGTCGGTCTTCATGCGTGCGCTCCTCCACTACTACCGGGTGGAGCTTCACCACCTTTCCCCCAACGCCGTAGCGCAGGCCGCCATCTTTGCGGCGGTCTGCGAGGGCTACCTCGGGGTGGAGCCACAGTGGAACTTGTGGCTTCACCTTTTCAAGGCCGAGCTCTTCGCCAAGAGGGCAGGGGAGAAAGGCGTCCTGTGCGCGGCCCGAGTGGGGAGCTGCGTGCTGCAGGTGAGATCGGGTCGGACGGATCTATACATCCCGGCCCGACTCATCTCCTCGAACAGTGGGTGGCACGAGGGTTGGTTCTACCTCCGCAATGATGAAAATCAGTTGCCGAGGTACACCGGCCGCGTGCTGACTGCTCGAGAAGAGCATTGGTCGTACGGAGTGCCCGAGGCCGAGAAGACGCGCTTGGATCTGCTGCTGGCGGCGCTGCAGCAGCTTCGCCTTCGGGGCCTGACGGCTGCGGCGGTGGCTGCGGGCTTCCATCGCCGCAGAGTGATGCCGTTGTGCCAGCGTCGTCTCCGCCTGGACCAGATGACTCCGGAGGCGAACCTGGAGGGTACCCGGATGTCCCACGAATCCCTTACTCTTGAGGAGGTCCTCCGGCGGGCTCGCCGGATGGTCGGGAACTTCAAGGCGGAGGAGGCCAATCAGGTTCCCATGAGGCCTACCGAAGGGTGCGAATCCGTGGTACGTATCTCGGGGCTGAGGTATTGCTTTTCTTGTTTTTCTGTGGATTTCGCTGATGTGGTCGAGGCCGGCGTGTAGGATTTGTCGGCGTTGCGGGAAACTCGCCCACCAGTCCCGGAGGATCGGCCCGCCCGGGAGGCTCGACGCCTGCATGCTTCCCAGAAGAAGCAGGCCAAGGAGACGGCCAAGAAGCGGGCGATCCGCAAGGCCAAGAAGGCGGAGGCGTTGAAGAAGCGCCGGCGCCAGCAAGCCATCGACGGAGTGCCCCTATCACCGTCGCCTTTCGAGACAGTCTCGGGGGAGGACGACGGCAGCAGCGACGAAGATGAAGATGCCCTGTCGCGGTATGAGATTGCGACCAGGCTTAGGGATCTCCCCGACATTCGCCCCCTGCTAGAGCCCATCAGGGGGGGGGTCCTCCTCGGTCGTCGTGGTCGAGGAGGTCGAGGGGAAGAAGGTGGAGAAGGGATCTGGCCCCTCGAGGGGAGGGGCCATTTTACCCCGGACCCGGCGAGAGGGGTCGTCGGGGACGTCCGCACCAGCCGGGGCCTCGCAAGCTCCGGCAGGGGCGGAGACGGTGGTACCGGCGTCGTCATCAGCGGCGGCGCCGGTAGGAGTAAGGACCCAAGGCCAGCTGGCCTCGGGAGCACAAAGGGCGCAGGGCGGTGTGTTGGCCGGGGCTCCCAGGAGCGCTCGGCCTGCTGGTGAGGCCGCCGCGGGGCCACCAGCGGCCGTCCCGGGAGGCTCAAGCCGCGTAGGGTCGAGGTACTTGGTGCCGATTTCCGGGTAAGTATCTCAACTTGGTTGTCCTGCCTTTCCCAAAGTCCATCGGCTGACAATTCTTTGCACTTCGCAGGCTGAAGCGGAAGGCGGAGCCAATGGGGCCTACCCCTGTGAAGTCACTGCGAGCCAGCGCCGTTGTCCTCAACCGGACGACGGAGCAGGACGCGGCCTGGGTTCGTCAGGTCGAGGCAGCGAAAGGGCGCCTGCGACATCAGCAAGGGTCGGCCGACGCCGCGGCGGTTGCCGGCCCGGAGTCCGCCGTCGAGGGGGCCGAACCGGCAAAGGCGGTGGCTCTTGACGTGGTCGAGGCGGGGCCCCGGCCGTCGGGGACGGCCGAGGCTGCCGTTGTGGTCGCGACGAGCGAGGCACCCGTCCGCGACGCGGAGCGGGCGGGTGCTGACGTGACCAAGGAGGAGGTCGCGTCGGTGTCAGGGCAAGAGACGGTCCTGGCGAAGGGGTCGCAGCCGCGACAAGGCCCGTCGGCAGAGCCAGCGGGCGTGGTGGAGATCGGGGCGGTCGAGCCCCCGTCCGGAGCACCCGAAGAAGAGGCGCCGGCTCCGGCGGTGCCGACGGTCGAGGCGAGGGTACCGGAGCCGTCGTCGGTCGAGGTGCCGGCTCCGGTGGCGCCGGCGGTCGTAAGTGCCTGCCCTCACGCTCCCCTCGACAACATCTCCCTGGACAAGGGAAAACAAACGATGGGAGTCGAGGGGGGTGAGGTCGCGGACCAGGCCGGTGTCTCGACGGCCGTTGGAGAGGTGGATACCGCGGGCGAGGCCGGTCCTTCCGCGGGACCGGGAGACGCCCCGGCCGGGTCGTCCTCCTCGTGGCCCGACATCGCCGCGCTGGCGATAGCGCGGGTCGAGGCGGAGCTGCCGAAGTAGGGGGGGCGTCCCTTGAGTTCAGGGACGCTACGAACCCCGACGCCGAGCCCGTCTTTGTCCTTAGCGACAAAGACGAAGTGCACCGATGGGAGTACCTCGAGGGCATCCGCCAGCACCTCGACCGGTTGCTTCGAGTGGCGTCCGGCGCTGTGCGGAGTATGGGGGATGCCACTGAGGTATGATCGACCCGTCGGCTCGCTTGATAGGCTGTTTTTTCTTCGGATTTGTGACCTTTTCGAATCGCGTTCAGGAGCTGAAGGAGTACTCCCGCCGCAAGTCGCTCTTCATCCGGGACGAGAGTGGCGTGTGGGGCGCGTTGTCTCAGCAACGGGTTCTGGTCGAGGAAGCCCAGAAACGGCTATCCGATCGGAACGCCGAGATGGCTGATCTGCGCGTCGCATACGCCACATTGAAGGAAGAGGCGGCGCAGGCATGGGCGGCCGAGGCCGTGATGCGCACAAGCCTGGACAAGGCTCGGGAGGAGGCTACCCAGGCGCGCAGGGACCTCGAGCCCTTGTCTGCGCGGGTGAAGGAGCTCGAGGAGGATGTTTCCCAGGTCAGTCTTCAGTGCGACGCCTTCCATGCCGAGGTCATGACGCTGCAGGGAGCCGTCCAAAAGAAGGACGCAGCTCTCGAGTCTGCTCGGCAGGAGGTCGAGGCGCTAAAGGCAGCCATCCATGACAAGGACAACACCTTCCTGGGGCTCGAGCGAACATGTGGGGGGCACCGCGACGAGGTCGTGGGCCTGCAGACCCACGTCGAGGGTAAGTGTGGTTGTTATAGTCACGACGTTGAAGGCCCCGCGTTGGGCACTAATTTGTTTGTCGTGTTTCAGAGCTGGAGAGAGAGAACCGAGAGGCCCAATCGTGCGCCAACTCCTTCCAGAGCCTCTTCGAAGCCGAGGTCCGGAGGACCCAACTTCTCCAGGGCGCAATCACCACTGTGTGTGATGGCCTAGGGGTCGAGCCCGACACCGACACCGGGGAAGATGTTCCGGGGAACTCCTTCGTCCGACGGATGGTGGCGCTGGGCCGCCTTGCCCGGGAGAAGATACGGAACGGCCTCCATCACGGCGTGAAGAGGGCGCTGGCCGTCGTCCGTTCGGGGTTTGTTTTTGACATGAGGCTCGTTGCCGAGGAGTTCATTACAGACCCCGATCGGACGGACGAGGAGAACGAGGACGCCTGCGTGGAGCTGATCGAAGCCGCCGAAGAGCCTGGGAGTCGTCTGGCCTCGCTTTTTGAAGCCGAGGTGGTTCCTCCTGCCGACGACGAAGGCCTGTGAGCCAAATCTGGGCATGAAGGCCCATGTAATAAGTTAGTATCTCGAATTTTGATCGTGGTGGCCGCGGAGGCCTAAAAGACTCGAAACGTAAACCGGTTCGCGGTTGATTTAGTTTTACTCGAGCTTTTCTTCCCTTTATCGCACGGATCGTGTTCTCGCGTGATTTACCTAACGCGCAGCTACATCCTTTGGCGTAAGGGAGCGAGTGGAGGTACCGTAGCCTCGGAGGCGTAAGTGATCTCGCGGCTCGACTGCCCTCGAGCTTCAGGGTGATGTTGCGGCCTAGTAAATCGTGTGAGAGCCTGATCTAAGCGACAGGGGGTATGTTCTTTTTTAATTTTAGGAACCGTTGTTTAGATCTTCTCAACGTGAAGGCGTACCTCTAAAAGGTGCAAGGGTCGAGTGGAGGTACCGTAGCCCCGGAGGCGTAGGTGATGCTCCAGGCTCGAGAGCCCTTTCGAACCTTAGGGTGCTCTTTCAGCGAAGTCGATCTAAGAAACGGTTCTTAAATTTAAAAAAGAGCACAAATTTTTTCGGTTTTTCGGGGACCGGGGGTTCCCCCCTTGCCAGCCCCCAAGGGAGGGTCGACTCTGGGAGTGCAGGGTCGATCCTTCCTTATTACGAAACGAGAAATTTTGAACATCGCTGTATTCTTTATTGACGAAAAAGGAAATACAGAGCCTCGAGGCTTTTTAAGGAAAGAAGCGACGTAGCTGTTCAATGTTCCAAGCGTTGGTGAGGATTTCGCCCTTCTCGTTGGATAGCTTGTAGGTGCCCGGCTTTAGTACTTCTACGATGATGTACGGCCCTTCCCATGGTGGTGTGAGCTTGTGCCGTCCCTTGGTGTTCTGGTTCCGCCGCAGCACCAAGTCACCAATGTTGAGGTCACGCTTGCGGACGTATCTGTCGTGGTAGCGTCGGAGACCCTGCTGGTACCTGGCAGAATGCAATAGCGCCACATCTCGGGCTTCCTCGAGCTGGTCGAGGGCGTCCTGTCTTGTGGCGTCGTTGTGCCCTTCGTTGTATGCCTTCAACCTCGGGGACCCGTATTCTATATCGGTTGGTAGCATAGCCTCAGACCCGTAGACTAAGAAGAACGGAGTGAACCCCGTGGCTCGACTCGGCGTTGTTCTTAGGCTCCACAGGACCGAGGGTAGCTCGGCAGCCCATTTTTTCCATGTTTGTTTAGTTTGTCAAAGATTCTGGGCTTAAGGCCTTGTAGAACCATGCCGTTGGCACGTTCCACTTGCCCGTTTGTTTTTGGATGAGCCACGGCCGACCAGAGCACACGGATGTGGTGGTTGTCGCAGAAATCCAAAAACTTCTTGCCAGTGAACTGGGTGCCGTTGTCCGTGATGATACAGTTGGGGACCCCGAAGCGATGAACAATGTTAGTGAAGAAGAGTACAGCTTGTTCAGACCTGATGCTGGTGATAGGGCGGGCCTCGATCCACTTGGAGAATTTGTCGATTGCGACGAGCAAGTGGGTGAAGCTGCCGGTCGTCCTTTTTCAGTGGTCCGACAAGGTCGAGCCCCCAAACGGCGAACGGCCATGTGATGGGGATAGTTTGTAGGGCATGTGCCGGAAGATGAATCTGTCTTGCATAGTACTGACAACCCTCGCAGGAGCGTACTAGCTTGACAGCATCGGAGACAGCGGTCGGCCAATAGAATCCTTGTCGAAAGGTGTTTCCGACAAGGGTTCGAGGCGCAGCGTGGTGACCGCAAGCCCCCGAGTGAAGATCGCCGAGCAGATTTCTGCCTTGCTCTTTCGTGATGCAACGTTGGAGGATACCGGTAGGGCTACGGCGGTAGAGCTCCCTGCTGTCGCCCATGATCACAAAAGTTTTGGCCCGGCGTGCGATCCGTCGAGCCTCAGTCCTATCCGAGGGGAGGTCCCCCTGGATGAGGTAGTCGAGGTACGGGACACGCCAATCAGGCTCGAGGTCGGGCGGTGACGTCGAGTCTTCCACCTGCATGGCTTCAGCCCCGGTCGAGGGGGCTTCTGCCTCAGGTGGAAGGTCGATCGACGCCTCGTCGACCCACCCGTCTGGCCTGAGGTCGACGGATGGGCGCTGAAGGTCTTTCGCGAAGACGTCCGGTGGAACCGTGGCTCGACCGGACGCGATTTTTGCCAGTTCATCAGCGGCCTCATTATACCTGCGTGCGATGTGGTTGAGCTCAAGGCCATGAAACTTGTCCTCGAGGCGCCGTACTTCTTGGCAGTAGGCCTCCATCTTGGGGTCGCGGCAGCTCGAGTTCTTCATGACCTGATCGATCACGAGTTGAGAGTCGCCTCGGACGTCGAGGTGTCGGACCCCGAGCTCGATGGCGATTCTCAACCCCGTGACGAGTGCCTCGTACTCGGCGACGTTGTTAGACGCAGGGAAATGAAGCCGGATGACGTAGCGCATGTGAACCCCGAGGGGTGAGACGAAGAGCAAGCCCGCGCCTGCTCCCGTTTTCATCAATGACCCATCGAAGTACATGGTCCACAGCTCCGCCTGGAGCTGTGCAGGTGGGAGTTGTGTGTCAGTCCACTCGGCCAGAAAATCTACTAATACCTGTGACTTGATAGCTTTTCGCGGCGCATAGGACAATGCCTCGCCCATGAGCTCGACCGCCCATTTGGCAATCCTACCCGAGGCTTCCCGGTTCTGGGCTATCTCTCCCTAGGGGAAAGAAGAAACCACAGTAACCGGGTGACCCTCGAAGTAGTGTCGGAGCTTGCGCCGCGTCAAGATGACAGCATACAGTAGTTTCTGGATCTGTGGGTATCGACACTTTGTTTCTGAGAGCACCTCGCTAACGAAATAGACCGGCCTCTGGACGAGCAAGGTGTGCGCCTCCTCGGCCCGTTCGACAACCAGGGCAGCACTGACTACCTGTGATGTCGCGGCGACATAGAGTAGGAGTGGTTCCCCTGGGGTCGGAGGGACGAGGATCGGTGAGTTAGAGAGGGTGGCTTTCAGTTTCGTGAGAGCCTCCTCAGCCTCGAGGTTCCAGGAAAAATGGTCCGATTTCCTCAAGAGACGGTACAGAGGGAGTGCTTTTTCGCCGAGGCGCGAAATGAAACGGCTGAGTGCCGCCAAGCAACCTGTGACTCTCTGTACGCCTTTGAGATCTCGGATGGGGCCCATCTTGGTGATTGCAGAGATTTTTTCAGGGTTGGCCTCGATGCCACGTTTAGATACGATAAACCCTAAAAGCATACCTCGTGGGACGCCGAAGACACATTTCTCTGGATTGAGTTTGATGTTTTTTGCCCTGAGGCAATTGAATGTGACGTCGAGGTCGCTGACCAGATCGCCGGCACGTTGGGTTTTGACCACGATGTCGTCGACGTAAGCCTCGACGGTCGACCCAATGTGCCCCCCAAAAACATGTTGCATGCATCGCTGGTACGTTGCCCCTGCGTTCCGGAGACCGAAGGGCATCGTAACGTAGCAATACATGCCGAATGGGGTGATGAATGAAGTCGCGAGCTGGTCGGACTCCTTCATTTTGATTTGGTGGTAACCGGAATATGCATCTAAGAATGAGAGAGTTTCACATCCCGCGGTGGAATCAACGATTTGATCAATGCGTGGCAAAGGAAAGGGAACTTTCGAACATGCTTTATTTAAACCAGTATAGTCTACGCACATCCTCCATTTCCCACTCTTTTTTCTAACTAAGACAGGATTAGCTAGCCACTCGGGATGATGAACCTCCTTGATGAACCCGGCCTCCAGCAGTTTGTGTATCTCCTCGCCGATGATCCTGCGCTTCTCCTCGTCGAAGCGGCGCAGGCGTTGCTTCACCGGTTTGGATCCGGCCCGGATCTCCAAGGCGTGCTCGGCGACTTCCTTGGGTATGCCCGGCATATCCGAGGGACTCCACGCAAAGATGTCGACGTTCGCGCGGAGAAAGTCGACGAGCACTGCTTCCTATTTAGGATCGAGGGTGGCGCTGACGTTCAGCGCCCTCCCCTTGGGATCAGCGGGGTCGAGGGGTACGAGCTTGACGTCTTCGGCGGGCTCGAAGCTGCCGGCATGGCGTTTTGGGTCGGGGATCGCATTGGCTAGACCGTCGAGGTCTGCGGCCAAGATCGCTGACCCAAAAACAGCCTCGCCGTGCTCGACGCACTCGACGTCGCACTCGTAGGCATGTTCAAACGAGGGCCCCACAGTGATGACACCGTTTGGGCCAGGCATTTTGAGCTTGAGGTAGGTGTAATTCGCGATCGCCATGAACTTGGCGTAGCATGGGCGTCCCAGGATAGCGTGGTACGTTCCACGGAATCCGACCACTTCGAAAGTGAGAGTTTCCTTTCGGAAGTTGGCCGGTGTGCCAAAGCAAACAGGCAGATCGACCCGCCCGAGGGGTTCCGCCCGTTTCCCAGGCACGACTCCGTGGAAGCCCCCGACGCTAGGCTGGAGGCGCGCTCTGTCGACCCCCAAGAGGTCGAGGGTCTGAGAATAGATAATGTTGAGGCTGCTTCCGCCGTCCATGAGCACTTTGGTGAGGCGTGTGTTGGCGATGACGGGGTCAACGACGAGTGGATAGACCCCCGGGTTGGGGACGTAGTCTGGGTGGTCATCACGGTCGAAAGTGATGGCCACCGCAGACCAATCAAGGAAACAGGGTACTGCCGATTGTACGGAGAAGACCTCGCGCTGTTCTCGCTTGCGCTGACGCACAGAGAGGCAGGTCGAGGGTCCTCCGTAGATCATGTAGCAGTCGCAGATCTCGGGAAATTCCCCGTCCTTGTCGTCACCCTTAGGGTCCTCCCCCTTGTCGTCCTTCTTGGCGCCGGCACCCCCGAAGTACCTGCGCAGCATGTGACAATCCTCGAGGTTATGGTTAGTGAGTCCCTTGTGGTAGGGACATGGCTCTTTGAGCATTTTGTCGAAGACGCCCCCGCCGGGGGGGGCCTCGAGGTTTCTTGTGCTCGGTAGCAGCGACGAGCTCGTCGGCCGGGGCCTCGAGCTTGCCCTGCTGGCCTTTCTTCTTCTTGCGGTTGTTTCTCTTAGGGCCTCGGGTGGAACTCACGGGGTCGTCGACCTTCTGCTCCTCCCTCGCCGGCTCGCCGCCAAAGATCGCACCAACCGCCTCCTCGCCGGAGGCGAAGTTGGTGACGATGTCCATCAATCCGTTGGCAGTGAGCAGGGTGTTACGGCCCAACTCCCGGACCAACTCCTTACAGGTGGTACCGGAGAGGAAGGCCGTAATCACGTCGGAGTCGGTGATGTTGGGGAGCTCGGTGCGCTGCCGGGAGAAGCGCCGGATGTAGTCCCGGAGGGACTCATCTGGTTTCTGCTTGCAGCTCCGGAGGTCCCACGAGTTGTCGGGGCGCATGTAGGTTCCCTTAAAATTTCCCTCGAACACCCTTACGAGATCGTCCCAGTCGTGGATCTGCCAAGGTGGGAGATCCTCGAGCCAGGCTCGGGCGGTGTCGGAGAGGAACAGGGGGAGTTGCCGAATGATGGCCCGGTCATCGGTGGCCCCGCCCAACTGACACGCCAAGCGGAAATCGGCGAGCCAAAGTTCGGGTTTGGTCTCGCCGTTATACTTGGTGAGAGTCGTGGGGGACGGAACCGAGCCGGGGGCACTGTCTCACGGATTGCCCTACTGAACACCCGAGGGCTAGGAGGTTCGGGTGAAGGGCTACGGTCTTTCGAGCTGTCGTAGCGTCCGCCCCTGTGGACGTGGTAGCCTCGAGCTACACCATCATCGTGTTTGCGTGTGCGACGCTCGACGATGTTGCCACGGGTGTCTCGAGGCTCGCGGTCGTTGGCGATGGGCTCAGGGGCCGGTGCTACCCGGTTTCGTCGGGCAGGCTCGGGATGAACCGAGGCTTCCCTCTCCTGTCGGGAAGGCTCGAGGGTCCGCTCCGAGGCTGCTTCGCGCTGCCTCGAGGCAGAGCTCTCGGCCTGCTGCATGGCGGCAGTCTCGAGGAGCCCTCGGATTTCGTCTCGAGCTCGACGGGCGTCAGGGTTTGACGGCTCGGGCATGTTGCGCAGGAGCATGGCAGCGGCGACAACGTTTTGGCTGGCTCGAGCGAAAACCGGGGGGTCGACCGCCCGGTCCTCGTCGATGCGACGGTTGACGTCACGAGCCCTCTCACGAGCTCTCCCGCCAAATGCGTGTTCCGCACGCTCACGCTCGAGGGTTTGCTGGAGAAGATCCAGGTTTTCGCGTTCCTCGTCAAGCTGGTCCTGCAACTCGCGAAACCGTTCGAGCTGCGCTCCTTGATCCGCAAGGAACCGAGGCTCGTTTCGCTCGGCAGGAAGCTCGACATGAGGGGGCGTGTGCCTTTCTTCGACCGGCTCTTCGTCCTCTGATTCCGAGGTGCTTTCAACGTCGATGTTGAAGCACTCACGAGTCGGATCATAGGTGTCGTCGGCCGAGTCGGAGTCAGGTGCGCCAAAGTAGTAATATGACGGGGGAATGTGTGGCCGATGCCAACCATCACCGAGGTGGTGACGTGGAGAAGCAGTCACACGGGGTTCTGTTTCCGGTGTCTCCGTAGAGTCCCGATAATCAGAAACCGGCGTGGACGCAACGAGGTCCAGAGTGGAGCGTAGATGGTGTCCGGGGAGTTCCTCATAAGCGCTCATGCGAGTGCTCACGGAGGATGCATACACCCGGGCGACCGAGTCTAGTCCAAACGGGAATGGTGATGGGGACGTCACTGCCCGTGGCGAAATAGATGCTACGGACAGTGGTGTCTCACCGGACGGGGGAGCGGCGGGATTCCTCGTTGGCACGCGACCCTCGGCCAGGCTCATCCTTCCCAAATCTTCCAAAAGGAGATCTGGGCTGGCGCCTGTCTGGGGGGTGCCGGACCGGGGGATCCCATCGCCCTCCGTCAGGTAGAGACGGTGGTTGTACCGGGCTCGCCGTCGCCGGGCGGCCCGCGACCGCCTGGAGCGACGATGCCGGTTGACTGCTCCCCCGGGCTGGGAGAGCTCGTAATCTTCGTCGGTTGGGTGCCTGGGTGGGAGTAGGACCATGTCGTAGCCAGAGCCGAGCGACATGAACTCCAAACTCCCAAACCAGATCACCGTACCCAACGGGATCGGGCGTTCGGGGTTAGCCATCCAGGAAGAACGGCGACAAAGCGAGGTTTGCACGCAGCGTACCCCTACCTGGCGCGCCAACTGTCGGTGTTCGGACCAAGGGGGTCCTAAACCAACGAGTAAATGCTGCGTGACTCTTTCCTGGATGGTGATGCAAGGAGAACACACGGGGGTTTATCCTGGTTCGGGCAAAAGAAGGCCCTACGTCCAGCGGGGAAGAGAGGTTTGTATTTCCTTGCACCGAGGTGCTCGTGTAGGGGTTACAACCAGGCGAGAGAGGGTGTCGAGCCCAAGTCTCAAAGAGAAAAAGGAGAAAGGTGGTTGCTTGAGATGTTGATCTCTTGCTTTCGTTGTTCGGTCGGGTGGGTGGTTGTTTCGTCTGTCCGTGATCTTTTCTTCTTCGTCCTCCTCCTTTGGTTCGCCCTGGCCTGCCTTTTTATAGGGCGAGAGGTGGCCAAGTCGAGGGGAGGCTTGAGGCGATGTTTCGTCGATTCCTGTTGAGTTGACTGTAGCGACGTGGCTTCGGGATGGCCGGCCATCCCTGGGTATCCTGACGCGGTACGGGACAAGAGGGTGAAATGACCCGGAGTGCCAGGCCATACCGTCCTTTGAGCTAAGTCGAGCATTGGGGCCGGGTCGAGACTGGGTCGAGGTCGGATGGATAAGGTCGAATCCCCGGTATCGCGGGGGACGGACCTTGTCTTATCCTCCCTCGAGGGTGACTGATGGTGAATAGTGCGCGGTAGGGTGGATACAGTGACGGCTTTCACCTCCCATCACGGGATGGGCGGTAAAACAGTGAGACTAGACGTGGGTATTGTTCCCGCGTTGACCCATGCCGTAGCCATGCCGGTCGGTGGTAGTAGGTAACCGCATTGAATGCTATGGCTTTTGTCCCGGGTAGGTAAAGAAAGGGTGTCGAGGAGCCGGAGCGCGGTCGAGGCGCCCCGTCGAGCGGGCCTCGTACGAGTCGGAGCCGGGACGCGGTCGAGGCGCCCCGTCGAGCGGGCCTCGTACGAGTCGGAGCCGGGACGCGGTCGAGGCGCCCCGTCGGGCGGGCCTCGTACGAGTCGGAGCCGGGACGCGGTCGAGGCGCCCCGTCGAGCGGGCCTCGTACGAGTCGGAGCCGGGACGCGGTCGAGGCGCCCCGTCGAGCGGGCCTCGTACGAGTCGGAGCCGGGGCGCGGTCGAGGCACCCCGTCGAGCGGGCCTCGTACGAGTCGGAGCCGGGGCGCGGTCGAGGCACCCCGTCGAGCGGGCTATCTTTTCATTGTGGTTTCGGTTTTTGTTAGTGTTTTGGCGATAGCTGTGGTACCCCCGTACTGTTGGTACCGACAACATGGCATTAGCAACTTGGTGTCATTGATTACCAAAACCAAACTTGGGCTTTCAGTGGGCAGACGCTCTCTCTCTCTTTTTTCTTTTTCTTGTTCTTATGTTCAATTCTAGGTCACTCACCACTAGCTTGATGGTTTGTAATCTGTGCTACGAGGGCTCTCTCATAGCTGCGTGATGTAATTCTCTCTTCTTAATGAAAAACGGGCTATATTCCCCGACCGCGAAAAAACCCTCCGTATACATCTAATCACATTCAACTGTACAAAGCAGATAATTGTATTAAGTCATCTTCCAATAAAGAGAATCTAATGATACACTTATCTGACATCTTTCCATTAATGTAACTAGCTATGAAAACGGACAGAAACGGACGAAAAAACCCTATTTCTACTTCCGTTTCTATATTTTTTTAGCGGAAACGGAATCGGGTTCGGAAAATACGGGTTCGGAATCGGAATATGCGGACATACGGAAACGAACAAATACGGATGGAGAGCCGGAAAATTAAATTAAGATCACATAATATAATATTCTCAAAGTATACATATATAAAGTCATGTAATAATATATACAAAGTTTAATATTCATTTACATGCTATGTACGTAAACATAACATGCATATTTGGTGATTCGTAGTTATATTAACATAACATAAGGACATGTAATTGTTGAACATGTTGAGCATAGATTGAAAACGGGATAAAAACGGAATAAATACGGGTCTATTCCATATTAAAACGGAATTACTCGGAAACGGACGGAAAACACCATTTTCTACTTCCGCAAATACGAAAACAGGATCTCGCAAATACGGAAACGGACGAAAAAATATAGAAAATGGAACGGGACGGTACGGAAAAAATTCCGTCCGTTTTCATTCCTAAATGTAACTGTTGCTCACAACTGATCATCACAAGACAGCAAACTAAATAGTACTGTACTCCTCTGTTTTCTAATTATACGATGTTTTGGCTTTTCTAGATATATTATTTTTACCATATGTATCTAAATATAATATATGTAGATATAACTACATAGCAAAATCTAAGTTATAGAAAAGCGAAAACGTCCAATAATTTAGAATGAAAAGAGTAATATCTGTATCTCTAATCCAGAGCCAAGGTTCGGGCAGACCCGCTAGCCACGTCATCCGATAATCCGCCAGCCGTTGGATCGAGCGAATTTACAATATAGGGCAGCCGACTGTGGATCGGTCCGGGTCTGCATCGGCTTCTTCGAAACCTTTGGAGCCTTCTCGGTCTGAGCCTGACGGACTCATCCTGTCGAACAAGTGGTAGCGCGAGCGCCAGCAGCCAACGAGGTGGCGCAGCCCGCGCGGGGGAATCACGCGACGAGCATGATGCGGCGCGGTGTGGCCCCGCGGGCTAGCCGGACGCGGCCGCCACCGCGGACGAGGCGGCGCGATAAGCCGACATCCGAGCACGATGCGGCGAGCCGAGCGCGCCGCGGTACGGATGCAGCTCCCAGCGAGGCGGCAGGCGGGCGCATGCTGGTGGAGGCTGCGGCTCGATCCGCTGCTCCACCTCCCGCGCTCGCATGAGAGAGGATGGGAATTACAAAACCAAAACCCCATACCCAAGCCTCCATCTCCTTCACGCACGCAATTGCGACAGCCGCCTGCTGTGACTCCACTTGCGCAGTGCTCCTCCTCTTCTCTGCTGCAAGCGGTAGGAAGGCTAGACTAGAATTGTATACCCCCGAGCCGTCCGTGGTTGCATCCCAGGTCACTGAAGCCGGGCGGAAAGGTTGGAGGTCATGGCGTGGCTGCTGGTCTCTTCTCTAACACAGGCATGGCCGCATGGGCGAGGCGGTGCTCCCCAGTCTTTTACACAGGCTACTACTGTGACTCTACGAGGGCGGCAGCACTGACATCCAAAAGCTAGGAACCAACGGTCTCCTACTGCAGTAAGGCTACGACGTGGACGCACGCAACCTGTTTGACGTAATTCGGCTCCAAGCACCAATATCTGCGCTGGCCCTGTTTAGTTACCAAATTTTCCTCTCAAATTCTACTATGCAAAAAGAAGATTCCCATCACATCAAAATGTCGGCATATGTATAGAGTACTAAATGTAGATGAAATCAAAAACTAATTGCATAGTTTTGTTGTTCTTTGCGAGAGGAACATTTTAAGCCTAATTAATCAATTTTTGGACAATTTTTTACACTAAAAAACAAAATGCTACAGTGCGTTACAGTGTGGAACAGTGTTTCCGCCGTCACCGAATCGGACATCTAAACACGCCCCAAGTTCACGAAAATCTGCAATCCGGTGTTCCATGTCGTCTACTGCTATGGCAGGGTTCCTCAACACCATCCTCAATAGCAAGCGTGTCCGGAGACAACAAATGCTAGCGATGAGATAACCACGGACACGGACAATGGTGCTTGCTGCAGCCATAGAGGCACGAGAGGTCTAGGAAGGAACGTGTTCCACCAGATGAAAAAGCACAACAATGAGCATGAAAAAGCAACAGCAAATACCAACTTCGAGCAACCACGTATATCGTTGAGCCGTAGTACACCGTCACCCACTAGCTCCAAGGCCAGACAAGCAGTCAGCTGGTTACAAGCTCCGGCAAAGGCACTGGTATTCAATCCATCTCAGAAGAAAACCCATCCAACGTAGCATATGCTTGATTACTTGATTAGGTTTCTCGGTTGCATTTGCTGGTTGCACTAGAAGTGCTATGACAGAGATAAGAGCTTTTTACCTCTACAGCCCTGAAAAAAATGCATCTTCTTGTATGACTTTTTTTTCGAACTTACCTGTATGGCCTAAAACGAAATTTTCTTCCGTCTATGGCATTCTGTCAACTGTCAACTCTGCTAGGATATTTCTGCTAGGGCCCAGTTTAGATCCAGAAAATTTTGCAAAAGAACAGTAGATTCCCCGTCACATCGAATCTTTGGACGCATGCATGATGTATTAACTATAGATAAAAAATAAAACTAATTACACAGTTTAGACGAAATGGACGAGACGAATCTTTTAAGCCTAATTAGACCATGATTGGACACTAATTGCCAAATAACAACAAAAATGCTACAGTTGCATTTTGCCAAAAAATTTGGCAACTAAACAAGGCCTAGGTTCCCCGCTCGGAGATACGTGAAATGTCTAAATTGCCCTTCTGCTTTTTTTTTTTTTTTGCCTGTTTTGCATCCGACCGAGCCGACAGCGGAGACCCAGCGCAAAACTCCCGACCGAGACCGAGCGAGCGAGCGAGCGAATGGGGGAGGGCGGCCAGGGCGCCGGCGGCGGCGGCCAGGGACCGCCGCTGGAATCTCTCCCGCCGGATCCGCATGATCTAGCTCCGCTCGGACCCACTCCCACCCTCGGCCGCCGTGGTGTAGGCGCCGCCGCTCGGCTGGTGGAGCACGCGCGCCCGGGGCTAGTCCGGCGCGGCTGCAACCTCCAGCGAGCGTGGCTAGCCCGGCGCGGCACCAGGCGGCCCCTCCCGCGGGCAACCCGGTGCGGGCAGCATCTCCAGCGACGGCGAGCAGCCCGGCGCGGCGGCGCGGCACCAGGCGGCCCCTCCCGCGGGCAACCCGGTGCGGGCAGCATCTCCAGCGACGGCGAGCAGCCCGGCGCGGCCGGCCCATCCCGCAGCGGATCTGCGCACAGGAGAGCAGCGAGTGCGGGCGGCTGTGGCGAGTTCGTCCGGGGATGAGGCCGTATCGGGGGCCTCGTCGGGAAGGCGAGCTTAGCCGGTGGTGGTGCCTGTACTGTGCAGCAAGGGAGGCCCCACGTGGACAACAAGTGCAGCCGCGCGTCCAAATTGGAGCAGCAACGAGCTTGCATCAGCGGCAGCCGCAGGCTTAGGGCCCGTTTGGTTACCACGTGTTAAAGTTTAACTCCTATCAAATCAATATTGTGGCAAATGTATGGAGTACTAAATGTAGACTAATTGCATGCATGTCGACACATATTAGGAGTAATTTACGAGACGAATCTATTAAGCATAATTAGTCCAAAATTGAAAATTTTTTATCAAATAAGACGAAAGTGCTACAGTGTTGGTTAAACTTTAACACCCAAACCAAACATGCTCTTGTTACGATGCATTCTTTGTAGTGTTAGCTCCTCGATACTTGTTCTTCTTCCTGCTTCGATCCATTTATTTTCGATTTTCTGATTTGTTAGAGCAACTCCAACAGTTTTGCAAATGCCCTTTGCATTCCTGTTTTTGCAAAAAAAAAGTCTACAAAACTCCTATCCAACGGTTTGGTAAATAGGCTTTGCATTTTTGTTAATTTGGCAAAATCCTAGGATGGATTGGCATATATGCAAGCTCACGATCGGCTTGGCATTCCGTCTCACGCACTACTCCCGCGTGCGCTCTTCCCTCCCGCGCCGCCGGATTTCCTTTTTTGGATTTTGGCAAGTCAATTTTGTCAAACTGTTGGAGATAACCTTTTTTTCTCCTCCCCATATTGATTTGAGAGTTGGCAAACTCCTTCTTTTGCCAAACAAAAAATGCAAAACCGTTGGAGTTGCTCTTAATTGGTTTGGTGGTGATGCGTTTGATTAGAGTCAATTTCATGATCTTGTATTGGATTTGAGAACAATGATGTTTTTTAACAAGACTGCATTTACTGAATTTTTTGATATGAATAAAAGTTCAGTTCACCATGACTTCAGATCACAATGTATTTGTGTCTTGATTCCCTATAATTTCAATACATGGAGCATTATCCCAAATTCATGGAAGATCAAATTGCAGGACTCTTTAAAACTGTATTTTTTTGTCAGGGGTAAAATGGTCATTTTACCCTTGACTTAGCACCATTAAGTGAAAAAAAACAGACGGAAGGCTATGGAAGGAAGGGAATACAGCTAAGGCCTTGTTTACTTTCCATGCCAACCCAAAATATTTCCTCTTCCACCTATCACATCGAATCTTTCGACGCATGCATGGAGCATTAAATGTATGTAAAAAAGATAACTAATTGCATAGTTTGTCTGTAAATGTCGGGACGAATCTTTTGAGTTTAGTTAGTACATGATTGGATAAATTTTGCCAAATAACAACGAAAGATGCTACAGTAACTTTTCACCTACTTTTCGCGAAGTGAACACACCCTAAGTTCGAAAAAAATAGGTCATACAAGAAAGATGCATTTTTTTAGAGTCATCCAGGGAAAAAGCTCTATTGATAACGTGGTTGCCAAATATCCTTTCCTTGTAATGATGTTAATTTTGTTACAGCATCTCATGCTCCAATATCACAATCTCATATTTTCAATGTCCATATGCCCCTGGCTGAACAATCAGGGCCTCGTTCGGCTGGTTGGTGGCTGGTAGTGGGTGCTGATTTGTTGTGAGAGAAAAAATACTACTGGCTGGCTGGTGGCGGGTGGCTGGTGCTGAATTGGTGTGAGAGAAAAGCACTGCTGGCTGTCTGACAGCTAGACAGCCGAACAAGGCCCTTGAACCAAATAATCATGATTTACTCATAAGTTCCATTTAAACTGACCAATTGATTTTTTTAATATCATACAATCGCCTATATCTATTAGTCAATTCAATATTGGAAAAAGTCTAATTGACCCCCCAACTATCGGGGTGGTCTAGTTTACCTCCTCAACTATGAAACGGTCTAATTTACCCCCTGAACTTTGCAAAACCGGCTAAATCACCCACTCGAGCGGTTTTGGACAGTGGTTTTGCTACAGTAACCACGGTTTTTGCTACAGTAACCGTGGTTTTGTCCTTTTCTTCTTTATTTATTTCATTTGAATCTTTGAAAAATCATAGTAAATCACAAAAATCACGAAATAAAAAATCAATTTTGTTGGACTCCACATGAGTAGATATACACAGTGAACATATAATATAGTATGCTTTAGTACAAAGTTTTTGCTATAAATTTTGATCTATTTTTTTCTGTAATTAATTTGAATAATTCATACAACAAAAACTTTGTATTAAAGCATACTATATTATATATTTACTGTGTAGATATACTAATATGGAGTCTAACAAAATTGGATTTTTTATTTTATGATTTTTTTGTGATTTACTATGATTTTTCAAAGATTCAGACGAAATAAATAAAAAAGAAATGACAAAACCATTGTTAGTGTAGCAAAAACCGTTGTTACTGTAGCAAAACCACCGTCTAAAACCGCTCGAGGGGGTGATTTGGCCGGTTTTGCAAAGTTCAGGGGGTAAATTAGACCGTTTCATAGTTGAGGGGGTAAACTAGACCACCCCCAATAATTGGGGGGGGTCAATTAGACTTTTTCCATTCAATATTTGCTATGTATTGGCTTCAGAGGAAAATGGACTTCCCCATTGGAACACTGTGTACTGATATAACCTATATAGCTATATATAACACAAGAACAATGCACTGTTTTCACTCAACATAGTTTGTGTAAGTGACCTGCTGCTAAAAATCACAACTCCAAAATTAAGTTATTTTTGCTTGTAGGCCTTATGCACATCTATACAGAAAAATATGTTGCTTTACCATATAAGTTTATGCATTATACATTTTTTAATGCAACAGACATCAGAATGCTCTCTCACGGTTGCTCTCCATGGACAGCGCGGCTTTGCCGCGCCCAGCCCATCCCACTGTTTCCAGTTGTAACTCTGGGCCCACATATGGATGTAGAGTATTTTGATGGGCCAAATTCACCAGGGCGATAGGCCTCCGCGCTTCAATGCTCGTTCGCGTCAGGTCCAGTGCCCAGTGCCGCGCTCGTTCGCGTCAGGTCCAGCGCGGCGGCGAGGCGAGGGCTCTGCTTCTCTTCGTCGCTGATGAAATTGAAAGGCGGCCACGCACGGAGACAGATTCGGACAGCTCCTAGTTGTAATATCAGCTGCTTTGCGAGACAACTCTTTCTGCCTGTCCCTGTGAGATTCTTATTCGACCTGCTTACATTCAGCTCAGTCCATACGCTCTTGGTCAGATCTTCCTCTTGGTTAATACTACTATGGTTGTGTTTAGTTAGGGGTGAAAATACTGAAAAGTGTACTGTAACATGTGTTGACTTTATTTGGTAAATAGTGTCTAATCATGAGCTACTTTAGTTCGAAAGATTCGTCTCGCGATTTTCCACCTAACTGTAAAATTAATTATTTTTTATCTATATTTAATGTTTCATGCATGTGTTTAAACATTCGATGTGATGGCAAACTTTGAACCAAATTTTGAATTTAAACACAGCCTATAATTGGCAATGCGGCCTGGCATACCTCACCTGGGTGTGCGACAAGCAGCTTTGTTGGCCCAACAACAACCTGGAGCTATGATGAGGATAGCAGTAGTAGGACCTACTGCTCTCCATCATGCTCGAACCACTTACCCCCCGTGGTTCGCCAAACTGATCTTGTCAACCGCACCACAAAAACCACTCCAACTGAAAGCTTACTTAGCTCTAATCATGCGTGTCTATTCTAAAGCCTACCTGCAAGTCTAGTCCTAATCATGTCTCGTGCCATAGCGTTCGTTGGTAGCGGGCCAATTACAGATCGCCCCTGCTGTTAGTCTGTTACAGTACTACACAGATTTGAAATCATGGCCTTGTTTAGTTACCTGATTCGGGGTGACCGAATTTGAACAGCGCCACCCCCGAATATTGTAGCACTTTTGTTTTTAAGTGCACAAAATTGTCCAAAAATTAATTAATTAGACTCAAAATGTTCGTCTCGCAAAGTACAACAAAACTGTGCAATTAGTTTATGATTTCATCTACATTTAGTACTTCATGCATTTGTCGACATTTTGATATGATGGGGAATCTCTTTTTTGCATAGTGAAATTTGGAGTGAATTCTGGGCCAATTGCACGTTGACAACAAGCTGACCAGAAAGCAGGCCTGCAGCTTTTCGTCTGACGAAGCTTTCCTGGGATTTGCATTTGCACACATGCTGGTGGACAGATGGGATTAGGGAGAGCCCCTTGAGCCGGCGTTCATACGACGCTTAGGCTGCTCGCTGGTCAGCCTGCGCCCTGCAGGAAGTTGGATACTAGCGAGCCCCGTGTGGTGTGGTGTGGACAAACTTCCAAGCATCAGACCATAATCACCTCCCATGTCCTCCCAAGGACAAGGCCCCAAATCCCGTTGGCGCCACGCAGTATGGGTGTGGATAGAGTGTGACACCCGCATCAGACAAAGGTATCAAATGACCATCTAGTGCCCGTGTATGGTGTATCCCGTCCCCTTTGCATCTACCGCTCTTTCGCCAAGCAAGATGACTGATTACCGTTCCTTAACCTCGTAAGCATGCACGAGACGTACGGTGCAGTAGATGCTCGGATCATGGAAGCGATTGTACGAATTCGTTCATTGCGAAACAAGCTCGACTGCTTGAAGCAAGCAGCAATTTTGCCAGTCTTTTTCTATGTATAAGGATTTGTCAGGTTATAGCGCTGTGCTAATCATGGTACCTGATTTTACCGAGCATGCATGAGGAAATACAGCATAATGAGATGAGCTCAACTGGCACTCGCAACCCCTGGCCTTGAGAATTCTTTACCAGGAGTGGTCTCGTAAAGAGGTTGTTGCTTCGGAATTCAGGCCGTCCAGAGGTTGGTGGCCGAACGACCAACCACAAATCTAGGCCACCGCAACTAATGGACGCCAGACAAAACAAATTTAGAGCCCGAGTGCCTGGCTTGGTGCAACTCTGCCATCCATACCACCAACCAAGTGTCAGCATCCGGATCGATACGGCTGGTGGCCGCACATCACTGGCCAGGCCTAGCCGCCTAGCCCATCGATCGAAACTGCGACGACTCCGCGACGCCGGCCGGACGGCGGATCGGAGGCAGGACACGCCCACGAGAAACCGGCCGGATCAGCATCAGCCCGTGCGGCCGCGCCTCTGAAAAAGTTACCTTGAAAGGATGATGCCGTAGGTGGAAACGGAGCGAGGACAGAGAGAAAGACGGAGGATGGACGCCACCGGAGCTCGACAGACAGACAGACAGAGAGCGAGACGGCACGGTGGTTTTTGCGGGGTTTCGAAGGGATCACGGGGAGTGCGGCGAAGTGGATCGGGAGTGGGGGCAGCACATGAGCCGAGTACAAAGCCGACGGCGACGCCCGCACATCTCGTTCTCTCCCTGTCTCCGAGTTCCTTTGATTTCACGTATGCGCGCGTTATTTTTCTAGTGATGCTACTATGCTAGCTGTAGCTGTACCGGCCAGCCACCGGCTGCTGCAGCTGCGCGGTCTAGTAGCCCGGTCCTGGCGAGTCTACCGTCTTTTTTTTAAGCCCCTTTTTTTTAAAAAGATTTTCTCCAATACGTCTCTGACGGAAAGATTTCAGGAAATAGACCCAGGGTTTGGCGCCATCCACGTTAGCGCCAAGGTAACACAGCTTGACGCTATTAACATTGGCGCCAAGCCCCCATGCCACTTGGCTGACGACGCTGAGCTGGCGCTGACGTGACAGCACCTTGATGCCATCACCATTGGCGTCAAGTCTGGCGCCATCGTCATTGGCGTCAAGCCTGGCGCCACAGATCAAATCAACATGTATATCATTTTTTATCTTAAGTATTTTCAGGTTGTTCTAAGTGATCAAACAGAAATTCACTGTAAAAACTCTATAGTTAGTCATATTTCTCAATATCCAAGTCATTGTAAAATTTTAAATTTGTAAATGTCCAAGTCATGTTAAAAACCCTATTTTTCCATATGTCTACCACATGGTAGTCGGTATTCTAACATATCTAAGTCGTAGCAAAAATCCAGATTTATTTGGCTTCTAGATCTATTTGGTTAAGTCTTTAAATCTACTATGGGATGGAGATGGAAATATGACTAAGTCTGGATTTTTACTGTAATTTGAACATTGACAAATTTAAAATTTTATCATGACTTGGATATTGAAAAAAGGCTTCATGTTAAGTCATGGAATTAGGGTCCAAGTCATGGTAAAATTTTAAATATCCAAATTCAAGACTTAGCCATATTCCAAATTATTCATGTTTTGAATTTGGATCCAAATCATGGTAAACTTTTATGGTAAAATTAAAATGAAGCCCTAATTCCATGACTTAACATGAAGCCCTTTTTACCATGACTTAAAATTCCATTTTATAGTAAAATTATGGTCCAAGTCATGGTAAAATTTTAAATGTCCTAGTCCAAAACATGAAGCCCCTTTTCAATATCCAAGTCATGGTAAAATTTTAAATTTGTCAATGTCCAAATCATAGCAAAAATCCAGACTTAGCCAAATTCTAGCATAGTCAAGCCATAGTAAAATTCAAGACTTAGCCAATTTTTAGGCTGGCCATCATATGGTAAATATCAAGACTTTGCCAAAATTTTGTATGTCTATCTCATAGAAAAATTAGGGTCCAAGTCATGTTAATTTAGAGCTTTGTATGTCTATCTCACGGTAAAATTAGGTAGTAAGGATTTTTGCTGCGGCCTAGATATGTTAGAATACGAACTACCATGCGATAGCATCAAATTTGTCAATGTCATGGTAAAATTCCTGACTTAACAAATTCCAACATGTCCCATCTCATGGTAAATTTATAGACTTAACAAATTTTCATATGTCCATCTCATGATAAAATTCTAAACTTAAGAAATTTCAACAGCTCGACGCCAAGATCCATGGCGTCAGGCTTGACGCCAATGACGATGGCGCCAAGCTTGGTGCCAATGGTGACAGCGTTACCACATCAGCGCCAGCTTGGCGTCGTCGGCCAAGTGGCATGGGGGCTTGGCGCCAACGTTAACGGCGCCAAGCTGTGTTACCTTGGCGCCAGCGTGGATGGCGCCAAGCCCTGGGTCCATTTTCTAAAATCTTTCTGTCAGGAGCGTATTTGAAAAAATCTTTCGAAAAAAGAGCTAAAAAAATAAAAAAGACGGGCGAGTCTACACTCCACACCGAGCACAGTGCTGGCGCTAGGTCCAATCCTTGAGGCGATGACTAAGCTATCATTGCCGACGCGCGAGATGCATGTGGCCACATGCACCAAAACATATACATGCAAACCCCCTGCTAAAACCGTTCTTTGTTTGCTAAACTAGTGGAAGGCGCGCGCCCTCGCGCGCGTCGGTGGGCACACGAAAATTTTTGAAGGCGGCCAAAATGTGTTGGGACACAGATTGAGATGAGTAATTATAGAGGTAAATATATGCATAGGTATATGCTAAAATTGTATATTTATATATACACGATGGTGCATAGGTATATATTACATCCGGTTTTTGACACGAGGCTACTAATTTTCATCTTTTGGAACAAAGCTTGAGCAGCGAAGAGAACAAAAATAGACACGTGCTAACAGCATATCAAATTGAGGATGCAAAGAATAATAGAATACTAAGCAGGTGGAACATACAGGCGTTTATCGGACAACCAGAATCTTATCAAGATAGAGCAGCCAGCTAGCAATAGAACCCCTTACTCGAATCCGTAGCAGAAACCTGTAAATGTTTTGAAATATCAGAAACCATGTTGTCCTAAAGTGCTTTGTAAGCCGTCAATGGCAACCGAAGAATAATCGAGTAGCAACACAATGGAGGTGGCTATAAATAGAGAAAACAACACAATGTCATTCATACGTAGGGAGATAGAAATTGAGTAAATCGTAGAAACGAAATTTGTAACTTGTCCACTTATATGACCATTTATAACATGTCGACATATATGAATTTCTAAGAATCCATGGTAGGTGCTAAAAATCATCAAACTGGAACAATATGTTCCTAACGGTTCTAAGTATTTGTAGAAATTTATCCATATATGTTTTAGGATTTGCTTTATCTGTGAATTAACCAAGAACATGAAATAGGCAGATTCCTTTTTGAGCTGTTTAATTTTCTCAGCAATGATCTGAACTCTAAGGTGTAGATCAGCATAGTCACAAGAAGGGGAGGTCACGTGTCACCCATACAATTCCTCTATTTTTACACTACAACTAATAGCTTGTAAAGAACATTTAGGCGATGTTGTGGCTTCCTACACATTACCTTACCTGTTAATATTTTTTTTTACTCATGCTCAACCCATGTTCCAGGCCTACAGTTATATGCACCATTAATATATGAAGTACTATTCCATCAAGTTGAAAGAACTCTAAACATGTATAACTGTAAAAAAGAAATTTTCAGAACAAGGTTATGGCAGAGCGTACCAAAAAAACATGCGCTTCTCTAGCATTTAGATTATTTAGATCTCAATATTTGTTCTCCTCGTGCTTTTCTTCGTCCAAAGATTATTCCGTAGATGATCTCTGTTCAAATAAACAATGCAGCCATCTTCAGCAATGTATTGACCATTTATAACTTGTCAATTTATATGAATTTATAAGAACCCATGGTAGGTGCTAAAAATCATAAAACTGAGATAATATGTTCCTGGCAGTTCCAAATATTTCTAGAAATTTACACATAATATGTTCCTGACAGTTCCAAAAGAATTGTAGAAATTTTCACATAATATTCAGAAAAATATTGAAATCACCAAGAAAAATCTAAAATTAAGTAGGAAATGAAGAGACACAATGTAGCATTATGGAGAGGTTCTTAAGTTTTTTTTCTAAGATCATGGGAACAGAGTCCATTACCTTCTATTCGTTACCACTGGTCATGAACTGTGAAAATAGATAGGAATCGAAGCTATCGCGCATTTCCACAAAAATATTTTCACGCGCACATGTAAATAATGGCAAGAAGTTTCATGACAAGCTCCAGCACCGCAGACCTACAACACATTCAGAGATGAGGTCGTACCTAGAGACAATTTAAAATAGGTTGAGAGACCAATATGATGTAGCTGACACTGGAACACCATTCCAATTTCCTTCCTGTACATAGCAGTGTGCTACTAATTTCCAAAATATTATGTTAGCAAATTACATGACAAACATATTAAAATAGGGTGAACGGTATACCATTTACAACATAATAGTCCTTACAACCAGCAAAGTTCAAATTGAGACTATTGAGTTAGGGACCTATTTTATACAATTTTTTAGCAAACACGTTAAACCCTGAAAATGCAATCTATTAGATTAAATAGAAGCAAATTGAAATGCACTGGCAGACTACAGAAAAAAACTGTGCAAAGAGGGATTCTTAGGTACAACCTGCTTGAAAATTGCATACAATAGTTAAGATCATGCATTATTACCTGTAAAGAATATGATAAAATATTAAAATACAGTTCCCAGAGGTAAAATTTAGAAGGCAGCTAAGATAGCTACAATCTACAATGCAAATTGGGAACTGGCAAGATTAATTCATAGGAACTGTGACTGAACTACCTTTCCTTCCATGCTTGCCTCGTTATACATCTGCTGCTTGTCATGCACATTGGACGTTCTACCGCAGGTGGCTGTCCTTGCCATCTACAAATTGTAGATTGATCAGACAACACATTACCTCAATCAAGAATCTAAAAAACAATGTCCATCATCAAATTAGTTGCTGCTAGGTGAAGAGTATCATACCGTACCTTGCTTGTACTTCAGGAATTGATTGGTAGAGGTAAAAAATAGAACAAAAGATTCAAGGTTATCATGGCCTCAGCTGTGATGGTTAATTTTATCTAATGTATGGGTGCCATGCTCGCAAAAAAAGTATGAGTAAAAATCTCATTTTCCCTATGGGAATGAGGTAAAAATTTTAAACAACAACGTGAAACTCGGTGGCCTGCCATCCCGTCTGAGTTTCATGCGATACTTTGGGGGACAGGAGAGGCTAAACTATTAGCTCCAAGCAAGCGATTTTTACATAACTTTCAAGGACAGAACTACAGCAAAACAAAATAACTAATGTGGTCCACAGGTGGCCTTCATGTATTTAGTGAATATTAATGTTGGCTGCTTTGTGTGTATGCTTACTTGTAGATGAGAAAAATACTACCAAGAAGTGAAAGAAGAGAGAAAGATCTGTGAACACCCATGGCACTTGGCAGGTTTAGAGAGGAGCAAGTATGAGACTGGTCCAACAAGCACTGGGAATGTATCATTGCGAAGCTGCATGAGTGGCAAAAAAAAGAAGGTCTGCAGGCATTATTTTTCATAAAATAAATTAGCGTGCCCCTTCCTTTATAGGTTGAAAATCACCAACATATAAGAAAAAAAGACTACTACAGGGAATCCTATCATATTGCTATTAAACTTACATACAGAGTAGAATGTGTGAAGCTGCAATCGAACAGAGTGTGGGCGCTGCACAGACCCAAAGGGCGGCCCTATAAATGTTAGACACGATCCATTATAGAAGGAAATGCAACTATGAGACTCTAAACCCTGGAGTACTCCAGAAAGCACATGATGGAGTACCCAAAGGGGAAAGAAAAGAAAACACGTTCAACTGAATGGGATGGAAGGAACAGGCGCAACACAGTAGAGGCAGATAGCCGATGTAAACCACCCTATCAATTACTATGAAAGAAACGGACTATCAATTAGCCTGAAACAAACAGACACACGATTTAGGGGAATTTTTCCACAGGAAACCAAGAAAAAATTAGAGTGAAATTTTTTTTTTTTGTCAAAGGAAGCTTGTTGGGGTTGTTTATTTTGTCCCTGTAATTTCTGGTAAACAAGGATGTGTTCAAAAAGAGAGAGCAGAGGCCAGCTTTAGCCACACTTACAATGGAGATCAATCATCGACTATAAACAGGACAAAACCAAGGATACATACACTTGCGTTTGAGATCAATCATCAACTACAAAGGATAGCTATTGAGATCAATCATCAATTGTAAACAGTTCATGACAAAGGAAATAATCATAGCTGGGAGGTAGGCTACAAAACAAGCAAACTTACCTAAGCAGCAGAATATGTGAAGCGGCAATGGAACGGAGTCTCGGCGCTGAACCCATGCAGAAGTTGACCCTATAAATTTGGAATCAATAGATTAAATAGCACATATGAACACATCTTAGTTGCTAAGATGCAAACAGAGAGTCAATAAGGTGACTCATAGAACACTCCCCATCAGTTGAATCATATATTCATATACTGGCAAAGGATGAAGAGCGTGCAATTTCGCAGGCATTAGTTGAAACGGCATTAGTTGACAGACAAATAATTTCGCAGGCAACCAAAGCAGCATTAGTATGCACAAAAAAAAATAGCAGACATGTAACAAAGGTTCTGAACATAGCTGAATCTTATCCCAGAAGGATGCATGAATACACGAATCTCTTGTCGACTGGCCATGCTTGACAGAGCGTACCAAATCAGGAACCTGCAATAAACAAATCGAGGTACGTCTAAAAAAATACGAAGGCACAAAATTAAAATATAGCCATAGGAGCACCTCATCTGGCTGTACATGCCAGAGGGAGAGAGAGAAAGGAGCCGGGGGCGGGTTCGGCGTGCGAGAGAGAGAGAGAGAGGAGTCGGGGGCGGGTTCGGCGCTGGGCGCTCCCGACCTAGGGTTTGCTGTAGCACAAGAATGGACGCGGGCTAGAGAAGGATGCAGCGCCGGAGGGCAGCCACGCTGGCGGCCGGCCACCGGCAGGGCCCGGTGAAGCTGCGCCATGACCGGGGACAGCCACCGCCGGCGGCGACACGCGGTGCAGCGGTAGAGGCCGGGGAGCGGTGGCACAGCCCGACAGCGCGGTGAGGCGGCGGCGCTTGGCAGGCCGGCACGTGGGGAGGTGGAGGAGGAGGACGAGGGCTGTCGCAGCCGCGCCGTGCCGCTGGCGCCGGTGGCCGCCCTGGCCGCGTGTCGGGAGAGATGAGGAGAGGGAGGGAGCGGACGAGAGAGAGAGAGCGAGGAAGGGGAAGGAGAAGCAGAAGTTTAGGTAAGGGAAATCAGAAGCTGGGTATTATATTCGTTTCGCTGGATTCTGAGAAGAAGCCGTAGAAGGTAAATAAGAGCGTGAAAAAATCGAAGAAGCCGGAGAGGACGACGGGAAGCTGATCTGAACGATAATCAGCTTCAAGAGATTTGGGCCATCGATTCGAAGATCCGACGGACGAAAAAAATTAGAGTGACGTGGCAGCTGCTTCCTTTGGAGGAGCTGTCGCTCCTTTTACAGGTTAAATTAGGGCTCGTTTGGTTTGGGTGTTAACGTTTAACAAACACGGTAATACTTTCTTCTTATTTGACAAAAACTTTTCAATTTTGGACTAATTATGCTTAATAGATTCGTCTCGTAAATTACTCCTAATCTGTGCCGACATGCATGCAATTAGTTTACATTTAGTACTCCATGCATTTGCCATAATATTGATGTGACGGGAGTTAAACTTTAACATGTGCAAACCAAACAGGCCTGAGTTCACCCATCAGTCTATCATAGGATCATACCCATAGTTTTTTTTTGAAGGATCACACGCACAGTCCATAGACAAGGCGAACGTAAGCATAACTTGCGGCTACGGGTGAAATAACTCTCATTCTTTTCAAGGAAAAAATGAAATTAGTCATTTTTATTTATGACGAAACCTCTCAACTTCTTTTTATAAAGATGGGCATAGTCCACAGTGACATTAGGAGGATTCCCCGCGCGTTTTCGCGGGTACGAAGAAGGAATATAAATAGGTTAGAATGTTAATTAATAAGAATTAGGAGATGTATATATATATGGTGTTGGTAATGCAGAAGCATGAGATAATATATGTATAGATTTATTAGCATAATCGTGGATATTATATCCATAGTGGATGATGTGTCTCGCTGACATGGATATCATAATTCTTGTGCTAATGAATTTTAATTACAAATGATAGTGGACTGCTGAGGTGGACACCTTGCATGTCAAAAAAAATTGCTAGTGGCAAATGATAGTGGACTGCTGAGGTGAACACCTTACATGTCAAGAGAAATAGATAGTGAAATTTAACTTTATAAGAGTTAATGATTCAAAAGTTATGAGCAAGGCGTGGGCATCGAAGGTGACAGGCGAGGAGGTGTTTGGGTTGTTAGCAACAGATGGCACTCCACGTTAGGCCTTAGGGTCATTTTGGGACGTGGATCAATTTATTTTTATAGGAAAAACATAGAAAACGAGAAATATTCTCTGTAATCACCCCCACATTCTAGTAAGAAGTCTCAAGCTGAGACTTATTCTCTTGAATTGAAAAGATGATAGGGTTCTTCCTCAACAACGTAGAGTAGGAAAGCATTGGTGGCGAGCCAAATCACGGGTTAAATTCCTTGTCCTCATGTTCTTGTTGTTGTGCTAGTTGTGTTTTCTAGGGTTTACTTTGGATTTACTTGTACAAGAGCTTCCAACCTTGGAGAGGTGATAAAATAGACTCCATACACTACCAGGAACATTAGTAATTTACTCGATCTCCTTTTCATCTAGCAGATTTTTAATTGTGTTTCTCGAGGTGCTCTAATATGCGACAGTATCACAATTCTACCCAAAACTGCCGCACCGCGGTAGTGCCCCGCGCAAGTGTGGAAGTGTCACGCCTATTACTAACCATTGTTTTGAGTTTAAATTTTAAACAAGCCTATTGACCCCCTCCCTCTAGGCTTGCATGATCCCTTTTTCATTACTCTTAGTAGTTGCCGCCACCTAGATGGCTGGTGGATTGGAGGATCATTGAGAGGCATGTGGTGATTGTTTGCCACCTCCGGCCAAATTGATTGTAGGAGGTTCATGTGTTCATCCCCACGAGAGATCATGAATGGTAACTATAGTGACATGCTCGTGGCTAGTTGGAGTGCTTCTTGTGTTTGATTCTTGCGACACTTAAGGTGTGGGTCTAGCTTAAGCAGCTAGTTAGCGCACGAATAATCACATTAAAACTTGCCACAGCGAGAACGTAGATTGCCAGCAAGCAATCGAACGTCTGGGATAAATCATTGTGTTCATCTCTTACCTGGTTCGGTATTAACCACCTCCCTTGTGCTTTTACATTCATATACCTTGTATGTGGTAGTTGCTTGTAGTTGTAGCCCTCAAACCTAGCTGTAGTTTTAGTTCCTTGAGTAGCTAGTTAAGTTTCTCTTCTTGCTTTAGCTAGCTAGAGATGTAGTTGGTTGCTCTTGTGTGATGTTGTGCTCTAGTGATAGAAATCAATTGTAACTAGAATTGTGTAGGGACTTGTGTGGGTGAGTTAGGGCTAGTGCAAGTAGTGTCTATGAGGACTTTTATTTTACTAATCACTTGCTCTAGTGTTTATGAGTTTGTAGAAATTTTTGTATAGGGTATTCACCCTTCCTCTAGTCATTTAGGTTTTTTTAATGACCTGTATCGTAATACAAGAGCCATAGTAATAATAAAATAAAATTTAAGCGCATGCTAAAGTTCCGAATTATAAGATGTTTTGATCTTTTTCGATATATTATTTTAGTTATATATCTGGACACAGTGTATATCTAAGCGTATAATAAAAACTATGTATCTACAATAAAAAGTCCTATAATTTAAAATATAGAGAGTACATTCTATGTTTATTCTTTGCATTATCTTTGCTTATCGTTGAGTTATTATAGGCCGCAGCATCGCACATGATCCCGTCTCAAATAATAAATGACTTGTTGTAGCATCGTTGTATTTTTTGAATAGCATATATTTTTATATATATTCAGACGAAGCAATTGCTCAGAAGTCATGTCTGCCCTAAAGACCAAAACAAATGGTAATTTGTTGCAAATAAATTACTTCGTAGATTACTCTCCCGAACCCTTACAATTTGTGTGAGTGAAAGGTTTATTTCTCTATCAGATTTCAATTAAGGTCTCGTTTGGGTACTAGGAATCTATAGAATCCAGATAAAAAAAATCTAGCGAGATTCATTATATCTGTGTGCAAAATTTACTGAATCTGTTTAATAGGATTTTAAAATTCTAAGATTTGTTTTATTTACATTTTGATAATGCCTGATTTAGTTCCCAAAAATTCTTGTCTCCACCCATCACATCGAATGTTTGGACAAATGCATGAAGTACTAAACGTAGACGAAAAAAACTAATTGCACAGTTCTCGGGGAAATCACGAGACGAATCTTTTAAGCCTAATTAGTCCATGAAAAGCCTTAAGTGCTATAGTAACCAACATGCGCTAATGACAAATTAATTAGTATCATTAGATTCGTCTCGCAGTTTCCTGACGGGTTCTATAATTTATTTTTTATTAGTATCCGAAAACCCCGCTCGACATCTTTTTGACACATCCAATGTGATAAAAAAATTTTGTTTTCGCAAACTAAACGCAGCCTAACTTCCTCTAGCAGTAGCAGCCTAGCAGGGCAACATTTTTTGGGCTGTGTTCAGATCCGAAATTTTTGGGGGAAAAATTCATGTAGCACTTTCGTTGTTATTTGATAAAATTTGTCCAACCATAGACTAACCAGGCTCAAAAGATTCGCCTCGACATTTACAGATAAACTATACAATTAATTATTTTTTTATATACATTTAATACTCCATACATACGTTCAAAGATTTAATGTGATGAGTGAAAGGAAATATTTTGGGAAGTGAATAGGGCCTTGGTTGTCTTTCAGCCTGCTGACTGCGAAGCACTCATGCGTGCGACAGCGAGAGCAGCCGCTGCACTGCACAGTAAGGCCCTGTTTGGTTTGCTTTTTTTTTTAAGTTTAATTCTCATCACATCAATGTTCCCTCAAATACATGGAGTACTAAATGTAGACTAATTGTATGCATGTCGGCATAGATTAGGAGTAATTTACGAGACGAATCTATTAAGCCTAATTAGTCCCAGATTGAAAACTTTTTATCAAATAAGACGAAAGTGCTACAGTGTTTGTTAAACTTTAACCTCCCAGACCAAACACCCATAAGTAGGGATGAAAACGGATCGGATACGGACGGATATCACTGATATCGTATTTGTTTTCATATTTATGTCCGGATTCGGATTCGAATACGGATAGTATCAAAAATATCGGATATAATCCTAGTTATTAGGACCGGACCGGACCGGCGGTTCGACCGCTAAAAGACCGAACCAGAGCTTAGACCGGTCCGGTTCACTTAAAAGACCGTCTGTGCAATCGAACCGCTAAAAACCGGTTGAACCGGCCGGTTTTTTACGGAACCGGTGAACCGGCCGGTTCCATGCGAACCGGTGAGTTTTTGAGTTTTTCCAAAATTACCCCTCTGTGCACTCAGGACGACCTTATCTAGTTAGGGGTATTATTGGAAATTGGCTAAAAGCTTTTTCTTGTAGGAATAATTGGCTAAAGCATGGCATCCAAACTTTTATGGTACCCATGTAGACTGCTTTTTCTTGTAGGAATAATTTGCAGCCTAGGAAGGTACATCTTGAAATTGATTTGGGCAGAGGGCCTCCTGCAGAAAGTAAGAACTAAAAAAACACATTGTGATCTATGCGATTTTGTTTTGTCATATCAATGATAGGTTTATATATGAAAATCAGGTGACAGTGCAGGTCATAGGGGCAGCGAGGGCAGAGTGTCTGATGCTTTGGGAAAGGAAAATAGTAGCAGTCGGGAGAATTCTGGTGTCTTTCGTAGGCAAACTGATATCTCTAGACTTCCATTCACATCTGCAGGAAGTATTGCAGAGGTTGATCCAAAATTACCCCTCTTTTCTCCAGATTTGATTAATTTAGGATTGCTTTCTAAGTTTTCCATGACATGGCTAAAGTAGTAACAGATGAGATGCATTTCTTATCGGTTATCATGCACTTTTGTTTTGAATCTAAAAACTTTGCAATTAAATTTGTGTTGTTTATTTATCATTTGTCAATTTTTAATTATAGCAAATATATATATATATATATATATATATATATATATATATATATATATATATATATATATATATACCGGTTCAAAGTAATCGTGGCCGGTTCAATTTGTCCGGTCCAAAATAATTGAACCGGCGGTTCAACCGGTTCTAAACGGTTGGACCAGTGAACCAGTGAACCGATGACCTCACCGGTTCAATCTCCGGTCCGGTCCTAATAACTTTGGATATAATACGATTGGATATCGACATCATAAATATGTGATTTAAAACAGCAGCACTGGCAGAAGAGCATTTCAAAAGATTTTAAAAACCTGCGGAGCAAATTAAAAAACGAACCGGTAGAAGCCAAACCAAATCTTTGTATTTTACACTTCGCTTTTCCCCTCCTTTTTCCCACAAAAAAAAAAACACTACTATCTCCCCCAGCTCCCACCTGCTTCCTTCGCTTCCCTTCATCCCCACTCCACCAAACCCTCGCCTCGCGGGGACTGGGAGCAGAGCAGAGCACAGCGGAGCAGAAGGTGGCGAGTGGAAGCAAATGGCCAATGAGTGGCGGTGGTGGTGGTAGCATCCTCCTCGCCTTTTCTCCCCGCCTCCCGCTCTCTGGTGGTTGCAGCGAGTGGGAGCGGGAGGACTCGTGCTGCCTCCGTCGCTTCTCGGGCACGCCTCCCTCGCCCGGATCTGTGGCCGCGCGCGCGAGATCCTGAGCTCCGGGTTGGAGAGCTCCCGTGCTCCGGGTGGGAATTTCTTCGGTCGGTTGATGCGTGTTGGTTGCGCTGAACTAGTGCTGATTCGCGCTTAACTGGTCTGCTGGTTGAGCGGCAGCTCAGGTGACGGCGATGGAGCCCGCGGTGGCTACAGCGGGTGAAGGGCAGCGGTTCAAGCGGATTCCGCGGCAGGCGTGGTCGGGGAACCTCGAACTGGATCCTCTGGTACGTCTCGCTAGCTCCCTGCCCGTCCGTGCTTGTGGCTCGGAGTGGCTGATTTGATGGCGCCGGTGTGATTTTATTGGTTTTTTGGGGGATTGCTGTGTTGTTGTGTAGTCAATGTAGTGTTGAGGGAAGCCCGAGGTGTTTGAAATGTGGTAGGATGGTGTTCGGATCTCAATGTCATGCTGCTTGGTGGTTAGGGTTTATGGGTTTCTGAATGCGTTAATGCTTGGTGAGAGCTCAGGAGTGTAAACTGATGTCAGTGACGCTTAGTGGTGCAGTGCCACGAGTATCGCATTGTTGAGGTGAAACCTGCATTGTGCTGCACAAGAATCTTCGAATTGCTTGGAGTCTTCACTCTTCAGTTGGGTTATCCGTGTTGGATAAATAACAGCTTTATGTGCTTGGTACTCAAAGGGTGTATTATTATTTTTGGATTGGCACTATTCGGGCAATATTTTTTTTGGCATGAAAACAGAGGGCTACACCATGCCTTTTTTTTGTGTGTGTGTGCCCATGGCATTTTGAGATAGAATTGCCCAACCGTTTCAAAAGTTACTTGGCGTTATGCATTGTGCTCGCGCGTGTGTTGGACCAGGATCGTCGAGGCAGCTTGGGCGATTTTAAAAGCATTTATTATTCCCTGCATATTAGTGTAGTCCATTCTGTCGCTAGTAATTCATTTTCTTCCTTTTTATTGTAGCTCCAAAATCAAGTAATGATGCCTGATTTTAAGAGTTTTAGGTGATGTCAAGAGCTAAGTGTCTTTTTCATCTGAAAAAACTAAGTGCCTTTTTTCTATTTTCAGCTTAATGAAAGCTTAGATCAGTGGCCACATCTAAATGAGCTGGTACAGTGCTACAAGGCTGATTTTGTGAAGGATGACTGCAAATATGGACGCTATGAAAGTGTTGCACCACCATCTTTCCAAAATCAAATTTTCGAGGGACCTGATACTGACGTAGAAACAGGTAATCCATCTTCCTTGCTGCTGAATGCCTGTATTAATTTCACATGTATCTTGGAACAGTTTGATATTCTTGCTCTGTGTCACAGAATTTCAGCTTTGCAACGCAAGGCATTCCAAGCCTGAAGATGCTACCGAAGATGATACGCCAAGCACCTCAGGGAGGCAAATATATGAAACCGAATCATCTGCTTCATCTTCAAAAGTGGTAAGGGCATCCTACCTGGATTTCTGTACTGGATAGATTTGTCCTTTGCTTCCCAGGTTTTCTGTTGTGCTGGCCTATAATCTGCAATTAATCTTAGTGCTTTTATAGTGGGCTATTCACATTGGATAATAACTATTTCATGCTTGATTCTTTATTTATTTTTTGTCTGTGATCCTTTGCGTCCAATCACTTTTAGTACCTTTTCCATCGCTTTCTGATTTCCTTTGCTTCCCGTGCAAACAATTTCTTTCAATGGAGCTATAATACTGGTTGAAGAATGGTAAAATCATTTTAAGCCTTTTGAACTAACACACCATGGGTTTTTATTTTTTAAAGCTCTCATGCGACAATTTTTCCTCCCAAGTTATTGCAATCAGTATCAATTCTCATCTTGATGTTGGGCATTAACAGTATGTTTATCATCTGTGTTTTCTCAGCACTGTAGTCTGTCGCCACTGCCAGCATATGAGCCTGCATTTGATTGGGAGAATGAGAGGTCTTTGATATTTGGCCAAAGGGTGCCAGAAAGTATACCTGCAATAAGCAACAGGTTGCTTCAGCACACAGACTAAAACAATGCATCCATCATTTCTTTCTCCCCACCCCTTCAGGTGCTCTGATCATTGCTTATTAGTTAATCCTGTTTTGAAATTATTCTGTACTGATTACAGTGGCTTGAAGATAACTGTCAAGGTACTATCTTTGTCATTCCAAGCTGGATTAGTCGGTGAGCAAAACTAGAATATTTTGTGATTGCTTCTTAACTTCTGTACTGTAATGTATCTCATTTACACTTAACAGCACAATCTTAACTTTCTGTTTTGATGATCTATCATGTGCGTGCAGAACCTTTCAGTGGAACAATTTGCTTGTATAACAGAGATAGAAGAGAAAAACTGTCAGAAGACTTCTATTTTCACATACTTCCAACAGATATGCAGGATGTAAGCTCAGTGCAAGTTGCTTTCTTCTTGTTGTTTCATATCTACATATATAGAATATTGTAGCATGTTAACTATGTTAAGTGCTAGAAGTTGTGTCTCTATTGATTTGGGCTAACCCTAGAAGGGTAGCTATATAGGTAAGCATACATGGGCCTCATGGGCCTAGCCTCATGGGCCTAATACTCTTATACTCCAACACCTCCCACAGTCTGAACTACCGGCGCAGCGGAGTTCTAGACTGTACAAGAAAGAAGAAAGAACACACACGAGCCCCCCACAGACGCAACTAGACACTGGTGATGTTGAGGCTGGAGCGAAACTCGGTGAAGGTTGAGGACGGGAGGCCTTTGGTGAAGATGTCTGCGAACTGGGAGGTGGTCGGAACATGAAGGACCTGCACCTCGCCGATGGCAACCCGATCACGGACAAAGTGTAGGTCGATCTCCACGTGCTTCGTCCGCTGGTGCTGGATGGGGTTGGTGGAGAGGTAGACCGCACTGACATTGTCGCAGTAGATCAGCGTGCTCCGGGAGGGCGGAGTGTGGAGCTCGGCGAGAAGCTGCCGGAGCCAGGAGGCCTCAGCCACGCCGTTAGCGACAGCGCGGTACTCCGCCTCGGCACTGGACCGGGAGACCACAGGCTGGCGCTTAGACGACCAGGACACCAGGTTGTCGCCCAAGAAGACAGCGTAGCCGGAGGTGGAGCGCCGAGTGTCCGGACACCCGGTCCAGTCGGCGTCAGTGTAGACGACAAGCTCGGCGGAGGAGGACCGGTGAAGGAGTAGGCCGTAGTCGATCGTGCCGCGGAGGTAGCGGAGGAGGCGCTTGAGAGCAGTGAGGTGAGGCTCTCGGGGATCATGCATGTGAAGACAGATCTGCTGAACTGCATAGGTGATGTCCGGCCGGGTGAAGGTGAGGTACTGAAGGGCATCAGCAAGACTCCGGTATGCAGTTGGATCTGACATTGGGGGGCCCTCTGCCTCTGACAACTTGCCCCGTGTATCAACCGGAGTGGAGCAGGGGTTGCAGTCAGTCATCTCGGCTCGCTACATGATATCTCGAGTATACTGCCGCTGGTGAAGAAGTAACCCGACAGGATGAGGCTCAACAGTGACCCCGAGAAAATGGTGGAGCACACCTAGATCCTTCATAGCAAACTCCTGCTGAAGAGCGGTAATGATCCGGCGGAGAAGTGGCTCACTGGAGGCTGTGAGGACAATATCATCAACATAGAGCAGCAGGTACGCAGTGCCCGCAACATGGTGATAGATAAACAGAGATGTATCAGACTTAGCCTCCACAAACCCCAGTGTCAGCAGGAAAGCAGCAAACCGATGGTTCCACGCCCGGGGTGCCTGCTTGAGGCCGTAGAGAGACCTGTTGAGCCGGCAGACCATGTCAGGACGGGAAGAATCAACAAACCCCGCCGGCTGACTGCAGTAAACTGTCTCAGTGAGAAGACCGTGCAGGAAGGCATTCTTGATGTCCAGCTGATGGACGGGCCATGATCGAGCAAGAGCCAGCGAGAGCACGGTGCGGACGGTGGCCGACTTCACTACCGGGCTGAAGGTCTCATCATAGTCGACCCCAGGGCGCTGAGTGAAGCCCCGGAGAACCCAGCGAGCCTTGTACCGCTCGAGAGTGCCATCAGCCCGACGCTTGTGGGTCCAGATCCACGTGCCGGTGACGACGTTGGAGCCCGGTGGCCGGGGCACCAAATCCCATGTCTGGTTGGCGAGGAGCGCAGCGTACTCCTCTTCCATCGCGCGGCGCCAGTGAGGGTCCAACAAGGCGTCATGGACGGAAGAGGGTACTGGAGAGACGTGCGTATCGCCGGGCAAGGCCGCGAGAGCCCGGGGCGGCAGTGTGCCAGCCACGTGCCGTGTCACCATCGGGTGAACATGCCGCGGGTGTCGGTGAAGTAGCGGCGGGCGGTAGACCGGCGGTGCGACACGGGCAGGCGGGGACTGCGGCGGTGGTGTCGGTGTCCCCGGTGGAGAAGAGGCCTCGAGTGGCGGCGGCGGCCGCGCACGGCGCTGGTACACGCGTACCGGCGCAGCGAACCGCGTAGGAGGTGCCGGGGCAGCACCAGAGGACGAGGTCGCCGAATCCGCGTCGAGCGGAGAGGCCGGGGCAGCATCAGAGGACGAGATCCCCGGACCCGCGCCGAGCGGAGAGGCCGGGGCAGCACCGGAGGACGACGGGCCCGGACCCGTGGAATCACGGGCGGCCGGTGAGCTAGGATAGGGACCCGACAAGGAGCTCGGTGAAGCAGTACCTGCAGGAGACCACGAAAAAGGTGGCTGGACCACCGTGTCAGTGGGAAAAAAGGAGAAGGGATCAAGATCAAGAGTGGTGGTGGGTGGTCTGGAGATGGAGAAGGGGAAGACGGACTCATCGAACACCACATGGCGAGAGATGAGGACCCGTCGGGAGGTAAGGTCAAAACACCGGTACCCCTTGTGATCTGGGGAGTACCCGAGGAAGACACAAAGAGTCGAACGGGGGGCCAACTTGTGGGAAGAAGTGGCAGCGGTGTTGGGGTAACACGTGCACCCGAAGACGCAAAGGTGATCGTATCGAGGAGGGGTACCGAAAAGAGCGTGGTGTGGCGTAGGAGCGGGGCAAGCAGTGAAAGGAAGACGATTGAGGAGGTAGGTGGAGGTGTGCAAGCCCTCAGCCCAGAAGCGAGCAGGAAGAGACGCCTGAAACAGAAGGGTGCGCACGGTGTCGTTGGTGGTGCGAATCATGCGTTCAGCCTTGCCATTCTGTGAGGAAGTATACGGGCAAGACATACGCAACTGAACACTGTGAGAGAGGAAGAAAGCACGGGAGGTGGAGTTATCAAACTCACGACCATTGTCACACCGGACGACCTTGATGGTGAGGCCAAACTGTGTGGACACCCAAGCGAAGAAGTGAAGGAGCGTGAAAAAAGCATCAGACTTCGCACGCAGGGGAAAAGTCCACGAATAATGAGAAATCATCGACCACCACAAGATAGTACTTATAGCCAGAAATACTGATAACAGGAGATGTCCATAGGTCGCAATATACAAGATAAAAAATGCGGGCCGCATGTGAAGAACTATGAAAAGGAAGACGAACATGTCGGCCCAATTGGCACGCATGACACAAATGCTCATCATGAGCCCGAGTATATGGAATGTCGGAGCTACGACTGAGCTGCATCAGGGCATCACGTCCAGGATGGCCGAGGCGCCGGTGCTAAGTAGTAGAGGAGGTAGAGGCGGCGAAAGCAGCTGACAAAACGGACGACGAAGAAGATGAAGTAGCCGCCGGGAAGCGAAGAGTGTAAAGGGGCCCCGTGCTGTCACATCGGAGCAGAGGACGCCGGGAAGCTAAATCCTTTACAGTAAGACCAGAAGAGTCAAACTCCACAGAACAGGAATTGTTAGCTGTAAAACGACGAATAGAAAGAAGGTTGTGAACCATAGAAGGGGCAACAAGAACATCAGGAAGACGAAAGGAGCCATGAGCACCGGCGGTACCCACAGATGTGACAGGAAGACACGAACCATTTGCGACCATAATGGACGAAGGGAGAGAAGAAGAGGGAGAATGAACAGAAGAAAGTATACCAGGGTTAGGGGTGGTGTGGTAGGTGGCACCCGAGTCGGCGATCCACTCAGGACCGACAGGAGGTGTCAGGCCCATAGTGTTGAACGAACGAGCCAAGGCCGCCTGGTCCCAACCGGCAAGCCCGGGCGGGGTGCCGGAGGGTGTAGCCCACTGAGACGTAGTGGAGACGCCGGGAGGTGGAGCACCAGTGAACATGGCCGCCGGTGGGCGAGGCTCACCACAGGGAGCGTGGAAGGGCCACATAGAGATGCGCCCAGACCACGAGTTGTGGAAGGACGGCCATGGTGCACCCTGTGGAGCCGTTGACGCCATCTGGTTGGCCCCGCCACGGCCCCCTCCACGTCCAGCGCCGCGGCGACGGCGACCGCCACGGCTCCCCCACCCCCGCTCGGCCCAGAGGGAGGAGGACCAAGAAGAGACGACGGCGGCGTAGCGGACGGACGCGGTGGAGCGAACGGGCGCGACGGAGTGGCAACAAGGGCCGTCGAGGAAGTCGAGGACCCCGGTGCGGCGGTGGACCCAGGCTGGAGGCCTTGAGCAAGCTCCTCAATGACAAGATCGTCACGAACCTGGAGGAAGGTGGGGAAGGTGCGCTGGCGGGTGATCCACGTCCTGAGGTGGGCGTAGCGGTCGCTGAGCCCGCGGAGGACATTGAGGACCAGGATGCGGTCCTCCACGGGCCAGCCAAGGTCGCCGAGGGAGTCTGCCATGGTCTTCATCTTGCGGTAGAACTCGCCAACAGTGAGGTCACCCTGGACGAAGGTCCGGAAACTCGCATCGAGCCTCAGAGCCCGGGCCTCGGCATTGCCCAGAAACTGGCCCTCGAGCGCCAGCCAGGCCTGGCGAGCATCAGCCGTGTTGCGGACGAGGTCGTGGAGGTCGAGGGAGATCGTCCCGATGATCCACGAGAGGACGATGCTGTCAAGGCGCAGCCACGAGGGGGTCTGGGCCGCGACCGAGGCATCGACGAGGACGTGGTCGTCAAGGGCGTAGCGGCGGAGGGTGAGGAGGACCAGGTCCCGCCAACGGGCGTAGGAGGGCGACTCGGGCTCGAGAACCACCGGGACGAGCAGGCGGATGTTATGAGCACCCCCGGCCTGGTAGTGAAGCTGCGCCACGAGAGGATCGGCCGGATCGTGCCAGATGACCGCTGTGGTGGACGCGCGGTGGCCCGTCGAGCCGGAGGAGGTGGCCCCGAGGTCGTGGTAGGCAGGAGGGACGAGGCGCTGCTCCACGTCAGCGATCTGGCGGGCCAGGGCATCGGCCGCATCCCGCTCACGCTCCCAGGCGAGGGCTGCCGCGCGGACACGAGCTTGGCCCTCAGCAGCTGCAGCACGAGCGGCGACGAGTGTAGTGGCGAGAGCAGGGTCGGCACGACCGGGGTAGAGGAGGGTCGGCGGCGGCTGAGGTGGTGCAGGGAAGGCGTGGACGCCGTCAGTGGCCGCCGCCACCGAGAGGACAGCGCCTGGGAGGAGGCCACCGGCGTCCAGACCCACGCCCTAGAGGATGGCGCCTGGGAGAAGTCCGGCGGCGTCCAGACCCGCGCCGGGGAGGTGAGCCGCAGGGAGGAGTGCGACATCGGCGGGCGGCTCGGCAGCAGCAGCACCCGTGCCCGCGCCCACGGGTGGCGGCGCCGTGGGGCAGGGCTGCGGTGGTGGCGGCCTCAGCGGCACCCTGGCCGCCCGCGCGCGGAGGAGAAGGCCCAGCGGCGGCAGCATCCGCGCCCGGGGCGGCGGCTGCAGGGGCGGCGCCGCCTGCTGTGCCAGCGGCGGCTGCAGAGGGCGGGCGGGGGGCGGCTGTAGCGGCGATCTGCGCCCAGGAAGAGAAGGGTAGAGGTGGGAAGGTATGGAAGTAGGAAGGAGGGGGAGGAGGAGGCCGGCCAACCATGGCAGATGGCGGCGGCGGCGCCAGCCAGGGGGCGGCGGCTGGGGGAGGGGAGGAAGAGGGAAAACCTAGGCTGTTGATACCATGCTAGAAGTTGTGTCTCTATTGATTTGGGCTAACCCTAGAAGGGTAGCTATATAGGTAAGCATACATGGGCCTCATGGGCCTAGCCTCATGGGCCTAATACTCTTATACTCCAACATTAAGTTTCCACTTTAATCAAATTTCTATTCTTACTGATCATTTAACTTCCTCTGGACTTAACAGGCTCAGGGTTCCTTGGATCGCCGAGGTGTTTTTTCATTGGATGCACCTTCACCATCGGTCTGCCTTTTGATTCAATTGGAAAAAGCTGCTACTGAAGAAGGGGGAGTAACACCTTCTGTTTATTCTCGTAAAGAGCCTGTAAGTTAAAAAAGCATTCTTCATTGTAATATTAGTGTTGTGCTCCCTACATCGATTGTGTGTTCTCATATTGTTCCTGTACTCATTTTTTGTGTCAGGTGCACTTAGCTGAGAAAGAGAAGCAAAAGCTGCAAGTATGGTCCCGAATCATGCCTTATAAAGAGTCATTTGCATGGGCCATGATTCCTCTGTTTGAAGGTAACCATGCGGGTGGTCTTAGTGATGCTGCTTCTCCTAGCAGTCCTTTAGCACCGAGTTTATCAGGATCAAGTTCTCAAGATAGTATTGTGGACCCTATTTCAAAGCTTACTTTAGATGGAAAAGTCAACCATTACTCAAGTGGAAGCTCAGTTATTGTAGAGATATCAAACCTAAACAAAGTGAAGGAAAGCTATATAGAGGACTCCCTCCAAGTAAGAAGGATCAGTGCTGCACATTCAGCTAATATTTGTAATTTGGTATGCTAAATAGTTATAACTTTTGTCTCCCATAGGATCCAAAACGGAAAGTACATAAACCAGTGAAAGGTGTATTGAGATTAGAAGTGGAAAAACTTCATGATGGCCGCAATGATGTGGATAACGCTTCTGAAGGCGGAAGCATGGCCAATGATTTGAATGATGCTGGTGACATCAATAATGGCAGAAGCAACAGAAGTAGCTTTGATGTGATTCACAGTTCTGTGAATTCTATTGCCATTGGCAAGAAAGATGCTCATCACAATGGACACATTTCTAATGCTGAGAATGGTGACATCGTAAGTTGCTGGCTACTGGTCATATAGGATAATACTTACTTTTCTGTTTATCTGTGATACATTCTTGTGTTATCCATGTTATTCTGCTTAGAGGAGATGCTCTCTCTTATTGCAGTTTCAAGCTTTTGACTTTCGGATGCTGACCCGAAGTGAGCCATTTTCACAACTTTTTCATTGCCTCTATGTGTACCCGTTGACTGTTAGCTTGAGCCGCAAAAGAAACCTGTTTGTTAGAGTGGAACTGAGAAAGGATGATTCTGACATCCGAAAGCCTCCATTAGAGGTTTGCTTGCTGAATTATTTGTCCTCCTGTTGAATGTTGGTGTCTAGTCAAACATCCTTATCCATTAGAGATGTGGGCTTCCAGGCTGTTCATCCTAGGGAGCGGAATACGATGCTACAGAAGTGGGGTCATACACAGATTGCTGTTGGAACAAGAATGGCTTCCTACCATGATGAAGTTAAAATCAGCCTACCTGCTCTTTTGACACCCCAGCATCATCTTGTGTTCACATTTTTCCATGTCGATCTCCAAATGAAACTTGAAGCACCGAAACCAGTATGCATCATGTTCCTTATTAGTATGGATTATGCTTAGTTGTTTATTCTGCTCATGTCTGACATGTTCTTTATTTCTTCAGGTGATCATTGGGTATTCTGTACTTCCACTGTCGACACATATTCAGTATGCATCATCTACTCAATTATTTTTCAGTGTAGTAGTAACATTATATTACTCTTTGTCACTTGTCAGCTGCTTCAGATGTGAGATCACATCCCATTCCCAGCCATTGCTGTTTTAGCCTTCAAACTTATTCAATTTATGTGATCCATAGCTAATATCATGTAATAGCATGAAGTTAGTCTTGGTGGTGAGGGAAGGTTTATCACTAAAACTTAGGGCAATAGTTCGTATGCTGTGCTCCTTCCATTCTTTTTTTAAAAAACTTTTTTAAGCATTTCTTATTTAAAACTATTGAAAATATAATAATTTGAAAGCATTTTTAAGAAAAAAGTTGTTAACAACATTTTTCTGGAACAATTATTCATAGTTTGTGTGTGAGTGAAGTGTACCAATGGTCCCTAAACTTGTTTGGGGATGTCCCTTAGCAAGTTCCATGTCTCTGAACTTGCTAAGTACTCCCTCCGTCCCAAAAAATATGTAAATCTCAAGTATTGAAGCCAGATTAGTGTGGAAATTATGCATGTGCCCCTCCCACGTGCTGGTTCACAGAAGCAATAGTTGCATCTGGATAGTTTCACACAAGTTCAGAATATTATTTACTCATCAGGCGAACAACCGGAGGCGTGTAGATGAGAATGACCATGGAGATGGATGGATAAGGATGCTGGGCGGTGGATGCATTCGGTTACTTTTTTTTTGACAGATGGATTCCACACAAAAAGCTGGTGTCTACAGTACTACGTTTACATTCTTTTCAGGACATGTTTTGAACCTCAGGATTCCATTCTTTCTGGGACGGAGGGAGTAGTTCACTTGAGGTCAAAAACCTCCCTGATTAGTGTTAATCTGTCTACTTGGATCTACCTGGCATCCAGAAGGTGTCACTCCTCTCTGGCAGGTGTTGCTCAATCTGTGAGTTAGGAGGAAGAATAGAATTGAGAAACAAGAGTGGACTCACCACCACTTGGGCAGTTACAGATTGATTAACAAAATTTTGGCCCTGAGGAGAAACAAGAGAGAGATGGACTTACCACTACATGGGCAGTTACAGATTGATTAGCAAAAATTTGGACCCCCCTCCCCCCCGGCCTCCCCGGTAACTCAGTTAGCAAGTTCATGGTGTGGACATACAACTGCAGATTAATAGTTCGTGGACCTAGGTGTGAAGTCGTTAAAAGTTTAGGGACCACTGATGCACTTTACTCTTTATGTATATTATTAGCGGTCGAACTTTCTGAAGTTAAGCAAACAACATCTATGTAAGATCTGTGTCTGTATCATTGATGTTATATCTGGTTCATGATTTAACTCAGTATGTGAAGAAACTGCGGTGAATTTTGGATCAGCAACAGTACTTAGATTTGTTTTGTACTAACAGAGCACTGCAGTGATACGTGATTTACTAACATGGATGTGTATTGTATGTCATTTCTTTTTACTATGTTAAAAGGAAAATTGTGGATAAGAGATAATGAATTGGAACTGATACACTACAACTTTTCTGCATCTAATAGGTTACTTTCAGATGTGTCCTTGCCAATTTTGAGAGAGCTCGTTCCACATTACCTGCAGGAAAGTGGAAAGGTTTGCTTCTTGATTTTGTGTTTCTCGGTTCCACCTTAATTGCAGAAATTTTTATCTATGGAAGTATATCTGTGGTAAGATTCTTCTCTAATTTTCAATTTTTATACAGGAGAGAATGGACTATCTGGAAGATGGAAAAACTGTTTTCAGGTTGCGTTTAAGGCTCTGCTCTTCATTGTTCCCAGTTAATGAAAGGATAAGAGACTTTTTTGTTGAGTATGACCGCCATACTCTACATACAAGTCCCCCATGGGGTTCTGAGCTTCTTGAGGTAATTATTCTGCTTCTGGCCAATGTGGAGGATTGATGTTTTTTGCTTTTATGATAAACACAGAAGCTAGAGATTTTGTTTTTGTGGTTAGCAGATGTTTTATCTTCTGTGCTTATATTTCTAGAAGTAGCCAAATATAATCAAGTTGTAGAAGACAGCGAAACCTATCTTTTCCTTTTATTTCCTAACCCCAAATTTCTTTATGAAAGATGGTTACTAAATTTCCTTTGTAATTTATTTTCTTCAAAGAATTGCTTTGTATTGCTTTTGCATAACCTTCCATGTTAAAGGTACTTCGCAGTAGATACCAGTACTGATTTTGGGATGAGATTTTTGCAGGCCATAAATAGTTTGAAAAACGTTGAATCTACTGCACTGTTACAATTTCTGCAACCAATACTTAACATGCTCCTTCATCTTATTGGCGATGGCGGTGAAACCCTTCAGGTTGTTAGTTCGTTACAAGTTTCTCTTGTGCATAATTATTTTACACAATTTTCTTGGACCTACATATTTGTAACAGAATATACTCCGTCATATATATTTACACTTAGCATTCGATGCTAAGGGCATTAATGGCTACAACATTGCTGTTTTGCAGGTTGCTGCATTTCGAGCCATGGTTAACATTTTAACCCGGTAATTTTGAGTTTTCTTGTTTTATTTAAGTTACTACTGCAATTTTTGTTATGCTAGTTTCCTTATTAAGTACTCCCTCAGTTGCAAATTGTAAGTCGTTTTGGCTTTTCTAGATACATAGCTTTTACTACGCATCTAGACATGATGCATATCTATAGGCACATAGCAAAAACTATGTACCTAGAAAAGTCAGAATGACTTACAATTTGGAACGGAGGGAGTACTAGGCTACTAGCAATCCATTGCGGATTGAACTTCTTGAATTCCTATTCTCTAACGTTTAGAAGACCAACTATTTGCTGGAGGAGAGAAAAATCAAGCCTTTTGATCAAGGGTGTCATTTTCCTGGAAACCCCATATTATCCATGTATTTTGTAAAACATATTATCTTCTTATGGACTGTAGTTACTAAAGATGGCCCGCATGTGTTAAATATCGAAATGCTGTTAACATGGGCAAACTGTTAACATGGCCTGTACGTGTTAAATATTGGAGTGCTGTATTGTGCTTCAGGGGCCCTCTCATGAATGATACTAATATTGGCTCTAATTAAGCTAATTCTAACTCTACCAATATTCACTCCTCTAGCTCTTTTAGATTTCACTTGCAAGTTACAGTTCAGATGTGAGAAGTTGTTAAGCTTTGACAGTATGTTGTATAGTTGTCTTTTGAGGCATATTACACAAGAATATGGTAGCAGTGCCCTCTTAAGTAAAGTCTTAATTTATGGGATCCAGTTATCTAAGAATACTATTTGTGATTCTTTTTCTATAGCATCCATCTTCCATTATCTATCCACAACAGTAGATAGGGAAACTGTTAATTTTTGGTTTGCAACTGCTCAGCACTCACGAGTTAGGATCACACTTATATCTTAAATTGAATTACAGATGATGCATGTCTTTTGCAGTGTGCAGCAGGAGTCATCAGATGGGGCTGAGAGAAATAGATTCCTTATTAACTATGTTGATTTTGCTTTTGATGACTTCGGTGATCGGCGAGCACCTGTTTATCCTGGTCTGTCTACTGTTTGGGGAAGTCTGGCTCGGAGTAAGGTTAGCCTGGATTCTCTGGTTTCAGCTATCTGTGTTAGTCGCTGGATTCGCACTCTTGGTAGTAGCTGAATCCTTACTCTTCATATGCCAAGATGCTAGTCTAAGATGCTAGTCTAAGATGCTGTCCTAGATGCCAACTGCTGTCCTAAAAGCAGATGCTGTCCTAGATGCTAACTGCTGTCCTAAAAGCAGTCAAAAGATGCTGGACACAAAGATCATGTGCTGCAGTGTGCAGCAGCCCTACAACCACCAGCCACAGAGACTTATCCATCATTCTCCCCCTAAGTCTTGTGTGGCTCCTTGTGAGGTATCTGGGCCATCCCGATCCTGGCGCGAAGTTCCTGAAACTTGACCCGTCCGAGGGACTTGGTCAGGAAGTCGGCGAGCTGGTCTTGGGTGTTGATGTAGTTGGCCCGGACACTCCCTTCCTCCAGGCAGCTTCTGATGAAGTGGTACCTCACTCGGATGTGCTTGCTGCGCTCGTGGAAGACAGGATTCTTTGCCAAGGCCAAGGCGGACTTGCTGTCCACCCTGAGCTCCACCGCCTCTGCATCTCTGCCAAGGAGATCGCCAAGCAGCCGAGCCAGCCACAAGGCCTGAGTAGCAGCGGTAGTGGCTGCGATGTACTCTGCCTCGCAGCTGGACAGAGCCACCACCTGCTGCTTGACCGACTGCCAGCTGATCGGACACTTGCCGAGGAAGAACAGCGTCCCGCTGGTGCTCTTGCTCGTGTCGATGTCGCCGGCGTAGTCGCTGTCGCTGTACCCGATGAAATGCGCCGCACCGGGGCACCTCGGGTAGTGCAAGCCGTAGTCGGAGGTGCCTGCGACGTAGCGGAGGATCCTCTTCACGGCCTGCTGGTGCTCCGCCGTCGGTCGCTGCATGAACCGGCTGACGTAGCCGACGGCGAACGCCAAGTCCGGTCGCGTGTGGACAAGGTAGCGAAGGCTGCCCACAATGCGCCGGTACTGCGTCGCGTCCACCTCCTCCTCCGTACTCTCCCGACTCAGCCTCAGCCTCTCCTCCATAGGAGTGTGGGCTGGGTTGCAGTCGGTGAGACCGCCTAGCTCCACAATGCGCTTGGCGTAGGCAGTCTGGCGAAGAGAGGTGCCGGAGCTGTCCTGGTGGACCTCGATCCCCAGGTAGGAGAGAGGGCCCAAGTCGCTCATCTGGAAAGTCGCCCTCATCTTCTCCTTGAACACCTCGATCTCCACCTCCTTGGTGCCGGTGATCACCAAGTCGTCGACGTAGACGCCTACCAGCAGGGCCTTTCCTCCGCTGCCCCGCCGGTAGATGGTCGCCTCGTGTGGGCTTTGCTCGAAGCCCATCCCCTTCAGCGTGGAATCCAGCTTGGCATTCCACGCCCTCGGTGCCTGTCGCAAGCCATAGAGGGCCTTGCGCAGGCGAAGCACCTTGCCCTCCTTGCCGGGAATCGCAAATCCCGGCGGCTGATGCACGTAGACCTCCTCCTTCAAGTCGCCATTAAGGAACGCCGACTTGACATCCATGTGATGGACACGCCAGCCCTCCTGAGCAGCTAGCGCAAGGAGGAGTCGCACGGACTCCATCCGTGCAACGGGCGCGAAGGCGTCGTCGAAGTCGATTCCTTCTTGCTGGACGAAACCGCGCGCCACCAGACGCGCCTTGTGCTTGATCACCTCTCCGGTCTCGTCCTTCTTGAGCTTGAAGACCCACTTGAGAGAGATGGCGTGGTGGCCGGCTGGAAGATCGGCCAGCTCCCACGTCTTGTTCCGCTCGACGGCGTCCATCTCCATCTGCATCGCGGCACGCCATGCCGCGTCCCTCTCCGCCTCGGCAAAGGAACGAGGCTCGCCATCGTCCTGTGCGAGGTGCAGCTCCGCCTCAAAGTCGTGTTGTGCCAGTCCAGGGACCGGCTGCTCGCCGAGGAGGTTGTCCACGGTACGGTAGCGCAGAGGCTCGCCGCCGTGGTAGGCGTCGATGCGATCCTCGTCGTTGGACAGCGGAGTTGCGAACTCCACTGTGCGCTGCTCGTCGTGGGCCGAAGCTGCCGGTGTCGAACCTGAAGAGGTAGGGTCCGGTGTAGGAGAGCGAGGCGTGGCCGGCGGTGCTGGTGGTGGACTCGCCGGAGCCTGTGGACTTGCCAGAGCTGGTGGTGGCGGTGGTGAAGGACTCGCCGGAGGTGGTGGCGAACAAGGTGGTGGGGTAGGCGAGCTCGGTGAGGACGAGCTGCTAGCTCCCCCCGCCTCCTTGAAGTGGACGTAGTCGACGACGAAATCGCTGGTCGTCGGAGTCGAGTCGTCATCCACCATCTTGCCCCACGTCCAACTTCGCCCCTCGTCGAACGCGACGTCACGCGTGATGCGCACGCGCCGTGTCGCAGGGTCGAGGACGCGGTAGGCCTTGGCGCCCTCCGCGTAGCCGATGAAGACCCCTGGCGTGCTCCGGTCGTCGAGCTTGCCGACGTGGTTGAGCTCCTTGACGAAGGCCAGGCAGCCGAAGACGCGAAGGTGGCTCACAGCGGGCTTGCGCCCGTGCCAGGCCTCGTATGGCGTCTTGCCGTCGAGGGCCTTGGTGGGGGAGCGGTTGAGCAAGTGAACGGCAGTCATCACCGCCTCACCCCAGTAGATCGCCGGCATCCCTCTCTGCTTGAGGAGGGCACGGGCGGTGGCCACCACTGTCTGGTTGCGGCGCTCGACGACGCCGTTCTGCTGCGGAGTGTACGGCGCGGAGAAGTGGCGGTGGATCCCCTCATCGGCGCAGTACGCCGCGAAATCGGCCGCCGTGAACTCGCCGCCGTTGTCCGTGCGTAGGACCCGAAGCTTGCGGCCGCACTCCGCCTCCGTAGCAGCTTGAAGACGCTTGATGGCGTCCGCCGCGGCTGCCTTGGCGTCGAGCAGGACAGCCCACATGTAGCGGGACATGTCGTCGACGAGGAGGAGGAAGTAGCGCCGGCCTCCAGGTGTAGCCGGTGTCACGGGGCCACAGAGGTCACCGTGTACGAGCTCCAGCTTCTCCTTGGCGCGGAAGCTTGCCTGGCGAGGGAAAGGGAGCCGCCGCAGCTTGGTGAGGACGCAGGTGTCGCAGAACTGCTCCACGTGGTCGACGTGCGGCATGCCCCGCACCATGTCCTTGCTGCCGAGCTGCCTTAGGGCCTCAAAGTTGAGGTGCCCAAAGCGCTCGTGCCACCTCCAAGCGTCGTCGTCGCGGCGGGCTGCAAGACAAAGAGGTTGCGCCACCTGTGCGTGAAGGACGTAGAGGCAGTTGCTCCTGTTGACCTTGACCAGGAGCCGGTGTCGATGATCCCAGATGCGCAGCACCCCGTGCTCGATCTCCACGCGCGATCCGCTCTCATCCAGCTGTCCCAAGCTGATGATGGAGTTCCTCAACGCGGGGATGTAGTAGACACCGGTGAGCAGCCTGTGCTCGCCAGTCTTGGCGACGAAGACGACAGAGCCGACGCCCTTGATCTCCACAGCGGAGGCGTCGCCGAACTTGACGGTGCCTCGAACGCTTGGGTCGAGCTCGGTGAAGAACTCCCGCCGCCCGGTCATGTGGTGGGTGGCGCCGGTGTCAAGGCACCACCCGTCGGTCTTGTCGTTGCCGGAGCTGTCGTCGAGGAGGGCGTGTGCTTTTGGCTCGTCAAGGTGGAGGAAAGCCGTTGCGGCCGGTGCCGCTGGAGGTAGTTCGATGCTCGCATGAGCAATGAACAGAGCCGACTGCTCCTCCTCTTCCGCCTGCGCGACGTGGGCCTGGCCGCGTCGTGGCTGTCGACAATCCTTGGCCCAATGACCAAGCTTGCCGCAGTTGTAGCAAGGGTCGCCTCGTGCTGGCTTTTGCTTGCCAGCGGCGCCGCCCTGGGTGCCTCCCCGATCATCACCCTCGGCACGTCCTCGCGCCCCTGCCTGGGCGTCTTTGCGCGGCTTGCCACACTTGCCACGCTTGCGGCCGCCTGTCGTGGAAGAAGGCTCCCCCTTCTTCCTGTCACCTTGGCCGGCAGCCCACTGCTCCCGAGTGAGGAGGAGCTTTCCGCCAATGGTGACGGGTCCCGAGAGGCGTTGTGGCTCATCGCCGTCAACGACCTTGAGGCGGCCCAACGCCTCCTCGATCGTCATCGTGGAGAGGTCCAGCATAGACTCGATTGAGCGAGCCATCTGCTTGTACTTCTCGGGGACGCAGCGGAAGAGCTTCTCAATAGCTCTCTCCTCGCCGTAGGTGTCGTCGCCGAACTGCACCAACTTCTGCAACAGAGTGTTGAGACGGAGAGCAAAGTCATCAACGTCCTCACCTGGCTTGAAGGCCAGGTTCTCCCACTCCTTGCGAAGTGCTTGCAGTGTGGACTTGCGGGCGCGGTCGCTGCCGATGCGTGCTGCAGCGATGGCGTCCCAAGCCTCCTTGGCAGTCCGCTTGCTGGTAAGCGAAAACTGCATCTCGGACGGGACTGCAGCAATGAGAGCATCCAGCGCCCGTCGATCTTGGTCGTAGTCGACGTCGCCGTACCGGACTGCATCCCACATATGCCGCACCTGGAGCTTCACCCTCATCACCGCAGCCCACTCAACGTAGTTGGTCTTGGTGAGGGTAGGCCACCCGCCGCCGGGGCCGACGTCCCTGACGACAGCCTGGTACTCGTGGTGACCACGGTACCGAACCGGGGAGAGCCGCGCTGCCTGTGAAGGCCGCGCTCTCCGTCGACCCGTCCGCCGACAGCCTGGTACTCGTGGTGACCACGGTACCGAACTGGGGAGAGAGAGCCGCGCTGCCTGTGAAGGCCGCGCTCTCCGTCGACCCGTCCGCCGCCGCCATGCGCGCCTCCTCCAGGAGCGCCACCGCCGTGCGCGCCTCCTTCAGGAGCGCCGCCGGCGTGTCTGCGCCTGTCTGGGCTGCCGCCGCGCTCGTGGGCGTGCACGGCTGCCCACTGCGCCGCTCGCCCTCGCGATGCCTCCCTCTCCAGCAGCTCGAGGTCCGCGTCGGCGCTATCATCAGCAGCGATGGAGCTGCTGTTGCTGCCGCGTAGAACCTCGACCTCCGCTGCTGCTGCACGCGCTGCATCCGCCGCCGCCGCTGCTTCCACCTCCGCTCTAGCTGCTGCTAACTCCGCTGTTGCCAGCCTCGATGCCCTTGCCGCTGCTGCAGCGGCGTCTGCTGCCGCTCGCTCGCGCTTCTCTGCCGCGGCGAGGTCGGCCTCCTGTCGACGCCGCGCGCTCGAGGCGACCGAGCCCTGAGACTGGCCTGCGGACATGGCGCGCTATCGAGGGGGCTGCTGTGTGGAGAGCAGGGGCAGCCGGAGCTGCTGCTGCTACCGGCTGCGGTTGGGGCTGCTGCGAGGCCGGGGAAGGAGAAGAGCAGGAGATGCTCAGGCTACAGGATAGTACGGCTCCGATACCACTTGTTAGTCGCTGGATTCGCACTCTTGGTAGTAGCTGAATCCTTACTCTCATCGAGAGAGGGTGACACTAGGAGTTGGGGCAATTTTCTGGTTTATTTCTCACACAAACTCAAACAATGCCATGCCAACCTGAGGGGTTGGGGATACATATTTATAGGCTGCTAGCCAGCCAAGCATATGCCAAGATGCTAGTCTAAGATGCTGTCCTAGATGCCAACTGCTGTCCTAAAAGCAGATGCTGTCCTAGATGCTAACTGCTGTCCTAAAAGCAGTCAAAAGATGCTGGACACAAAGATCATGTGCTGCAGTGTGCAGCAGCCCTACAACCACCAGCCACAGAGACTTATCCATCAATCTGTTATTATGTTTGTTGAACTTGGTCTATCACTAATACATCTTTTACTTCCTATATCCTTGTTGGTAGTGGCTGTTGCTTTTGATCTCTAGCCTAGCCCAACTAGCTTGGGACTAAAAGGCCTTACTGTTATTTTACTTGATCTATCGATTATTTCCATGTATAAATTGTATCTGCTGCATAGAAGACCCTGACAGTGACAGCTGTCATATTACTTCTAAAATATCTCAGATCTTGAATGCTGCCATGTTGCCACACCATTGTTTGACCATCCTGTATTTTGTAACTTATGAAGTCTTGAGGAATTCACATTGTTTTGATTTTTCAAATCAAAAGGGCTACAAGTAAAAGGGCACACTGGGGTTAGACCCAGTGCTGTGTTTGCAATTTCTCTATTATTTACAATTTTTCTTTACTCTGGAATCTGGATGACCAAGAGGCATCTCTGCTGTTCAGTATTTTTTTTTGAAACATAATTACATGCTTGTACTGGTCTCACTGTTTACTCTTTTGGCTTTTAGGCGAAAGGTTATAGAGTTGGTCCTGTGTATGATGATGTGCTGGCAATGGCTTGGTTTTTTCTGGAGCTTATTGTAAAATCAATGGGATTGGAACAAAGTCGTCTCTTCTACCACAACCTTCCACTAGGTAGAATAACCTTAAAGTTTAGTAACTGTTCTTTTTTTTAAAAAAAATCCCTACATGTATATTTAGTTCTAGAACAATTGATTGTTTTCCGCCATGCTCTAGGTGAAGATGTTCCACCGCTACAATTGAAAGAAGGTGTCTTCAGGTGCATCATGCAGCTCTTTGATTGCCTTCTAACTGAGGTTCATGAGCGCTGTAAAAAGGGTTTAAGCTTGGCAAAACGCTTGAACAGCACGCTTGCTTTCTTTTGCTATGATCTTTTATCAATTATTGAGCCTCGCCAAGTTTTTGAGCTGGTAAGTTAGGAAATCATTTAAAGTTTGTGCTCTCTCCCTGGTTCTTTATTATTTATATTTATGTTTTTGAATTCTCAGAGTGTCCCTGAATTGCAAAAGCACTAATGCTTTGCCGCAATAAGGTTTCTGTGCAGTGATGTTTTGTATGGTGCTAAAAACAAATGTATCTATTTTTCAGGTTTCGTTGTACATGGACAAGTTTGCAGGAGTTTGTCAATCAGTCCTTCATGACTGCAAATTGACATTCCTGCAGATAATATGCGACCATGATCTATTCGTTGAGATGCCTGGGCGGGATCCCTCTGATAGGTAGTTTGTTGAAATATTGCATTTGCAAGCAGTTATTGAGTGTTGACAATGCTTATATGTTTTCCATATTTTCTTGTGGATGTAAATTTTTGAACTGTCTTGCTAGTGAAGTTACTCTATTGATTCTAAGCTTACAAGTTTGACACTACCATATTTCTTTTCATAGACCACTAATTATTTTTTGAGCAGTAATTCTATTAAGATTCTACACTTACTAGTTGATCTGAAGTATTGCACTTGAATCACCCAGCCTGTGTCTCTTGCTTTAAGATTTTAATTAATCACGCATAGATATGTTGACTTTGTCCCGGTCCAAGATGCCATCCTAAAAGGCATGCATCCAAACCAAACTTTTAAAACTGACCGCAATCATACATTGAGGTTTTTAGATCCTTCACTTGAGAATGATACTACTTGATTCATCAGAAGTATCATTGTACCTTTATCATATACTAGAGAAGTAATGGTAAATGGTTGCATAATCGATCATGTCCATATCCTAACAACAAATAAAGGTGGGGTATCTTGAGATTCCAATAAAGAATGCAGTGAAGCTCATGGATGACGAATATTCTAGTATTTTTTTTCTCATGTTCTTTTATTGGGGACCATGTTTTGAACAAAGCAAGTTTGTTTTACAGAAACTATCTCTCGTCAGTTCTTATTCAAGAGATCTTTCTGACCTTAGACCATGATGATTTGTCTCAACGAGCGAAGGTAAGAAACTCAGTTCTGAGAAAAAAATTATTTTTATTACCACGCTTTAGCAACCCTCCATATGAACTCAGAACTATTTGAACATACATAAAATTGTAAGAGGCAATAATATTTACTTTGTTATGTATAAACATACTGTTTTGCACCCCTCGCAGGCTGCTCGGATTTTGGTTGTCCTTATATGCAAGCATGAATTTGATGCACGCTATCAAAAAAGTGAAGACAAGCTGTACATTGCTCAGCTGTACTTTCCTCTTATAGGGCAGGTATGTGCCTTGTACACTTCGAAACTAGCTATCATGTAATGATATCAGTAATCAACATGTTATTCCCTTTGTTTGAGAAAAATATGTTGTTACCTCACATGATTTAGTATATGCTTCCTCCGATCACAAATATAAGTGCATCTAGGTTTGCCTGGGTCAAACTTCTTCATCTTCCCCTCGACTCTCCCCTCTCGATCCCAACAGCGTCCATAACAATTTGGTATCGGAGATCAGGCCTTGATCCGTCGCCTCTGCTGCCATCTTCACCACCGCGCCCCCTGCTCCGCCGGCCATGTTCCCCACCACGGCGGCCATGGCAGGTCCTGGTTCACCCACCGCGCCGCCAGTTTTCGCCGCCGCCACGGCCACCACGCCGCCACTGCCTACGCAGCAGTCTGCGCTTTCCACGGGCGCCATCAACGCGTTGACGGCGGTCGTCTACGGCCTGCAGCGCCAAATGGATGACCTCAACACGCGTCTGGCAGCGCTTGAAAGTAGGCAATCGGCGACGCCACTGCACATGCTGTTGTGCCCAACGTCCTCATCTCCCATCCCGACATGGGCGCTTATGGGTACGGCACCGAGACCGGACTGCACGATGGCCACCTTCCCTACACCAGCGGCCGTGCCCACCTCCGCCGTGCCTTCAGCACCGATCTCCGAGAACTTCTACGGTGACACCGATGGGACGTTGTTCTATGGGGGCTCCCCTGCCCCATCTGCTGCCATCTTCGCCACCAGGCATGGGCAGCGCACCATCTTCAAGCGGCGGCGGCGGCGTGTCATCGCTGCAGCTCGGCTAGCTGCAGCAGCCTTGCAGCTGCTCGAAGAGAGGAAGGAGATTGCGCAGGACGGTGCCCGCCAGGTGTCAGCAGCAATGCGGTTGCAGGCTGCTGCACGTGGCCTCCTTGCGCGTCGGCAGGTGCGGGAGATGCGTGATCTGCAGCTGATTTGGCCCTGCACCCCTTCGCCGCTCCTCCAAGGTGTTCTTCGCCACGTGGAGTTTGATCTCGTCCGCTGCGTCGGGGATCTTCAGCATACGTTCGGCGTGCATGCTGTTTTTCCCGCGGGCGGCGAACTCCAACTCTGCGGCAGCGACGGTAGGAGAGGCGCTCCCTTCCTTGTCCACAACGAGGACGCACTGCCTAGCGCCGCCACATTCCGCCACCGCCCACCGCGAGGACGTCTCCGCTGGTCGCTACTACGACCACATCCAATTCCAGGTGGCCATACACATGCACCGCTTTCATCCATATGGTGCCCATGGGATCCAGGTGGCTGTACACGTGCGTATCCAGCGTGCAGACGGTCTCCACCTTATGTTCAAGGGTCAAAAAAATAAAGAGTTCGAGTCTATTTCAGGTTGAGAATAATAAAATAAGCCGAGATGTAAAAGGTTTATTTTTAGGTGTTAGGTTTCTGTTTCGTCGAGTCGTCGTTAGGTTGCAGCTCGAGGACGAGCTGCATGTCCAGGTGGGGTGTAGTGTTAGAGGAGTCAAGGGCCTATTGGGCCTTAGCCCGTTAGGGTTAATTAGTTGCTTGCTTAGGGGTCAAGTAAGTCTTGCTTGTAAGTCAAGAAATCCTCTCTATATAAGGAGAGAAGATGTATCAATCTAATCAAGCAAGAGATTAGAAGGAAAAACCTTCTCTCTTGCCGGCCGTGGGCGAAGCCCCGCGGCCGGCGTTCCCAGCGCCCCTCACAGCCCTAGCCGCCGGCACCTGCCTCTCGCCGACGTGAACAGTACCCGCGGCACTGTAGCGCCGCGGGTACTGTAGCTCCGCCGCCGCTCCCCTCGACTCTCCCCTCTCGATCCCAACAGCGTCCATAACAATCGATATATAAATTTTTATATAGACTGGTAACACAAGATTGATATTGTTAGATTCATTATGAGAAGTACTTTCATATGTGAATCTTTTGTTGTAAATCTATATAAAATTTAAGATATTAATTGTCAGTCTTAAATGAATTTGACTTAGGACAAACTTAGATGGACTTATATTTGTGTCGGAGGAAGTGAAATATTTTCATTACATTATTAGTTTGCTTATGAGAAACCACTCTTTGTTTTAGATCCTTGATGAGATGCCTGTTTTCTATAATCTGAATGCCGTTGAAAAGCGTGAAGTGCTAGTTGTCATTTTGCAAATTGTAAGGAACTTGGATGATGCTACTCTTATCAAAGCATGGCAACAAAGTATTGCTAGAACCAGATTGTTCTTCAAGCTTCTTGAAGAATGTATAACCCATTTCGAGGTTAGTAGTATGATCTTTGAGTTTCTAGAATTCCAAAAATATTTTTCAGTATAAGACTAGCACTTCTACTGCCTGTCACTGTTATTATTTAGTATTCTGTTAATGTGGGCTTTGATTTTGTGGTAAGCTTTTGATGTCATTCATATAAATACCTTTGCAGATGATTGATTGGAGCATATCTGAATGCGAATCCAATATTGAGTTCATACCTTTTGTATTTTTCATGCATGGACATCCTATGGATCTGAAATGCAATACGTTATACATGCATATTTAAGTTATCAAGTATGTGTGCTAGTTCAAATTACACTTACTCATCCACACCTGTTTAGTTCAGTACTAATGGCAAAATGATTATTTAACATGATGATATTACATATTGTTAAATAGGATCTGTGTATTTTGTTTACTCTATGTACTCATGCATTTGCTTTGTTCCATTGAGCCGTGTTTTATTTGGAGTTAAATGTCTTGACTCTTGAGTTTTTCTCTGCAGCACAACAAAACAGGAGACAGCATGCTATTTGGTGCTAGTTCTCGGAGCCCAGATGTCGAGCATCCTGCATCCCCGAAGTACTCTGAACGATTGTCACCATCGGTCAACGCATATTTGTCGGAGGCTTCAAGGCATGAAATAAGGGTAATTGTTCTCCAGCCCTAGTTTTGTTTTGTTTTGCTGTTGTTGGGTTTGTTTTCCCCCCCTTTACCAAAGGTGTTGTCTCAAATCAGGCTGCCTTTCTTGTAGTGCCTAGTTTAGGGTAGGCTGAGTGTCTCTTTAAGGATTTGCTAAGTATTTTTTTTGTGTGAACCGGCAAACTAATATGATGTTGCAGAAAATGTGGATAATAAGCATCATCAACTCAAACCAGCGTAGAAATGATTAAATTTGATCCCCACTTTATGTTGTTGGGTTTGCTCTCACAACCAGACCGCTCCTTCAGCCTTAGTACTGCTGCAACAAGAACATTAGGTTTGCTACCAGATCCAGCATTTGGATCTCATGTCACAGACAGAGCTCGCCAGGGACATTGCTTGAGGTGCTTGCTTCTTGGCATCTGAGCTCATATTCACGGCGGAGTGTACAACTTTATGTCATGGCTACCGTACTGTAGCTTTTGTAGTCTGGATTTTTTTTTTTGAAAATGCAGGAGAGCTGCGTTTCATTGTATTAGAGAGAAAAAAGGAGGGTCCCCATACAAATCCTTCCTCTCATGCTGGGACCAGATATGAGAGTCAGGGAACCAAACTAAAAATATAAGCCTTAAAGAAAACAGAAAACACCAAGACTTGACCACGCGTAAGGAATTAGGCGACCCTTCCAAGGTCTAGACCTTGCAGTTTCTTAGCGCCTGCTAAACACCAGAGAGTTTCCTATGTTTCCAGATCATCCAAGCCCCCAAGATGATAAGGGAATTAACCCCCTTTCTGTCCTCTTTCTTCACTCTTTTAATAGTCCTGCGCCACCATTCAGCGAAGCCAGATTCATGCTGACGCGGAATCGACCCAGAAAGGTTCAGTGGAGCAAACAGGTTGAACCAAACTTGCCTTGCTACAACACATGAAGTTAGAAGGTGTTGTATCGTCTCTTCTTCTTGATCGCAAAGGGGACACTTATCTGGATGGGGCAGCCCCCTTTTAGCCAATCTATCTGCTGTCCAACACCTACTACGGATTGCCAACCACAGAAAAAATTTGCACTTGTTTGGGGCCCAAGATTTCCACAGCTATCTCCAGGGTTCAAAAGTTACAGAACCAAAAAAAATATGCTCTGTAGGCTGATTTGGAGGAATAACTGCCACTTGCATCTATGGACAGAGATTATGGTACTGAATGGCTGTAGTGCAGTAGCAACAGAGCTTAGAAGATGAATTCAGGAATTGCATGTTTCACAGAATTTCCTGAAACCATGAGCATAGGATCTATGACTTAAGAAGTGATGGCATAATCCGATTGTTGTATCATTTTCGGAGGAAGTGCTAGAAGATTAGTCTCTATTGATTTGGGCTAACCCTAGAAGGGTAGCTATATAGGTAACCATACATGGGCCTCATGGGCCTAATACACTTATAATCCAACACCCCCCCGCAGTCTGAACTACCGGCGCAGCGGAGTTTCAGACTGAACAAGAAAGAAGAAAGAACACACACACGAGGCCTCCCACAGACGCAACTAGCCACTGGTGATGTTGAGGCTGGAGCGAAACTCGGTGAAGATCGTGGACGGGAGGCCTTTGGTGAAGATATCCGCGAACTGGGAGGTGGTCGGAACATGAAGTACCCTCACCTCGCCGAGGGCGACCCGATCCCGGACAAAGTGGAGGTCGATCTCCACGTGCTTCGTCCGCTGGTGTTGGATGGGGTTGGTGGAGAGGTAGACCGCACTGATATTGTCGCTGTAGATCAGCGTGCTCCGGGAGGGCGGAGTGTGTAGCTCGGCGAGGAGTTGCCGGAGCCAGGAGGCCTCAGCCACGCCGTTAGTAACAGCACGGTACTCCGCCTCGGCACTGGACCGGGAGACCATCGGCTGGCGCTTAGACGACCAGGACACTAGGTTGCCGCCCAAGAAGACAGCGTAGCCGGAGGTGGAGCGCCGGGTGTCCGGACACCCTGCCCAGTCGACGTCAGTGTAGACGACGAGCTCGGCCGAGGACCGGTGAAGGAGGAGGCCGTAGTCGATCGTGCCCCGGAGGTAGCGGATGAGGCGCTTGAGAGCAGTGAGGTGAGGCTCCCGGGGATCATGCATGTGAAGACAGATCTGCTGAATGGCATAGGTGATGTCCGGCCGGGTGAAGGTGAGGTACTGAAGGGCACCAGCAAGACTCCGGTAGGCAGTGGGATCTGACACTGGGGGGCCCTCAGCCTCTGACAACTTGCCCTGAGTATCAACCGGAGTGGAGCAGGGGTTGCAGTCAGTCATCCCGGCCCGCTCCAGGATATCTCGAATATACTGCCGCTGGTGAAGAAGTAACCCGGCAGGATGAGACTCAACAGTGACCCCAAGGAAATGGTGGAGCACACTCAGATCCTTCATAGCAAACTCCTGCTGAAGAGCGGTAATGATGCGACAGAGAAGTGGCTCACTGGAGGCTGTGAGGACAATGTCATCAACATAGAGCAGCAGGTACACAGTGTCAGCTCCATGGTGATAGATAAACAGAGATGTATCAGACTTGGCCTCCACAAACCCCCAGTGTCAGCAGGAAAGCAGCAAACCGATGGTTCCATGCTCGGGGGGCCTGCTTAAGGCCGTAGAGAGACCTGTTGAGCCGACAGACCATGTCAGGACGGGAGGAATCAACGAACCCCGCCGGCTGACTGCAGTAAACTGTCTCGGTGAGAAGGCCATACAGAAAGACATTCTTGACGTCCAACTGATGGACGGGCCATGACTGAGCAAGCGCCAGCGAGAGCATGGTGCGGACGGTGGCCGGCTTTACCACCGGGCTGAAAGTCTCATCGTAGTCGACTCCGGGCCGCTGAGTGAAGCCCCGGAGAACCCAGCGAGCCTTGTACCGCTCGAGAGTGCCGTCAGCCCGACGCTTGTGGGTTCAGATCCACTTGCCGGTGACGACGTTGGAGCCTGGCGGCCGGGGCACCGCCTCCCATGTCTGGTTTGCGAGGAGCGCGGCGTACTCCTCTTCCATCGCTTGGCGCCAATGAGGGTCCAACAAGGCGTCACGGACGGAAGAGGGTACTGGGGAGACCGGCGTGTCGCCGGGCAATGCCGCAAGGGCCCGGGGCGGCAGTGTGCCAGCCGCGTGCCGTGTCACCATCGGGTGAACATGGCGCGGGTGTCGGTGAAGCAGCGGCGGGTGGTAGACCGGCGGTGCGACATGGGCCGGCGGGGACTGCGGCGGTGGTGTCGGTGTCCCCGGCGGAGAGGAAACCGGGGCGGCGGCGGCCGCGCACGGCGCTGGTACACCCGGACCGGCGCAACGAATCGTGGAGGAGGGGCCGGGGCAGCACCAGAGGACGACAGCGCCGAAGCACCGGGAGCGATGGCTCTAGATCCGAGCCAATCGGAGAGGCCGGGGCTGCGCTGGAGGACGAGGCCGGGCGGGGAGCAGGGGCCGGCAAGGAGGTCGGTGACGCAGTACCTGCAGGAGACCATGGAAAAGGTGGTTGGACCACCAGGTCAGTGGGAAACAGGGAGGAGGGATCTGGAGCAGGAGTGGTGGTGGGTGGGCTGGAGAAGGGGAAAACAGACTCATCGAACACCACATGGCGAGAGATGAGAACCCGTCGAGAGGTAAGATCAAAACACCGGTACCCCTTGTGATCCGGGGAATACCTGAGGAAAACACAGAGAGTCGAACGGGGGTCCAGCTTATGGGAAGAAGTGGCAGCGGTGTTGGGGTAACACGCGCACCCGAAGACTCTAAGGTGATCGTAACGAGGAGTACCGAAAAGAGCGTGGTGTGGCGTAGGAGCGGGACAGGCAGCGGAAGGAAGACGGTTGAGGAGGTAGGTGGAGGTGTGCAGGCCCTCCGCCCAGAAGCAAGCAGGAAGAGACGCCTGAAACAGAAGGGTGCGCACGGTGTCGTTGGTGGTGCGAATCATGCGTTCTGCCTTGCCATTCTGTGAAGAGGTATATGAGCAAGACATGCGCAACTGAACACCGTGAGAGAGGAAGAAAGCACGAGAGGTGGAGTTATCAAACTCGCGACCATTGTCACACTGGACGGCCTTGATGGTGAGGCCGAACTGTGTGGACACCCAAGTGAAGAAATGAAGAAGCGTGGAAAAAGTATCAGACTTCGCACGCAGGGGAAAAGTCCACGAGTAATGAGAGAAATCATCGACCACCACAAGATAGTACTTATAACCAGAAATACTGATAACAGGAGATGTCCATAGGTCGCAATGTACAAGATCAAAAATGTGGGCCGCATGTGAAGAACTATGAAAAGGAAGACGAACATGTCGGCCCAATTGGCACGCATGACACATGCTCATCAGGAGCTCGAGTACATGGAAGACCGGAGCTACGACTAAGCTGCATCAGGGCATCACGTCCAGGATGGCCGAGGCGCCGGTGCCAAGTGGTAGAGGAAGTAGAGGCGGCGAAAGCAGCTGACAAAACGGACGGCGAAGAAGATGAAGTAGCCGCCGGGAAGCAAAGAGTGTAAAGGGGCCCCGTGCTGCCACATCGGAGCAGAGGACGCCGGGAAGCCAAATCCTTTACAGTAAGACCAGAAGAGTCAAATTTCACAGAACAGGAATTGTCAGCTGTAAAACGACGAATGGAAAGAAGGTTGTGAACCATAGAAGGAGCAACAAGAACATCAAGAAGACGAAAGGAACCATGAGCACCGGCGGTACCCACAGACGTGACAGGAAGACATGAATCATTTGCGACCATAATGGTCGAAGGGAGAGAAGAAGAGGGAGAATGGACAGAAGAAAGTATACCAGGGTCAGGAGTGGTGTGGTAGGTGGCTCCCGAATCAGCGATCCACTCAGGTCCGACAGGAGGTGTTAGGCCCATAGTGCTGAACGAACGAGCTAGGGCCGCCTGATCCCAGTTGGCAACCCCGGGTGGGGTGCCGGAGGGTGTAACCCACGGTGACGTAGGGGAGATGCCGGGAGGTGGAGCACCCGTGAACATGGCCGCCGACGGACGAGGCTCGCCACCGGGGACGTGGAAGGGCCACATAGAGATGCGCCCGGACCACGGGTTCTGAAAGGAAGGCCATGGTGTGGCCTGTGGTGCCGTCGGCGCATGGTTGCCCCCGCCACGGCCCCTCCCCCCACGTCCAGTGCCGCGGCGACGGCGACCGCCACGGCCCCCCCACCCCCGCTCGGCCCAGAGGGAGGACCAAGGAGGGACGACGGCGGCGTAGCGGACGGACGCGGTGGAGTGGCCGCGAGGGCCGTCGAGGACCCCGGTGCGGTGGCGGACCCAGGCTGGAGGCCTTGAGTCAGCTCCTCCATGACAAGATCGTCACGGACCTAGAGGAAGGTGGGGAAGGGGCGCTGGCGGGTGATCCATGTCCTGAGGTGGGCGTAGCGGTCGCTGAGCCCGCGGAGGACATTGAGGACCAGGATGCGGTCCTCCACGGGCCAACCAAGGTCACCGAGGGAGTCTGCCATGGTCTTCATCTTCTGGCAGAACTTGCCAACAGTGAGGTCACCCTGGACGAAGGTCCGGAAGCTCGCATCGAGCCGCAGAGCCCGGGCCTCGGCATTGCCCAGAAACTGGCCCTCGAGCGCCAGCCAGGCCTGTCGAGCATCCACCGTGTTGCGGACGAGGTCGTGGAGGTCGACGGAGATCGTCCCGATGATCCACGAGAGGACGATGCTGTTAAGGCGCAGCCACGAGGGGGTCTGGGCCGAGACCGAGGCATCGACGAGGACGTGGTCGTCAAGGGCGTAGCGGCGGAGGGTGAGTAGGACCAGGTCCCGCCAACGGGCGTAGGAGGGTGACTCGGGCTCGAGAACCACCGGGACAAGCAGACGGATGTTCTGAACACCCCCGGCCTGGTAGTGGAGCTGCGTCACGAGCGGATCGGCCGGATCGTGCCAGATGACCGCTGCGGTGGACGCGTGGTGGCCCGTCAAGCCGGAGGAGGTAGCCCCAAGGTCGTGGTAGGCGGGAGGGACGAGGCGCTGCTCCACGTCAGCGATCTGACGGGCCAGGGCATCGGCCGCATCCCGCTCACGCTCCTAGGCGACGAGTGCAGCGGCGAGAGTAGGAGCAGCACGACCGGGGTAGGGGATGGTCGGCGGCGGCTGAGGTAGGGTATGGAAGGCGTGAACGCCATCAGTGCCCCCCCCAACCGAGAAGACAGCGCCTGGGAGGAGGCCACCGGCGTCCAGGGCGCCGGGGAGAAGTGCGGTGGGGTCGATACCCGCGCCGGGGAGGGGAGCCGCAGGAGGTAGGGCCGCATCGGCCGCACCCGCGCCCGCGGCTGCTGCCCCCGCGGCAGCGGCGCCAGGAAGCAGAGCGGCGGCGGCGGCTCCAGACCCGCCCGCGCGCCCAGCAGCAGCGCCCCCACCCGCGCCGGCCGGTGCGCTGTGGAGCAGGGCGGCGCCCGCGCCCGCACCGGTCTGGGTTCCAGGGAGGAGGGCGGCGGGAGGTGGTGGCCGGGCGGCGGGAGGAGGCGGGTGGGCAGCCGCACGCCCAGCAGCAGAGGCGGCCGCACCTACGTCTGGAAGCATGGCGGCGGTGGGAGGTGGCTGGTGGTCAGCAGCAGCAGCGATGTGCGCCCAGGAAGTGGAGGGAAGAGGGGGGAAGGCATGGAAGTAGGAAGGAGAGGGAGGAGGAGGCCGGCCGGCCATGGAGGTGGCGGCGGCGGCGCCAGCCAGAGGGGCGGCGGCTGGGGAAGGGAAGGTGGAAGAACCTAGCTGGATATCATGCTAGAAGATTAGTCTCTATTGATTTGGGCTAACCCTAGAAGGGTAGCTATATAGGTAACCATACATGGGCCTCATGGGCCTAGCCTCATGGGCCTAATACACTCATAAACCAACAGGAAGTGCCCTGGGTTGGTTATGCTGCTTGGTTAGATTTTTTATAGAATGTTTCCAAGGGGCTTGAATGTATTTTTGTCTGCCAAAATCTGGAATAACAGTTGCTAATATGATGTCTATTGAGACCTGAACATATAAATATAGTGACAATGGGAGGTTTGGTTTGAGGAATTGGACGTCCATCACATTCTCACTCACCTTTTTGTTTGGTTTGTGGAATGGAATGGGTTGATTCACCACAGCCTCATCCCTCACAAGCTAGTAATTAGTATAGGCATGGGGGATGAAGTCATTGCACCAATTCATGGGATGGAGTCATGATGCACCACCTCATATTATGGGGGTGGTTTCTGAAACCAATCATCTGATGTTCCATGCCACTGCCTCCAACAGTGGAATTGACCGCGTGTCAAGCAATGTTTTCAAATCATGATATGGACTCTAGTCGCCTGGTCACAGACTAGGTGATTAATCGTGCCTAGGCATCAACTAGTCGTGATTAGTTTGGGGCTAGTCGACAAGTGACCCAGGACAGCTTAAATAAGGCACTTAGCATCTAGCATTTGGCATTCAGGTAGCATAACAGGTAGCCAACCATAAATGGAAATGCTAAACAAGAGTGCTTACTGCTGCACATTGAAGTGCTTAATAACTTAACAAGTTCTTAAATCTGAAAGTTCATGATGGTAACTAATACTAGAAAACTATGAAAGAAAGCTTGTCAATTGTCATCATAATAAAACCCAGTTTGCAGCATATGCTGCACATCAGCATTCAGCCATCCAAAGCCCTATCCAATTGGAAAGCCCCTCTTCAATCCTGGTTCCAGATTCATCCTCCATTTCTTCATCTTCATCTTCTCGAGTTAGAAAAGAGGGATCATATCTGCCATCAAGAAGCACACCCTCCTCTCTGTTTTCATCATCCTCATTGATATTTTCACTTACAGCAACCATTGACCTTGTAATCTTCCTTGCATAACTGAATTGTGCACTTTAGGCTGACTATAATCACCACAAGCTGCTGTTTTCCTACTGGGACCATCACCTCGAGCAGCTCTAGGAAAACTACGTCCTCTGAGATTCTGAGATGCACCTAAAGCTTCATTGGTTCACACTCGCTCGGTTCAGCTGGCGGCTAGGTCAGCCAGAGGTCCAGTATGTAACTAGTATATAGGTGGTGGTATGGGCCTTGAACGCTACTGGGCTGACCTGCTGAAGACCAAGTTGCTTTCTACAGGCTGATCGTTCGACTAGAAAGCACCAACTGGTTGTGACTAGTCGACGAGTAGTCGTCTGATTGAGTGACTAGGGAAACTAATGGAATCGCTTCACCTAATCGATGTCCAGGGACTGATTTGTCGATTAACAGAGCGATTTGAAAACACTGGCATGCGCATATACTTCCTAAATTGATGTGAATTAATTTACAGCCAGTTTGATATTAGTTATTTCTTTTCATAATGATCACTGTTATTTAATGTAGCCTCAGGGAACACCAGAAAATGGATACATGTGGAACAGGGTTAGCCCTCAATTAAGTTCCCCTAATCAACCCTATTCATTGAGGGAAGCACTTGCTCAAGCGCAATCTTCAAGAATTGGGTCAACCGCCAGGGCATTGAGAGAGTCTCTACATCCAGTACTGAGACAAAAATTGGTATACTCTATGTCTAATTATCATATGCGGTGTTGCAGGTTACACATTTCTCTCTTTAACCTGAGACAATTCTTACAGGAACTTTGGGAAGAAAATCTCAGTACTGCTGTGAGCCTCGAAGTGTTGGGAATAACTGAGAAGTTTTCAGTTGCTGCAGGCACTCGAAGCATCACTACTGATTATGCGAAGCTAGATTGTGTAACATCTATCTTAATGGGTCTTTTATCTAGGAGCCAGCCCTTGGCTTTTTGGAAGGCTTTCCTTCCTGTGGTCTACAATATATTTAATCTTCATGGTGCAACACTAATGGCAAGGGAGAATGACCGCTTTTTGAAGCAAATTGCTTTTCATCTTTTGCGGCTTGCTGTTTTCCGAAATGATTCGATTAGAAAAAGAGCTGTTGTTGGGTTGCAGATTCTTGTTAGGGTAAGCTGCTTAGCTGAATTGTAGCTTTATCTGGTCTTCAATTGAATGATACTGATATAAATATTCTTGTGGTTCTAGAACTCATTCAACTATTTCAAGAACACTACAAGGTTGAGGGTCATGTTGACAATTACTTTGTCAGAGTTGATGTCCGATGTGCAAGTAACTCAAATGAAATCTGATGGTTCTCTTGAAGAAAGTGGTGAAGCTCGGCGCCTTAGGAAATCACTGGAGGAAATGGCTGATGTGAGAAGCAAGGATCTGTTAAAAGATTGTGGCCTCCCTGTTACTGCATTGGAGGCGGCCCCTGAAGGTTCCTCTGATAATAGGTGGTCTTGGGTAGAGGTGAAACATCTGTCTAAATGTCTAGTCCAGGCCCTTGATGCTGGTCTGGAACACGCCCTCTTGGTAAGCAAAGTTCACCAATGAATTCTAGTGTGCTATCCATTATTTGTCGCGGCAAAATGGCAATTTGTAATCTGCAAAAGGAAATTAGATTTAAGACATTAACATACAAGTAATGGTAATATGCTTGGCTCTGCCACTTTATTTGAGTCCTCTACAACTGACGACATGTAAATCCAAATAATTCTTGTAGGGTTCTGTAGTGACTGTAGACAGGTATGCAGCTGCCGAGGGTTTCTATAAACTAGCTATGGCCTATGCGCCCGTTCCAGATCTTCACATTATGTGGTTGCTGCATCTGTGTGATGCACACCAGGAGATGCAATCATGGGCTGAAGCAGCACAATGTGCAGTTGCTGTAGCTGGCGTGATCATGCAGGTCGTGATCTTTGCTCCTGTACTATCTTTTATTCCTGCAATCTTGACATATTCTGTATGGAGGTTTGTAACCTCTGAAACTTTCTTACAGGCACTTGTTGGAAGGAATGATGCTGTGTGGAGCAAGGAGCATGTTGCTTCGCTGTGCAAGATTTGCCCTATCGTCAACACTAATGTGAGTGCAGAAGCATCTGCAGCTGAAGTTGAGGGATATGGTGCATCCAAATTAACAGTGGACTCAGCGGTTAAATATCTTCAACTTGCCAATAAACTCTTCACACAAGCCGAACTCTACCATTTTTGTGCAAGCATTCAGGAACTCATAATTCCTGTGTATAAAAGCAGAAGGGCTTATGGACAGCTGGCCAAATGCCATACATCACTCACAAACATCTATGAGTCAATTCTTGAACAGGAGGCTAGTCCTATACCATTCATTGATGCCACATACTACCGAGTTGGTTTCTATGGTGAGCGTTTTGGCAAGCTCAATAAAAAGGAGTATGTATTTAGAGAACCACGGGATGTACGTCTTGGTGATATTATGGAGAAGCTTAGTCATATATATGAGGCTAAAATGGATGGGAGTCACACTTTACACATAATTCCAGACTCTAGACAAGTCAATGCTGATGAGTTGCAGCCTGGCGTCTGCTATTTACAGATCACTGCTGTTGATCCTGTGATGGAGGATGAGGACTTGGGTAGCAGGAGGGAAAGGATTTTTTCTTTGTCAACTGGTACTGTTCGTGCACGTGTTTTTGACCGTTTTCTTTTCGATACACCATTCACAAAAAATGGAAAAACACAAGGTGGTCTAGAAGACCAGTGGAAGAGGCGCACGGTGCTCCAGACAGAGGGTTCCTTTCCTGCTTTGGTGAACCGCCTGCTAGTTACCAAATCTGAATCTCTGGAGTTCTCTCCTGTCGAGAATGCGATTGGAATGATTGAAACAAGAACAGCTGCATTGAGAAATGAACTAGAAGAACCACGGAGTTCTGAAGGTGATCAACTCCCAAGGCTTCAAAGCTTGCAAAGGATACTCCAAGGAAGTGTGGCTGTGCAGGTGAGGCTGAATCCCCTTTGCAGAAATGGAAAGATTTATGAGTTTGTCACCACCGTTTGCTCATTTTCTTGCTTTTTTAGCTAATTATTTTGATATTTCCATGCAGGTCAACAGTGGGGTATTAAGTGTGTGCACTGCATTCTTATCTGGTGAGCCAGCGACTAGGCTCAGATCACAAGAACTGCAGCAACTCATCGCTGCATTGCTTGAATTCATGGCTGTCTGCAAGCGTGCAATCCGTGTGCATTTCAGATTGATAGGGGAAGAAGACCAGGAATTCCACACCCAACTTGTCAATGGGTTCCAGTCACTCACTGCTGAGCTATCTCACTATATCCCAGCTATACTCTCCGAGCTATGATAAGAGTGATAGACCTGTAGCAAGCCAGAAATTAGGTAGCATGTGAATGGTTGTTCATTCTTTCAGTTGCGGGTTACCACCAAATGTCCATATTTCCATTAGCTTTGGTTGTATAGTTCTAGGAACCGGAAATTAACTAGTCTAAGAAGTTCTGTACCGTTTTGCAGCACCGATTCCTGATTTTGGAGTGTAAAGTTTGTATAATACCTAGTGTCCTAGTGTTATCGATTATGCACCAGTTGTGTGCTGAGTGCCATGTTTTTGCAGTTTGCTACTGTATCACAACGAGCGGACATTTTACAACAGTTGTATTGTGATGTTCTGTAGATACATAGTGCCTATTCTGGGTGATGTTTTTTTTCCAGTAGGAAATTAGCTGCTGACAAGTGCATGTTTCCTCGCAATTTGTTTATGCGCGTTTAGAAGCCTTGTGCTACTGAAGTCTAGGGATGAAAACGGATCCGATACGGACGGATATCACTGATATCGTATTTGTTTTCATATTTATGTCCGGATTCGGATTCGAATACGGATAGTATAAAAAATGTCGGATAGAATACGATTGAATATCGACATCATAAATATGTGATTTAAATATTCGGATACGAATACGGTATCGGATGTTAAATATCCGGACTCGGATACGGACGGATTAAAACCCCTCTAAACGAATTCGGTCTCGAATACGATCAGAAAATATCTGTACCGTTTTCATCCCTACTGAAGTCGCTTCCATAACTGTAGTTTGCTTATTGGTCCTACTGTATAATGATGCCTTAAATTGCTCAGATTCCATGGTTGAACATTTCCAGGTGTCCACTTAAATTTAATCACCGACATTCTCGTGGGAGGTGGGGAGCCATCCTAGACCTAGATCCTAAGTCTTTCTTTCACAAAGCACTTCCATCATAAACCCCCTATACTTTAAACGTGCAATGTAAGCAATATATTTAATTGCAACAATGAGAAATTGGTGTCACAAAATGGACGCAATAAAAGTAAAATGAAATAAAAATGACCAGTGCACCTTAAGGTGACCTCGTAATGCAAGTGCACAATTCTGAGTTGTCTACATAGCTCTGAACATTAACATTCGTCTCCAGGCAAGTACAGATCCATAGTTTTTAGTCACAGTGCGATGTCTCCGTACTGGTACAAAGTTTTTAGTCACTAGCAGGAACCCCACGCAGCTGCGCGGGCTAGCTATAGCTTATATAAGTCTGTTTATAAAAGTAGTTTTACTACATTAAACATGTTAGAATTCCTGAATACCGGCACCCTGAGATGTAATCACATAGTGCAATCTTTTCATCATAAAGTAAAAATGGGAAAATAACATCTTCAATTGTTGGTTGTGCTTCGCCAATCTGTAATACATTTGAAAGGGACAGTTGTTGATTCTGTACATAGAAAATGTAACACTCATGCAAATATTTGTTGGACGAAGTGTAGATTGTCAAACTGAGGTGTGCATTATCCTATCTGCACAGTTTATAAACCTGTACGGGCAAACAGATAAATTAAAATAGATAAATATATATGCCAAATAGAACATATGAATATATGTTAAATAGAAGCAGTAGAATGAGTAGCTGCTAAATCTGGGAACACAAAGCATTGTGAGGTACTTTGACAGTGGAAAAAATTGACAATGATGTCCAGAACTCCAGGAGGCACCCAGGAATACAGAGCAATGGTACCGAGCTTAAAATAATTCTATGGTATAGGTAGGCTATTGCATCTCTGAAGAGGCACTGACACACGGAGTACTAAAGAATTAATTATTACCAATGCAGGGCTGTCATGAAAAAAATAGTAGTAGAAATTCTCAAGTAATTGAGACTACAATTAGCAATTAATTAGAAATTGAGACTACCGACAGGATGTCAATCAAATGAATTGAGAAATGAGAGGCTTCGGAGAAAAGAACATCCAGGTAAATGATAGACTAACGATACATCAGCTTATTTAACAAAACAAAAGGGAATCAGAAAGCACCATTTTTTTTGGAGTGTTCTGTATTTGCGGACCATAAAGTAAAACACCATGCACTTTGCTATGTACCTGAGATCCCTATGAAGCAAAAGAAAAAGATTACCACACACATTGCCAAAAGATGGTTAAGACATTTATATATACATATGGGATCAACATAATCAGGTAGCATGCTAGAACTATTCTAATACCTCTGTTCCAAAGCTATTTTATCTGCGGCGTAAAAACAACCGTTCTATTCTGAAATTTGTCCCATAAGTTAAATAACCAGTGATGATTCTAGGAACAAAGTATAGAAATAAAATAATGGATGTTACAGTACAGGATGACAGTGGCGGACCCAGCCGGAAATATGAGGGGGGGATTGCTATATACGTATACAAAACTTCACCGATATACTGGTTTATATATGTATTATACCATATCTATATTGGTAATAACACACAACAAATATATTCTATATATAATTCTGCACAGAATATTTTGTAACACCCTGGTGTTATGAGCCGCTTAGCACCTCACTTAAAACCTAAGAGAAATTATCGCAATAAGTTCTCAAAGTTTACAATTTTACCTCGCAGGAAAGGGTAATCAATAATGTCGGTAAAATTGGTTTATGTGAAAACATGCTAATGAGACTCTAATTAGAAAAAATAGAACAATATGTTGTTTTAATTATTTTGGCGGGAGAAACAATTTTTTATAAATAAAAATAAAATTACCACCTGTATGTATTACTTAATAAAATTTGAAGTGTAAGTCGAGCAGATGAAAATACAACTTTTGTTTTGGAAAACAAATATTGTTAAATAGTATGTTGCGAGCTCAAAAATCGAATTCGGAATTCATTCTGACCTTGACTCGGGATCTCGCCTAAGCCAGAGCCGGCGCTTGACAGTGCCATTTTCGGCATTTAAATTCCAACAAAAATGCTTAAGCACTAACATCAAGTTTTTCCATAGTAGGTTGCTTCTAAGTATGTACTTGGGCAAGGTATGAATTGTAGTTAAGTTGGACGTCGCGTTGCTCTCGTAAAAATTTGCCAAAACTACCTAGAGCACACGGTGAACCATGTTCCTTGCTCTGTTCGCGAACTGGCTCGTGGCATGGCTAACGCATCTTGGCACCTTCCCATCTTTTCCTCGGGTCACTCTCGGGCCGTGTCAATGGTTTCGATAGACAGTTGTTGGTGCAACCATAGGTGCACAAAATTGGTTGGACCATAATCACATAAATCGATGACTTTTGCTTTGCTTTAAATTGCGTGCGCTTCACCGGACAGTCGTGTCGGCTAGGAACCGCGGTCACCGCGCGCTGGGCCAGGTCGGGCTGCAGCTGGCACCGCTCGGCTGTCGTGGCGTCTCCCCCGCCCTTCGATTCACCGTCCGCCAAGCCTGAGTCGTGTGCCGCTGCCGCACGTCTGGTCGAGGGCCCGGTAGAATGGCAATGGGATGTCCCCTGCCTCGGGTGCTCCCGCTGGCCAGCACCGACGCGACTGTGCCTTGCAAGTCAACGCGTGCCGCCCTGCTCTGCTTGTCTCGCTAGCCATCGCGCCCATGCCGTGCTGCTCTCTCTGCCTTCTTCTACACGCTGAGCTGCCCCGCCCACTCTCACCCTCTCTGGTTCGGCCCTCTCTCTCTTGGTCCTCTCTCTCTCTCTCTCGCTCTGCTGCCTGCTCGCATGCTGCCTTGGCCACTCTCCATGGCGAGCCGGTAACCATGCGCCGCTTCCTCCCTTCCTAACCGCCGGCCTTGGGCATCTTCGCCTGATTCCTCGCGCCGGTGCGTGGTATAGGAATCTAGCTGGCAGCCTGACGTGCGCGTAGCCGCAGGCGGGTTGGTTGCTGGCCATTTTTGGTTTTCCCTCGCCGCCTGTCTTAAAGCGCTACCGCATCGGTGTTTGGAGGTAGGGCCCGTTGTGTTCATGGTTTTCCAATTGCTTGTACCCGTAGAGCCGCCCTGACCTCCCCTTTTCGGTGCTCGCCTCGGTTTGACAGGGACCTCGCCGGCAACGAGCTGACGCCACGTGTCTGTGCTAGAGCACCGCTGCTTCGGTTGGGCGCACGTGGCCATCTTAGCTCGGACTTCCTCCGACTCCACCGTCGCTGTAGCCAAGTACGTGGTAAGACGCTGATGCCGTAACGCCCTTCCCTTCATTCGGATATCCCTCGAGATCGCTAGAATGGTTTCTCCGTCGCCGGAACAGTGCTTTCGCCGTGGCCAGGCCTTAGTAACGCTCTGTTGAGCTCCCTACCATGTCGTACTGCCATGATTTGGTCCGTATAGTCTCATTGGCTCGGTGGATGAGTTGTTTGGGCCCGCAGTTGGTCGGCGTAGCCGGCGTTGCCGGCCGGAGCCGCGCCGCCGTGGCCAGAGGTGTCGGGGACTGGCTCAATGCGAAGATCGGTTTGATGGGGGTGTTTCTTGCATAGCGCTTCTCTAGTGCTATAGTACGCGGTTGCATCGCGTAGTATCCATTTAGACTAGGGGCTGTTTTGCTTAAACGCCAGCGCGTGTGCGGGCTCCCTGTCTCGGCCGTTGCTGGGCCGGCCTGTCGCGCGCGGCCACTCCCGCGCGAGCCGTTGCGGTCGGCTGGGTCGGATTGTCTACCACCGGTCCGTTTCATTTCTAAGTGCTTTTCTAATTTATTTCGGCAGCAAACTTGTAAATCCAATATAAAAACATGTAGGAGTCCAAAAATTGTGAAACAAGTTTGGTTGGGTTACAAAAATCATGATCTATCTAAGGGTGTAATTGGCGCACGTAGTTTCATGATATTTTTAGGTTTGCTCGAAGTATTTTGAGACGCTTAAAATTGTTAAGCATGAACTTGTAGGAATTATTATGATTAATCTGTGATAGTATTGGTTCTAGAAGGCTTACAGTGGTTTTATAATAGTATTATCTACTTACTGTAGTTTGATAGCTCTGTAATAATAAATGTGTTAGGGTAGCCGGTGAACTCTAAATTGAATACATGTGTTTTAGCGGTAAAATGCTAAGGCACAACTTGGGTTTCATAACTAAAATGTTTGTCAAAAAATAGCGCGTTGCGGGTAGGAAGGACACGTGGGTTAGTACGTTAGTCTCTACGCTAGTTTGTTAGCTTGAGGGGCGAAATCATATTCTGAGTTGCGAATGTCGTGTTTATTTATGTTTCTGTTGCATCCACGTATATCGTATAGGGACACCGATCGTGGAGTCACCCGGAGGCAACAAATAGGAGGGTGTCCGAAGGATCGTGCCGCCATGATGAAATGCTAACTTGGTTATATCTTACCTAGGCAAGCCCTGGTGCATAACCCCTATTATTCTGCACTTTATTTTATGCTTGTGCATTAAGTTTAAAGGAATTGAATGAAACCCACTTGCATATATATAAATCCATATCCTATGAGTCTTACTAGTATGATAGGATTGTATAGTGTGCTATGCTATAGGATCCCGGTAGAAGTTAAGTGATTACCTGTCACTCGCGAGAGATAGGAATTATACTGCTGTCATTATTATGATATTACTATCACATGGAATGTATATGAACAATAATTGGAGACCGGACAGAACGGGTTGGATGGACTTGGACCTGGTTAGGCAACAGAGCGGGGCTCTGGTTGCATTTGTTCCGCCTGTGTCAATTAAGGACCGTTCGTTGCATGGACCATGGTCAAGTCACAGATTTATTGTCCCGAGCATATACTTGCTTATGGGGGTGGGAAGACTTGTTTCTCTCTTGTCATGGGTTCCTGCTCTTTTCGGACCGGCTTTTTAGGGTGGTTATATATATTGGCTTGAGGAGGTCTAAGCACCATACTGAGGCCGGGCCTGTATGTTGGAGGCTTAGAGTCCGAGCTTAGACGGGGACCTGGACCCCTTGACAGGAGTGGAACGGGTTGGTCTTGCTTGTGCCCGGGGAACAAGCAAAGCGTGTGTTTTCGGGGCACCCAGCTGGGCACATTGATTCGCGAATCGCCGTTTCTACGTGACGGTACGGCTTGACTACGCTCTGGCATCGTAGTAAGAACTGGTAGTTGAAAGATGAAGAAATGGTTCCTTTTGCTCAACCCTGCTTGATTATAGACTGGGTGCTTACGTAGAAGGTTAGATAAGAAATAAAATATAGCTATTAAAAGTAAGAAATTAAGGACACACTCTTAGTGCTGCTTCTCGCAAACAAGAAACCCACAAGCCAAAAAGTCTTGCATAATCCTTGGAGTCTTTTTCTTTCCTCCTGATGGGTAAGTCTTGCGGAGTATAATTGAGTACTTAGGGTTTGTTCTACCCTGTTGCAGGTGACAGGTGCTGATAAGCTGACGCTTGTGTGTGGAAACCTTCTAGTGGGCTCAGTGATGATTTCCTTTACAATGCGGAGTAGAGTTTATTTATTAAAATCTCTCACCAAAAGTTTACAAGGAAAATACTATTAACATGTTAGCATTTCATGCACATAAACGTTCTTCATGTTAATGTTTACCTTATCGTTAAATGATTTCATTTCCGCTAAACTCTGTTAACCTTTTATATTCCACTATTAGGATCAAATAATGAATTACTCTGATGTTGTACTAAAAGTGATGTGAGAAATGGCAAGGATGTTGTAAGCTTTACTCTCTCATTTGTGATCCTGATGTAAAAATGTGGATCTTCGAGTTCTCCCTTGCGGTGTGCTCGACGGAATCACTTAGTTTAGTGTTCTCCCTTGGGTACTTAGGGTCTAATGGAAGACGAGTACTCTTGGGAGGACATTAGATTAGGCGGTTCTGCCACATATTTGTTAGCATGAAACAAATGAGTTTGGTTGGCACAAAAAAAAAGCATTAGCCCCATTAGGAATTTGTCAAAATTCTAATATAACAATTTGCATAGGTACTGTCAGTGTTTTGTGCGCATGTGCCGTTACTGGATGAACTAGTCAATATAAATTAAAAGAATTAACCCTTTCAGTATCTACATGCAGATTAATTGAACAACTGAACTTTTCAAGTCGCTGATTGTAGGACATAACAGAGCAAAGGGATAGCATTTGCCGCAATGTCCTGTGTGACCAATGGGTCTTGATACATTGACCTATCGACCTAGCATGGCCCTGCAAATTTAGGCAAATTAACCCTTTCAGTATCGACATGCAGATTAATTGAACAATTAAACTTTTCAGTCAGTGATTGAAGGACATAACAGAGCAAAGGGATAGCATTTACCGCAATGTATTGTGTGACCAATAGATTAGATCTATTGGCCTTTTTTTTTAAAAAAAGGAATATATTAATATTCTAGCTTATGCATCGACCAATGCATATAGTTGTTCCTTATTACAAGCACAACCACTGTGGTCCACACAAACTCAAACACAAAGTTTTTAACTAAAGTAAAAAAAGAGCTTCCAAACTCGCCATCTAAAGAGCAATTCTATTACTAAATCTCCAACTGTATCTTACAAACACCTCCATCGCGGTTGTCTTAATAATTCTGCATCACATCTTCATTTTTTGGCGATCCTCCTCCTTTTGAAGTAGGGACCAGGACCTGGTCCAATAGGTCCCCCTGAAGATAACATGTAAATAAGATGATGCTGCAGCCTTGTCAAAAATTATATGGGTTAACCAAATTGCCCAACAAATCGCACTTGCGCTGACAAGAATCTTAGATTTTAGTTTCCTATTTATCCCGTCTAACCAGCCCGTGAACAAATTGTGAACGCTAGTTGGAGGTAATAAATTAAAGGAAACATGAACAATACGCCACATGAATTTAGCAAAATGACAGTCAAAGAATAAATGTTGTATAGACTCGTCAGAAGAACAAAAACAACACTTTCTATCTCCTTGCCACTGTCGTCTTACTAAGTTATCCTTTGTCAAGATTACTCTCTTAAACAAGTACCACAAGAAAACTTTGATTTTAAGAGGTAATTTCAGTTTTCAAATAAAAGTACTAAAAGGTATAGCTTGGGCTGTCAATAATGCTCTGTACATGGATTTAACCGAGAATAATCCACTCTGGTGTAGCCCCTACACAAAATGATCCCTTTAGGTTGTTAATTGTACACGGGCAACCATTGCCACGACATCGTGCCAAGCTTGTAAATTAACCCCTACTAGAAATCTCCTGAAAGCTACATTTAATGGAACTATGAATAGTACCGTTCTTATAGAAGCATTTTTTTTCTAACAATGTTATAAAGTACAGGAAAGATGGATTTTAGTAGCCGCGATGTTATCCACGAATCCTCCCAAAATCGCACTTGTGACCCGTCACCTAGATCAAACTTGCCTAGCGAGAAAAACTCCCCCTTAACCTTCATGAGGCCAGCTCAAAACTGAGAGTCTCCGGACATGTATTGAACCTGAGTTAAAGTTTTGTCCCTTAAATATTTATTCCTAAGTATCTGTTGCCAAACCCCATCTCTATTAATCAATTTATAAAGCCATTTACTTAGGAGACACTAGTTGTGAACCTCTAAATTTAACACTCCCAACCCTCCTTGATCTTTTGGAGTGCAAACTATCTCCTACTTAGTTAACCTATATTTTTTCTTGTGGTCATCACTCTGCCAGAAAAACCTCGATTTGAAGTAATCCAGCTTCTTCAGAACCCCTCTAGGTACTTCAAAGAATGAAAACATGAACATGGGGAGACTACTCAAAACAGAGTTAATCAAAACCAGCCTCCCTCCTACCGACATCAATTTACTTCAACAATTCAATCTTTTTTGAAATCTTTCTTCAAGATGTTTCCAATCTTTATTCATGAGTTTTCTATGATGCATAGGTATTCCTAGATATCGAAAAGGATATGACCCCAAATCACACCCAAAAATAAGTGTGTACTCCAATTGTCTAGCTCTAGCTGCTCCGTAACAGAACATCTCACTTTTGTGAAAATTGATCTTGAGTCCTGAAAGCTTTTCAAAAGCACAAAACAAAAGTTTTATATTTTTGTCCCTCTCTATATCATTATCTATGAAGATGATAGTGTCATCTGCATATTGAAGGATTGAGAGTCCCTCATCTACTAAATGCGGAACAACCCCTAGGATTTGTTCCGCCTCTTTAGCTCTTGAAATTAGGACAACCAGCATATCAACTACTATATTAAAAAGAATTGAAGATAGAGGATCCCCTTGCCGCACTCCTTTCCTGGTCTGAAAAATATCCTATATTATCATTGACCTTTATTGCAACACTCTCTCTAGTCATGACTTTTGAAATCCATTCACACCAAGTCGATGAGAATCCCTTCATCCTGAGAACCTGTTGCACAAAAGGCCACTTTAACTTATTGTATGTCTTTTCAAAGTCTAGTTTTGAAATAACTCTGTCTTGCTTTTTCCTGTGCAGTTCATGAATTGTTTCATGCAAAGTAACAACTCCTTCCATGATATAGCGGCCCAGAACAAAGGCCGTCTATGAAGGTCCTATTAACTTGTCTGCCACTTTCAAAATTCTATTATTAAGCACCTTCGTAAAAATCTTAAAGCTCACATTTAATAAACATATAGGTCTATACTGTTGTATCTGGGCCGTATCTGCAATCTTTGGTAATAAAGTGATTACTCCAAAATTAAGGCTATGAATCAGCAACCTCCCTGCATGGAATTCATAAAAAAGGTTCATTAAGTCCAGCTTCACAATGTCCCAGAAGAATTAGTAAAATTCAGCGGGAAAACCATCCAGACTGGGTGCCTTGTTATGTTCCATATCGAAGACTGCCGTTTTAACCTCCTCCTCACCGAATGGAGCCGTGAATACCTCATTCTCCTCTGATACTTGAGGTATATCATGCCTCATGTTCTGGCAAATTTAGGCATCAGACTGGCCCAACCATAAGGTAACACAGGGAGATTTAAGGATGCATGGAGGTATGGAAAAATGTGGAGATCAGAAAAAGTGACCAAATCAAGTGAGAAGGAAAGGGTTGAGGAGATCAGCCACGATGAACATCTTGAGAGAATAGAAAATGATGTATGCAACACCCACGGTGGCTGTCGCAGCTCCGAATATTGCCTAGACTGGAGGTCGCATACACTGCTCTGCCCGTGTTGGGTCTCTCTCACACTGGAGGTCGCAGGCCGCACCACCTTTGCTAGCGTAGTGCGTGCCGCCGTCGTAGGCCGAATGCGACACCCTCTAGGTCTAGGTCGGGCGTCGATTCGCGGGACGCTGTAACAACTGATACAGTGGATACGATGGATACGACGAACGATTGGTTTCGATTAGAACATAACTGGTAGCAAGGTACAAGTGGCAATGGTAATGGTCACCGCCGACCAACTCAAGCTGTAGTTCACCGCCAACAACTCCGGCTGTAACCAAGACGAAGACAAAATCCTTACGACTCTCTCTTTTAAACTAAGACGTTACAGTGGTGTCTCCAGCCACACAACATCCCGACGCAACGGGCTGGATCACTTGCTCTAGTTTGGGCTAGCGTATTTAGTATTGGGCCTCCTCTTCCTTTTCTCCTTGGATGACTTCAAGCCGTCCATAGCCTGAACCGTGACATTTCCCCTCCATTAGCAACGGCTTGTCCCCGAGCCGAGACAGAAAATAGCCAGAGCAATTCATCCTCGTCTTCCCAGGTAACGAGTTCTGGAGAAGAGTCCCACCATTGGACCAGCAACTGATGATAGAGACAGTTGTTTCGTGTAGTAGCACGATGATCCAGAACCATCGCTAAAATTGCATAGATAGATCCTCTTTAGGAAAAGGAGTGTATGGAACAGGTCCCATATCTTTCGCTGGTTTGAGAAGAGACACATGAAAGCCATTGTGGATGAAGGGGTGGTAACTTCAACTTGTAAGCAACTGACCCCACTTGAGCTTCGACTTGAAAGGGCCCAAAATAGCGATAAGATAGCTTGGGACCGATTCTGGAGGTCACAGAACTCTGAGCATAAGGCTGAAGCCTAAGCTAAACACGATCACCAACAGAAAAGCTGTGCTTAGTCTGGTGTTTATCTGCTTGATGCTTCATTCATTGCTGGGCGCGCAACAACTGCTGGTGTATTAGAGCAGTAACAACTTGCTGTTTCTATAGCCAGTTAGATAACTCAGGAATAGCATAGTCTTGATCTGGGTCTATGCCAAAATAGGTTGGATGATGGCCATATAGAATCTCAAATGGTGAATGTTGCAGGGCTGAGTGATGATAGGTGTTGTATCAGTATTCAGCCAAATGTAACCATTGAGACCACTATTTGGGGTAGCTTGAATGAAACATCGAAGAAAATTTTCAATACACTAGTTGACCCTCTTAGTTTGACCATCACTCTGTGGATGATAAGTAGAACTCATACATAGTTGGGTACCAGATAATTTGAAGAGCTCTTTCCACAGCAAACTTGTAAATATCTTGTCCCTATGAGAGATAGTTGCTGAAGGCATGCCATGTAGCTTATAAACATGTTCCATGTACTGTTGAGCTACTTGGATAGCATAAAAAGGATGTTTCAGCTTAAGAAAGTGAGAATACTTTAAAAATTTATCAACCACCACTAATATGCGATTGTGACCAACTGAAGTGGGAAGACCTTCTATGAAGTCCATGGTGGCTACTGTCCATGCTTTAGTAGGCACGGGCAGGGGTTGGAGTAAACCAGGGTATGGTACCCTTTCTGTTTTCACTTGTTGACACACAATACATGCAGAAACAAACTCCTTAATGGTAGCTCTCATATGGGGCCAATAGAACAACTTGTTGACCCTTTGAAATGTAACAAAATGTAACTACTCAGTTACCTTGTTTTGAAGATCCACTGAATGCCCATGCCAAATGGTGTGCTTATATTTGATAATACCTTGGTGCAGAGAAAAATGACCCTTCGGGTTGTGAAGAGCTAGTGCACTAAGCATTTTCTGAGGCACATGATTAGAATCATAGCTAGATAACAGTTCCTACAGCCAAACTGGTTGAGCTAGAGATATGGCATTTAGAGCTGGACCAACCTGAGGTGCTCTAGACAAGGAATCAGCAACACAATTTGTAGACCCTTTCTTGTAAGATATCTTATACTGATAACTCATTAATTTGGTAAGGACCTTCTGTTGCCAATAAGAATGCAGTCTCTGATCTGTCAAGTGAATCAGACTTTTTTGGTCAGTGTGGATAATAAATTCAGTAGGATACAAATATGCCTTCCACTAATCAATAGCTAACAGTATAGCCAAACTCTCTTTCTCATAAGTAGATAATCCCTAAGTCATGGGCCCTAGGGCTTTGCTTACATAGGCTATAGGATGTCCATCTTGCTACAGGATAGCCCATATGTCTGTTTCTAATGTATCTGTTTCCACCATAAAAGGCTTTGAGAAATTGGGCAGAGCTAACACAGGAGCTGTCAGGAGAGCTTTCTTCAAGACCTAAAAAGCAGTCTCACAAGCCTCAGTGTAGATGAATATACTGCCTTTCTTGAGCAAGTCAGTTAATGCTTGGCTATCATGCCAAAGTGCTAAACAAAGCTTCTATAGTATCCAGCAAGACATAGGAAGATTCTGACATCCTTAACAGATTGAGGGGTTGCACAATTTGCACCTTAGAAGGATCAATAGAGACCCCATTAGGTCTTAACACATGACAAAGATAGTCCAGCTTTTGCTTGTCAAAGGAACATTTAGACAATCTGACTTTAAACTAATGTTCTTGCAACAATTGAAAGACTTGCTGCACATGTTGGATATGTTCTCCCAAAGTTTTGCTATAGATTAGGATATCATCTATGAGCACTACCACACACTTCCTGATCAAGGGAGCCAAAACATGATTCATCACTGACTGAAAGGTAGCAGGAGCCCCAGTAAGCCCATATGGCATAATAGAATACTCATAATGACCACTATGGGTTTGAAAAGCAGTTTTGTACTGATCCTCAGGTGTAACCATGATTTGATGAAACCTAGACCTGAGATCCAAGGTAGAAAACCAACAAGCCCCTTGTAACTCAAACAGTTCTTCTATGATTAGCATAGGAAACTTGTTTTTTTTATAGTATAGGTATTCAGTTTCCTATAGTCCACACACAATCTCCATTCTCTAGATTTCTTCTTCACCAAAAGGGTAGGATATGCAAATGGGCTAGTGCTCTTCTTGATCATGTTGGATTTGAGCAAATGGGCAACCTGATTCTCTATTTCATCCTTCTGTGCTAGTGTATACCTATATGGCTTCATTCTGAAGGGTTGTACCCTAGGTATCAAAGGAATAGAATGAGTAAGTGCTCTAGAAGAGGAGACACCAGTTGGTTCTGTAAATAACTTAGAATATTGCTGAACCAAATGTTGCATCTCAGGAATGAGTATAGACTGAGGAGTATTGACAGAAGGCTCAACAGAATATAACTCAATCATGTTCCAGACATCATCCTGCTTTTCCATTGCCAACAACTAATTTATAGTGATCTCCTGACAGGATGCATCAGCATCAGGAATGCCCTTAAGCTTGACAGTGTATTCCAGCAACTAAAAACTCAACCATTTCTCCTTCCATTGGATCTGCATAGGACTGAAGGCTTCCAACCATTCCATGCCCAATATGGCATCATAACATTCTAATGGAAGGATTTTGAAAGTATTAGTAAATAGTACACCCTAAGCAGACCATGAACAATTAACCACCTCATGAGTACAAGGAAGCAAAGAACCATCATCCACCTTAATAGACAAAGAATGCTACAGAGGTATCTAGGGTTGCAAAGAAGCAGCAACTCATTCATTTATAAAATTGTGAGAGCTCCCTGAATCCACTAGTATGATAGCTGGTTTCTGCTGAATATAGGCATAAATCCTGAGAGTGTGAGCAACAGTAGTACCTTTAATAGCTTGATCAGAAAGTTCCATAAGTTCATTAGGATCAGAATTAGAAGAAGCTTTTGTTGGTTCCTCCAACCCATCACACAACATATGCCATACTTCTTCCATCATGTTGAGAGGTATTTGTCGATGTCTGAAATCAACACCAACGAGTAAATTTGTATGTGCATTTGGGCTTGGATGGTGTGCAAAGAGGACACAAGAATGTATATTGGTTTGGGCGAAACATCACTATGTCCAGTTGCAGGAGGCTCATGTTGCTTGCAGCTGAGTTTGTAATAGGGGTTACAAAATGATCGAGAGAGGGAACCGTTCCCAGATCTCTATGGGTTGAGTGTGTTTGTTGACTTGAAAAGAGGCGTGACCTGCTTGTCTCATGATGCCTTGCATGGGACGCCCTGTCTCTCCTTTTATAGTTGAAAGGGAAGGTAGGTTACAGCAAAGGGAGAGAAGAGAAAAAGAAGGAAAAGAAAAAAGAGAAAAACAAAAAGATGGGGTGGTCTACGGCGTCGTTCCTTATCTTCTCCTCACGGGCCCCCTTGGTCATGTGGGGGATTGAGATGTGTGTCATCCCTGGGTCCTGTTCATCACTAGGGCAACATACATTCCCGGTCAATCTAGGCGAGGTGCCCCATCCCGTGAAGGAGTTGGAGGAGTCAAATAACTGATGGTGACGCATGTCGTACAAGGATTAGGCAGCATAGTGCCATCCTATTCCACATTATGGGCCATCGTGGGTGCCTAAGCATGTCTTGTCACTATTTTTGGGTCATGCCAAGGCGTGCGGGTCACGTCCGTAGTGGTTAGGAACGGTATGGTCCCCTGGCATTCACGCTTCCCTTACCCGAGGGTTTATTTGCATAAATTTTGTCGGGCAAAGCGGAAACCCCCTTCTTGGGGTCAGATGGCACGGGGCCGGTCCCCTTGGGGTCAGGTGAGGTGGAGAGTGCGGTCCTGAGATCAGCTGATCCAGGACCCACTCTCTTAGGGTTGGGTGAGTCAGAAGCCTTGCCCTCAAGGTCGGGCGAGGTGGATTTCCCCTCGAGGAGTCGGATAAGGCCGTTTCATGATTCTTAACCATCGGCTGGGTTAATGTTGGTGCTTATTAACCCTTCGTCCTTAGGGATCGTGATATTTGTCCCTGACAGTGGCCCTCGAACCTATGGAGGAGTGGTGCACTCCTCCATAGGCTTTAGGACAAGCAAACCTTCGAGATCCTTGTCCTTGGTCGATTCTATTAAGAGGCTCTGATAGAGTGGGGCACTCATTCAGAGGCTTTTCTTGCTCTTTGGTCTGCGACCACACCATTGGTCTTTTTTGCGAATTGAAGCCCTTGTGCCCCCGTGCACTACAGGGATCCGTTCAAGGGATTGTTTCGTCTCACAATCGTTCTCCCTCATGCTTTTTTTTGAAAAAATAGAGGGTTGAGTTGTGTCACACTTTCATCGTTGGGCGAGTCGTGGTGCTCGGCAAGCTTTTAACGGGCTAGTTCGAGTGGTGCCTCGGCATCCTGTTCATGGGGTCCTATCTAGGATCAGCTGGTGATCGACTCTAGATTCTCGATGGCCAGTCCATATAGTTCCCAGGTCCGTTCAACCGGTCCTGAGGGCTCGCGGCCTTTCTCCGAGGAAAAACCATTGAACGTGTCCTAATCAAGACTCGAATGTGGGTCAGGATGCCCATGGTGCACGCGCACCTGGGTGCTAGCCGCTAGCGGGCCCGTCCCTTTCTGTCGCTCACTCTATGGGTGCCCAGAGCGGCTGCAAGCCCTTTGGTGGGCCAGCCTTCAAACTCTCGGGCCTCATCGGGCCGTAGGAGCATTTTGGCCCTGCTACCCTTCTTACCTATTGTGGGTCATGGCCCATTGGGCGAGGAGGCGGATCGCCTCCCAGCGTGTTTCTTGAGGGGGTGGCTAGGGGTCACGTGTGCACGGCCCTTGATGGGACCTAGTGACAGGACGTGGCGGGCACGAAGATCAATGCGAGCGGTTGGCTGCTCGCCTCTGCCCTCCCTATAAAATCAAAGGGTTAGCCCCCGGTAATCGGTACGCGTACCTACACCCTTTCTTCTTCGCTCTACCGCAGCTAGCGTTAGGGTTCACCGCTTTCGTCTCTTTCGCCGTCGCCGCAACCGCAAACTCTGCTCTTTAACCCTAGCCTCCCATGGATTTGTGGAATCACTTGGATTGCAGCCATGCATGCATGAGGGCCTCGTTAACCGTGGTCTTCTTCGTGCGAGGTTTGCCGTGCATGAGTGGATAGTGCCAGACGGCCATGACTTCCTAGCACTGCCCGACAACTACGTGGTGTCATTCACGCACTTCCATGATCGCGAGCTCGTGTCACCCGCCCATTGCTTCCTCCTGGGGCTCCTCTACTAATACAAGATCAAGCTGCAGCACTTGAATCCCAATGGGATTCAACACATTGTGGCCTTCATCGCGCTATGTCAAGGGTACCTAGGGATTGAGCCTCACTTCAATCTCTAGCGGTACTTCTTCTGTGTTAGCCTACACACAAGGAGGGAGCACGATCAGGTGGAGGTGATGATGCCGATGAGGTGTGTCGGGATCCGCCTCGAGAGCAATTGGGCCAAGGATTACATCTCCATGAAGCTATCAACGTCCAATAAGGGGTGACACTCGCAGTCGTTCTACCTCAAGAACGATGCTGCCCCTTCCTTGCCTGAGCACGCCCCGTCAAAGTATACCGGGCGCGTGATTGAGGCGATCCTTGAGTCATGGGGATGGGGCGTTTTGAAGGACTTGAAGAGGATCACCGACCACCTCGCCGCCATCAAGATCCTGAGAGAGGCTAGTGTGAAGGGGAGCGACATCATTAGGGCGTACCATGCAAGGAGGGTGGCACCCTTGATGGCTCGCGTGCTCCCGATGCACCGTATGATCCCCGTCGCACGGCTGGAGAGAATGGTGCTAGCCAATTTAGAGATCGTGCAGTGTCTCAAGGAGGCGATGGACGCCTACGATGACTTATTAGGGGCCATTATTGATTTCATGTTCCCGGTGCCGAGGCACCCGCTGATGTGGATGGAGCCTGGCTTCTTCAGATTTATAAGCTATCCTCTCCCTTCAACCCCTTCCCTAGTTGATTTGTTCAGTCCTGCCTATCTAATTTTGTGTGAGGTGATGCCAGCCGAGGGACCTCACGCACATGGAACCCTAGCGCTGCTATCGAGGAGCGAGGCCAAGAGGGTGACAAATCATGCCTTGAATGAGGCATAGCAGAAGGCGAAGGAGGACAAGACGAAGAGGCAGTACGATAGGCAGGCAAGGTGAGACCGAGGCAAGGATGTCTCGGTTATTGACGAGGAAGAGGAGGAATTCAAAGATGATGATGGCGGCATTGCCTAGGACACCCTTGTAAGGGAGGACGAGCCGGCGGGCGGGGCCAGGGGCCTGACCCAGGGGTTAGTGGGACCCTTTCCCCATCATGTGGGAGAGGGGACGTCTCAGGGGCCGATGGAGATAGGTCCTTTCGCCGACCTATCCCAAGAGCCGATGGAGGCGGGACGTGCTGCCTGCGCGTCTGACCCTCCAGAGCATAGGGAAAGCTCCAAACGTTCATGTTTTGAGGGGACAGAGCATGGGTCGATGAAAGGTCCTTGTTTGGTTTTGGTAATTGAGTGACAACTTAGGTGGACTAATATGTGGTTATGTGAGATACACAGGAGATTAGTCCACATGTGATGGTGTCATGAAGGAGCTCATTGCATATGAGACATGACATGGAGTCATGTGACCAAGGTGGAGAAGATCAAGATGAGGCTTGGCTTGATGGACCGGTTGCTAGGGTGAAGGGCAAGTTGTGTGATGGCTTGGCGCCGAAGGACCGAGGCAACGGTGAAGAGCAAGTGAGGTCAAGATCAATGAACCAATACGGTCATATGATGATATGAAGTGAATCATATCATTTGATGATTGGTTGGTGCATGTGTTGCATCAACATCAATGGAGATGGAATGGAATGCGCAAGGCAAAGGTATAACCTAGGGCATTTCCATTTCACCGGTCATAGGTGTGTAGAGAAGTTTATGACCGGGTTTAGGATAGATGGCCGTACTATTAAGAGGGGCAAACTTGTTTGCATATCGGTCATCTAGTGCCACTCGTGTGATCTAACTATGCATCGTTTCTAGGATCGAGTGGCGTGGCAAGTTGAGTGGTTAACTCCTTCGGTAAAATGATTATGAAAATGCTAACACACGTGCACAAAGTAGTGAACACTTGTTGGTGTTGGCACATTTGCGAAGGCGTTGGAGTTTGAGCGGTAGAGAGGGTTTGGGTTCCTCTCTCCCTCCCGCCGAGCTTGCGAGCGCGGGATTCAGGCGTTTTCGAGGAGTTGAAAAGTCTATTTTCCACTATGCCGGAAGTCAGAAAAGAAACGGAGGCAAACGGAGGTCACAGAGGTGACCGGACGCTGCACCGGACGCGGTCATGGTATGACCGGACGCGTCCGGTCAGTACAGCGCAGACGCGGGTGTTAGGGTTTGTAACCGGCGCGTCCGGTCACTCGCGGGACCGGCACGTCCGGTCATGCGCCCAGTGGGAATTGCAGAACGCAAGGATGATCGGACGCGCGGCGCGTCCGGTCACACATGATCGGACGCGTCCGATCATTGAAGGAGCTTACTGGACTCTAACCGGACGCAGGCACTGTCGCGTCCGGTCATCGCAAGGAGCGCGTCCGGTCGTTGCGTCGCGGGCGCGTGGGTCAGTGCGATCGGCGCGTCCGGTCGTTCGACAGGCGCGTCCGGTCATCGGGACCGACGCGTCCGGTCATTGCCTGGGGCGCGTCCGGTCGTTGTTTTGACCGTTGGGGTCAGTGACCGTTGGAGAATCGGACGCGGCTGAGCGCGTCCGGTCAGTTACGACCGGCGCGTCCGGTCGTCCTAAAATCTGCCCAGTGAAGGGGTAACGGCTCTATTTGACCGTGGGATTATAAATAGATGCCTTGGCTGGCCGTGGCCGGTAGCTGAGCACACTATAGTCTTTGTGACTTGTGTGGTAGTGCTTGGGAGCCATCTAACTCACTCATGCTTGATAGTGTTCATCGGATCGAGTGAGAGAGCGATTCTAGTGCGTTGCTTTGAAAGATTGCATCGTGTGGCACTAGGTGATCGTGTTGCAAGCCGGTGGTGCTTGTTACTCTTGGAGGTTGCCACCTCCTAGACGGCTTGGTGGCTTGTGGCTCTATCGAAGCTCGCAAGAAGATTGTGCGAGGCTCCGGAGAAGCTTTATGAGGGGGATTGTGCTCACCCTGCGGGGATCGCGAAGAGCAACTCTAGTTGAGCGTGTCATTGAGTTACCTCACTTGAGAGTGGTGTCTTGCGGTGCCTTGCGGGGCGTGCCTTGAGGGGCAAGTGACTTGAGGGTCACACCGAGGAACCATCTAAGTGTTGGTCGACACAACGGGGACGTAGCTTGGTGGCAACCAAGTGAACCTCGGGAGAAAATCACCGTGTCTACTTTGTCTACTCTTCTCGGTGGTTTGCCTTCATTCAACACAAGCTTGTATTTACTTTCATATATACTTGTGCTTGTGTAGTTGCTCTCGTAACTAGTTTGCTTGTGTAGCTTGCTAGTCGTCTTCTTGCTTGTGTAGCTAGAAGCTTCCCCTTTGCGTGACTAATTTGGTTTGTGTAACCTTGTTAGTCACATTGCTTAGTTTGTGTAGCTAAGTGATTTGCGCTCTCTAATTTGGCATTAGTTGCCTTGTTATTGAGCATTGCTAGTGAGCTTAGGCTTTATGCGCTTTGCTTACTAGAATTGTGTAGGAGCTCCCTCTTGCTTGCAAAGTACTAGTGCATAGGTTTGTGTGACCTTGCTCTAGAATTAAATAGGAGAGCTCTTGCTAAGGAAAGCACCTTAGTTGCTTAATTAGGATCTTTGTGAGGTGCTTGTGAACTTAGTTAGAGGGGTGAAGTCTTGGCTAGACCGATAAGTTTAATTCCGCATTTGTTTTTGGTTAGCCAACACGCTTAAGTTTTAGAAAGGACTATTCACCCCCCCTCTAGTCCGTCATCTCGACCCTACAATTGGTATCAGAGCCGGGTCTCTCATTTGTGGTCTTCACCGACCCGAGAGGATGGCGGCTTATGGGCTAGATGTTGAGTGTCCACATATTTTTGATGGCACACACTTTGCACCGTGGAGAAATTGGATGACATGCAATTTTAAGTTTATTTCTCCTCAATTGTGGTGGATCGTAGATGTGGGTTTTTCCTTTGCAATTGATAAAAAGAATGCAACTCAAGCGTAAAGTAAATGCCTACATCTCGATAGCCAAGCTACTAATGTTTTTTATCGATCTATGGATAGTAGCATACTTCATGAGATCATAGACTTCGAGTCCGCCCATGAAATTTGGGTGTTTCTAAATGAGAAATATGGGGTGATCTCCAATGATGATGAGCCCAAGGAAGAGGCGCATGAGGATGTTGAGCATGACCACAACAAGGTGGTTTTGGAGGATTGCTCCACCTCACAGTCAAGTGATGACAAAGATGATCATATCACAAGATCACTTGACAAGAAAAATAATAATGCCACAAGTGATGCAAGCAATGATTCTACTCCATGCACACTTGATGGTGAAGATGATGGCTATGAGAGTGATGCTTCAACAAGCTCTTCAACATCACCACATTGTTCCATGTCACATGGTGACACTAAGGTATCTATTGGTGGTTTTGTTGTTGATTGTGATGGTCCAAATTTTGAGCTTCTATATAAACTCTCAAAGTTCCTAAGAAATGAGATGGCAAAAACAAGTAAATTGAAAAATGAAAACTCATTTCTAAAAACCACATGTGAACAACAAAAGCATCTACTTTATATTACTACTTGTTCACATGAGGAGCTAAAATTGGCTCATGAGAAACTTAGTGTTGCTCATGATAACTTGGTACAAGAACATGTTTTACTCACTAAGAAACTTTCTAATGAAGAAACCAAATCTAGTGAGAGCTCATCATTTGGGTCAAATGATCAATCACATATGACTAACCCTTGTGATGTAGGGAGAAAGCATGTATCCACCTCTTGTGATGACTTATTATATATGCCATGTTCTTCACATATATATGCTTGTTCTACTTCTATGTCTTGTGAGACTAACATTTTGAAGGAGAACAATGAGCTCAAAAGTGAAGTGAAGGAATTGAGCAACAAGTTAGAGAGGTGTTACAACTCAAAAGTCACCTTTGAGCATATGTTGAAAACTCAAAGAAACCTTGGTGACAAGAGTGGCCTTGGTTTCAACAAGAGCAAGAGGAATATGACCAAAGGGGAAAAGAAAAGAGAATGGAAGATGAAGAAGCTAGCTCGAGAGAAGCTCTCTCATTTCATGTGCTACCGATACCATGAAGTGGGTCATCTTCACCAAACATGCCCCAACTTAGAGAAGCTCAAGTTGAAGAAAGAAGAAGAAAGGCTCAAACGCAAGTGCTTCAAGTGCCATACATGGGGTCACTACACCTCAATGTGCCCAAGCAAGAAACTAGTGAAGCAACGAGAAGAGCCTCAACCAAAGCCACAGGTTGAGCAAGAAACCACACCCCAATCTCAAGTCAAGATCAACCACAAGGATAATGATGGTGACTTGATGAAGAAGAAGAAGAAAACGAGAAGGGGTGGAAGAGGAAGGCATCCAATGCAAATCCAAGATGCCAAGATGATGAGCAAGAATCAAGATGAGAAGAAAGTACATGCTCACATCAAGTGCTTCAAATGTGGAGACATGGGACACTTCGCCTCGGGGTGTCCTACCAAGCTTGAGAAGAAGGCTCAAGCAACTCATGAGAGGCAAGGCAATGAAAAGCATCACATGAGCAAGGAAGAAAAGGCTCAACCAAAGAGAAGATGCTATTCATGTCGGGAAAGGGGACACATGGCACATTCATGTTCCCTAGGTAACACTTCTAAGCATATTTCAATTGATGATACTAATGTGCTTAGAAAGGATGTAAATGGTACCTCTATGGTTGCTATTGCAAAATATTCCGCTACTCATACTAAGGCAATGCCTAAGTATGTTGCACCTAACTTGAGAGGACCCAAACTTGTTTGGGTACCATCAAAAAGTGGATGAATGTGTGTAGGTACCATGGAATTGGAGGCTTGACTCAAATTGATTTCATATTTATCATTATATGTTGACTCAAGTATTGAAGCTTATTGCAATTCTATCCCAATGCCAAGTCAAAATGAGTGAAGTCCAAAGTACTACAACATATAAGTGTCATGATCAAGTTGTGGATGATTTATTGGAATTATTTGATGGCTTGCAAATGTTCAAGTTGAAAGCTTGCTATGAATAATCATGAGCTAACCAAGGTATATCTCTTGTTGATTATTTCATTTGGGTTCATATGAGTTGATTGAATTGGATAAATGTGCAATGTTGCTTGCTATGAGATGATTGAATGGATTAATTGCTTAGCAATCAAGTTTGGATTGATTTGGGTTGGATAAGTTCATGAGATGACCTTTAGTAAGTGGATTGAATGGATATATATCTTGTGAAAGTGTTCAAACAAGTTAGTTTCAAGTTTGATTCATATTTGATGAAGTATTGCTCAATGTATTGAAATCTGTCCAAAATTAAAAATCTGAGCTAGCAGTGATCTTAGCCATGTTTGAGTGAACAAATCTATTTGGATTAGCTTGAAATTTGGTATACATGCTCTACACTTATGAAAGAAGATGCTGTACAAATTTCATGAGAAGTGGATAAGAGATGCTTCGGTTTTGGAGTACATCTTGTCAGCTATAGTGCAGCAGTTTTCAGCATGTAGCAGTGGTGGAAGATTTGAAATCTGGTAGCAATCTAGATGTCAAATGAATCTCAAATTTTTACAGCTGCTAGATGACTTAGTGAATCACATCTCCACCAAATTTTTTGGCATTTGGATCTGTACATTGGGAGATATGAATTATTCTTTGAAGGGTATAGAATCTGCCAGAAAAGTGACAATCATTGGATTAATCTAGAGTCACTTTAATTGAAAGGACCTCAAGTTGGAAACTTGTTTATAAGTGGTTGAGGTACCTAAGTTTGGTTTTGGATTGATCTACAAGCATGAAAAACAATGAGTACAAGAACATTTGATTATGGAATGTACTTGCTGTACTTATTTGGTACTCAATTTGAAGATCAAGATCAAACTTAAGATGAAGATGAAGTTTAAGTTCTAGTGATGATTAGAGATCATTTGGTAGAAAGAAAAGGACTTAAACAAGTAGAAAGAGTTGGACTCAAATGTAGATTCAAGGATTATTCATCAAGATTGAGTTCATCATTTGGATCAATCAAACTATATCATTTCAAGTGAGTATCAAGAGTGGTTCTTTGGAGAAAGGTCACTTCTCCCTAGTGAGGGGCTTGCCGCCGTGTGTAGGTGAAACCAAGTTTGGGACTTGGAAGGCTAACATGGAAGTGGTGATCCGAGGAACTTGTGATGCTTAGTTGAAGCAATCAAAAGGATTTATCAAGAAAAGCAAGCAACACCCAAAAGAGAGCTAGTCATATATTTCAAGTGGTATTCTAAGTAGTTCTCTCATACAAGCAAAGATGATATAATGAAGCAAGCCAACCACAACTCAAGAGATAGTGCACTTGATCATAAGTGGTTTACATTTTCATATGGGTGAAGAATGGATTTATCTATGATGATTGGTCTTCACCAAGCTTACAAATTGGACTTCATATTGATATTGGAGTAATGAATTGGAATCTATGTGACTATCCTCTACTCCAACATAGCAAAGGTATCATTGTAATGAGCATGATCATTTCATCCCTTACTAGTATGCGGTTAGTGCATATAGTACATGCTTATTAGGATCATGCATGACAAATGAAAATTTTTGATTCATAGCCTACCACTATTGCTTGATTGTCTAAATGTTCTAGTGGTATGTATATGAGTTTGTTCATGAGCTAGTAAACCCAAGTACTTGATCTAGTTTGGATTGTTAACAAGTGACAAGTACAACATTGGCAAGATAACCCTTAGCATGAGGAGTGAAGAAGCTTGTCATTGGATCAAACCGGACTTGAAATCTTAGGCAAATCAACATAGTTCAAGTCATACAAGAAGCTCATGACAATGATAAGAGTACAAGCACAAGACAATAATGAAAATAGTTATCTAGTTTGTTTCAAGTGTTATCTAGACTCATTTGATTTCTCACATGGTATTCACAAGTGGTGTCTAGATCAACTTACAAGTGATATCTTACAAATGGTACTCATGAAGATAGCAAATGTTCAAGAAGTGAATATTATTGCCAAATCCTTCAAAGTGGATCCATACTAGAAAATTCTTTCAAAAGGTATCACATTCCTACTCATGGTATCTTCACGTGGTATCATTCATGCAAGACAATGGTTTCACAAGTGATCCTCAACTTTAAGTGATCAAATCAAGAAATGCTACCCTCATCTCCAAGTGGTATCTCAAGTGAATGACACATGCTATGACATAGGGGAGGAGCCCCACCGATTGGTATCAAGGTCAAAGATCCTATGTGGAATCTCAAGAGCAACCATAAAGTTTGTCATTCCAACATATGTGGTAATGTCCATCAAAAATGCAAGATTCACGTCTCAAACATCTACCCCAATGCAAGCTTTTGTATCAATTGAGAAGAACACCTTTTGTGGAAATTGATGACAAAGGGGGAGAAGTTGGACAAAAATATGAAAGAGATTGGAAAGATTGGACATGGACATGGACAAAGAGGGAGTAACATTGAAGAATAAAAGGGGATCAAACATTCTTGGACAAAGAAAGCACACAAGTAGGGGGAGCAAGCTCATGAACTTTGATTGATTACATTTGATATGTGCATAATTCATGTGCTTGCTTGCATTGCATAAAGTTCTTAAATTCAGTATGCATGCTTGTGTGGTGTATGCTAGTTATAGAACTTGAATGATGATTTGATAACTAGCATGCATAGGATGTTAGCTAGACTTATGATTATCATGCAAAAACTAGAACCTCTCTTATAATGTTGATCTCATGAGGTTTCTAGTGTTTTTGATGTCTAGCTACTCATGATGCTAAGGATGGTGGCAAACTTGTGATTTTCAAATGGTATCAAGCTACTAATTGGTATCAAGCTACAAAGGTTTATTCTATACACCTTAGCATCACTTAGTAGTGCTAACCCTCCCACAAATTTCATATTCATGCATATGTGTGAGCTTGAAACCAAACCATTTGAGCACATATGTAGGGGGAGCTATCACTACCAAGTCGGATTTTATGGTGCTTATCCAAATTCTAACATAGAGCTTAAATGTTGGATAAGTGGCATAAAGTCCAAAAGAACTTAATTTCCATATCTTTGTAGAGTTGTCATCAATTACCAAAAAGGGGGAGATTGAAAGGTCCTTGTTTGGTTTTGGTAATTGAGTGACAACTTAGGTGGACTAATATGTGGTTATGTGAGATACACAGGAGATTAGTCCACATGTGATGGTGTCATGAAGGAGCTCATTGCATATGAGACATGACATGGAGTCATGTGACCAAGGTGGAGAAGATCAAGATGAGGCTTGGCTTGATGGACCGGTTGCTAGGGTGAAGGGCAAGTTATGTGATGGCTTGGTGCCGAAGGACCGAGGCAACGGTGAAGAGCAAGTGAGGTCAAGATCAATGAACCAATACGGTCATATGATGATATGAAGTGAATCATATCATTTGATGATTGGTTGGTGCATGTGTTGCATCAACATCAATGGAGATGGAATGGAATGCGCAAGGCAAAGGTATAACCTAGGGCATTTCCATTTCACCGGTCATAGGTGTGTAGAGAAGTTTATGACCGGGTTTAGGATAGATGGCCGTACTATTAAGAGGGGCAAACTTGTTTGCATATCGGTCATCTAGTGCCACTCGTGTGATCTAACTATGCATCGTTGCTAGGATCGAGTGGCGTGGCAAGTTGAGTGGTTAACTCCTTCGGTAAAATGATTATGAAAATGCTAACACACGTGCACAAAGTAGTGAACACTTGTTGGTGTTGGCACATTTGCGAAGGCGTTGGAGTTTGAGCGGTAGAGAGGGTTTGGGTTCCTCTCTCCCTCCCGCCGAGCTTGCGAGCGCGGGATTCAGGCGTTTTCGAGGAGTTGAAAAGTCTATTTTCCACTACGCCGGAAGTCAGAAAAGAAACGGAGGCAAACGGAGGTCACAGAGGTGACCGGACGCTGCACCGGACGCGGTCATGGTATGACCGGACGCGTCCGGTCAGTACAGCGCAGACGCGGGTGTTAGGGTTTGTAACCGGCGCGTCCGGTCACTCGCGGGACCGGCGCGTCCGGTCATGCGCCCAGTGGGAATTGCAGAACGCAAGGATGATCGGACGTGCGGCGCGTTCGGTCACACAAGATCGGACGCGTCCGATCGTTGAAGGAGCTTACTGGACTCTAACCGGACGCATGCACTGTCGCGTCCGGTCATCGCAAGGAGCGCGTCCGGTCGTTGCGTCGCGGGCGCGTGGGTCAGTGCGATCGGCGCGTCCGGTCATCGGGACCGGCGCGTCCGGTCGTTGCCTGGGGCGCGTCCGATCGTTGTTTTGACCGTTGGGGTCAGTGACCGTTGGAGAATCGGACGCGGCTGAGCGCGTCCGGTCAGTTACGACCGGCGCGTCCGATCGTCCTGAAATCTACCCAGTGAAGGGGTAACGGCTCTATTTGACCGTGGGGTTATAAATAGATGCCTTGGCCGGCCGTGGCCGGTAGCTGAGCACACTATATTCTTTGTGACTTGTGTGGTAGTGCTTGGGAGCCATCTAACTCACTCATGCTTGATAGTGTTCATCGGATCGAGTGAGAGAGCGATTCTAGTGCGTTGCTTTGAAAGATTGCATCGTGTGGCACTAGGTGATCGTGTTGCAAGCCGGTGGTGCTTGTTACTCTTGGAGGTTGCCACCTCCTAGATGGCTTGGTGGCTTGTGGCTCTATCGAAGCTCGCAAGAAGATTGTGCGAGGCTCCGGAGAAGCTTTGTGAGGGGGATTGTGCTCACCCCGCGGGGATCGCGAAGAGCAACTCTAGTTGAGCGTGTCATTGAGTTACCTCACTTGAGAGTGGTGTCTTGCGGTGTCTTGCGGGGCGTGCCTTGAGGGGCAAGTGACTTGAGGGTCACACCGAGGAACCATCTAAGTGTTGGTCGACACAACGGGGATGTAGCTTGATGGCAACCAAGTGAACCTCGGGAGAAAATCACCGTGTCTACTTTGTCTACTCTTCTCGGTGGTTTGCCTTCATTCAACACAAGCTTGTATTTACTTTCATATATACTTGTGCTTATGTAGTTGCTCTCGTAACTAGTTTGCTTGTGTAGCTTGCTAGTCGTCTTCTTGCTTGTGTAGCTAGAAGCTTCCCCTTTGCGTGACTAATTTGGTTTGTGTAACCTTGTTAGTCACATTGCTTAGTTTGTGTAGCTAAGTGATTTGCGCTCTCTAATTTGGCATTAGTTGCCTTGTTATTGAGCATTGCTAGTGAGCTTAGGCTTTATGCGCTTTGCTTACTAGAATTGTGTAGGAGCTCTCTCTTGCTTGCAAAGTACTAGTGCATAGGTTTGTGTGACCTTGCTCTAGAATTAAATAGGAGAGCTCTTGCTAAGGAAAGCACCTTAGTTGCTTAATTAGGATCTTTGTGAGGTGCTTGTGAACTTAGTTAGAGGGGTGAAGTCTTGGCTAGACCGATAAGTTTAATTCCGCATTTGTTTTTAGTTAGCCAACACGCTTAAGTTTTAGAAAGGACTATTCACCCCCCCTCTAGTCCGTCATCTCGACCCTACAGTCGAGCGGTTCGTCCCCCAAGCATCCCCATCACCCGGTGGCACCGAGCTGAGCAATAACACTTCTCTGCCCCTTAGCTTTGGTTTGATCCCACCAGGGTCTTATGTCTGTATTCCTTGCAGTGCGCGTAGATTCAGGCTCCCTTTGGTGCTGGCACCGAAGAAGCGCATCGCCTTGGTGCGTCGTCTGTTGACCGGTGCAACAACATCGGCAGGATAGGCACCATCAGCAGTGTGATAGTGTTCACGAGGGGACAACAGGAGGCGGGCGCACAAGAGACGTCTGCAACGGTCACCGGATGGCCGGCGACGAGCGATGTGTGGACGGCGATGGCAGCACAGATGGACCTACTGGCCACATGCATGGAGGTGGTGACACCCACGATGGGCATGTCATAGCCTAACGTGACCGTGACGCCATAGGAGGGCGCGGCGCGGCGTGGCTCGAGTTGCCAATGACGCAAACGGAAGCATCCAAAGTGGGTCAAACGGGAGAAGACACGACCGAGGCATCCCCAGTGGTTGCGGTGACACAACATGGGTCTACATCCATGCCGTCGTCCTCCTCTGCCGCCGGAGACTTAGTCCCTGTGGAGGCATCACGGCGAGTGGGCCTGATGGTGCCAGAGTCCGGGGAGCCATCCCAGGACTTGACTCGGGCGAGCAGCGGTCTGGAGGTGTGGGGCGGACCCTGGATCGAGTGGCAAACCCATAGAATCCAAGGGCTACGGTCTTCACCCTTGATGACGCCGTGGAGTGGTCGGAGTGGCGTGGCTTGCACTCATCGTTGGGAGGTGTGGCATAGCTGCTCACCAACACGCTGAGCACATTGAATGGTGTCGCCCCGACTGGCCAGGTATGAAATGTTTGTATCTTTAGTTTTTGTTTTGCGCTTTGATACCTCTAACTCACATCTTTCTTGTAGTCCCTCATGGAGTGTAGCCGAGCAAAGTCTCAGTTCCTTCCTCAACATAAGGAGGCCTGGGACCGCCTGATCGCAGAAGTGGTCAACCTTCGGACCCGCGAGGTGGAGGCCTGTCGGCATGCTAATGAAGCCGAGCGGATGGCCTTGGAGTAGTTGGAGCGATCGCGCAAGGATGACGAGGAGGCTGCGGCAATCAAGATGAAGCGAGATGAGCTTCTAGAGAGAGATGCGGTGTCCCGCTGATGAATCCTCAAGCTCCTGGATGAGGTCAATCAGGAAAGAGACTGAAAGCTAGCGGCCGAGCAGAGGCTTGCGGCCTTGGAGACGAAGGTGCGCTAAGGCACCGCGATGGTCGAGCGCCTGCGCTAGTGAAAGCTCTATGTTTGGTGTTGGTAATTAGTAACAATGCCTAAGTACTAATCCTATGCCTAAGTTGTATATAGCATATGAGGATTAGTACATTCCAAGGTTGGTGGCAAGATGGACATGGTGATCATGATGGCCACACTTGGATTTGGATGCAACCCTACGTGATCAAGGCAAAGGTATATGCTTAAGGGTTGTGTTTTAGTAACCAAGACACCTAGTGGGTGTGGTTACATTATAGGATATATAGTCATACTATAAAGAGGGAAATGACACAGCTATTGGACTCCTAAGTGCCTCAAGATGTGCATTTCATAATCATATGCATTTGGATAGAACTAATAACACCTCGAAAAATTATTATGAGAATGCTAACACACATGCACATGATGATGATCACTTGGTGGTGTTAGCACATTTACGATGGGGTGGAGTTTGAGCAGTAGAGAGAGTTTTGGGTCCTCTCTCCCTCCTGCCGACCTTGCAAGGCGGAATTCAGGCGTTTTCGAGGAGTTGAAACGCCTATTTTCCTTTACGCCGATGTCAAGATTTGGAGGCGATGTCACATGGTGTTTCACGAGCTAAAACATGTGCTAAAGTGATACACATACTTAGTCTAGCTCATAAGTAAAAGGGCGAATCAAGCAGAACGAGAAAACGACGAAAATTCGCTGAGTTATGAGCGACAGACGCTGGCGCCGCGAGCAACAGACGCGGGCACACAACGTCTGATGCTAAACCCAAGCTAAGGGGGTTTGTGTGAGCGTGATAGACACATGGACGCTCACGCGACAGACGCTGGCATCAGCTTCTGTCCACGGTGGCGTCAATAGCTGTGCGAGCGAGCGTGGGCGATAGACATGGCGGTGCGTCTGACACGCGTTCGTCGGACGCGTCTGTCAGCTCAGAGCGTCAACACGCTCTCTGGACCGCGTCTGTCGCAGGCGACAGACGCTGGGTCACGAGCATCGGACGCGTCTGATGCAGTGGGCACGAGCGCAATGAATTCAAACGGTCGAACACGTGGCGGCCGTAGGAGCGACGGACGCTACTGTGCAGCATCTGTCGCCCTCAAAAATTGCCCAGTAAGGTTTCTAACGACTCTATTCGATTGTGGGCTTAGAAATACTTGTTGGCCGGCTCAAGGCTCACACTCTTGCACCCTTCGACATACTTATGAGCACTTTGAGCTAAGCAACTCCCCTCCCACTCATCTCTCTTGCTTCTTTGCATATTCGAAGTGAGATTGAGTGATCCAAGTGCATTTGCATTATGAGATTGCATCTAGTTGGCACTTGGTGGTTGATTTGCTGCGGGATTCTTGTTTCTCTTGGTGGTTGCTGCCACCTAGATGGCTTGGAGCAGCTTGGAGGCATTGGCAAGAGTTGGTGATTGTTCTGGCCACCTCTGGTGATTGTGAGGGGTTTGTTCCTACCTCGGCGAAGCGCCAAAGGCAACATTAGTGGATTGCTCGTGTCATTTGCAACCTTTTGCCATTTGGTAGGTTCTTGTGGCGCCTTTTGAGAGGCTCGGTGTGTGACCGATTAGCCACGAACCACGTGGTGAAGAGGGACACAATGGGGACTAGCATGCCGGCAAGCACGTGAATCTTGGGATAAATCTTCGTGTCATCATTCTTGTTGTGATTAATCAATCCCGATAGTTGTGTATTGTGAAATTCATCTCTTGATCATATTGATTGGTTGGCTCAATATATTAATTTCTTAGTTACCTTGATAGCTTGTTAGTGTATCTCTTAGCTTGTGTAGCTAGTTAGCTTAAGTTGTAGCTAAGTTGTGCGGTTTGACTTATGCGGTTGAGTGCAAATATACTAGAATTGTGAATTGGATAGGTGGCTTGCAAACACCCCGTAGGCTAAGCAAAACTCGCATCTCACTATTTGTTATATTAATAAACTTGTTTAGCTTATCTTTGTAGAAAATTTTAAAAGGCTACTCACCCCCCTCTAGCCATCAAGACCTTTCAGCCAGGAGCGAGACGAGTCACGACAAACCAAGGAGAGACTCCACACCGAGTGTGGCATAGCTCGCGTAGAGCGTGATGCGGCCTGCCAGGAGCGTGATGCCGCCCAGCAGCGGGTCGGCTCCCTCGAGACCGAGCTTGAAAGGGAGAAGGCCTGCAAGCTGGACACTGAGAACGCCTCCACCGGGCTCACGATAGACCTAGACCGGGAGAAGGCAAAAGTGCTGACCATGGATAAGGAGCTCGATGAGGGGAGGAAAAGCCTCAAAGAGGAGGTAAGCGAGCACGACATACTGTGTGCCGCCATTAGGGTTATTTGTGATGACCTCGAAGTGGCACAGATGGAGGGGACCAGCTCGCTAGCAGCTTGTGTCATCGATGTGGCAGAACCTCCTAAAAACTATGGCCCACATGTACTTATTATCGTCTTAAAGACCTCTAACACTGTACACGTGTATAACAGAACTTAAGAAGTCTGTCGGGTGTCCTCGGGAAACCCGAATCATCCACGAACTTTCGAGCAGGATCACATTTCAGAGGCATTATAGTATTACAACAATTTATATAATAAATTACATCAGAGTACAAAAGCAAAATTCTTACATAATATAAGTTCACAAACCCTGTGTTCCAAAATTACAAAGCTTAAGTTTAGTGTTACAACCATAATAGTGGAGTAGCATTATTAACATTATTACAAGCACCAAAACGTGATGCTTTGCCCAAGAGCCAACCATCTTACTCGTCGTCGCTTACCGCAAAGACGGTCATGCAAAAGGGTCCGAAACACACCTGCTCATGAGACGCACCTGCAACAGGGGTTCAACAAACCCTGAGTACGAAAGTACTCAACAAGACTTAACCGATGAAACAGGGTGAAACGACTTAGGAATGCAGGCTCAGGGGAATCAAGGTGAGGTTCTAGCAGGAATCAAGGTTCTTTTGCATAAAAGCCACTAATAGTGAATCCTTAAGATTAATGTTTTATTTCAGTATTATTTATCAACAGAATGTAAGTGATTCTAATCTAGATCATATAACTCATTCAACTCTTTCTAGTTCTCTGACCAAAGTTCCATTTCTTAACTATAATGTTGAACAGAGAATCGAGTCTCCTTAACCGAGGAGCAGCGATGATTCAAATCGATTATACCCAGCTGGGGATTTCTAACCATACAACACATGTAGGACTTTAACCTATAGATATCAACCTTCACTCAGATCCTCCAAAACATGACCGGGTCCAGCGCCAGCCGAGAGTATAGTATACCTCCAATCTAGCCCTTGGCTACGAGGGTACACACTACTCTCGCCATCTCTCTACTCCCAGTGCACGGTTGACCATTCACATGTTGGTATTACCGAGGTCTTAGGCTTACCGGATCATGTGATCAGTTGCAAAGTCTCGACGCACACAATTCAAACAACGGTATGGTCCTTAACTGACTTAGTCGGAGACACTACATGGGGACTCCTTTCCCGATGCAAGTCCACCGACTGGTCCTATATTATCATCATCATTATTCATCAAGCGGTTGTCCAACAACCCTTCAAACTTTGCTTAATATTTTTAAAGTTTTCTCATTAAGCATGACTAAGCATACTAAACATTTTCAAATAAAAACAGTAACAAGGATAATATCGAAGTATCAAGGATGGTAATACAGTAATTAGGTTATCACTCAACTCCTGTCACTTAGTGCAATAAAGCAGTAATATAAGTGAAGTAAACTTTTCAAAACGCAAGGAAGGGTTAAATGTAACCGGGGCTTGCCTTGGTCGACGAGAAGTTCGGGCTCTAGGTCAGTACCGCAATTATCAAATCCCACTTCCACGCATGTCGGCTCTTCTTTGGGAACAGATTCGACTTCGACAACCTCCTCGTTCACGGGGACTACACGCGACGATAATGCATGCTTAAGATGATGAAGTAATAAGCATGATGCTCGATAGATGTATAACAAAGTTAACAACTTGAGTACAACTTTTCTTCACGGTACAGTTGAACAACAAAAGCTTCTAACCTAACCCTAACGTAGGGTTCGATTACGTTAATTACTTCATTAAAGAATTTCGTTAATCACATGAAATAACACTAATTAAGCCTTAACAACATAATTAAGAGAGCTTAAACAATCAATTAAGGATGCTAAAGGTCATTAAGTGTTAATGACCCAAAGTCAACACCCAATCACAAAGTCAAACAACCCTAATCATTAAGCCCTAATTAATTGATTAACTAATTAATTAATAAAGCATAAATTAAGAACAAAATCAACTTTGTTTAATTAAGCTCAAATTTTCGTTTTAGGAAGCTTATATCATAACTAAGTGGTAAAACAATTTTCATAATTTTTTGGACAATTATTTAAGCCTAGAAAAATTATGGAAAAGCCATTTAATAATTAATTGAGCTAATTAAATCACTTACAAAAAGTAATCAAAATTGGCATTTAATATTTTTCTTTAATAATACACAGTACAAAGAGTTTACTCAAAAAAAAAAATTTGCTATTTTGGAATTCTAAATAATTTACAACAAAATAAATAAAACTAAATACTATTCACATTTTTGGAAAAAGAAAAATGAAAAACATCAACTCGGGCCGGTTCTCCTCTTTTCTCCGGTCGCTCGGCCTAGCCGAACGCGCGCGGCCCGCTCGCTCCCGCGCTCCCCGCTCTCTCTCGCGCGTGCGGCCTCCTCCCTTCATCCGGCCCAGCAAGCCAGGCCGGCCCACTCGCGCGCTCTCCCTCTTCTCTCTCGCGCGCGCCACGGTGCCGCGGTGACCGCCGACGGTGAACTCACCGACGACGAGCTCCCAGTGCGGTGGAACTGCACCAACAGGTTCACACGAACCCCGCAAACACCACCACGACAACAAACGAACCCGACTCGGCCCGGAGGAGGCTTGACCGCGGACATGGTGACCACGGTGGCGACCCGCCCGACGGCGAGGAGACGGAACTCCCCCTTCCGACACGATAGCGACTGAAATAACGTGAGCATCACGTAAAGGAGCTCACCGCGAATACTATGGTGAACTCGGTGAAGGCGGAGGTGTTCTGGAGTGACCGGTCGACGGTGAGGCACCCGCGGTGGCGCTGTTGCCGGCCGTGGAGAAGATTGTGGCGTGCGTGCAGTAGCAGATGGGACGAGACGCAATAGGGGGCTCCAGGATCTGCGCAGAAGGATTGCAGAGATGCAGGCGAGAGCAATTGCGCGGTGGAGCAGCGATGGCGGTGAACTACGGAGGCGTGCGGTGGTGACCGTCAGTGGGGACGAAACAGAGGAGGAAGAGAAAACGAAGACGACGGCGATGATCATATATATAAGGGCAACCGGTCGACGCGAGGGTGACACACGGATCGGACCAACCACGCCGAAACGGCCGCTGGCGGTCGTGGGTGCGCCTGGAAGTCGTTCAAAGCTCGCCGGCGTCGGGCAGGAGGTGTCGCCCTGCTGTTGGCGACGATTTTGAAATATTTATAGAAATGCCACTGGTGAATTTGTACAAATTACTCTCGAATTTTCTATAGAAGTTGAAAATATGTAAATACAAAAGTTGCCCAATTTTTAAAGTTCTACAACTTTTTCAATATAAACATTTTCCAATTCGACCTAGATTGTAAAATTTGAATTTGAATTGAAAAGGGGACATTTTTTTTGGAAATATGTAAATTCAAAATTACTTTGAATTTTATATTGAAACTTCAAAAACTCAAAATACCAAAGTTGTACATCTAGGTAAGACCTACAACTTTGCTATTCAAAACATTTTCAAATTATGCTTCTATTTTGAAATTGGATAGGGGAGATGAAAAGGGGTCAAATTTGAGATTTGAATCTTTTCAAAATTACTCCAAATTTTACACTGAAACTTTGAAAACTCAAAACACCAATCTGTATCCCTTGAAAATATCTACAAACTTGGTTTTACACTTTTTTTTCTAAATTTTGCTTAGATTTTGATTTATTCAAAAAGGGGTAAAATCAGGGTTTTGCCTTTTTAGGGTTTTCGGAAAGATTTCAAATTGAAACTTGATACTCTATTAATTGGTGATTATTTAGTGATCACACCATCACCCAAGGGCATCATTGAGTCAAGAATCACATGTTTGACCAAATGTCACTCTTGGTTGACTAGTTTGACTTCAGAAATTCTTTTAATAATTCCTCAAATTTGAATTTGAATTCGAATCGAAAAACTTGCAACAAGTTTTGGACTCCAAAAGCAAACTCAAACTTGATGCTTTATTTTATAAGTTGGACTTGAGCTCATACCCTACACTTGGCACTAGTGTATAACATAGTCATACATCTCAAATTACGCAGGGCATAAACTAAGTATTTGCGGTGACATTCGAAATTAGGGTTTTTGGATTCGAGTCATACAACTAGAAACACATCCAACCTAAGAAGGTAAACTCATTTTAGTTGAGGCATAACATAGTTAACCTAATCATGGGTGATTTGCAGTGCATATGATGACATGGCATGTTTTTAGTTACTATAACACCAAGGGTGTTACAATCGACATCACGGCTCAAGCGGGCGCACTTAAGAGGGATGCCTTCCACGCCGGCATCAACCGTTCCTTCTCGATCGCCCACTCCCACTATGGGGAAACCATCAGTCTGGAGGCGATGAGCCTTGGGTACGCGCCTGGCTGTGATGAAAAAGAGCTAGAAGAGCTGGAGGAGGCGGTGGTTCCTCTTTCTCGGGACCTGTTAGGAAGGATACAAGATGTAGTTCACCCCCGAAGGGGCTAGTCAGGTTATGATCGACGCAATCGGGCCATAGTGCGCAAAAACTTGTAAAGAAAACAATCGTTTTACTTTTGTCATAGTTTGTTTGGTTGAACTTTTATCATTCAAACACTTGCCCTAGTCGAACTAAGGCCATCAGCGTTTTCCTAAGAAAGTTTGATGCAATCTAACCTCTTTTTTACTTATTAATACCGTAAAGCTCGTGGTGCGAGTGAAAAATCTCGATTGCGCGGGTGAGCAAAGTCACCGTAGCCATGGGGGTGTAGGCTTCCCACAGTCCGACCCGTTTTGGTTTTTGCGACCCTTCGCTTTTTAGATCTTGTCATAGAAAAATGGGTCGATGCAAAGAAAAGTTCCTGAGTGTAAGTATTCCCTTATCAGCCCCCAAGTGAGGGCTGACCCCTTGCCGTTGCAGGGGTCGGGTGTCACTAAAAAACCGAGAGAACGATTATGAAATAGATAAGGTGAACACTTTTTATTTCAGGAATATGGTTTTTATGTGAATATATGTACAACTTGGAACTACTAAGGGTAAAAGCGACATAGCTATTCGATGTTCCAAGCATTGTTGTAGATTTTGCCATTCACGTCCTTAAGCTTATATGTGCCTAGTCGGAGCACTTCCGCGACGATGTAGGGACCCTCCCATGATGTAGTGAGCTTGTGGCGGCCCTTGTTGCTCTGGAGAAGGCGAAGAACCAGGTCACCAATATTGAAGGCTCGTCCCCGTATGCGGTGGCTGTGGTACCGGGCCATCGTCTGCTGGTACTTGGAAGAGCGGAGAAGGGCGACGTAGCAGGCTTCGTCGAGTGGTTCAAGGCATCCTCGAGGAACTCCTTGGCTTCTGGCTCCTTGTACATCGTGACCCTTGGGGCACCGTAGTCGAGGTTGGTCGGGAGGACTGCTTTGGCACCATAGATCATGAAGAACGGCGTGTGGCCGGTCGCTCGGTTGGGGGTCGTCCTCATGCTCCATAGAACCGCTTTGAGTTCTGCCATCCATCGGCCACCGAATTTGTTGAGTTTGTTGAAGATCCTGGGCTTGATCCCTTGCAGGATCATACCATTTGTGCACTCAACTTACCCATTTGTTTAGGGGTGTGCTACAGTGGCCCAGACAACTTGAATGTGGTGGTCGTCGTAGAACCTGAGGAACTTATTCCCTGTGAATTGTGTACCGTTGTCGGTAATGATGGAGTTTGGTACTCCAAAACGGATGATGTCGGTGAAGAACTTCATGACCTCTTCGGATCTAATTATAGTGATCGGCCCGATCTCTGTCCACTTTGAGAACTTGTTGATGGCAACAAGCAAGTGCGTATGGACCCCAGGCGTCGTCTTTAGGGGTCTAACTAGATCGAGCCCCCAGATCACAAAAGGCCACGTGATGGGGATCATCTGGAGTGCTTGGGCTAGGAGATGCGTCTACCAAGCATAGTACTGGCATCCTTCATAGGTGCGTACCACTTGGTCAGCATCCGCTACGGTGGTAGGCCTATAGAAGCCCTGTCGGAAAGCCTTCCCGACCAGAGTTCTTGGGCCGACGTGATGTCTGTAGACCCCGCCATGGATGTCTTCCAACAACTTCCTTCCCTATTCAGTTGGGATGCAGTGCTGTAGGATTTGGGTGTGGCTTTTCTTATAGAGCTCCCCATTGACGATGGCGAAGGACTTAGCTCAACGTGTGAGGCGTCGGGCCTTTATTTTGTCGATGGGAAGCACTTCATGGAGAAGGCAGTCGAGGTATGGTGTCCTCCAATCAACCTAAGGGTCGGGCTCGACCACTGGGTCCTCGTCGACTTCCATAACCACGAAGACGTCAGGAGCTGATTCTGGGTCAGCTCCCAAGGGTAAAGGGTCAGCCCTTATGCCCGGGGCAGGAGGGTCGGTGCCGACCCCCTCTAGTTCTGTATAACGGACCAAGGGCCTGAGTTGGTTGCTAGCGAAGACACCGGATGGGACCGGCTCTCGGTCGGATGCCATCTTTGCTAGTGTGTCGGCTGCTTCATTATCTCTTCGCGGGATGTGGTTAAGCTCGAGGCCGTTAAATCTATCCTCCAGTCGGTGGAGCTCTTGGCAGTACGCGACCATCTTGGGGTCATGGCAACTTGAGTCTTTCATGACCTAGTCGATGATGAGCTACGAGTCACCTTGAACATCCAACCATCGGATGCCCAGCTCAATGGTGATGCACAGGCTGTTGACGAGCGCCTCGTATTCTGCCACATTGTTAGAAGCAGGGAAATAAAGGTGGACTGCATATCTCATATGTACCTTGAGTGGAGAGACGAAGAGCAGCCCTGCACTGGCACCCTTTTTCATAAGCGACCCGTTGAAATACATCGCCCAACATTCTTGGTTGACGGCCGCCGCTAGCATCTGGACCTCGGTCCACTCTGCGACGAAATTGGTGAGTACCTGGGACTTGATGGCCGTCTGAGGGGCGTACATGATTCCCTGATCCATTAGCTCGAGCGCCCACTTAGCAATCCTTCCCGTAGCCTCCTGGTTTTGGATAACCTTACCGAGAGGGAATGAGGAGACAATCGTCATTGGATCTGATCTAAAGTAGTGTCGGAGCTTCCTTTTGGTGATTAGAACGGCGTACAGGAGTTTTTGGATCTTGGGGTAGCAGGTCTTGGAGTCAAATAAGACCTCACTAACGAAGTATACTAGGTGTTGGACCTTGAGTGCCCCTCCTCCTGCTCTACTACTAGGGTAGCATAGACCACCTGCATGGTTGCCACTATGTAGAGCGAAAGTAGTTCCCTATCGATTGGGGGGACAAGGATCGAGGCCTTCGACAAGAGTTCCTTGAGCTTGTCAAGCGCGTCCTGGGCCTTGGGCATCCATGTGAATTGGTAGGCTTTCTTAAGAAGCCAATAAAGGGGAAGGTCTCGTTCGCCGAGGCGTGAGATGAAGCGACTAAGGGCCGTAAGGCAATCAGTGACTCGTTGTACCCCCTTAAGGTTTTGGATCGGGCCCATTTTTGTGATGGTTGCTATTTTCTTGGGATTAGCTTCGATGCCGTGCTCGAAAACGATGAACCCAAGGAGCATACCCCTCAGGACCCCGAAAACGCACTTCTCAGGGTTGAGCTTGATGTCGTTTTCTCTGAGCTTTTCGAAAGCTAACTTGAGGTTGGCTACGAGCTAGTCAGTCCTCTTGGACTTAACTACGATGTCATCCACGTATGCCTCAATGGTTCACCCAATGAGTTTTCCGAAACACTTGAGCATGCATCGCTGGTTTGTAGCTCCTGCATTTTTCAGCCCGAACGACATCGTAACGTAGCAGTATGATCCAAACAGGGTGATGAAGGAGGTCACGAGCTGGTCAGACTCCTTCATCGTGATCTAATGGTAGCCAGAATAGGCGTCAAGGAAGCAGAGGGTTTCGCACCCGAGGTTGAATCGATTACTTGATCTATGCGCGGTAAAGGAAATGGATCCTTAGGACACGCCTTGTTAAGGCTCGTATAGTCAACACACATCCTCCATTTCCCATTCTTTTTCTTTACAAGAACAAGATTGGCTAACCATTCAGGGTGATACACTTCCCTGATGAACCCGGCTGCCAAAAGCTTTGTGATCTCCTTGCCGATTGCCCCGTGCTTCTCCTCATCGAAGCAGCGTAGGCGTTGCTTCACTGGCTTGGAGCCCGGCTTGATCCATAGGGTGTGCTCGGTGACTTCCCTCAGTATGTCCGGCATGTCCGAGGGTTTCCATGCGAAGATGTCCTTGTTCGTGCGAAGGAAGTCGACGAGCATGCTTTCCTATTTAGGGAGAGAGCAGTGTCGATACACACCACCCTCCGTCAGAGTTGCTGGGGTCGATGAGGACTCCTTGGTGTCCTCAGTCGGTCCGAATGATTTGAATGAATTCTTGGCATCGGGCGCCTCCTCGTCGACCTTCTGGTGGACGGCCGGGAGCCCCTCGGAGGCGATGATTGCCGAGGCGAGCTCATAGCACTTCACATCACACTCGTAGGCACGCTGGACGGAGGTGCCGACCGTGATGATACCATTTGGGCCTGGCATCTTTAGCTTCAGATAGGTGTAGTTAGGGGTAGCCATGAACTTCGCATAACATGGGTGTCCTACAATGGCGTGGTAGGCCCCATGGAACCAAACCACCTCGAAGGTGAGGGTCTCCGTCCGATAGTTGGACGGAGTCCCAAAAGTGACAGGCAAATCGATCTGTCCTAGGGGTGTGGCCTGCTTCCCTGACACGATACCATGGAAGGGCACGCCGATCGGCCAGATGCGTGATCAGCTAATGCCCATGGCGTCGAGGGTCTCGGCGTACATGTTGAGGCCGCTGCCTCCGTCCATCAGCACCTTGGTGAGCCGCTTTGTGTCGATGATGGGGTTGACCACGAGCGGGTACCGATCCGGTCATGGAATGCTCTCCGGGTGGTCGGATCGATCGAAGGTGATGGCTGACCCAGGCCACTTGGAGAAGGTGGGCATGGCTGGCTTGGCATTGTAAACCTCCCGACGCTCGAGCTTTTGGCGGTCCTTGGAGGCGTAGGACTCTGGCCCGTCGAAAATCATGAGGCAGTCGGTCTCGTGCGGGAAGGCACCGCCTTCCTCCTTGGCGTTGTCTTGCTCGAGGTTGGGCTTCTTCTGCTCCCCTTTCTTGGAGCCACCGGCTAATAACTTCTTCATGAGCCCGCAGTCCTTGTACAATGCTTGACGGGGTAGGCATGGTTCGGGCACGGTCCTTCGAGCATCTTCTCGAAGTGGTTTGGGGTGCCCTCAGTGGGCACCACTTGCCCTTTCGCTCGACAGCGGCCATGAGTGAGCCTTCGCACCGCTGCTTGCTCTTCTTCTTGCCGGCGCGGTTGGAGGCGCCCTCGTCAGCATCCTTGTTGCGCTTCGCCTTGCCTTTGGAGCGATCGAAGATCGCTCCCACCGCGTCCTCGCCGAAGGCATGGTCGGTGGCGATGTTGAGGAGCCCCTTGGTGGTCCACAGACTTTTCCACCCCAGCTTGTGGACCAGGGTCTCGTTAGTAGTCCCAGACAAGAACGCGCTGATGATGTCGGCATCAGCGATGTTGGGCAACTCATTGCACTATTTGGAGAAACGTCGGATGTAGTCACAGAAGGACTCATCCGGCTTTTATCGACAGTTCTTGAGGTCCCAAGGGTTCTCAAGGCACGTGTAAGTGCCCTGAAAGTTCCCCATGAAGATCTCCTTTAGGTCCGCCCAATCCTTGATGGAGTCAGGCGAGGCGAAAACCCCCTTCGTGGGCTCGGATGGCGCAGGCCAGTCCCCTTGGGGTCGGGCGAGGCAGAGAGTGCGGCCCTAGGGTCGACTGAGCCGGGACCCACTCCCTTAGGGTCGGACAAGTCGGAAGCCTTGCCCTCGGGGTCGGGCGAGGCGGATTTCCCCTTGAGGGGTCAGATAAGGTCGTTTCATGATCCTTAACCGTCGGCTAGGTTAATGTTGATGCTTATTAACCCTTCGTCCTTAGAGACCATGATATTTATCCTTGACAGTATTGATGAAAGACATTTATGTTGAGGGCACCATTTGCCGCCACATTTGAAAGTAAGCCTTTAGACTTCCTGTATCTCATAAGAGCTGCCAATTTCTCATCAGCTGAGCTGTAGTGGTATCAGGATTGAGCTTATTAGCTGGTGAAGAAGACTTGGAAAAGCTTTTGGATGAGGAATATGACTCCACTCTTTTGAATTCCTTGGAAGATACACCAGACATCACCTCCTCCTGCAAAATGGCTAGAGAACTCGCAGTATTAAGGTCTTTTGGACGGTGTAATAAAACTACAGCTCTAATATCACTTTTTTAAACCATCAATAAATCTGCCAGTAAGGATAGCAGGATTGATAAGAGGATCATGGGCTAACAGTCGATGCATGAGCTCATCAAAAAGAGTGACGTATTCGGTGACAAAGCCAGTTTCTTTGGCATGAAAGAATTGGTGAATAAAGTGGTTAAACTGGTCTCTTTCAAAGCGATCAACTACTAACTGACACAGATGATCCCAAGAGCATTTCTTAGGATTCAATTCAATAGTCTGCATCCAGAAAGCAGCTGTGGCAGAGATATTGATGGTAGCGAGCTTAACCCAATTCTCAGGAGGGATATCAAACAGATCAAAATAGATATTGCACTGATGAACCCAGTATTTTGGATTGGTGCCATTGAATTTGGGGAAATCTAACTGAGGCATAGCAGGACCCAAATGCGAGCGAGCACAATTGGCATTGTGACAGAATTCGAAGCCACATGAATGGGGATGGGAGTCATGCTCCGTACCTTTGACCGGAGGTGGTTCGAGGGTATAGCCACCCCCCGAACCATCTCTCCGGTGGTGTGATGCATCGCTTTGCCTAACGGCCCAGGTGTCGCCTTCGAGTAGGACGGGTCCAGATGAGCAAACCCCGACACCTTCGATGAGACGGATCCCGGCTCGATGGGGTGCGAGGCAGTCACGGCAGAAGTAGACTTGAGGTCGTCGAGCTATTGGCGAAGGGAGTCGACGGTGGTGCGCAGATCCTTGACCTGGTCGTCGACCTAGGGACGCCAGTGCTCGAAATCGGCCTTCGCAGCGGTGAGCTCCGCCGTAGAGTCATGTACCTCGAGGATGCGACGATTGGTCTCATTGATGCCCTTGGACTGATCATCCAACTTGGTGAGGATCAACGCCAACTGATCTTCAACCTTCATGTTGACTTGTAGACGAGTGCGATGGTCGTGCGCCAGATCTTCGATCCAGGATTCGATTGTCGACCCGAAAGACCTCGGCTCGGACCTATGAATCTCGCACAGTCAACACCGAAGCAGACCGCGGAGTTCTGCCGACGGGGATTACAATCGCGATCAAGGCAAGGAATCGAGGAATCGAAGCAGAAGAGGCAGATTGGGGTGGAACGCGTGGGTGGATCGAACAGACTACTGATACCAGATTTAACAACCGATACAGTGCATATGGTGGATACGACGAACGATTGGTTTTGATTAGAACACAACTGGTAGCAAGGTACAAGTAGCAATGGTAATGGTCACCGCCGGCCAACTCAAGCCGCAGCTCGCCGCCAACAACTCCGGTTGCAACCAAGACGAAGACAAAATCCTTACAACTCTCCCTTTTAAACTAAGATGTTACAGCATCGTCTCCAACCGCACAGCATCCCGATGCAGCGGGCTGGATCACTTGCTCCAGTTTGGGCCGGCGTATTTGGTATTGGCCTCCTCTTCCTTTTCTCCTTGGATGACTTCAAGCTGTCCACGGCCCGAACCGTGACAGACGCGGGCAAGAGGTGGCGGCGCCGGGCCGCTGACAGGCAGGCGCGGCTTTGCCGGGGGTCAGGGGCGGAGCGCGCGGGGAGTTGCGGCTGGAGCAGACGGCCATGGAGCAGAGGAAGAAGGCATAGATGGAGGGGAATGCGGGCGAGAGTCCGCGGTGGCGTCGGAGTCCGTGAAGACGGGCGAGGCGCATTTTTTTTTCCTGTGTGCCGATGTTTCTGAAGGTGGAGGGTGTGGCAGCCGACGATGGAGGGGCAAGTTTTTTTTATTCCGTGTCCATGGCAGCCGACGGATGGAGGGGCCAGAGGCATCGTGCGGCTGTGTGGAATAGGCAACATGGCCGAAGGAGGAAACCAATTTTGTTGTACACAAATAGGGGTAATGGTAGATGGAGGGGCAAGTTTTTTTTTTATTCCGTGTCCTTGGCAGCCAACTGATGGAGGGGCCAGAGGCATCGTGCGGCTGCGAGGAATAGGCGACGTGGCCGAAGGAGGAAACAGATTTTGTTGTACACAAATAAGGGTAATGGTAGATTTCAGCTGTAGACAAGCAAGGGTTCCCTCTTCCGTCTTCCCTGTCTCCACCGCAAGGTGCATACAGACGAATGTTTGCTACTACTACGTACCATGTTAGAGTGACCAACTGAACTGTATTGGCAAGCTCAAAGAGACAGATATACGATGTACATATGCTTAGAAGCCCTCCACTGCGAGGCATGGCGTGAAATGGAGAAGAATGGAAGAAGCGAAGCTGCGAGTGCTGGACAGAGGGACACGTCCAAGCTGCGCTCCCCGCCGGCTGCTACCGCGACTGCTTGTGTAGGGTTTCTCAAGTTTGGGGATGGCGGAATCGGGATTGGCATTTGGGTGGTGGCCCTGGTGGGGAAAGCAAAGCTTGTGGGCTATTAGCCTGAATCGATTTAAATTTGGTCCATTTTCGTTTTTGCACTTATATACAAAGTATACACTATACATACACAATTTTTCCCCAAAATAATATGTATTCAACTGAATACCCATGAATTGAGCTGGACCCGCCCCAAAGCTTTACCGTCTTGTCATCTACTACAAACTAACACTGAGCCAGATAGAGCTAGTTTTTCATCGAGCTAAGCAGTTTTACACATCCAAATACTGGAAAAGTCGTAATGGATCTAGCTGAAAATCGAACGGGTCATCAGCGAGAATCAGAGATAGATGCTAAAAATCAGCTATGCTAAACCATTGCAAATTCCAAGGCAGCAAGGCTTGCCTGCCACTCTTGGTATCGAGAGATACAATTCTTCAGTGCATTTACACCGCTTTCCTTTCCAAAGTTGCACGAGGTCTTTTTACATCGACAACAGGTTTAACTACCTAATACAAAGTATACAACATATCCCTCGTACATGCTACTGACCACAGCAAAGCATGACATCTACAGATTCATATGTGCCATGTCATATATCAGCTCAGTCAGACTATGCCATCAATATACCTCGGTAGTAGGGGCAAAAAGAAAACAGAATCAGCAAAATCCTAATCCAGGAACCAATAATGTCCATCAAGTTTCTGAATGGCAAAAGCTTCTCTTGATGCTCCCTGCTGATCATCAACATGGAGAATCATCTTCAATTCGTGGCAGAGATCAGCTCCACCAGGCAGAGTAATGGCTACCAGTTTGTTCACCCAACAGCACTCCATGAGGGTGTGGCTCGGCAAAAATCATGAGCAGAGATCAATCAAATGAGGACGCTGAAGGTTGTTTCACCATTGCTGCAGCCAGCTAATCTGGTTATTTAAAATGGCATGTAAATGTTATCTCATTACCAACTTCACTTTGGCCTTCTATCTGCAGTGGCCCACTAGGCATTAAGCACGCGACTTTCAAATCTCCATATGTTTTAATCTATCCCTTCGCTTTTTTGCAGGCCCAAGGCATTCATGAGGATTAGCATAAAAGTAGTCCTCTTCCTTTGGTTGTCCGGGGATAATTCTCCTTCTGGTGGGCGGGCTCATTCGGCCCCCGTGGAGCTCCTTGACAGCAACAGAGAATTCTTCCCAGGACAGCTCCTGATCTTCGAAAAGATCTATAAGCTCAACTAGCTTCTTCCTATCCAACTGTATGGTTCTGTGGAAGCCTGTAAACCTGCATTCCCAGCATAAGCACTTGTCAGCTAATCAAGTGGCATTTTCTTTTGCTGTTTATATATTGCCATGATTCTTCAGTGCTTTCTTAAGGAGGAAAAGCATGCATAACTACAACACTCCTGTGAGCACAAATAGTACACACTTGTCTGCACAAAAACTAAACATTACACACTTCCTACTAAACCAAGTTGCAATAATAGATGTACTTGATGGAAGTCAAGGAGGAATAAACAGTTAAATGATAGGAAAGTCAAACAAAGTATGCAGACCTACGGTGTCCTTCTACAACTTTAGCCATGTTTCCATCATTACTGGGGATAAAAACATCACTTGCGACAGAAACAAGATAGTCCAGTGCTGCCATTTGAGTTGAGTGCTTCTGAAAGGGTTGCAACTCATCATCAGATAAAAGCATCTCCTTCCGCACCTACATTTTACAATAGCAAATAAGCATATACTTGTAGCATTGCAAGCAAAAAATTTATGGATGTGGAGTTAAGATGAGCTTACAATGTTAGGAAATTCTGTCTTCAATACAGCTAATCTTTTTTCACCACCATATATTTCACCTGACGCAATATATATTCGAGTGTCTCTGGGGAAACCAAGAGCTTTGAGTACTAAAGTTGTTTCTCCAGGAGTAAGGGGGCACAATCCCTCAAACCTTTTCTTCTCAGAGTCTATTTCCTTTTCTTTCCACCAGGGATATGCATATCTGAGGGCCCAAGAACAGACAACAATAAGTATTGGAGATAAAGGTTGGGAGGAGAAAATAAAGTTGATTATAAAGCAGTAATATCAAAAGAACCTCATTCTTGTCAACTCTTCTGTTTCTTCATCAGAACATCCATGTGTACAGCCAGAGAAAGCAAGCATATCCATCTCATATCTCAGATGAAGCACAATAAAAGATCCAGTTGTCCTTAGAGTTGAGATCATCTTGTTTCCTAGAGCCTCAATGGATGGTGTAAATCTCAATGCGTTGTAGTTAACATGGCAGCGAAGTTTTTGGAGCTTCAGAGGCAGGCCATTGTTTGCAAGGCGAGATCTGTCTTGCTAAAATGTACAACCTTGTGTTTTCGTACTAGAGGCAAGATCTGAAAACAAGACCACTGATTGTGAGAACCAACAACTGACAGAAGAGAAAAAAAAATGGTAGTTCTAATTGTAAGAGAAAAAAATACTATCTAACCTGTCTCAAATAGTATCTCTCACTAGACCAGCTGATTGGTTGCATTGACAGAGGAACTTTTTCACTGAACTTCTGTGGGAGTTCTTTGACAATCTTCACTTCATTTCTCAATGAATCGATGAAATGATTTACATCAAAAATATCCCCAAAATCACTGAAAATTATAACAAGTTTGCATCATTACTCTTGCCTAATTCTGTAATCGACCAAGAAAGCATAGGGCAAAATGCACACCTAGGATCAGCCCAGAAGGATTGCTTATCAAGTTCAGGTATCACCATGGTTAGATTCAAGTAGCGCGCTACAGTCACCATGTCGCATATCTGCACAAAACAATATTTTGCAAAGCATAAGAAAAACATAGTTCGAGGCTTTTTGCTGTACTTGAAGCTGCCAATGAGTAAATAGAGGAAGTGTAAGATACACTAAAAGAGCATAATATAAGTACTAACCGCTGCTCGCATTTGGTTCAGACCACCATTGCATGAAACTAAAAGGTAGCCATTACTCTTGTAAAGCCCTACAAGAAGAAATAAATGTTATATTTGGAGTGAACTATCATATTAATGGAATAAGATGATAGACTACTGTCAACAACATGCTAAGCAGTATACTCTGATAAACATGAGCAAACTGTATTCTTGAGCACTCTACTGCAACTACACCATGATCTAATAATGGTATAAACAAAGCAGAAGCTTGATTAATTTCGCCACCTAGCACCTACATAATGATTAGAATCTTACTAAGTAGTCAGTCTTCATGTTGTTGTTGTTTTTTAAAACCTGAAAATTTTCCTTGCAAAAGACCAAATCGTTTCCGGGCCTCCTATTACTTACAGATCATGAGACTTGGTATTTCTCATTCTACTTACAACTTGGAAGATTGTCCATTCCAACAAGCTCCCCCCACCCCCAAAAGAAAAGAAAAGAAAAGAAAACGAAGAGATGGCACAATCATTCGCTTGATATGAACCGATTCAGACCCCAATGCACGACGGAGAATAGCAATCCGACCCACCCACATCACCACACCCCAGCGAAGTCTATTTTTCTGACAACCCCTCTTACGTCCACATCACAATTTACGAAACAAATAAGAATCCCAATGACCAAGAATAAAGAGGGAGCAATTGATCGTCAACTCAGAAATCTGGCAACTTCTGAATCGCCCAACATCCAAAATGTGCGCGATATTAGTCAAAATGAGTCAATTTAAGCGTTCCCTTTTTATTTACTCTGGAGAACAATTTGATCCAACGGACAAATGCTCTAGAACTACCACATTCTGATTCCCGCCATCGGGGCAGCACGAAGCGCCCCATCCCCCCAACCAAGAGCAGAGCAGGAAGACGGCCCAGATTTTTTCCATGAAACCCAACCCCAAGACCCAAGAGTCCCCCGGTTGAAGAAGACGAGAGCCACTCACTTCTGGGAGGCAGAGCCGGGGGCGCCAGGTGCCCGGCCTCGCCGGCCGCAACCACGGAGTCGGCGGCGGTGGAGTTGCTGCGGCCGCCCAGGCAGGACGGCCGCGCGATGGGCAGCGGCGGGCGCGGGATGCCGAGGAAGGTGAAGAGGTGGAGGAGCAGCGTCCAAGCCACGATGCTGGTCGCCACGCGCAGCGCCCACCGGATGGCGGACGCCCCGGCGCCGCCGATGCGACGGCGGACAGCGGCCGGAGGCGAGGCCTTGTGCTTGGCCATAGGGGCGCGGGGCTTGGCTTGGCTGCCTGCTGGCACGACGCCTTCGTTTCTGCCGGGCTCGTCGCTAGAAGTAGTCGTAGACGAGCGCTGAGCGCAGGAGGAGCGGTCGTTACTGTAAATACTCCTACCGTATGATGGCGTAATTAAGGGGGTTGGTTGGGATTCCGGTCGGTGTTAGGGTGCGTAACTGCAACGTTCGTGGCGTGGCGTGGCCGCATGGATCCTTTTCTATAAAACCATTTTCACCGCCTACTTAAACCTGTCGTAAAATATATAATTAGGAGGAAAGGATGAGGAGAAACCTGTCCGTAAAAGACTCTAAAAAGTAAAAAACTAGGAGTAGGAGGAAAGGATGAGGAGAGGAAAATTTTAATTGTATCTTATTATTATCTGGACTATATATTACGTATTTCCTCCGTCCCTAAATATCTATCGTTTTTGCTTCCCGAGAAACAACTTTGACTAAATATAAAAAAAATCAATATTTATGATTCATAATTAATACATTAGATAGATATTTAAATCAAATTTTTAATAAATTTATTTGGAGATACAAATATTGCACATATTTTCTACAAAATCGAGTCAAACTTTTAGCACGGCAACTAACGGTGACAGTTAATTGAGGAAGAGGGAGTATATGAATATTATATTATATAATTATCAATATTTATAGAGGATAAAAAATAGTTTTCTTGGCATGGTGCCACATGCTCTACATCGACTTGAAGCCAGCATTGCGATAATGCTCTAGTTAAGACGTACGGATCGGACAGACGCCTCACTCGCTCACTAGTCACTCCCGCACCTAGTTCCTCGCTTCCTCCTCCCTTCCGCACTCGCGGCCTGCGTCTACCCCGACACGTGTCCATGGCTTCCTCCCTAGCCGGTAGCAGCGCACTCCCCCACCTCGGCGTCCTCACCCACCGGGAGCGTCCAATGCCCGCGGATCCAGTGGCCCTCTCCCCACCCTGACGAGATCCAAGTAAGCCGCTAACCCTCCCCTCCCCTACCCCACCCGGTGACATCCTCCCTAGATCCGGCAGCGTCTCCTCTCCCTCGGCCGACGATGGGCGTGTGGGCACGCACCATCCAACGATCCTGCGCCACCACAGTAGCCCACCAGGTAGGTCATGGCCGCACGGCGATGTTTTGTTTCAAGTGTTTCTAAATGCTTTTCAGATATGTTGCAAGCCCATATTTCACGTTGTTTCAGATGTATGTTTCAATTGTTTCATGAGGATGTTGCAAAAGTAGATCGGAATGTTGCATATGTTGCAATGGTTGTATACGTATGTTGTAAGCATCTAACCCCAATGTTTCATCTGTTTTTTGTACACGTATGTTGCAAGTGTTTCAGACACATGTTTCAAGTGTTTCAAGTCTTTTTTTTATGTTGCAAGTGTTGCATTTGAATGTTTCAAAAGTAGATCGGGATGTTGCACATGTTGCAATAGTGTTTCAACTGTACGTTCCATCTGTTTTAGACGTATGTTGCAAAGGTTTCATCTGGATGTTGTAAAAGTAGATCGAGGTGTTGTATGGCGTGGTTGGTGGCTGTCGCTGCTGCTGGGGCGCAACCGTGGGTCACCCCGTCTACGCCTGAATCGATTTAAACCTCCAAGTCATGAATCGATTTACACTATAAACTTGTAGATATGAAAAGTGGAGTGACAGCGTTTTCCATGCCGGAAACGCCGTCTAACGTGGCGGATATTGCCGCACCAATGTATGTGGTAGGGTCAAATCCAAAAAAAAATTAGGAACGATGATTATTGAAATATTGAATAAAAAAGGATTAAAAATAAAAAATCCGCAGGGCCACGAGTAAGTAGGGGTGGAAGGGCAGGAGTGTGGTATAGAGGTGGACGTATCGACGACAGTGTAAGTAGTGGTGCTTGTCTATTGAGAAGGACATGGAGTCATGAACAAGGGGAACGAAAAAAGAAACTAGTAAAGGATTCACGAAGAACGTTGTTTATAAAGAGGTCCTAGCTCTATACAAGAGGTAATATCGCCCTTTAATATATATTTTTCCTATATACAATCAACATACTTTAAATATTAACAAACAACTTACAGGCAGGAAAAAATTAACTACGGTGACTGGACTTATCCTTTAGCCCTTGTTTAGGTGAGAACTTGTATTTTTGTAGGGTCTCTTTGTGTTTACGTAAATAAAAGGAACCCTTCAAATTCTTTACTTTTTATTTGAGTAAATTACGTTTACCATATAATAACTTGATAGAGTACAATGTACAAATTGGTCCAACACCTTGTAAACTGCTTATAAATAAATAACTTAGCAAATTGATGCATATAAGGTCCAATCATTACTAATATGACAAATACAATACATACTCTCCGGTTATGTTAGAATTAATGGATAACTAGTGCAATGCGCGCGCCCCTGCGAGGCGTGGGTAACACCAAGAGAACATATATGTTGATGATGTTTACAATTGTCATGTGTTCTTTCTATTATACAACCCAAAGACAACTTGAATCATCCGATCAATATTATACAATCCATTTAGGCCCAACTAAAGTTTTGAAAAAAAAAAAGGAACATAGATGAGGTCATTGTGTGATAATACTCTAAACATTGCGCAATAACATGCAAATGCAATATAGGTGGTCCTCGGAACATCCTAGTATATAATAATTGGTTACATAAGGTAACAAATGCAGTTGTCAAGTAATTTCAAAGTTACACATTTATGTACAACTATCACGTGCTAGATTCATGAACTCAATGAGTCCTTGGAGTCTAATCCCATACAAATCCAACCCAGTGGTATTCGATCAAACACGCTGGGCACAATAATGTTGAGGTCCATGAAACGGGCTCTAGATCTTGGCGCTTAGTCTGGCACAGGCACTGTTCACTGTCAGGAGAAACTTCACAGAAGCAAACAATGGAGGATTCGAGGAGCAAATGAGGTGGAATGCTGAAGAGGCAGGCACACACCCTGTGTGTGTATGCAAGAGAAACATACCTATTGGCTATTGAAGTGGCATGGAGCAAGGCTAGACAATAACTTACCAGATTGGATGAATTAGTCGCAATTAACTTGACAGTATGATAGGTGCATGTGCATTCACTTCATATGGTGGGTAACAGTACTGGGCAAAAAGATCTAGGTTGAGCGGCAACATACAGGATAATAAAGAATATATTAATATGGAACGTATTGTTTCAAAAGGACCACATGGTAAAATACATTCATGAACTATGGATAGCTATATGTAAACAGGGCCTAATCAAGTAACCAAATACATATTGACGCAACCATAATTCATATTTCGACCAACAGCATGAGTGCTATACTGACAAGGCAGACAAAAAGAGAGGATTCCACCTATTTGAAGGCCCTCAAATTTCCCTGAACTAATAGGCTATAATACAGAACTGTGACATTAATATGTGTTACCTTTAATATCGTCAGGCTTTAAGAGATCAGACTTTGTATGCACTGGAGACTGGACAACTAATCAAACCGTGCATTGCCTGAAATTAGCAACCCATAGGGTTTCCTGTATACTTGCATGCCATTATCTAAATCAACTGTAATAAATATGTTGGTAAATATGTTGTTTTAGAACAGGCTGCAGAAGGTAGAAATGCACTGCTGAACTGAAAAGTGGTGGCACCAATAATATCCCATGAAAATAGTGCAATGCAACAGAACTATCGTATATACAAGAAAGCGTGAAGAACTCAGATAGCATTAACCTATAGGCCACTGACCAAACCTCAATATATCATTACCTGCATCATGTCCTTACAGGGCAATGAAAGCATAGATTATTAACCTTTGAGGTTCCATATATATAGCTTGAACTGAGCAATTAGATGAACTGGAGCAATTAGATGAACTGGAGCCCACATGCTCAAGGGAACCCCTCGACAGCAAGCGAGGAAGGAAGTAGACCTAACCCTAGGCTAAGGTGACGACATCACTGCTGGGAAATCTGTAAAGGGTGTCAGTGACAAACGAAAGGAGACCTAACAGACAAATTGAATCATATATTGTGCTCAACGCCAAACGAAAGCTTGAGAAATACTATGGAATGCAAATACGCTTGAAACCTTGTCATGGAACGACTGCCCAACAAAAAGTAAAAAAAAATATATTGTACCAAACATGCTTCTCTCAGAGCTATGGAAATTAAACCAGCAGTAAGGACCAAATATTTTTTTTTCTGTTGCAGGCACCTATATACCATGTAGCTAATGGTCTGTCAACCAATAGCAACAACTAAATTAAAGGGAAGGAGGATAATCACAGGTTCTACCATACGTAAAAATCAAATGAGCATGAATAGAACTCAGATGCCGTAGAAAATCAGACTGGTTGAACGATGCAAGTAGCAACGTAGGTTAACACCTAATAGCAAGTAGCACACATTTTTTTTCCAAACTGAAACATGATTAATGATACATAATTGGAAGGCCTTTTTATCACCATACAATTTTGTGTGAATATGGGCGCGAAATTTAAGTAGCCAAAATATTCATGTAATAGTTTTAGGGAAGTACAAAGCATAGTGTAAACCATATAGTGCCAATTTGTTTATGAACAAAGCAACCAACTGGAACGAAACACTATAATACAGTACTGGCAATGAATACCTAACAAGCAATAGGTCTTCAATTTGGCAATGAATAAGTAATATGCATCACATCTTTATAAGAATACAACTTGCAAAGAACAGGCACAATAGTGGGGCACGAGGTAGCTGAGAAATAGTGATAGAGAAATAATCTGTCTACAGATACACACACATATCAGAGCACAACGCTTTTATTTGCAGGGAAAAAAGTGACAAAACATGTAGGAAATGAGCATCAAGGGTGCTGGAGATTCGAGATGGGATACACTTATCTGCGAAGTAGGAGTTTTTAACTGGTGCCAAAGATGGATGGAGAAGACCAACAGTACAGCTGTGGAGAAGACAGCGTCGACGTTAGTAAACAAAACTTGCACCATTTCATTCACTTTCTACGGTGAGCACGGGCTTTCGCTCGAGTCATGTCGGCCTTATCCCTCGAGTCCTGCGCCGGACGCTCGCCCCCTTTTCTCGCACTCATCTCCGTCCGCTCATTTCCATCGTTTGAGCAATGGATACGGAGTTTTCATCACAGACTCAAGAAGGGGAAAAAAAGGGCAAATGATAAATGCTGACAACATCGGATCATAACCAATCAGTAATGCATGGCATGAATTGGCAAATGTTTAGAACAGCAGATCATAAGCACACCAGCAGCATGTAATGGGTGGGCGTTTCATACAACCAACAGTGGCATGTGTTTGGAGTAAATAATCTGATAATAGAATAACAAGCAGACATAGGTTACATTTAATCACAGGCAGTGGCAACTAAAAAATGTGCAGGTTCATCAGAAGCAAAGGCGGCAAAGAAAATATCACAATAGAAAGATGTTTTCGCTATGCAGCTGCGATGTGGAGATGTGTGAACCATCACCACAGAAGACTGCAAGGCAAAGGCCCGAGATCATAGGCAAAGAAGATCGCAAAGGAAACCTTTAAAAATTTTAGAGGCCTCAAAAATATATCAATCATCATTTGACGAAGATCTTGGAGTATCAAGGCATCAGAATGTATAGATGGAATCAAGTCTCTCACAAGATCTTGATCATCATCTTATATTGTGGATCATAAATGGGTATGAACGATTTCCTCATAGGCATAAGAACAAATAGACCAGTAGGAAGGAATGATAATGGTACCCAGATCCAAACCTGATTACCAATTGCGCATAAACAAAACTACAAATATCAAAGCAAAATCAATGCAAAGGTCCCAGACCATAGGCAAAGAAGATTGCAAAGGGAAGCTTTAAGAATTTTAGAGTACTCAGAAATATATGAACCATCATTTCATCAAGATCTTGGAGTATCAAGACATCAGAATAGATGGAAAATGTCAAGTGTCTCACAAGACCTTGATCATCGCCTTGTATCGTAGATCACAAATGGGTATGAAGACTTTGATCATAAGCATAAGGAAAAATGGATCAGCAGGAAGAAGTGGTGATGGTGCCTAGATTCAAACCTGGTTATCAATTCCATATAAACAAAACTATAAAGATGAAGGCAAAATCAATGCATATGGCATACGGACAACATGCATCTGATGGTCAGGACAGAGGTCATCCACAGCCTACAAAAACAATAGGAAACACAAGGAATTAGAGAACAAACTACTGATCCTAAAGTCAATCTGGCAAGATAAAATTCGCAGTGCAAGTCACCTAAGCTAGGCCATCATTTAGCCATATATGAATCTTCATATAACATAACCTCATGGAAAGATATGGGGCGTGTCAGCTGCATGCATCATGCATATGGAAGATAAAAATACAGATGAGTGGTTTCTACATACTTGCAATCTGAATAGTACCTAGACTAAGGAAAAAAATCAGCTGTGTTGAAAGAGGACTCCACTGTGAATCGTTTTCTGTGTGGTATCCAGTAAGAAGTTGTCCAATTACTTTAGGCAATATATGTTGCTATCTTAGGCTTTTTTCATGTAGAAGAGTCTTCATCAGGTGTGAAGCTGAAGGGTAGGCATTGATGTTGCTCGACTCCTACCAAGGAAATATGCACGAGACAATAGCCTGCATCGACGTTGTCCACATCAGGAGATTCTGTAGAATAAATTAAACATGTTACACTAATGACAGTGACATAAACAATTTGCTAAAGTACACCTATATACAATATATACGCAGCTACATTGCAAATAACGTAAGCAAATGTAGGGAAAAGGCCAAAAGAGGTAGTCACCGAGAAAGCACAAAGAGAATTTCTAAAAGCTCTGTATTTTCCAAACTGAACATATAATTTTAGAAGTCAAAAGATATAAGCACAAACATGAGCCAAATACGAGAAATTGGCTTTAACAATGTTTTCAAGACAATTTTGTCAGGCGCAATGGTCAATCACTGAGCTGCTAGAACAGCTGTTTGTGAAGCAAAGAGCTGAACTGGCTAGTGAATTATCACCTGTGTTTAATCACTATGCCACAGTTGTTTCATCAAAAAAAAACTATGCCACAGTTTGCACCAAGGAACATCGAAAGCAGACAGCATGGAATGACACTACTTTATGAAATAGTAATGATTACGCGAGGCGAGGGTCTTTCCTTTAGAATTTAGGCATTATTTTGCCCCTTGCTTCCGAAAAAATAGTGTCTTCATTCAAGCGAGGGTACAGAGGAAGAACGAAACGAAGTGAGAGGCCGGGGGGGCAGGGAAAAGAGTCGAGTTGATCAACCGGGAGAAGCAAAACGAAATCAGGATTTGGCCGAACAAGATGCAACGTTATGGATACCATGTGGAAGTATTGACGTAATTTCATAGTCATTCGATCTGAATGCCATTTCAATATACAGAGGAAAAAGATAAACCGTAATACAGACAACACAACTCGCTCGATGTGCAAAGAAACATGTGATCTGAAGCAAGTATTGCCAAGAAAGAAGAGGTGAGAAGAAAAGCATGGCAGAGAGAGAGAGAGAACACATACTTCACCCAGAGGTTGCATGCAGATCGCTTTCAGGACTTCCGGAGATAAGCGTACTGGTAGACCTTTCGTACATGTATGGCACTTGAGATCAATAGCTGGTGCAGTCACTATAAAATTATAAGCCTTCTGCAAGTAGGAAGGGAAGTCCACTCACCTATTTTCTAGAGATATCCTAGGAAGATCATGTTGGATAGCGCACTTGAAGAACCCATATGCGTTGGGATATATTTCAACAGGAGCTTGTTTATCTGAAAAGTGGATGGAATTCACAAGAGTTTAATTAGCATAATACAAATTGACAAGAGCTACAGTTGATGATATTTGTAAGCGCGGCTCTGAAACAATAAAAAGATAAATACATATTTCTGCAGTAGTTAATTTCTGCTTAAGAGCGAGCCATATACTCATATGCACTGATGACCTACGACTATAAAAGTCATAAATACGAAGCCTGGTAAAACAAAATTGAGTGCCTTGCATTACGCAACAGTTTTTTTAGCCACAAATGTTCAGCTTCACCTTTCAGCATCAGCAAAAAAACACAGTAATTAGAGGTAGTGGAGTATCTGTCTATATGTACAGAAAAAAAAATAACTACACGTTAGGCATCCAAAGTGCATGGCCTCTACATGAAAATCTTTTCCTGCAGAGTAAAGCGGACAAAGTAGATAGATGGCTACTTACTGTCATGCAGTGCCTAAAACATTATAGGACTCAAAGCAGGACAGGTTACGTAAACGACGAGCATAGAGGTCCTAACATGAATTAACTGAGATTCTTCCATGTTCAATTCAAATTCTTGGCTACGAATGTATATAAGAAAGTATAAAATGGCAATGGTAACAAAATCATGACTACAATTTCAACAGCCATAGATCTCTAGAGTCATCATGTGATTCACTAACTCTGCTAAAACATGCTAAGAATAGTAATCAGTTAGACAGATTACATATATAAAGCAAGGGCAGCCAACAACATATTAATTGAGCAACTCTGAATATCCCTAGCCAAGCACAACTATCATCTCTGGATATTTACTGAACATATAAAAAATCTTTGTTGAACAAATACATGTCAAGAACAATTGGTAACTCTTCTTTGTGACCTGTGGGATACTTAAACAACTATAAATTCTCAGCTGCACGTTTGTGCAACCCACTGCTATCTGAAGAGCGCTCGAAATTGCCGAAGCTGCTGTATGTACCTCTGTCGTCTGAAACCATGTCAAAAAGCTGAGGACAGGCAGCTAGGGTTTCGTCGAGCACAGGCGAACAATTGATCTGTGTATAGATCGCGTCCACAGCGAAGGGGAGCGAGCCTCCGCGAGCGCTGGCCGACGCAGGGCCCGCGGCCATACGACGCCCACGCCGCCGCCGCCGTCGCACTGCCCGCGTCAGGAGGCAGAGAGGGAGAAAAGGAGAGAGAGGAAGCGGAGAGGGGAGGCTGAGGCGCAGGCGCAGGCCGTGGCCTCCCGCGACGCCGCCACATCGGGAGAGCGGCAGAGGGTTTTTTTTTTTGCCAAGACAAGGTGAGCCAAAGATGACAACGGGACCGATCCCCGATTCCTCACGGGAAATTCTTCCATTGGGGAACGGGGATGTAGGAGAATTAATCCCCATGGGGATAGATTTGGTAAGAAAGTTATCCCCGTCGAGATTGTTGCCTGGTCCCCGATCCCCGCCAACCCGCCCCGCGAAGCACGCAGCAGACGGCCTAGGCGCCAAGCCTATGTAAAGGCCCAATAAGTCGCGGAGATATATAACGCGTCATCCAACCCTAATTCCTCAATCCTCGTCCGGTCACTCCCGTCCTCCAGCTACAGCCACCTCTCTCGCTCTCGCACGCTCGCCTCTAGCCACAGCCGCCGCAATCTCCTCCCGTTCCCAAATGCAGAAGTCGCTTGCCGCTCCCTTGCTACCTCTTTCCAGAAGGCAACAAGCAGCAGCGCAGAGGCGCACAAGCATAGCCGCTGGCCACCATGCTCCACGCAGATCCGCGCACAACGAAATGGGCGCAGGGTGCAACCGCAATGCCACACCAACACCACGAGTAGGGCTCTGCTTCAAGGTCAAGATGCAACTCGCAGCCCTACATTGTTCTCCCGTGCTCAATTTGGTAGAGGATTCTGTAGATCTTTTGTAGTGTCTAAAGATCTAGTGGATTCTGGAAGATGGAGCCCAGCACCGATGGCTTCCCTGTTCGTTTGGACTTATCAGCAGAATCAGCAGCCATCCAGTAGTGTTTTTCTCTCACAACAAACTAGCGAACAGTGTTTTCAGCACAATAAACCAGCGAAACGAACAGGCCGTCTGTAGTGTCCGAAGATCTTTTTCTTTTGCTCTTGTTTTCTTTGGATAGTATGAGATGTAAACTTGCTGATATTTTTTTTAAGAAACAACTTCTAATGTAAAATCTTGTTTATTCGATTGATATCTATCTTCGTGCCATGGAATTTCTTTTGCCTCTCAACTGGATTTGGATTTCCTAACGGGGACCCCGCGGGGATTCATTCCCCGTCTGGGGACGGGGATGGGGAAGGAAGTTCCCCTGTGAGCCTTCACGGGGATGGGGATGGAGAGGCAAACTCCGACAGGGGATTTCCCTGTTGCCATCTTTAGCTGGGGCGGGTAAATATTTGTGGCTAGGAGGGGAGCGAGATATTTTTTGAGCCAGGAACAGTAACTGGCCGGTGGAGGTAACGGGAGCCGCGAGATAAAGATCAGACGGACCAAATATTTTTGGGCGACGTGGCCTAGGTGGCCCGCCAGGGTTAACCTTGCGTTTGTAGGGGCTAATCCAGCCAGTATAAAGATGATGACGTTTGCACTAGGAATTTCTAACCTACTATATTGGACAAAGAAGACATAATATTTTCATCTGGCCTAATTATTAACAAAATTGATACATCACAGTAATAAATCCTATCAATACCCTATGCTATCACTCCAGTATCCAACAACAAACTTTTGATCACCTTTCAGTGAAAACACAAACTTATAGGATAATATATTAGGGATCCTTTGGAGCACATATATAAATGATAAAACATATCAAACGAAAAGCATAGAAATAGGAGAGGAATGCAAGTGCAAAACAGAGAAATAAAAAATAAAGGAACTTTTCATGCCTAGGTGTTTGGATAGGCAAAAGAGAAACACAGGAATCGTAAAATGAATTTTAGGAGCAAATAGAACTTGCTTTCTTGATTAACCTAATTATTCTATTTTACTCCCTTGACTAGACACAAGTTGCTATCGTAAATCCATTGCTTGCCTTGTTCCTTGCATAGGAAATTTTTCATGAGGTTTAAGTGGATTGCTTTTTCCTGTAGGTTTCCATTGGAATTGAAGGGAAAGGAAAGTTAGTTTTCGTTTAGAATTCATGTTAGCAATTCCTGTGGACTAAAGGCTGCTACAGAAATCCAATCCATAGAAATTTGAACCATTTGTTTTTCCTCCATTCTATACGAGGCTTTAGCCGAGAACAGAGTAGTTGATGCAAGAATAGAAAAAACTCCATGGTTGCACTCTTACCGTCTTACGAGGCTAAGCTAATACCAATAAACCACATTCAAACCCCCTTTGGAAAAAAAAGGAGAGATTGAGGAATTTTAAGGGATTAGAGACTATACAAAATTTTTCTATAAAGCCCTTTGCAACAAGGAATGTCTTTCTTACCAACCCTATAATATGACATGGTTTGTTTTATGATAACTTCGGATGAATTCTACCAAGAGGTTAAGCCTTATGGAGAGTTTTTTCTTGTCACTCTCTCTCATCAATTTTTTGTTTTTTGTATGCTCGATCCAAACGTCCAATCTTATATAAGATTCAAAATGTTAGCGCATATTCCTCCGTTTTCAGAATCTTGCGTTCAAAAGAGGCCCTTGTGTCTTTTTTTTTCCCCACTTCAAAGAACCGTCGGCGTGTAGCTCCCGTCCAGGATCCCAGTATCTGACAAGGACCGGCCAGCAGCCGTACACCGGCGCCTATCCCCGTCCCATGAGCAGCAACGAGATGCCTCTAGATCTCGCACGAAATGGCCCCGCCGCTGTTCATCCTCGCCGTCATCCTCTACGTCGTCTCCGCCACCGCCGTCAAGGCGCTAGTCTTCGACGTGCCGTCGGGCAGCTCCAAGTGCCTGACAGAGGAACTCCACCGCCGCGCGGTCAGCCACGCGTCGTACCGCGTGGTGGCTGAGTCCACTTCAGCGGCCGACCGGATGATCTTGGTGCGCGTGACGGGTCCGCGCGGTGAGGAGCTCTACATGGCAGAGGGCGGGGAACGCGGGGAGTTCAGGTTCGAGGCGGCGGAGGACGGTGAGCACACCGCCTGCTTCTGGTCACCCCGCTACGAGCGCGGCGCCGTTGTCTCCGTCGACGTGCATTGGGCCACCACCAGTGTCGGCGCCCACGCCGGGGGGGTCCGGATCCCCGCCCGCCGTCGCGGTTGCCAACGAAGGCCGCATTGTTGTATGCTCCCCGTCTTGGCCATGCAGCACGAGGCACGACGGCATGACACAAAGCACGAAAAAAAAGCCCGACACGAACCCGGCACGGCCCGATGATACTCGGGCCCGGGCTGGCCCAGCCCGCAGTTCAGGCCGTGCTTGGGCTGACCCCAAGCCCGTGGGCCAGCACGGCCCGGCACGAAAATTAGAGGGAGGCCCGACAACGGCCCGAGGCAGCCACCGCCACCCAACGGCCATTTTGGCCCATCATCAGCCCAGCCGCCCACATCCAGCCGCCCCCTCCCTTCATATAAAAGGGACACGCCGCGGCCGCCCGGCGCCCCCTCACCTAACCCTAATCCATTCGACTCCAGACCTCCAGTCTCCACCCGCCGCGCCTAGTCGCCTCACCCTTCGCCGCGCCGCTGTCTCCTCGGCGTCCGACCTCATCGTCTCCGGTGACCTTGATCTGCCTTCCGCCGTCGGCCAGCCTTTCCCTTCTCCTCCCTGATCTCCTTCCTCTCCCCCTCTCCCTTCCCCTTTTGGTGATATGTAAGTTCGTGTTCCTGTCAGTGTCATCCCTCCTCCGCCGCTCGCCGTCCTTGCTAACAGTTTGTCGTCTTCTCTGCGGGGGTCGTCGTCTTCTCCGGCACCGGGCTCCGGTTGTGCAGGTAAACCCTAACCCTAACCCTAACCCTAACCGGCTAACCCTAACCCTAACCGGCTAACCCTAACCCTAGCATCTTGTTTATTGATCTATTTCTGTCATCTGATCTGATGTGTTTCTTGATCTGCAGGTCGGTAGCCGATGCTTCCTCTTCTAGCTGCGGCGTAGAGCGAGCTCGGCGGCCACCCACACAGCTCAATTATCTTTTTAAGTCTTGTTTGTGCATTATTATTTTGTGATTGTGAGTTGTGACTTGTGAATCTGTTAGAGCTGAGTGTGAATCTGTGATTGTGAGTTGTGATTGTGAATCTGTGATCACTTTTTCGTTATGTTTTCTGTGAATTTTGATTCCAAATTTGAAAACTAAAGGTAGAGCTGAATTTGCTGGTGTGTTTACAGAATCGCGGGCTGTGGGCTGGCCTGGCCCAATATTTTCGCCGGGCTGGTCGGGCTGGCACGGCCCGAAACTCGGCCCGCGGGCCCGTGTTTGGGCTGAATGCCAGGCACGAGGCCCGTTCTGGCACGGCCCGCAGGCACGACGTGCCGTGCCGGCCCGAGAAGTTGCGGGCCGTGCCTGGCCCGTGCCCAGGCCGTGGCGTGCCGGGCCGGCCCGATGGCCAAGTATATCCCCGTCACCTCTTGCTCCGTTTTAAGTTTTGAATTAACTGTTTTGCCTGTTTCCTACAATGAGCATAAGAGAACTGAGCAGTATTCTTTTTTTTCTGTTTCTAAATTCGTTTCAGAGGAATCTTTGGTTTAATCACATTGCAAATTCACTGCGTGTAGGTAACAAGCATTACAAGAATATTAACAGGAATAACATGAATGCCCAATGGCAAATGCCTAAATTAAAATTTACGCTTTCTAGGTTCTAATAAGACATCTTGTTGTTTATGCTCACATGCTTTACTAGAAAAATTGTAACAATTGTCAATATCGTTGCTTTATCGTTTGGCCTACTACAAATTATTAATTGGATCGTTGGCTTCAAACTTTCCGAATTCAGTTCATGAGGAAGGAGATGTTTGAGAATGTCCTTTAAATTTTCCGTAAATAAAAGAATATAGGGAAACTTAGCTGCCCAATTTAGGTGTGGTATTCCTACAGTAGAAATAGCACCATGGTGAATCTCAAGGTGAAACAATCTTACACTTCAGTTGGTGATGGAGGCAATCAGGCAACAAACATATACTCCTTCAAATGGGAGGTCAATGTTATTTGGTGCTTTGAAATTGTTGTACCTAATTCAAGAAAAAAAAAAAGAGAAAAGTAGTGCTTGGAGGGTGTTTTATTGTCGAAGTGTGTGTTTCAACAATGTCATACAGTACATGCTACAGCCTAAAGGAAGTGAAGTCGAGTCTCCCTATCAAAGTACTGAGAGAAGTCTTTTAATGTCTGTTTTTTTTTTTTGAAAAATTGTCTTTTAATGCCTGTAACTTCAAAATGTTTTTTGCAGACCATCGCAGGAGAGTTGAAGAAACTGGAGGATTCTGCTCGACTCATACACCAAGAAATGTTATCTTTTCGCCAGAGGTGGTCTTCTTTTCCACTGGGTATTAGTATTACATAGAGAAGCTCTATTTGGGCATATCATATAGGATGAGGACGTATTTTTTTCATCCGTCCATGCAACTATCATAACGTTATACTCTTATGATATTATACGCATCCACTAGTGCATGAGCAACCAAACACTCCTTTACCAATCTGAGTCCAGGCTTCTGATTTGTGTTGCTCACTGATCTTTCACCTATTTCTACCAGCGAACTTGAGATGCAGAGGCTCAACCAAGACACCGCCACAAGATTACACTCGTTCACCCTATTGTCATTGGCCATGTGCGTGGGGGTTGCAGCATTGCAGCTATGGCATCTGAAGACTTTCTTTCAAAAACAACATATACTATAGAAGCAAGCAGGGGCACTAAAGGGCAGACCCAGTGCCAGAGGCTCCCACACGAGTGGGGTCTGGGGAAGGGAATAACCGAAGCAAAGTCTTACCCCCGCAGAAATTCTGCAGAGAGACGGCTTCGAACCCAGGACCTGGTGACTCGGCGAGCTAGCACTCACCAACTGCACCAGGCCTGCCCTTTTGTTCCTGAGCTGACCTATTGTTCCTGTACACGATCTTTTCCCCCGGTATCCATAAGATTGAATAGATCATTCGCGTTTTTTTAGAAAATTACAGCCGTTTCATGCACCGATTACCGGTTCAGATGTGCATTGTGCCCGTAGAACCCGGACACCTTTGCTTTGTTACAATTTATAGGGGAACTTCAGTGATTTATCAAACGAGGCTTGGCATGTACCGCAGGGCTTATTTCTAATCAACTCCACAAGGTTTGGTGGCTATGTGAGTGCATGAACAAATGAGTGAAAGATTGGTAAAAATGGACCAGTTGTGAGGTCGAGCGACCTGGCCCAACCCAACCCTGACCCATCCATGCCCACCATTTCACCACATGTAAGGAAATACACCTAGAAGTCATCACATATGTTGGTTCAAAAAAATTAATAATATAATAATAAATTTGACAACAGGAATCGGACAGACACATCAATGGGTCCAAGTGAGACATGCAAATCTAAGCACAATGAGAAATTTGCCAGAGTCAGGGAAAATGGAGCACAATCACACTTCACATTAATTATTAAATTGAACCCTTTTTAGGGATTTTGTACATTCTTTCAGCGCCCTCTTGCAGGCAACATCTGTCCAGGACGTCACATAAACTCACTCCAATAAAGAGATGTTTCTAGGTAATATGCCCACTTTCTCATATTTAGAACAACAACGTTTTCCAAACAATGAAGGGGTTCTTGGTTACATTAGCTTAGCTTCTGGGAAGAACCGCAAGATCAGCTCATTATTGAATCCTGACATTTATTTGTGGCTGCAGGGTTGTCCCAATGGAAAATCGAGTGAGCCTGGGGCAAGAAATTATCTCCAGTGACTCCAGAGATGAGAGCCTCTCCACCCAAGAAGGAAGTCTTCTTCCAGGGTAATTATCAATTCGAAGATGCTTCACACTAGTATGTGGACAGAGTGCCTCAATGACTCCCTCACTCTCCTCTATGTATACCTGATGCGTGCAAGTGTCAGCACTCCATCCCAGCATCAGTTTGTGCAGATGCTCCTTTCCACTCAAATTGGCCTCCATGGCAACATCATGAGTGGCAGCTTCCAATTTAAGAATGCAGAGCTCTCCACGGATGTTCAAGTTTTTCAACTCATTGAGGTTACACTTTGCTCCATCTCGGGCGGCTACAACAAATCTTGAAAGAGTCCGAAGTGACTGCAACTTGTCAATGCCACTTGGCATTGATCTAAAAGCAGTAACTCTATCCCAATGAAGATGTAAGCAGAGGTGCCTCATGTTAACTAAGCGGCTCATACCTTCAGGTAAATCCATAAGCCGGTAGCAGTCCCCAAGGTCGAGTGTCTGCAGATTGAATAGGTTGCAAATTGTTTCTGGAAGAGCCTCTATCAAAGTATTCCGAAGGCTGAGGTATCTGAGGTGTATTGATGACCCAATAGAATCTGGCAAGACATGTAGCTCAGTATAACTCAGATCAAGAGCACGTAGACAAGTTAACTTTGAGAATAGTGCTGATGGAACCTGCTTTGAGGGAAGTTTCATTGCAGGGCATATCTTCAAGAGCCTCATATTTTCATAGTGCTGAATGCTGTCAAATACAAGAGGCTCATCTTTTGGGCACGTGACAGTTACATAACGAATCCACTCAGGATGGTCAGCAATGTGTGAGCTATCAGGATCAAATATCAGAGCTTCATGTTTAGAAACAAACCGTGCTTGCTCATGCATCAAAGCTGGCACTCTGAACTTTGGAGTAGGGAAGCTGTTGGAAGTTTCAAAGAACGACCTCCCTAGGAGCTCATCAAAGCACCTGCCTGCTACCATCTCAACTGGTCTCCTACCATTGCTGTTAACAAGACCATCAGCAATCCACAGTTGGACCACCTCATCCTTCTCAAATTCATAACCAACAGGAAACATTGAACAGAAGGCAAAACACTGTTTGAGATGGTATGGCAAGTGTTGATAACTTATTTGCAAAGTTGCCACAATAGTATCTGTGTTTCTGTCATGTTCAAGAAACTGCATATCACTTAGAATGCTTTCCCACTGTTCTATCTGTCCATTAGTGCCAGACAAAAGCACCCCAATAGACTTGGCTGCTAATGGAGAGCCAAGGCATTTTTCGGCAATCCTCTCCACAAGCAGCTCCAAATCATGCTGATCTCTGCTAATTATCCCTGAGAAAGCATAGACTCTAAGGATCTGCGAGCACGCATCAATTCCCAAACCCTTCAAATTGATGTTAAGAATATTGGATGCCATCCTCGAAACCATTTCACTTTGAGTAGTGATCAAAATTTTGCTTCCTTTCTCTCCTGCAAAAGAGGGCCTCAGAGATTCCCAGAACTGAAAGCCCTCAGCCCAAAGGTTATCGATCACCAGCAAGAACCGCCTTTGGCTCAGATGCTCCCGCAATTTTTGTTGCAGTATGTCCAAGCTTAGAAGGTCACATTTTTGCCTGGTCACGGCTTCTATTATCATCTTGGTGGCTCTCCTCACATCACACCTATCTGGTAACCAAACCCAAATCTTTTCAGCAAAGAAGTTCTGTACCTCCTGATCACCATAGACCAACCGCGCCAGCGCTGTCTTCCCGATCCCTGCAGTGCCCCAGATGGAAATCACAGGAAGGTCAATGCCACTGTCGACGAGCAGAGCACGGATGATCTTCTCCTTCTCCGCGGCACGGCCTATGGGTCTCTCGTCGAGATGTGCAGCAGCTTCAACAAACCTTCGGCTCTCCTGCATCGGCTGAGCCGTCCTCGTTCCGTCCCCGGTCTGCAACCGGAAACTTTTCTTCAACTTGTGGATCTCCTCGAGGCGCTCATTGATTTTGGAGATCCAGGCATCTAGCTCCCAGCGCTGCCGCAGGCCGAGCTCGATGTTGGGCCAGAGCCGCTTCCGCTTCCGCGACGGCTCCGCGGCACCCAGCCTGGACACGGCTGTGATGGTGTTCAGGCGGTCCAGCAGGGTGTCGACGTCGAATGCGATGGCCCTGAGCTCCTGGAGCCAGAGCTTGACATGGTCGTCGACGATGAATCGGCGCTGCTCGGCGTCGCTGAGCACCGCGCGTATGTGGTCCTTGGCGTGCCGGAGCTTCCGGGCCTCCTCCACGACGTCCAGCAGGCGGGCCCCCCTGGACCAGAGCTTGTCGAGAATCGCGCCGCCGATCTTCTCCGGGACGCCGATTGCCGAGGAGAGCTTCTGGAGCAGATCCATGGAGCGACGAGGTTGCGGCGCGCCAAGAAAGGAGACTAGGAGAGCTCTACCGAAAATGGAGTGCAAGGGGAAATCTTGCGCGGCGCTGAGGAGCAGCGATTCGGAGGTGTTATTACGAAAGCTCGCTTCGTGTAGAGTGCCCCACTGGTTCTCGGCGAGCAACTGAGGGCATGTTTACGGAAATTTTTTGTTCGGCTACCGTACACTTTTCGATTTGATTTGACAATTTGTGTCTAATTATATACTAATTAGGCTCAAAAGATTTGTCTCGTGATTTATAACTAAACTGTATAATTAGTTTTTTCCTTCGTCTATATTTAGTACTCCATGCATGTGCCACAATATTTGACGTGACATGTGTACCACTGGCAGCTTCGGCGAAGGTCCATGGTCGCTTCGTCGAAGGTTCGTGGCAATGGTGACGATGGGGAGAAGGCAGGGAAAAAGAGAACAGTAGAATGAACGAACGCCTCCCCGGCGTGGTTGCGGACTTGGGGTTGCTGTAAGTGTCAACGGCGGTTTCTTTTTTTTTCTGTTTTTTTAGGGGGTGTCAACGGCGGTTTCAGCGGCACATACGAGTGAAGAAGAGGGACATGTCACCTCATTCAAAAATTGTGTCCGAAAGCGTATCGGAACTTTGAAGCGATGCTTTTGCAGTTCGAAATTCCGAATGATATGATCTGTGATATAGCGTGAAATGTAGTTGTGAAAGTATCCACGAAAAATTGGAAATTTAGCAGATGGATCGTCGTCCTCTCGGTGGCAATCGAGCCATTATATCATCCTCCTTCCGTTGGGTTTCCGTTGGGTAAGACGTAGGGTTTGCGTGCATGCGTTTATAAAGCTATGTACTTGTAAAAAAATAAACATTCTACTCGATATGCTACCCTATATTACACCACATGCTATCTGCAAATAAAAGGCCTATTAAGACACCTATTGAACACCTTGACACATCAACTGGGAACGAGCAAGCGGACAATAAAAGGAGTGATCAGTGATGGATGGTGTTCAACCATCAGACCACCGCCTTGAGCTTAATCTGTGCCCCATGCATCGGGTGCAGTGTGATCACGGTGTGTGGCGCATGAGTGTACGATGGCGCGAGCTCGAACTCGAACCGCTGAAGGATCATGCTCAGAGCCATCTTGGCCTCGAGCAGAGCGAAGTTCTGGCCGATGCAGGTGCGTGGCCCCCAGCCGAACGGGAAGAACGCGGCGGGCGCCTTGGAGACCCCCTCGGCGAACCTGTCCGGCCTGAACTCGTGCACGTCGCTCCCCCCATAGATCCGGACAGAGGCGGAATCAGCGATTTTGATTAAGGGGGCCGAAAAAATGGGATCGTATTTTTTTAGTGTGATAAAATATACATAATTATATGTTTTAACAAATTTTTTAAAAAAATCTACACTATTTTCAACCAAAATCATCATATTTTAATAAAAAATAGGTAAAATTAATATTTTTTGTGCTATAAATATAAATATTTATATAGGTATTAAAATGAATTTACTGTACTTGAGAGGGGCCCCGGTTCCGCCTCTGGATCCAGGTCACGGTGGATAAGCAGCACGGGCAGGTCGATCACAACCCCGGCAGCCGGCAGGGTACCTGACACCACCGATCTCCATCTCCTTGTATGTCTTCCGGCTGATCGTGATAGCCGGAGGGTACAGCCGGAGAACCTCGTGAAGGATCATCGTCAGCTGCATCGATGGAGCAATTGGCCTTGTTCGCTTGACTTATAAGCTGTACTTTTTTAGCCAACGAAAAGTATTTTCCTCTTACAACAAATCAGTAAATAGTACTTTTAATCATAGCTTTTCAGCCAAGCAAACAGAGCGAATATATGTTCAGTCAGGCCTACCTCTGGAAGTCTGGAGGGAACAAGTTTGGTACACTGAAAAAATGGAGTGTCAGGCGAATGAACTCACAGTTTTGAGCCGGCTGAGGCCATCATATTCCGGCTTGTTTTTCCCGAACAGGCCAGAGACCTCCTCTCTCGCACGGTCCTGCCACTCCGGGTGCATGCATAGCAGGACCATTGCCCAGGTGAGCAGCACGGACGTCGTCTCCATTCCTGCGAAGTAGAAGAGCTTGCACTCCTCGATGACGTCTTCGATGGTCATCCCCAGGCTGGACTGCCCATGCTCGTCCGTGTCTCTCATGTTTGACTCGAGAAGTAGACCCAGCAAGTCGTCTTTGCCGTGGCTCTCGCCTTCTTTCATAGCTTGCATTCGTTTCTCGATCAATCCTCGTAAGAGCGAGCTGACTTCGTTGTTGATTTCGTGCATCCTCCTGTTGTTTTTGGTCGGCAAATACCTGGTGGGTTTGTTCCATAGCCATAGCGTTAGCATCGGTCTGGTCAGGTCAGTTCAATAGCAGTAGAGCATATATTATATGCTAAAATAACTCACAAGTAGCCTGGGATGATGATCTTCTGAATGGTGGCTACGAGGCGCTCAGCCTGCTCTGCCTGCAGCTGGAAAATCCGCCTCCCCTCGAGGTAGCTGCTGCCGAATGCCGAATGCGGTGCGAGAAATGACGTCTCCGGTGAGGTTCTGGAGCTCAGGCCAAACATCCAGCTCGCACGATCCGTCAGAGCCCATCACAGACTGCACCCATCTGCTAACCAGCTCGTCGCAGCACGCGGAAAACGCCGGCAGCATACTCTGAAATGAAGGGTCAGAAACTCAGAGTACATCACAAGAGCATTGCAATAAGCCGATCATCAGGGAATAATGGAAGGGCATGCCCAGAAAACCATATATACCTTGAGCTTCTCGACATGGAATGTGGGGTTGAGGATCCTCCTGTGCTTGACACACTTCTCGCCCTCGAGGCCTGCGACGCCGTCGGCGAGTAGCTTGGTCAGTGCCGGGAAATTGGGCTTCTCCAAGTGCCCGAACTTGTTGGACAGCACGTCCCTGGCCACCTGCGGGTCGGCGACGATCACCCGGGGCACCGGGCCGAACCAGAGAAGGCACGCCTGCTTCCCGTGCTCCCGCACGTTCCTGCAGAGGAGCGACGCGACGCGGGGCGCGATGTCGTGGCACCGCAGCGGCAGGGGCCTCGACCACGCCTCCCTGTTCATCCTGGCGTTCTCCCTGAGGTCGTGCGCCAAGAGGCGGTGCGGCGTGCCGCGCAGACCCTGTGCGCGCAGCGCGCGCTCCAGCCGCCGGGGATGCCACCACAGCCGGTGCAGCAAACGGACGGCCTGCCTCAGGAGCGTCAGGCCCAGGATACCGTAGACCAGGAAGCTCCATGGCACACATGGCACCGCGGCTGCGAGCGAGGAGGCTCCTGCCCTAAGCATCCCTCTCACGTCTCACGTCTCACGATCGAGCTGAGAGATGACGGTGAAATAGAGTGGAAGATGGATTTGCTATGGCATGGCCTTTGTCGCCGTCGGCTTAAATAGACATGGTTGGACGCTTATGCTGAAATTTAACTTACATTGATGCTTATGCTAAAATATTGTGTGAAAAAATACTGTTTCATAGGTGAAAAGCAGCTCAAGCGAACAGGCCCGGGCAGTGGGCAATCTATTAGCCAGGCCTGGTCATGCTTTGCTCCGAAAGAACTTGGTGGTGAAGTTCCATGCGACGATTGGCTTCGGAGCACTATCGTTGACTGGTTGTTGCTCTGCGTGAGCTCAGATTGCTTCTTCTCATTTCAAAACATGCACGGTCAGAGCGTTGACAAAAGAACTTCAGAAGCATCAACAGCCTATAGCCGCAATACTGTTGTGTTGTTGCTCTCTACTCCGTAGTTCCTATCGTCAATCACGGGCACGGCAAATAGCTACTAGGCGGTGCTGAACCATGAACATGTCATGCAATTAAGGCCCATTTGGCACAGCTCAGCTTCACTAATGGAACAAGTTTTTTAAAAATAAAAAAATAAAAAAATCTTCACCTCCATGGGCAGTTCTTGCAATAGAGCTAAAACTGTTTTGTACAGTTCTTCCAATGGAGCTAAAACTGTTTTGAACCGTTTGGCAAACAACTTTGTATATGAAGCTCCTTAAAACATCCTCGGACAAATTCAAATTCAATGTAAGGGCTCACCTATGTGAGTTGAAGTTTGGAGAAACAGCTATTTCAGCTTCATTTCATATTAATCCCTTGTGAGAGCAATGTTCTAGAAAGCTTCACATGTGAAGCTGTTTGAAAAATAACCGTTTGGCACAAAACAACTTCAAATGGCTCGTGAAGCTGTTGGGGAATATGTGCAAAACGGGGCCTATATATTTGTGATAAGAGGAAATGTACTTTAAATCTACAAGACTACAAATGAACCATCCAGGGAACAGAGACAAACCATGCGTTTATTACAGTGAGCAATCCCAGTTGGCGAAAGGGAACAAAAAGAATGGCATCACATTGAACAACCCACAAAGCATAATAAGGATGAATGACAAAGGCTTCTAAATAACTGGGGATGCAAAGGGGAAAATGCTGGCACAGTACTACAATCTATACTCCTCCATGTATACGTTGTTAATGTGTAGGAACCTAAACAAATAGAATGGAAAATGGAGAACAAATGGTGAATCAAGGCAAAACCCTATCATCAAACCAGGATCTAAGCTCACTACTACAGATCAGTAAACTAAGCCAAAAACTATAACGATGGAAGATATATATATATATATATATATATATATATATATATATATATATATATATATATATATATATATATATATATATATGAAAAATAAGTTATGGTCGTGCTGTTTCTATGATGAAGATGCAACCTCAATGGCACTACCAAGGGGCCATGCTGCTTCAACATACGAATCACCATAAGGAACTTTCTTTACCAAGGTAATGTCTTGATAAGGATCAATGCCTGAGAGAACAAACAAGAAAAGCAGAAGGTGTAAGAACATAGGTGTGGGCGGTAATAACTTATAAGTTCTACAGTTATCGTGATATTTTTTTAGTTTGAAATAAGCCATACCAAATCCATCGACAAGTAATGTGTACTGGTAGACAAGATCTATGCAAAGGTAGGGAATGTTCTCCTCTGAGACATCAGGGTAGGTTGCCTGTGCATCCTTCAAGTTCAATTTACAAACCCGACGTGCAGTTTCTTCAAAGTCTGAAGGTTTAACCTTAGCAAATGCTGCTTTTGGGTCCACAAAACCAGCCTGAACGGAGATGGGACACAGTTAGGTGCTAATCATGACTACACCAATAGCAATTCACTTCAGACAGATCAGAAAGCTGAATTGTAGATTAGACTTGCCTCAGCAGCCCTATCAAAGAAAAAGGATGCTACAAAAAGATTCTTTTGTCCATCTCCACCACCACCATTCCACACACCACCAAATGTGCATTTCATATGTGTGCATGCTGGCTCATCAACTTTAAGAGCTCTAACTGCAAGAGCCCTGCACTTGGAATAACTAGCACCAGAAGGTGAGCCTGATGTTTCAAATGTATTACCACCATAATTGTATTTCCCTGAATTTAATAGCACAATTAAGATATGATAACTTATGAGCAATAAACAGAAAACAGATACTGACAATTTGATGATAGTAGTTTGAATGGATAAATTTCATCTTTGTTGAAATATGTATTGTATTCATTGCAGGATCAATCTGCTGATAAAGTAGCATGCTTTTATCAACAGCCTCATTATCAGAATGGTGTAATGTTTTGGCTAATATTTGATAGCACCCAAAATTCATAAGACAAGTCAACATATTGCTTTATGTATTTTCACAACAGGGCATGGACCCTGCATAGAATAGAACAAAGATCAGGATAATAGTCTTTCCATGCATTTGGTTTTGTTACAAAATAACCATTTGCCCTATTAATGCTGATATAATTTCAGTAAGAATATAGGAAGTTCATTTCAAATTTCAAATTCCAAAAAGACAGAGGTAATGATATGTCACATTTAGATATTGGGCCTAGTAGAGTAAAGCAAGCAACCATACCAAGATGCCCCTCCAACATACAGTCGCTGTGATCACTGCCTTCACCAGCTTTTAAGATCTCCGCTCTAGCCGCCAGCAAACCATAATGCAAATAACTGTGGATAACAACATTTGCAGTTATATATTATAGTTATGTTCTCTACACATCTTATTCAGAAGGAGGCAATCTTATGATGCCTGTCCCAACACTAGTTCATCACATTGTGGTAACCGATATTGTTCCATGTCAGATTTATTATAATTTTAAAAAGGGGGAAGAAGTGATAGAGTTGACCAAAATACATATATAGTGGCCTCATTTGGTGACAAGTAAACACTTCAAGTATGATGGGATGCCAAATATTCTTATTCCTCATTTGGTGACAAGTAAACACTTCAAGTATGATGGGATGCCAAATATTCTTATTCCTCATTTGGTGACAACTGACAAGTAAACCAGTTTTAACTCTTCAATATTACAATTCCTTAAACCATTTTTGGACCCAACCACCCAAGTTGCTAACAACCTGTAGCAACTTCCAAATAATTGCATGTTTCACCTTTCTACAGTGTTGTATGACACAGGTAATCAAACTTCAAATAAGATAATCTACACTTGTACATAATTTCACTAATTGTTGGTCAAACTTTGTAAAATTTGACTTTTCCTCTAGTCTAATACGCCTATCATTCATGAACGGAGCCGGAGGGCATATAGTTCTCGGTCATTCCTACTATTAGTAGTCAACAATGTCATAAAGACTGCACATGGAATGGTTCAACCAATATAGAATAACGGAGTAAGCCACACTAGTCACATGTTTTACAGTTTTAGACATCATTGGTATATTAGAATGGCAGAAAATAGCAGTAGAACAAAGTCAACAATAAATCTCAGATTGTCATCACACATTTGATTCAGACCTGTGAACATAAAGATAGTATGTTGTTCCCTTAAGTAGCAGCTCCTTCACATATGAATCTTCACCATCTGCCACTTCAGGTGCCTTTGCTGCATCCTTCTCTGAGATAGCATAAGCCATTTGGACTGAACCACCTCCTAAATCAACAACTCCAACTGTATTTGAGTATGGCTTTCCCAATTTTCCCAAAAGATAATTGATGGTAACCTATCAAAGAATAAAGACATCCATGTTACTTCTTTTAATGTGAAGGTTGCAGAAGAACAGAAGTGGAGAAACCGTTTTACTTTCAAAGTCAAAATGCAAAAGTCAAAGTTAAGACAGGAACATACAAAGACACACAACTCTCCTGCGTATTTGAGAAAAAAAAAAGTTAAGACAGGAACAAGTTAAAACCAACTATTCACGCCATTCCAAAATATAGGTCACTCTAGTTTTGTCCTAAGTCAAATGTCTCTAACTTTGATCAAGTTTTTATAAAATTTATTAATGTCCAGAAGTTCAAATAAAATGCACTATCAAGACATATTTCATGGAGAAATTAAAGAAAAGAATTTGATATTGTAGATGATGGTGCATTTTCTATAAACTTAGTCAAACCTAAAGTAGCCTATTGGAAGGGGGGGGGGGGGGGGAGGCGTGTGGTGGGGGTGTTACAGAACAATGTTAACAATCCTAAACCTAAACAACAAAAAAGGAAGAAAACAAAGCTCTGGAGCAAATTAGAACAACACCGTACCCACTGGAACGCGCCTTCCTGTGATCCATCTAGAACAGTGACCCAATTTGGCTGGGATTTGAAAGAACTCCTGTCACGGAGAAGTTCCCTAACCTGAAGAACTCATAACAGCGACAACAAAAGGAAATCAGGCAATTCAAAACTAAAAGAGAATACACAGCGCATCAAATACAAATGTCAAAAATAAGGCTACAAAAGAAAAGATGGAATGCTCAGATCTTGATGGATAAGACAAGACAACAACAACAACAACAACAACAACAACAACATAGCCTTTTGTCCCAAGCAAGTTGGGGTAGGCTAATGGATAAGACAAGACATGGAGAATATTTACTGCTTGCAAAATGTCTTCAGAACTTTCAGTCCCTAATGCTCTGAGACCTGCAGTGGCCTGCATAAGGGTCCAAAATCATGTTTTCGCTAGAAACACTGTTGCAAAAACTGATACTGTTTCACTACCATAAGATGCAATACAGGAACCATCACTCACCCCAACCCTGACAGGTGTTTGTCCACGCAACTCTGCTGGAACTACTTTCTCAGCTTCCTCTAAAAGAGAAATAAGTGATTCAGCAGCCTCCTGTGGACCCTTTGCGGCACTCAGGCCTGGTTTTTTCTAAAGCCAAAATGAAAGAGAGATAAACAATCAGAGAAGTTAGATTCCCTCTCTTTTCTGGATGGTCTGTTCAATTCAAATATATAATAGGACAACAATATCATAGGGTAATTACAGATGATCAGGTCAATGAGTAGAAATGAACATTTTTACACAGCGGGTTCTGAAGTCCTTCAGAAACTATACATCTATAAGGTATATTATTTTGGTGAGAGACAGGCTCAACCAGGATGATACATTGTTTTGAGCCTTTAGGTTGCTTCATAGAGATACAGTCTTGGAACAACTACCTGCAACTTTGCATTTTTGCAGTGCATTTACTTTGGTATGGTTCCTGATGTTTTAGTGTCCAATTTTTCTTGCTCTATCACCCATAGGCCATAACATGATAGATTTCTGAGGGGCCGAATATTAAATTTTTTATCTCCGAACAGCTAAGATGGAATCTCCATTCAAGAAGTTTCAAGCTAGTTTTCAACTTTACGCTCAGCAACAATTTTCCAAAATTCAAGCAGATTTACAAAGAAATTTTGAAACAGCATTTGGTCAAAATCCAGGTCCAGGCAGAAAATTTCTTAATCTTCTACTTCTGGTATTCCCCAAGAATTAGCTGCATGCTGTCACATCTAGCATGTATTCAAATATTACATAGTTAAAAAAAATAAAAATTGCACTATTGCAGGAACAACAAACACAACAAAAGCTGTCATATCCCTAAAGTTGTCATCTCTAGGTAAAATTCAACTGATTTCACGTTTGAATTAACAACACTAATTTATCATGACAAGGTCCTGACTTAGTGCCCTTCATGACAAGAGCTCAAGCTCATCGCCAGAATTCCAGAAATAAGCAAGTGGTGGTTGCTACGCGTGCAATTTATCATATCCTGATACAAAAGACAAAACCACATAGTGGCATAACTTCAACAACAACAACAACAACAACAACAACAACATAGCCTTTTGTCCCAAGCAAGTTGGGGTAGGCTAGAGATGAAACCCAAAAGAGACGAGAAACAGGGAGACACAAAAAGGGACATGTAGGTTTTTGTTCCAACAATTTATGGGAAACAAATAAAATGATCAACATTAAGTTGTGCAGTTCACCATTGTTAAACATGCCCTAAGTGATTATA